>OY740789.1:42193775-42793775 GCA_963514005.1 Raja brachyura | reverse complement strand
TGTGAGAGAAATTAACTAATCTCACAACTGAAGCTTGTAGACTAAATGTGTGTCTTTAAAAAATGATTTATGATTTAAATTATGCTAAGTATTTTTTTTAACATCTTCATGAAGTACAGATTGTTTGTGTGGCCACCCATTTACAGTTACAGCCTGATATACTGGATATATGCTACCTAACGTACTAATTACCATTAAATGAATTTTGATTTTATAACTTCTTCCACCACCATTACACCAACAAATAAAAATGATTATTTACATGGATGTAAACTACACGGCAAGCTGATGTGCAGTCTTTTCAAACAAAAACATTCTTGAAACAATCAGGAAAACGTTAATATTTTACCTGAATGTAGTGTCAGCGCTATAAACATCAAATAAAGAAGTTGCATTTCACAGTGGTTGTGGCTATAAATCCATGGTGTGTGTCTATATATAGATGTCACAATAAGCTTGGACCTTCTGATCAACTTCTTAAAGATTTTTTTGTCCGGGTCTTCAAAAAGCTAACATTATCCTCTAGCTGTTGCACAATGCAATGACCCTTTGAGGTTGCATTGGATCCTGTAGATTTGGAGGGGTGTTTGCTTTTGTGTCCTTTGCTGAAGAATTGATATGTCCTTCATAAAACAAAAAGCCAAACTTTCTTCTGTATGTACATAATAGTTGATATCTGTATTATTCTTCAAATGGCTAGGCATCCTTAGTTGATGAGTATGCTTTCTGGAGGGTTATTCATAATATTTGTGGAGAAAAGCTTTACACAGTAATATGAAAATAAACTTTGACATTTTATTTTTATTTACAAAAAGAGTTTCTGTTCCATAACCATTCCTCCCTCACATTAATTACTTATTTACCAAACGCCTCTTACAATAATTTGCTCAATTCTCTCATTTACTTCAATGTATTTCATTTGTCAAAAGTGGGTGGTTTACAGCACATCTCTATCACTTTAGATTTTGAAAATGGTACATCAAGGATATGATTTTTCGATTAAGTTATAAGGAAAAGTTCACAAGGCTTTAAAGTTTGGTGACTATCGAAATGTTTGGACACTAATCAAAGCAACACATTGCAGTTTACTTTGATACTTTGAGTGTGGTCATATAAGTGATTCAAATGAGTCATTCTATTCAAATAAAAAATAATCACATGAGAGAATTTTCCACTAATTTGCCAGTTTACATTTTTTTTAAATAAGATAATAATAGAAAAATCCTGGAATTTAATTTCATTTTGGAAATAACAACTGTTGTGAAATGTATAATGGCATATGAACATTGTTGAACTAATTAATCAGCAGTTATATTCATGACAACAAGAATATTACAAAATCTGTTCCTCTGAAATGTAACTTTTCTAATTATTGCCTGTACTCCATTTTATAATTTTATAATTGCAGCAACCTTCTCCTAACAGGATCACTCGCCACCAGAATTCCTTGTTCAGCCAGAGATTTGGAATAGTCCAAAACACAATTATCTACAATGGACCTACAATAAATATTTTCTGTATCTGAATGCTCGGAACCAGTGGTGTAAGAGGAGGAATGTTGAAGAATCTGAGCTCTCTTCAAATGAAATTGCATCCTTTAACATTGAATTCCACCCAGTAGGATACTCATGGGACAAGTATCTCTCAGTTTCATCATCTCTGGGTGGCAATGTATCATCGAATCCTCATTATTTTGTATGTGAGATGACAAATATATTACCATCTGCATCCCTTGGAAGGCATAGTTACAGTCATAAAGTGAGGGCGGGGTTTGGTTTGTCTTACGCAGATTCAGAATCTAATAACTCATTAAGAGCAAACTAAGTGAAGTTATTGATAGGCATCACCTCATGCCTGTATTTATCAGCGCTGGCTCTGTATTTGTCCTGAAGCAGGGATGAAGACACTGAACTGCAATTAATTGTGCACTACAGTGCGGAGGCTGCAATGGAATGGCTACATTCTCTAGCTGCTTGAATGCTTTTGAATGGCAGTGGTGTGGGAAGGTCACAACTGTGAGCTGACAGTGTGCTGCCAGTTGCATGCTGCCAGCCGTGAGTTGCCATGTAGCTGGATGCAGCCGCACTGTATGTCATGTAGGGAGATACTTGTGTAGGTGGAGGATAAGGAGCCATACTTGAGGCAGAGACAAAGTTGCTAACTGCAGGTAGACCATTGGAACCCTGGAAGATAAAAAAAACTGTTAAATCATTTAACAAAGTTAAACATGATTAACTAAAATATCTATGTATTTATTATTTTACCCGCATGAAACCCTAGCCCACAAAGATTAAATTACTGACATATAATAGACTAAACTCATAAAGTACAGCATTTGAACGCAAATCTTAGCACAAGCTCCCATATCTGATACAAAAGTTTAATATTGCATACTATGTCTCAATATGGTATTGGGACTGTATTATTCACAATGAGTTGGTGGCAGTGTCTGTTGTTTTTAACTAATGAACATTAAAGTTTATATTTTAAAGCGAGTTTTATGATCTACAAATAGGGAAATTATGTTGCTAAATGTGAAATATAATTTTATTAAATAAGTGCAAATATCAGGAAGTTGTGGCGGGATTATGCGTTGATATCATTTGTTGGAATTAGCCAACACAAATATTGCTTGCTTAAAAAGTGGCGGAACCACAGACACATGTTACACATTACATGTGTTAATGTGTAATGAATGTTTGAGCGTCGTCAGTGAATCAAAGCAGTTAACACTCAGAATGATATATATATACATATAAATAATGACAGTGTAAGCCAGCACAATAATAGATCGACAACGATGGTCCTAATGCAGTGTTCACGAAGAAAAAGTGAACCCAACACGTATTGTTGCTATGCTGTGATTTAGGAATGGTTGCCGCACAAATACAATTGGTAATTATATGGTGTGGCAACAGATAGTTGCAAATATAGCAAATGTTGGAATTATATTTATTTTTCCAAACCTAGAAGAAACCTAGAACCTTATCTGAATTGCACCTACAGACAGTAACTTAAGAATTCCTGTTGACATTCTGAAACTGCATCGCACATTTTTAAGAATAGTTCAGTTAATTTATAATAGCAAATAAATCTATTAAATGTATCACAGTAAGCAAAGCACTTCTGCCGTTAACCTGTTCGATGCAAACCCTACACAGACTTGGCATTGTGTGTGTCGAGTTTTTTGTTACTTTGAAAATATTTAGGAATGCTTCGCTGTTATCACATCTAAATATTCTCACTTTGATAATATAAACTATTCCATTGCGTTCCTATGGTAAAATGCTCGCTGCCTTTGTATTTTTTTTGGTACATACATTAGCGTGACGTGTTGCGATTAACTAAATATTTTAATTGCTACATTTTAATCAAGATAAATGTCTACAACCTACTGAGCTGACGGGATAAATGTAAAAGAAAACTAGTCTAAACAATTCTTATCTCAAATTTATTGTACAGATTGTATTAAATAATTAAAAACTGTAAATATACCTGTCAATTTAATCAGTATATGTCATTTTACAATTATTTCCCCTGCCCGTTGATCGGCTGCGAGAAGTCATATATATGTTTCTTTTCTAAAACATTTGTCTCCTCAGGATTTAAACTGCTTTGAAGTGCTAATATTATCAAGGAGATTAGTGCAAGAAACATAGGGAAAATGTTACTGTATTTCAATCTTGTACAATCATACCATTTAAAAAAATTAACCAATGCATAGAAATGCAGTTCCTATTCACGTTTACAAGAATAAGATTTCCCCATATTCAGCGTATTTATTGCCAATTTACTTCATTGCAATAAACTATTGATGTCATCTGTCACATTGGACACCAATCCCACAGTGGGCAATGAATCAATGAATTATATATAAATACCTCACTGGCTACTTTTATATAGTCTATTGTATGTTTTTGTTCCCATTCTGCGATATTCTATTTTCCCCGCTCTCGTCATAACGCGCGTTAAAATATCAACTAGAAAGGGCATTTCATAATTACCTTTATATAAATTATAAAAGGATCTACAACATTTTACCTCGATCTTGATTTTGCAAATTAATTATAGGTCCCCACGTAACAGTCATTGCAATTTAGAATACTAATTACATATGGGATGTAATTGTTGAAAGGTGTTTATTTTTGTAGTTTGGAGTTCTGTAAACGCTGTAATCTGTCTTGCTGAGAGGAAAGGCAAGCTACAATTACCTGAGTATATTTGACTTCCTGCTCCAGTGGGGACTTGTCCAGTCCATTCACTGTAGACTGGTTTGAGGAGTGGAAGTGACTCCTGTTTATACTGTTCCATTCTTCCACTTTAGTAGGATAAGAAGAACTGTCACTAATGGGAATAGCACCTAACAACAAAAATATTTATATGACATGACTTGTATCTGAATACTTGTAGCAGACATGATATTTGCTTCTCTATTTCCGGTCAGTGACTCCGATATTTTGTTTAATTTAGTACAGGCGGTCGGATGCACTTTATTGGAGTATAGTTCAACGGATTTACTCCTTGGAGTAACCCCATCCGATGTAACCGAGCCCTGTCCACGCACCTCAACATTTCAATCAAACACGTCACGCATTATGATTGAGCTAGCATATCAAATATTCCCATAAATTGCTTTCCTATTAGAATTTGGAGACTATTTGTGATATTCGATATACTTACCAATGGTGAATTTTGTAAACATTACCATCTTTTAAATACACATGTAAACAGCGTCCTCGTATATTTTAATTTGCTAAGCAAATTATATGTTTAAAAATCAAATCACACGTTACCGTACTAACAATTAATGTTTCCATAAATGTTCGGGGTGAGCTAGTTGATCTGGTCTGAAGCAAATCCTAACCGTTATATTCATAATTGTTTGTACTGGAAATGAGCTACTAATCCTCCTACTTAAACTTCACTGGATTCCCCCAAATCATAACTGCAGAATTCATTTATGCTGTTTTTAGTCGTGTATTGGTTTGTAGCCCGAAGCGATACATTATTATGTAGGAAATGCAATTGGAGGTTTAATTGTGTGTTTCCTTTCTGACCCAGGACAAGATATTTTATCATGATGGTTTTTAAATGCTGGCATTGGTAGCTAATGGCAATCACTTATTTGCTGCGTTGTTTTATTTGATGTGTGGATTACTCAGACGTTACATTGCATATTTTCTGGGGTGTTTTTTTAAAAAAGAAAAACGACAAACTATTAAATCTGTTCTGAATAAAATCCGTGGAATTCCGGATGCTGCCATACCAATGTTTGGATACAAATTTCTAACAAAGGATTTTATTGCTTTCATTTTTCGCGGAGATAAAATATATTGAGATTTAGGAGAGTTAAACAGTTTCAAGTACACTGGACTTAAAATGCCGTGTACATTACTTGCCAGATATAGTACATTTTGTTCCAGAACCAACAAAACTGTATTTGACAATGAATATATAAATCAAGTTTGCAATTAATGGGGAAAAGGTCTACTAAAGTAAATTATCGCAAACAAAATTAATTGCAATCGGTGTCATACTGCCGAAACCTGCAATTCTGCAGCCCATTCTAATCAGGCGACCGGTGGGAAAGGAAATAATTATATAAAAAGTGACGTGGCTTTATTTTGTATTGTTAAGCGGAGTGGGAAAACTGACTTCGTCGGGAGGGAGCGAACATATATTTAAGTAATTGAATAGAATGGGGCGTTCAACCCGCTCTAATGAGGTTAAAATGCAACTCGGTAAAGTTTTGAAATTGTTTCAACAAAAATGCAACAAGGCGTTTTGAATAAAGCTTTAGTTTTACCGGGCTTCGGTGCAATGAGACTAATGAGAAGGAAAGAGGTAGTTTCTGATTTCTGCTTTTTTTTAACTGATCCACACGAAATACATGATATGCGGCCATTCCGATAATGCAGAAAAATAGCAAGGGTAAAGAACGGACGTGTCAGGTCGGTTTTTGGTTTAGCGAATGGAGAAGTGTTATTTACTGATAGGCCTGTTTTATTGAGTTTATAATGCTACCATACCACAAAAGACGTGGTGTGGCAGCATTAGACCGGCTTTTATTTCGCTGTGTGTCCTTGCACAGAAGTGCCGCAGCTTACCTTGCTGCTCAAACAATGTTCTGATGCCCAGGATATCGGAGACAGAGTGCGAGGAAGGCCAGGTCCTGTGAATTCCCATGTGTGCTGGGATGGCGGGCACACCGGGCGACGATGGCATTTTAGCTCCGGCCGTTGTGATGGGATTGGAATAGGAATAAATTGCATTGTACTGGAGAGCCGACTGTGGAGGCGGATGTGCCGAAGCCTTGCTCGACTCGTATTGACTCTGCTCGGACATGTTCCCGATCTTGTTCCGCAGGATTCTGCTGATTGAGCTGACCGAAGGAACGTTGTACTTGTCACAGACACCATCGGCCAAGAGTCGGTCACGGATCTCCCACGCAAAAATCCCCGGGTCTCTCTGCTTATACGCTCGGATGTGTTTGACCACCGTGGGGGTTGTCACTCTAGGCTTGCTCCCACCGATCGCACCGGGCAATATGGAACCCGTCTCGTTGTACCGAGCGAGGATTTTACTGACACAGCCATGTGAAACTCGTAACTGTCGACTGATATCACAAGGTCGAATTCCCAGTTGGGCCAGTTCAACTATCCGCAGTCTAATGGCATTAGGCAGTGGTCTGCCATTGACAAACACGCCTCCCAACTGGTTCACCTCCCCAAACGCTGGCTCTGGTATGAAACACAAGAGGACATATTCAGCACAAAAAAAAGCAAACTACAGTTACACTTTACAAGTCAGCGTCTAACCGAGCAGCGGGCGTATTTGTGTTGTGCAAACCAACATCTGACAAGCTCTATTTTGTTACGTTTATGGAGCGTATCCGTCGCCTGGGCCTGTTACATCGCTCACATTCGCTTCGAGCCCTACCAATGACCAATATTACAGCCCCTGACATTCTCCGACTGAAGGCAACGGAGAACAGACACAGTTGTTCAAGTTGTGATCATCGTGGGAACTCGCTAGTTTCACGTAATTGTCTTGAAAACAACACGAGGTTTGCGTCTGAATTAACCTAAAGTAAGATATTTTAGTTCCCTATCCTCCTCTGTCGTTTTATTACAAGGCGCAATCCGAAGAGCCAGATTGGCCATGGTGTTTTCTGAACTGCAATTTTAATCGGTTAATTTTGTTCAGTTTACTTCAATGGGAGAAAAGTTAGCCGTGGTATTAATGAACGCGCGTTAAAGACACGCTGGACGTTTATTTGTTCTCGGGTTGTATTTGTCTACCTTTTTATAAGGAAAAGACACATTCCCGTGAATGTTGGCTGTAAAGTTTAAACGGTGTCCATTCCTCTCTGTTGCGGCATGAGTTAAGTCGACCGTTTTTGCCTTTCTCTTTCCTCTGAACATTAGCTCCGTGTACATTAGCTCATTAAGGCGCTAAAAAATGAACATGCAGAAGTCGCTTGCAAATTCATCGATACATATTCGTGCGGAAAACAGACTTATATCCATATATATACAACCACAAGTTCGGTCTACTTGCTCCAAACAGGAGAACTATCTTAACACAAAGTAACCCAACTATGTACGTAAATAATTTGTTTTACAGCGTGTATTTGCAACTAATATGTGGCTGAAGAATAAGTCAGTGCTCGATCACGGTCAGTTGTGCTTCTGCTGCATAGCGATGTAAAATGTACAAAATGAAACCACTTACCCATGATGGTTGTTGATACGCTCAAGATTTGCAATACCTCTTGCTGAATGTGAAACAGAATTAAAATCTCTTGGGTACAGGTTATTCGGAATCCGCTTGTAAGTGCTGCTTAATGACTGATTTCACCCTTCGAAGTTGCAGAAGTACTTGTTTAGAGTATATGTGCCTCCCTTTTCCTCGGGAGAGGTGGTTAGGATCTGCATTTCAAAGCACAGCATGGGAAATGGATTTTACACGCTCAGGCTGTCAATCAGTGTGGACGCGCCCGTGGCGGTGACGTCGGAGGGCGGTAGAGGAAAAAGCTCTTTGCTCCATTGGTGGACGGACGTGACCTGGCAACACTACCTGGAGGTAGGGCTCTCGAATTGGGGTCGGGCTGACCCACATCTGGCGACTTCTTGTACTCTGGTGAATGAAAGAATCGTTGCTTTACAACTGTTCAATAAAGTATACATTGCATCAAACTATTGCTATTTTAAACGGACAATGTAGGTCATTCATCCGGTAAGTTCCCATTTGCAAAGTTACCTAATCGCCCCCACAAAAAATATTGTTAGCATTAACAAAAAGCTACAAATGGAATTACAATCTGCATAAACGATAACGTAATGTTTCTCCGATTTAATTTACCAGGTATGAGATGGTTGGTTTTAAAATAAGTTGCGATATATAATAACCAATGCAGAGAATACAATTGTGTTGCAATGGGAAAATAATAATCAGAACCAGTGCTTTCCCGTCACAATTGAAGATATTTATATTTATATCTGTCAAAATATAGAATTCGCAAACAAATTTACCATTTCTTACATTTCACTTTTACTTAGTAGGTGATTTGTATGAATAACTGTAGCGTGATTTGTATGAGCACAACGTTGACACTGTATCAATAACATTGGTTGGGTATTAGAATGCGATTGCTTCACGATGTGGTTTGAAATAAAAATATACGACACAATGTGCTCCTGATAAACGAGTTGACGAAAACGCCTGGTCCATTTTATCAATGTAAACAAAGAATTTACTCGTGTGTTTGACCCTTGTGACATTTGATTCGTAAATTACTTTCTTAAATAAAAATAATGGTTAATGGCGTCTCTTAGTTACAAGATCGGACACCAGTTCTGGATTTATACTGTTTTATTTCTGAGAAAACATTTCAAAACACGGAAGAAATGTATGACTTTAATTTTGAGCTAGTATCTATTTACCTTTGCGGTATAATTTGCCCTAGTGTTCCTCTCTCGTAGTGCGTTCCAAAACTACAAGAAGTTAAAAGTCGATGTGGTCTGAGTTCCCCGAGCTGTGGCACTTCCTTTAAATAGTAAATTCGAGAGTAAAATGTTTATTTGAACGTAGAAATCAAATGTTTCATTTTAATTCAGGATAAATATTTGCGTTAGATCTCAGTATTTATTTGGTTATACATTGTTGAAGATATCGGATAGTTTCCTGCCAATAAAAGTATATAGCCTGAAAACAGTGTCGCGTTTCTGTAGGTTTATTTTGGGTTATTTAAATGGATTTGACGAAGAGGTGGGTTCGCTCCTTTCTTTCAATTACTGCGGTCAATAACATATCAAAGACATATCATGTTTTATGACAGTAAAGGACGTTTCACTCTACCTATCTCAGATGCAGCATCTTATTAAGTTATCAGGTGGCATTGCTATTCTCGAGTCTATCTTTGACAGTGTATTAGTATGACTATAATCCGGTGAATCCTTTTAGCTTCCTAGTTTTTTTCTTTATCTTTGATTCTTTTTTCATTCTGATTATTTCCGCAATTGCTTGTGAACACGATGTTATCTCTGCGCTTTTGCGGGGACCTTGTCTGTATAGGCCTCGATCCTGTTTTTCTTCGGTGGCATTTCGTTGTCTGATCTTTGTCTCCTCTCGCGTACCACGTGAGGCTGAAGCCTGGAACTGTGGAAATAACCCATTTGCACAGGGCTTGTCTCTGGTGGAAAGGATAAATGTTTACCACAGCCTAACGTGCTTAACTTGTTTCCACCGAGGTGCTGAGGCTTTGGCGCGGAGTGTGGTCTAGAATAACAAAGATCAGATATACCTTGGCCGCTTCAAGTGCTGAGGATGAATCCGCAATTGTTCCCGCAAAACAAGCATTAAATCATTTTCGGTCGGACTGTTTCCTATCAGACCAAGATTGTTTAAAGCAAAATGATTTCAAAGCATTGATTTCGGAAACTTGTCTTTTATTCAAGACGAGACGTCTTTTCAAAACAAATGTATTTTGAATGTTTCTTGTTTTGGTCTGTTGCATTGCTGTGGACATCTGCATCAAATATCTTATTTCAAAACCGCCTGCTGCGTTTCTATTGCCTTTGGATTCCCCTTCAAGATTCTCCCAAGTTCCTGCAGGATCAACATTCATATGAATTTATAATTAATGCAATCAGACAAAAGACAACTCAAAATAATTATAGTGATGAATTTCAAACTCATGCGTGAATATTCGGAATTACACAGAATTATTTATATATTTGTTTTACTGACCAGCAGCTTTGCTTACTGAAAATAAGGGAATATTTTCTGAAGAATATTAAGACGACGTTATCGAAAAGATACAATGCGTTGATTTTCAAAATATGCAGCTTGATGTAGAATATATGACATAAAATGAAACAAATAATTGTCACATTTTACAAAGTTACTTTTTGAATTAAAATGGTCACTGATAAATGATTTGTGATTTTTTTTCTAATAGGTAGTTTGATATGAAAAATGTATCTAAAGTAAAACGAACACATTAATAAAATTATTTTTTGATTCAAAATTATAATTGATAAATGTTTAGTGAATATTTATTTGAGTTACTGGGGATCAATGTAAAATGCCGAGTTAATGCCAATTTCGGCGTTTATAATTTTGGGTAAATTTTTGCAAGTCATGCTTTATTGTTGACTTTATTTCTTTAGTATTCTAACCTCCGCGAAAAGGTGCGAACATTCCCACAAGCGGCGTCTGGCTCCCTCTGCTAAAATCTATACCTGGCCCTCACTAAAATAGGCATGCGGAATAACCAGAGAGCTTTGCAGCAAAGTATTGCCAGGTTTCTAATTTCGGCCGAGCGAGAGGGAACCAAATAAATTAACAAGTTATAGTAAATGTTGCCGGCTAGATCATTCAGAGGTAGATACATTCCAATCTTGTTTGCAAAACATGTTCTCCAACCAAACAAGTTCAATTGATCTGAAAGTAAGTAGCGTGTAAAGTTGGGCTCCATTGCATTTTTTTCAAGATGCATTCATGATAAATCAAAAGAATAACGTTACAAAATGTCAGTTTTATTTGGGATGCATTAATATCAGAATGGCGTATTACCATGACACTTTAATCAGCCGGAAACAGCAGCAGGTTAATCTGCTTCGCCAGTTTGTGTAGGAAGGAACTGTAGATGCTGGTTTAAACCGAAGATAGACACACAAAGCTGGAGTAACTGCGGGACAGTCATCATCTCTGGAGAGAAGGAATGGGTGGCGTTTCGGGTCGAGACCCTTCTTCAGACTGAAGTCTGAACGTCACCCATTCCTTCTCTCCAGAGATGCTGCCTGTCCCGCTGGGTTACTCCAGCTTTTTGTGTCTATCGCCAGTTTGTTCCGCCTTTTATTGATTTTATTGATTTTTTGGGGCGATTTGTATCTCGGTTTAATTTGACTGCATAATCCCAAAAATCTATCCATCACGGTTTTGAAAATTCAATCAATCCATCGTCTTTTTAAAAATAGTAGTGAATAGTAGTGAATACATTTCACTTCTAAACAGCAGCAGCAACAAACAGGTTTTATTTTGTCAGTGCTTCTAACTTGACATGGGGGTTGAAGTGGTGGTGGTCAGTGGGTTGTAGGGCGAGAGGAGATCGTGTAGATAGGCAAGGGCTAGGCTACGAAAGGACTCGAATACAAGTGAGAATTTTGAAATCAATTCACTTCGCTCTCACTCAACATAAATATTGAAGCTCGACACCTGACTTTCGAGCAAATCAAAAGCGTTCTGCTTCTTTTGTCCCGTAGCGTTGACAAAAGACGGACATTGTAGATTTTAGCAGATGGAGGCAGCAGAAGGTATCAAAAAAGATAATCCTTTTTTTAAATTAACATCCATTTTTTTTAGATTAACATGCTGTAAAAATAATTCAACGGGCATCGGTGACTTGCAGTTTTTTTCCTCAAGTTAAATGCCAATTATAAATCCTAATTTATTCAACCGAATCCCTTTATTATTTTAAATGTACCGCAAATATTTGTTCCCATAACTGAAGCCTTTAATTCTTAGATTTTCTCTTTCCAATGCTAGCAAATCTTTATTGAAATCCGTGGGGGAAAAACTGAATTCAGATGCAGTCTGACTTTTGGAATACACCTCAGATCAAAATAATTTAAACCAGCATCTGCAGTTCTTTCCTACGCAAAATAATCTGTACTATCCGTGTGGCCTTTATAGAAAGTTGATGGTATCGGTTTATATTACAATGATCACAGCTGTATAATTTGATCACGAAGCATTTATTTTATAATAAGGATCAGGATCTGTACGCAGTGCATTTCTGAAATAAAGTCATTAAAAAAATATTTTACGATTAAGCCGTTTTATAAATCATTTACGTACACAAATAATTAGTTCAGTGTGAATGAGATTTACGATCGCGATTTGTTTACATCACTTATGTAACGCTGTTAAAATCTGGAGGTAATGTTATTCGGCATATAAACAAATCGATATCCGGAAATATAAAAGCACGTATTTAAAGGGTAAACACCAGAAAGTCAAAATGTGTTACCAAAAGATTGTTACACAAGAGATTATAAACGGTGGAATCTTGAATAAAGCACAAAGTGCTGGAGGAACTTAGCGGGTCAGGTAGCATCTGTAGAGGGAAATAGACAGACGACGTTTCGGGTCGGAGTGTGATCTGCTGGGCATATCAAAACATATTTGTACCGGAGATTGGATATGAATTAAGCAATATTTCCTTCGTCTTTTCGAATCAACAACTTTACGAAGCGGAGGAAGAACAACAGAAACATAGAAAATAGGTGCAGGAGGAGGCCATTCGCCCCTTTTAGAATTTACAGAATTAACTTTACTTTCCGTTTTGAATGCACAAATTGTTCAAACTATGCTGCGCTTCCACCACCTGTGGCCATATGACAGAATAAGAATAGCCAGGAGAATATTGTTTACATTACAAGTCAGAACACGTCGCAATCACGTTTTTCCAGAAAAATTAAAAGGACTAAACCATACTAATTATGACGGCATTCATTATTTCGCGGTATGTGGGTGCAAACTGCAAAGAATGTAATCTGGGACCACTAAGAGGTTATTATCATTATTCTTATGATCAATTCATAAAACTATTCTCATAAACCAGGTGGGTTAGTTATAAACTATAGCTTTAAATATACTACTTTGCGTTAAAAAAAAGTCCCTCGATTCTATACATATAATGCATAACGCAGGGTGATTCTGTCTATATCACGTATAATTAAAATACTGCTAAGCAGCGGGGAAAATACAATTTATCAATTGTAGGGAGTAAAATGTCCAATGCCAATGACGCTATTTCTCAAGTTCAAAGTCACGGACATGCATAAGACTTGGAGATTAGCTGGTATTTAAAATGCAGACAGGAACTGGATTATTTTCCAGAATTCAGAATTTATTTATTGAGTTCATCATTTATCTTTATTCTTGGAAACTTAATTTAACACAACGTGACTTGGTTTCCGAAGCTGTCTGTGTGCTTAACGTTGAAATTGTATTGTGTTAAAATTAATAGAGATCATGGGCCTGATTATTTCTGCAAGTACCAGAAGCTTCGTGCATCTGGTTCCCTGTCATGACTGCACTGAATTAGTACAAAAATTTCGAAGCGCTCGATTTGGATCACATATTCTTTAAGAAAGGGACTATAATTCGGCGTGCGTCTTTAAACCTGCATTACATTTTTGAAGGCAGTCGAATTTCTTGAAATAGCCAGCTACTGAGAACAGATTAGAAAAGGCCACAATCTAAATAACTATTATTTGTCATTAAAATTGTTACATTGATCTATGATATTTCAAACCCAGCCAAAGCCCATTTTCTATTAATAGCGCGTGTATGTGTGTTACTTAACGTATGGGTCACTGAGTCATTCGTTTTCCTTTTCTAATCATTTCTGTTGTAAGAATGTGATATGAACTGGCCATTCCACGCTTTCCACCCGAAAGTTCCATGTGCTCAACAGATCACATTGATCTCACTAATTTTTGTTCTGAGTTTTCTGAATTACATTTTTTTAAAGTCTATCTGTTGATCTAATTAATGTATCGGCCATATTTTTCAGTAAATGCTTTCAGTTTGTTACTGGCTCTAGCGCTGACTTAGATAGAATTAAGCCTGTGTTTCTGCTAACAAAGATATGAAATGTTTCAAGTTTCCTGAACGTACGTTTTAGGGAATTTGAGGGAAAAACTACCTTCAATAAATGACCGTTATTCTACGATGTTGCACTCGTACATAATTACCCACTGGAAAATTCTACAAAAGGTATATTTAAAATATTGAAATTATATTGCATCGAAATAAAATTGTTTCTTAAACGTACATATTATTTTTCACAATACACTTTAGTTGCATTGGTTTTGTTCAGACAGATACAAAAATACGCATGGAAATATATCAGCGAAAATAAGCCAAAAGGTCACAAATCATGAACAAAAAGGTGTTAAGAACGGTCTCGACCCGAAACGTCATCCATTCCTTCTTTCCAGAGATGTACATGTCCCGCTGAGTTACTCCAGCCTTTTGGGTCTATCTTCGGTTATACAAGCATCTGCAGTTCCTTCTTGCACAAAAAGGTATTAATTGCAAATATACAAATACAGAACTATTTATGCAGCTGAAAGTTTTGTTTTGTAATCTCATACGGAGTAAATTAATTTTCATGATACACCATTCATTTAGAACAAATGTTTTATTTTTATTATATACTAACATGGGATGGGAAAGGAACTCATTGTAATATATATACATTATTTTACATGTATTTTCCACAGAAAACTTGTATTACTGAGAATTACTTATTGCTAAAACGAAATTGAGATAATTTGATAATAATGAATTAGTATTATTTAAAAATATATATTTCCATATCTAAGAGAGAATCAGGAATTTCACTGCTAAAGTTGTTCAATTTGTTGAGATTTCTTTTGCCCTAAATTACGATGTACAAAATAGATTTAAAAAATCTCCAGCGAATAACACTGATTTAAGAGGATTGCGAGTGTAAAAAAAGTATTCGCGGAGTGACCTTTATTATCATAATTATGCCACGTCAGAGTTGGAGAATATGATTTCGGAAAATGTTATAATGACATGAAATCTTCAGCGTAACAACGTAGAAATGAATGTTTAATATCCGGGAAATGCCCCATCAATAATTCGGAATATCTTGATTAAAGCGTTATGGAAATATTTCCCACTGCCCCCGAATGATTGTTTTATCTTTCGTTTTAATTGTATGAAACTATTAAGTCTTGCGATCTAGAATCGATATTCAGCAAACTCCAGAAGTTGCTCCAAAACCAGGTCCTGCTATTAAATGACACCATGTTATCATACAAGCGTCCGACATTTGGTGCTAATTTTGTAATCGCCGTTTGTAAACAAAAGATGTTTGTAAATAATTTACCAATGATAAAGTCTTTGAAATTCTTGTGGCATATGCTCAACTGTTGCTCGCTCCTGCCATTATGGGGGTTAATTAATTTGGTATTTCCCCTTATTTGACCCAGGTTTTTTTTCTTAAACGATCTCATTCTATAATTGAAAAATATCTCTCCCGTTAATTTTGTTCTAAAACCGCAGAGCTGGCATGTTTCCAACGCGACTTTTGAATTGAAAGAAACCCCTGTTGGGATCTGGCGCCACCTCCTGATTACAGCTGGCAGGTAAGAAAAGAGAAATAACTATTTCATATTATGAGCATCCATCGTAATCAGTTCAGAAGTCTTCCGACTGAGGTCTTCCCACAATCTAGTCAAATGATTTACAACGTCCACCAGGACCATTTATCAATCTACAAAATCATAGTATGAAAATTGTATCGCTAATCATTAACAAGTATGGATTATATGGAGTTTTAAAGAAGGAACTGCAGATGCTGGAGAATCGAGGGTACACAACAGGCTGGAGAAACTCAGCGGGTGCAGCAGCATCCATAGATGCTGCTGCACCCGCTGAGTTTCTCCGGCCTTTTGCGTACCATGGATTATATGGACACTGTTTGCAAAGCAATGAACAAACCAGCAGCTATTCTTAATTTTCTTGAAAATACACGTTATTATTTTAATAGAAGAATGAAAGATGGTTTGCATCCAAAGTAAGAATATTTATTTCCACGTGAGACAAGTTCTCTGATGTCTTGTCTGTCTATATTGTTTACATAGTCTCTTCTATTACAGTTTTATTGCTATCACGTGTACAGTGGCAATCTTTGTTGTGAATGCAATCTAATCAGATCAGAAAAAAACTATACATAAATACAATCAAGTCAAACTCAAGGTCTACACGCAGAAGGGTCTCGACCCAAAACGTCACATATTCATTTTCGCCGGAGAGGCTGAGTTAACTCCAGTTTTTTGTGTCCATCTTCTGGAGCAAATGGGGAGATACAGTGTGCAGAATAAAGTTTTCCGCATTGTAGTGCACCACAGTTCCGTAGACAAAGTTCAATTGGGATATAGGTGAATCGAACAATATCCTAACTAAAAGGACCGTTCAGAAACCTGTTAACGGAGCGAAGAATCACAGCATAACGGAGACACAATTTAACAGAATAGCTACACTGTAATTAGTATTGCATTTTCAACAACAATTTGCATTTTATTTATTGAAGCAAATAACCTGCAGATCTAAAATTATATTTTACATACTTTGAAAATTCTAGATGTTTATTTAGCTCGGTCTGTCAAAGTTTACTTAAATATCGAGGTGTAGCATGCTTCCCAATAAATTTGATTTCTTATCGTTAACAATTTAATTTGAAAAGCTGCAGCGCATGATTTATATTCACCAAAGAAGGGTAAATCCTTTCTACTTCCACACGGTATTCAGATGTGTAAATGCAAGCACACTACAGTTCAACGATGCGGCAGTTTGTGTATACACATCTTTGTTGGGGATATGTGTGAAATTGTGTTTTATAGTAGACATAGCTTTACGTACAATTAAATTATTTTGATTTAGTAATGGTTAGTTCACGTGAAGGTCATAAAGACGTGGAATTAGTTGCAGTCTAGATACAAACACCAACAAATAAAATTCCAATAGCAATAAAATAAAATAAAAGTGCTGGAGTAGCGGGCCAGGCAGCATCTGACGTAATTAAATTATATGGATTATTCCTTTTGAAATATATTCCGCTCACTGCTCTGCCAATGGATTAACGGAGACACGCGCAACATTTTTAATTGAATTATTAGTGCGTTTTTTTAAAGTGCGCATTACTAAGGGCTGGAAACGACTTGTGCGTGTAGTTATCAGCTGACGGAGAAAATATCACCGAAGCACAATAGAAACATGTTCTTCACATTCTTTAACGTTTATGCACCGATAGCACCGATGTTTATTTTAGAAGTTTATCTAATTCAGCGATCGCATTATGGTATCTGCCCAATCGCCTCTCATTCAGATGCGGAATAATTGATGCAATCGCCAGCAAATACAATATACGTGTGGTTCTAAAAACTATTGACAACGAGCGCACACTTAAACGTGTTCCCATCACAGTTCAAAAAAAAAAAATACACAGCGATATTTGTACTTTCTCCTTGTTTTAGACAACATTTAGAAAAATGAAAAAATATTGTTTTTTAAGTGATGTTCGCAATATTATGCCTGGTGTTTTTGATTTTAAATCAGCCAACAGAGACATTTATGCTCACTGCGAAGTATTTCAAACAAGTTTTAAGTCGTTCCATATGTCTGTTTAAAAAAAATCTACTTCTTGACAGTATTATGATAATTGTAAATCGTACTTCTATTTATAGTTGTTTGACTGAGTACTCAAATTTAGTTTTTAAGGGTGTTGTTTATCACATTTTCGTTTGCGTTGTGATTGGGCTGGACACAATTTTTCACAATAAATGTGTTTGCATTGCAAAGGCCAGCGTTTAATGCGTGATCCATTTTACCGTGCAGTCGGATTTCGATTCACTGCGAACTGACTGTCTTTGGGACTGCGCAAAATTCTGCAAACGACGTTCGATTGTGCATGCATTCAAACCCGATAGAGGTGCCTGCCTGTTCATGTTTTAAAACTCCACCAGAGTTTACAAATAACTCGCAATATGTATTAATAAAATCAGCACACAAAATGCATACAATAGCCATTTTGTTAATGTGTATGGGAAGTTCTATAAAATAAGCAATGTTGTGAAATGGTCGCAGAAATAGAATTACTCACGGGAACCGATCTATGTATAAGATAAACATCTTACTACATTTGTTTATAAATGAATAATTTCAATGAATTTCGGACCTTTCGTATTCTCCTGCCATCCTCAATATTTAACTGGGGCCGATAATTCAAAAACAGCGGTGAGCTAAAACGACCCGTTAATAACATTCGTGATGTTGAAGAAGAGATAACTATTGATAGATAGAAAACGCTAGAGTAACTCAGCGTGTCAAACAGCATATCTGGAGAAAAGGAAGAGGTGACGTTTCGGGTCGAGAAGAAGGGTCTCTCCAGAGATACTCCAGCTTTTTGTGTCTATCTTCGGTTTAAACCAGCATCTGCGGTTCCTTCCTACACGAGATAACTATTGATCAGCAACGGTATCACATTTGACAAAAGACTGTACGCGGTCTCAATTTAATATCATACCTTAAACGGTATCATACCTGGCTCAATGCTGCGGTCAGCATCAGTATATAATACGAACAACTTGAAGTCACAACTGTCTGACCCAAATTTGTGAGAGTTCGCCCTGAGCCAAAGCTGACAAACGCTCATTTCCTAAATTGATATTTTTTTATTAAGCTTTGGACGTCGCAGTTGACTTTTGTGCGATAGGATTCTCGCAGTCTAGCTGATCAGCATAAGCTGATCAACATAATTAAACCGTCAATCTAGTCTAAATGTATTGGAGTGTTAATGAAATTTAAACAAATCTCTGGCTAGCATTCCATGTTTACCGTGATAAGCACTGAAGCTGTTACACATCAGTTTTAGGCACAAAGTGCTGGAGTGACTCAGCGGGTCAGGCAGCATCTCCGGAGAACATGGATGGGTGACATTTCGGTAGGGACACTTCTTCAGACTAATGGGTCCCGACCTGAAACGCCACCGGCCATGTTCCACAGAAATGCTACCAGATCCATTTAATTACTACAGTACGTTGTCATTTTTGTAAATTAGCTTCTGCAGCTCCTTGGGTCTACATATCATTAGAATTATGCTTTTGATTTTAGCCTCCAAGTTAATAAATACTGTGCACTACCTAAATCTCTCTACCAGTTTTGAGAGTACTAAAGAGGTAAAGAGAAAAACTTTGTTTTGCATGCTATCCAAACAGATCAGATATATCCATAAATACAATCAAGCCAAACTCAAGCACAATAGATAGAGCAGAGGGGATACGGTGGGCAGAATATTGTTCTCAGCATTTAAAACTAATAAACATTAAAATATAACCCTTTCACAATTTAGTCATAGTTTTGATGAAGAAATTGATAAGAATGCAAAATGCAACTCTTACAGTATTGTGGTGACAAACAAATTTGCTGATCACAGAAATTAATGTGCATGTCATGAACAGAAACATATTCCAAAATATTCTTGCAAAGCATTAGATTCGTTGTACAGCTGGCCAGACCCAAAATACACCATGTGTTGTTAAAATGTCAAGCATTTTCTTGAAAAAATGAATTCAATGAATGCAAGGAGTTTGAAAAGCTGGACTGGTTAAAGCACAAGCAAACCAGACCTAAGCCCATCCCCTGCCAATATTCCCATAGGTTATCTGAGCATTGTGATTCAATTTGCTTTGTTATTAATATATAATATATAGTAGGTGCTTGTTTCTTAATGCATTTTCTTACGTTTATTGATGGAAGTAGCCCTGAATATTTCTGATGCCTATAACCCCAATAATTCCTGACTTGGTCATGCCAAGAATAGACCTGAGAATAACGTTAGGCACATCAAATGATAAAATATGGGGACGCAATTAAAATCAAATTCTGAAAGTGAATATTAACATTTATGTTGGTGGAATAGTAAAATATAGAAGTGCCATTACATGAAAGGTTTTACAATGATACATATTGTTTGAAACAATTAATTATTTGGGAGTCTGGAGCCAATCTCAAGCACAGTAAAGTTCATAACTCTGAGGACCGTACTGTTAAGAGTGCTGGATTCTGAACAGTGCATAAAATATCTCCATCAGAATGCCAAGCCATATTTTAAAAGTCCCTAGATAGTCTCTTTGTTTGACTCATAAATTGTACTACCCATTTTGCATCCACACTCCCTGTAAATTTATCATTCTCCAACACGAAACTGTAAGAATAACAGCACACAGGTGCAGGGCTCAAATTGTGCAGCAAACATCTGTAATTCAACTATTCTCATTCAACTGACAAGACTGGTCGAGTTTATTGTCATATGCACAAGCATGGTACAGGTACAGTGACAATTCTGCTTGCAGCAGCATCATAGGCACACAGACTCAGACAACGCACTAAATATAAATTATACACAACTTATATGTGACAATGAAAACAAAAGATTGTGCAAAACAATACATTAGTGATGAAGCAGTGGCCTAGGGCGTTACTTTTGATGATGTGGGCAGTCAGGAGAATTTCTGCAGAGCATCTATTGAAGTTTCCTGTTAATCAATGACAAGACCCTTAACAGGATTGATGTAGAGGGATCTTGAGGACCAAATCCATAGCTCCCTGAAAATGGGAACACAAGTGGTAAAGAAACGGTACGCTTGCCTTCATTGGTCAGGGCATTGACTATGAGGCAGGAAGTCATATTAAGACTTTTTTGTTTTAAATGGTTTTGCTTAATTTGGCGTATTGTGTGTAGTTCTGAGTGCTCCATTACAGGAAGGATGTGAAGGCTTTGGAGAGAGTGCAAAAGATGTTTACCACAATGCTGCTTGGATGAAAAGGTGTTAGCTATTATAGTTGGACAAACTTGGATTATTTTTTCTGGAGTGGTGGTAGTTTGAGGAGATAACTGATAGAAGTAAATACAATTATGGATTGACATTTAGAATCCTCCCCCCCCCCCCCCCCCTCCCCCCCGGGTAAAAATGTCAAAGACTATCTCTGGCATAGCTTTAAGGCGAGTGGGACAAAGTTTAAAGGAGATGTGCAGCTAAGTTCTTCTGCGCTCAGTGGTGGGTGCCTGGAGGATGCTGCCAGGGGTGGAAGCAGATATTATATTGACATTTAAGGGGCTGTTTGATTGGTATATGGATATGCAGGGAATGGGTGGATATGGATCACACACAGGCAAAGATGATTTTTTAACCTGGCGTCTTGATCAGCACAGATCTTGTTGGCCAAAAGGCCTGTTCCCTGCTGTACTGTTCTAAGTTCTATCTTCTATGCTGGAAGATAGAAATCTTCTATATCTCTTTAAAATTAGGCACTAAAGTGCCTTCTTCGTGATTACATCTATGTGCTCATTGTGCTGGGTCCAGGAAATTATCTGAGATGTTAATAGCCAGGTATTTGAAGCTGCTAACTGTCTCTGCCACTGACCCAGGAATGAAAGCTGGCACATAATCTCCTGAATTCCCTTTTCTGAAGTCAGCTATTAGTGTCTTGCCAACGTTGACATTGAGCGAGAGGTTGTCGTTGTGTCACCGTTCAACCAGGTGTTCTACCTCTCGCCTGTACTACCTCGTCACTAGTGCCTCGTCACTACCCTTGATTCGGACATCAACGTTGGTGTGGTTGCCGGATTTATAGAAGGGTTTAAAACTATGCCCAACCATACAGTCATGTGTGTAAACTGGACCAACAACAAAGCTCTCCACTTTCGATTTAGCGCTCCATTCCTAATAGCTTTTATTATAACGTTACCCAGAGCCTAGATTACACCGCCGCTGCTCTTAAAAAGACAAAAAAAAACGTTTCATATAATCATCAAAAGGCCCTCCGGAATTCCGGGAATTATGACTTTGCATCTGGCTAGAATACTGTCATCTGGTCTTCCTGATCTCTGAACTGATTCCTTCGAAACGATTGACACGTTTGTTTGATTTATTGCAGCCAGAACTTGTAACCGAAATGTAATTTTAATTACTTTGCGCGAGTTAAAATTCTACTCCAATCTTCTAACCACGTGAAGGTTATGTTTATAGATATCCCAAATCAAAGACTGCACAGTGGCGCAGCTGGTAGAGTTGCTGCCTCACAGCGGCAGATACTCTGGTTGGACGGTGTGCTGTCTCTGTGGAGATTGCGCGTTCGAATGGTTTCAACCGGGTGCTCGCGTTTCCTCCCCACTTCCCAAAGACGTGCGGAAATGTGGGTTAATTGGCCTCCGAAACCTGCCCCCCCCCCGTCCCCCGTCCCCCGAGTGTGTTGAAAGTGGATGGAAGAGTGGGTTACATCGAACTAGTGATCGATGGTCGGCCGAAGGGCCTGTTTCCATGCTATATCTCTCAACGAAACGAAACTAAACGATACTAAACTAACCTAAGACATACTTCCAGTTTCCAAATGTAATTTTATGATTGTAGTTAACAGAATCAAAATCGAACAACAGCATAATATTCCGAAATTGGTAATCAGAAATAAAAAGGTGAAAACGCTCATCGGATCAGGCAGGATTTGCGGAAAGGTCTCGGGCCAATGGCAGATCTCGTGTTGGAGCCAAAGGGCACACGTGTGATGGGTGGGGGTGGAATACAAGTGGTAGTCCCCCTCCCTGCCGCTCCGACCGCAGCCATGCCCGCGCGGTTACCAGGGGAGTTGTACAAATTGTACGAGATTACTTGGCCAAATTATGTAAATCGCCTCTGTATCCTTCGCCACTCCACCTGACCGCTCTGCTCCCACTTTGTGTCATAGTAACCACTCTGCACAGAATGGCCATTCAATGGGGCGGGGGATGCTTTGTCCCGAGGCTTCCCAAGATCAGTGTGTAAAAGGGTCCGGTCCCTAAACGTCGCCTCTCCATTCCCTCCACAGGTGAAAGGCGAATGTCGCTTTAAGCTAAAAGACGCCAAGTTTACTGGAGATATGCGAGGCAAGTTTACTTGAAGCAAAGGGTGGCGAGTGTCTGAAATGCGCTGTCACGGGTAATGGCGGTGGAAGGTATTGTAGTGCACGAGACTTTTGGATAGGTGCGTGGATGTGCAGGAAATGGAGGGTTGTGGACTACAGGCAGATAAGAGTTGTTCTTGGCATCATGTTTGGTATAGAAATTATGGTTCGAAGGGCCTGATCTTTGGCTGTTTTATGTTCGATGTCCAGGTTCACCGGATATGTTCCAGATCCTGGCTCTCCAGCACTTTGTGTTGTACTCTTCTTGCTTCTGCAGTCTCTTGTATCTCCAACAAATCTATTGTTTTCCACAAGTGTATTTAACCAAAGCTGAACTTAATTGTAATCACTTTGTCAGTCATTGTGAGGATTTACCGTGACCCCAATTATTTTAAACTTCTTTGCTAATGGATACTCATTACAAACAAGAAATGTCTTCCGCGCTTTTTTGTTTGGTATGTAAACCGCGTGTTTTAGTTACTCTTTACGCTGTTTGTTAAAGTCGCATAAAAAACGAAATGTTTTAAGCTCCAAGTTTACGTACAGAGCCGCGTTGTCCAGTTCGTTTTGGAACCCTGAATTGAAATTGGGTTAGCTAAAATGGAGAAACAAAGATTTGCAGATGCTAGATTATGCCAGTATGAAGAAGGGTCCGGTCATGAAACGTCACCTATCCTTTTTCTCCAAAGATGCTGTGTCACCAAAGATGTCTTGCAAGTTCTCGGCGGTAGATGTTGGGACCTTGCTTCCATAGTTGTAGTGACCTGAATAGGCTGGCGAAGAAATGCTCACAGTCAACAATGTTCACGGGGACCATTGAAATCGTAGAGAATTGCAGTCAACACACGAAGTGCTAGATGAACTAATCGGATTAATCTGCATATATGGAGGGAATGGCCGGACGATGTTTCGGGTCCGGGCATTTCTTTGGTCTGATCTTTGTTTAGAAAATAGGTTATAGCCACCACTAGAAAGTCAAATATTCATTTATTCGCGTCTTGAAACGTTGTCTGTCCGTTCCCTTCACAGATGCAGCCTGACCCGCTGAGTTCCTCCACCACTTTGTTTTGCTCAAGATTCCAGCGTCTGGAGTTCCTTGTGTTGACATAAAACTGCGGTCAGACACTTTCGGGAGGAATTTGCCAGGATGGTCCTCAAAGGAATACGGACACGGCTGTGCTCTGCGGAAATCCCGATTGCTGACAAATGCCCAAATACACCGAGTCTTCCCGAAGCTAAAGGAAGTATGTTGCCCTTGAGTATGGAGTTGGAGCAATCGCCTCAATGGACCAGGCTGGAATGATGAAGGCTAGGAAGCCGAGGGTCACAGTAAAAACAAACAGATTGCTGGAGGAAGAGTTCCGACCCGAAACGTCGCCTGTCAATTTCCCTCCACAGATGGGGCGTGACTCGCCGAGTTCCTCCACCAGTTTAGATTTTATTTTGTCCAAGATTCCAGCGTGTACAGTGTCTTGCGTCTTAATGGTCACAGTAATCCCGAACACGGCAGCTCAACAAACATTTCAGACCATTGGTGATGGGAGAGACGAAAAATGCAATTTGGTTTAGTTTAGTTTAATTTATTATTGTCACGTGTCGTGTATCGAAGTACAGTGAATCGCTTTTTTGTTGCGTACTATACACTCAACAAAAGACTATACATGATTACAATAAATCCGTCCACTGTGTACAGATACAGGTGAAGGGTATATTATTCAGTGCAATATAAAGTCTGATAAGGTTGGATTAAAGATATTTCTCATGCCTCCAGTGAGGTAGATGGTAGGTCAGGACCTCACTCTAACTGGTGAGAGGATGGTTCAGCTGCCTGATAAGAGCTGGGAGGAAACTGCCCCTAAAACTGAAGGTAGGCATATTCAAACTTCTGTACCTCTTGTCTTATGGGAGAAGGGAGAAGAGGGCATGACCGAGGTGTGACTGGTCTTTGATTATGCTGGTAGCCCTGCCAAGGCAGCATGAACTGTAAATGGAGTTAATGGAAGGGTAGTTGGTTTGTGTGATGTGGGCTGTGTCCACAATTCTCTGCAACTTCTTACGATCATGGATGGAGCTGTTCCCAAACCATGCTGTAATGCATCCCTATAAAATGTTTTCTATGGTGCATCTGCAAAAGTTGTTGAGAGTTGTTGGGAACATGCCATACTTCCAATGTCTTCTAAGGAAGTAGAGGCATCAGCGTGCTTCCTTGGCCATATCTTTGATGTGGCTGGTCCAGGACAAATTGCTGGTGATATTTACTCTTAATCACAATCTCATTTATCTTGCTGAAATTGAGGGAGAGGTTGGTGTTTTGATACCTGGTTATGAGGTTTTCAATCTCTTTCTTGTACCCCATCTCATCATTATTTAATATCTAGCCCACTATGGTGGTGTTGTCTGCAAACTTATAAATTGAGTTGCATTGGCATTTGGTTTCACAGTCATGTGTGTATAAGGAGTATAGTAGGGGACTGAGAACACGTCCTTGCGGGGCACTAGTGTTGAGGATTATTGTAGAGGATAATTTGTCACCTATCCTCACTGATTATGGTCTGTTGATCAGGAAGTCAAGCATCCAGTTGCAGAGGGGAGTGCTGACTCCAAGTTCCATGCTTGGAGATAAGCTTGGTCTGGATTTTGTTATTGAAAGCAGAGCAGTAGTCTGACGCATGTGTCCTTCTTATTCACGTGTTCCAGGGATGAGTGTATGGCTAGGGAGATGGTATCAACTGTGGAACTGGAGGTAAACTGCAGTGGATCATGTTTGTTTGGTAGACTGGATTTAATGTGTGCCACAACCAGCTTCTCGGCGCATTTCATGATGGTGGATGTCAAGGCCACTGGACGGTAGTCCTTGGGCATGAGACCTTGTTTTCTTTGGCACCAAGATGATAGAGGTATTCTTGAAGCAAGTGGATACCTCAGAGCCGATAGGGAGATATTAAAGATGTCCGTGAACACTCCTGGTAGTTGGTTGATGCATTT
The DNA here is from genome assembly GCA_963514005.1 of Raja brachyura. The sequence continues at coordinate 42,767,747 of OY740789.1, read as the reverse complement.
TCAAGGATACTGCCTGGAGTTCAATCCAGGCCAGTTGCTTTTTGTAGATTAATCCTGAGGAAAGCCAATCTAACTTTTGACTTTCTGGATTGTTTGACTCGACCTTAACAGTCTTGGCCTTCACCTGGGAATGGATCTCTCGGATCATCTATGGTTTCTGGTTCGGGAACACTCGGATTATGTTCTGTGGCATGCACTCCTCTACGCACTTGCTGATGAAGTTAGTCACGGCAGTGGCATACTCATTCAGGTTGGTCACAGAGTCCCTAAATGTGGACCAGTCCACTGACTCAAAGCTTTTTCAAAGAGCACAGTGTTCTGCTGACTTGGGAAAATATTAGGTGTGTCATATAATCCTATTTTTTTTTATGTTTATCAATATTCATTTATGTGTTGCGTGTTTTGTGAATTTATGAATTATGAGTTTGCAATAGTATTTAAAATTGATTATGCAGTTCAAAAGTGTTTTAAAAAATGCTGAAAACCCATATCATGATTAGAGAATGAATACTGTAAAATAAAATAAGCTGTAATAAAATGAATATGGGATAGTTTCAGGTGAATCAAAAGAAATGTGGCATGGCACAGTATTGTATTGATCATATAGTTCATCTGGAGGTTAGTGTGTGATAATAAGACATGTTGTTGTGGATTTTCAAGATTTCTTAATGATATTTTAATGAAAAAATACTTTAAAAAAATTATTTGACCTTTATAAATCAATTTTGTTTCAATGTCCACTTTCTCGTTATTTAAAAAAATATTGAATATTATATATAAGAAAAGCATGTAAGCATTTACGGAAAATTACGTTTTTCATGTGAAAAGGTACCACACTTTCTTTAGTTTTAATGCCATGTTGTGTGCAATGGACAAAAACAGGATGTACTAGTTTTGATATCCTTTCCGCTTAAAAGAAAAGCTTCACCATGCAGTGTCACGTTTCCATAAAACAGCTCTGAGCATGTTCTTCATTTTCACAAATTTCAGAGAGTAATTTTCATCCTGTTACTTTTACACATGTTTATGGTTAAGGCTTTAACATTGTTTCACACATGTGTATTTTCTACTGATGAAAAGTTAGATTTCTTGACTGGAAGTAATTTTCACTTATGGAAGTTTGATGAAAAATCTATTTTCCCACTGGAAGTTTGTTATTTACCAAACAGAACCCCTATTTCTATCTCACATGAAAGAAGCGTGATAAAAACGGTATATGAATATTGGTTTGTTGCAAGTAATGTGGATTCTTGTGAGCCATAGCTTCTATAAAATAGTTTTGGCATCCAAAATTGAAATGGGTGAACAATAGAATTAAATTGCTATAATTTTTCATGATTAAGCTTGAATGTTAGATAGTAAACACACAATTTTTACAACAATTATGAAAATGGAAGAAATTCTTGGACCAGGTTTGGAAATTAATTATTCCTGGGAAAGGCATCAGTATAGCACAGGAAAAGGTCCTTTGGCCCACAATGTCTGTACTGAATATGATGCCAAGACCAATTCTTATCTGCCTGAACATAATCCATATCTCTCCAGATCTTGCACATCCATGTGCCTATCCAAAAGTCTCTTAAATGCCATTATCTTGTGTGCCTCCACCACCACCCCCAGCACCATATTTCATGCATCCACCACTCTCTGTGTAAAAAAAACTTGCCTTGCACATATCCTCTAAACACTGCCACTTTTACCTTAACGCTCTGCCCTCCAGTATTTGATATTTCCATCCTGGTAAAAAGGTTCTGACTGTCTACCCTCTATATGGCTCTCATAATTTTATACATCTCTATCGGGTCTCACCTCAACCTCTGGCATTCTAGAGTAAACAATCCAAGTTTCTCCAACCTCTCCCTAGAGGTTATGCCCCCTAATCCAGGCATCCTTCTGGCAAACCTCCTCCATACCCATCCCAAAGCCTCTACATCCTTCCTGTAATCTGAATTTAAAATATAGATTTAAAATCTACTTGTTACACATCCTTCCTATAACTAAACAACCAGAACTGCATGCAATGCTCAAAATATAGCTTAACCAAAGGCCTACAAAAATGCATCATGACTTCCTGATTCTTGTACACGATGCCCTGACCAAGGAAGGCAAGATTACAATATGTCTTTTCTTTTTACCACTCTATCTAATTGTGTTGCCACTTTCAGTGAGTTATGGACTTGGACCCCAAAATCCCTTGGCAAATACATTAACAAATATTCTCCTTTACAGCGGTGTGCAGAAAAGTGGTAGAAAGATTCTGAAAATTTGGACAAGAAGGTAAGTTTTAAGAAAGAATGTAAAGTATGAAAGGGGTATTCCTGGAATGGGAGCTGGGATCTGAAGGCAAAACCCCACATCCCCAATTGTCCCACCCCACACTCCCAACCCCCAACTCCAACAGCCTCTCAATTGGACATTGTATCTTGGTGGTGAGATATCCTGCATTCATTAGAGGCAAGGACCAAGAGACAAAGAGAAACTATTTACATGTTGGAACTCCACAACAAATCTATTTCAAGTTGAAGTTCAAGTGAGTTTATTGTTATGTGTGTCTGTTAGGACAATGAAATTCTTGCTTTGCATCAGCACACAGAATATAGTAGGCATTTACTACAAAACAGATCAGTGTGTCCCTATACCATTATATAAATATATACACATGAATAAATAAACTGATGAAGTACAAATAACAGATAATGGGTTATTAATGATCAGAGTTTTGTCCGAGCCAGGTTTAATAGCCTGATGGCTGTGGGGAAGTAGGTATTCCTGAACCTGGTCATTGTAGTCAGGCTCATGTACCTTCTACCTGAAGGTAGCAGGAAGATGAGTATGTGGCCAGGATGCTGTAGGTCTTTGATGATACTGCCAGCCTTTTTGAGGCAGTGACTGTGATAAATCCCCTCGATGGAAGGAAGGTCAGAGCCTATGATGGACTGGGAAGTGTTTTCTACTTTTGTAGTCTTTTCTTCTCCAGGGCGCTCAAGTTGCCGAACCAAGTCATGATGCAACCGGCCAGCATGCTCTCTACTGTGCACCTGTAGAAGTTAGAGAGTCCTCCTTGACAAACCGACTCTCTGTAATCTTCTCAGGAAGTAGAGGCGCTGATGATAATTCTTGATAATTGCATTAGTGTTCTCAGATCAGGAAAGATCTTCAGAGATGTGCACACCCAGGAATTTGAAGCTCTTGACCCTTTCAACCATCGACCCGTTGATATAAACGGGACTGTGGGTCCCCATCCTACTCCTTCCAAAGTCCACAATCAGTTCCTTGGCTTTGCTAGTGTTGAGGGCCAGGTTACTGGCACCATATTGGCAGTTGCTCAATCTCTCTTCTATACTCTGACTCATCCCCATCAGTGATACGTTCCACAACAGTGGTGTTGTCAGCGAACTTGATGATGGAGTTCACACTGTGGCCGGCTACGCAGTCATAAGTATAGAGCGAGTACAGCAGGGGGCTGAGCACGCAGCCTTGAGGTGCTCCCGTGCTGATTGTTATCGAGTCTGACACATTTCCACCAGTACGAACAGACTGTGGTCTGTGAATGAGGAAGTCGAGGATCCAATTGCAGAGGGATGTGCAGAGACCCAGTTCTGCGAGTTTGGTAACCAGTTTGGAGGGGATGATTGTGTTAAATGCAGAGCTGAAATCAATGATTATCAGCCTGGCATATGAGTTTTTGTTGTCCAAGTAGTCTAGCGCGGAGTAGAGGGCCAGCGAGATCGCATCCACCATTGATCTGTAGTGGCGGTAAGCGAACTGCAGTGGGTCCAGGTTTTTGTCGAGGTAGGAGTTGATTTGCTCCATGATCAACCTCTCAAAGCACTTCATCACCAAAGGCGTTAGTGCCACTGGTCAATGGTCATTGAAACATAGAAACATAGAAATTAGGTGCAGGAGTAGGCCATTCGGCCCTTCGAGCCTGCACCGCCATTCAATATGATCATGGCTGATCATCCAACTCAGTATCCCATACCTGCCTTCTCTCCATACCCTCTGATCCCCTTAGCCACAAGGGCCACATCTAACTCCCTCTTAAATATAGCCAATGAACTGGCCTCAACTACCCTCTGTGGCAGTGAGTTCCAGAGACCCACCACTCTCTGTGTGAAAAAAATTCCTTCTCATCTTGGTCCTAAAGGATTTCCCCCTTATCCTTAAGCTGTGACCCCTTGTCCTGGACCTCCCCAACATTGGGAACAATCTTCCTGCATCTAGCCTGTCCAACCCCTTAAGAATTTTGTACGTTTCTATAAGATCCCCTCTCAATCTCCTAAATTCTAGAGAGTATAAACCAAGTCTATGCAGTCTTTGTTCATAAGGCAGTCCTGACATCCCAGGAATCAGTCTGGTGAACCTTCTCTGCACTCCCTCTATGGCAATAATGTCCTTCCTCAGATTTGGAGACCAGAACTGTACGCAATACTCCAGGTGTGGCCTCACCAAGACCCTATACAACTGAAGTAGAACCTCCCTGCTCCTATACTCAAATCCTTTTGCTATGAAAGCTAATTGAGGCACGTCACCTTACTCTTCTTGGGCACTGGTATAATTGATGCCCTTTTAAAGCAGGTGGGGACCTCAGACCTCAGAAGTGAGAGGTTGAAAATGTCCGTAAAAACTCCAGCCAGTTGTTCCGCACAGGTTTTTAGAACACGACTGGGTATACCATAAGGTCCAGGCGCTTTTCAAGGGTTCACCCCTTTGAAGGATTTCCTGACGCCGGCCTCTGTGACTGAGACTGAAATACCATCACAGCGAATGGGCGCTTGGGAAGGCACATCAGTATTCTCCATATCAAAGCGTGTGTAAAATGCATTTGGGCGGAAAATGGAGCACACAGAATAAACCCATTTGGCCACAGGAGAACGTGCAAGCGCCAGAGGTCACACCTGTAGTCATGATCACACCTAGATCACCGGCGCTATGAGTCAGCGACTCTACAAGCTTTGTCATTAATATGCCAGTTTAGTTTTTTTGCTTGTGAAAGAAATGTTAATTGCTCAAGCATAGCATGTAAATTTTCAATTTTATTTTAAGGTCAGATTTCCAGTATTAGCAGTCCATTATGTTCAGCTCACAGAAGTAATTGCTCTCTTATTTCCTGCAACTTGCAACAAAACTCAAAGTAAATTGTTTCACTGTTTTATGCCAAGGTTTGTGGCAAAAACAACATTTTTATTGCTAACTATGTAGATTTGTTTTCCCTGTAAAAGTGAGATCAGTGCTCAGAACTTCAACCATTAAATTGTTTACATTATATACATGGCCAACCTAATAAAATTACCCCTAAAGTGTAGGGAGTGAATGAGAAAGTGGGATTACATCGAACAAGTGTGAATGGGTGATTGATGGTTGACATGACTCGGTGGGCCGAAAAGCCTGTTTCCATACTACATCTCTGAACAGAACTAAATAGTTAAGGGCCTGTCCGACTTGGCCGTCATTTACGCGACAGGCGGGTAGTGACTGATGCGCGACAGTCGCACGACTGTCGCGCGTGTCATCATGAGTCTGCACAGCCGTCTGGAGCGTGTGCTGACATTTGAGGATAAACACAAAATGCAGGAGTAACTCAGCCGGACCAGCAGCATCTCTGGAGAGAAGGAATGGATGATGTTTTGGGTCGAGACTCTTCTTCAGTCTGAAGAAGGGTCTCGACCCGAAACGTCACCCATTGCTTCTTTCCAGAGATGCTGCCGGTCCCACTGAGTTACTCCTGCATTTTGTGTCTATCTTCAATCGTCTTGGCCCCGCTCTGGGAGTAGGAGTGGGGACGGATCCTGATCCGCAACAGGCCCTTTACACTGCTTAGATCTGCTCCATAGCTGGGAGAGTGAGAGGAGAAGGTGTACAAAGATGCTTTGTAAATGGCCAACCTTTTGCCATATGTATTCAGGAAAAATATGTGATGCCATTTAAAGTAAGCTCCAAGTTTAAGGGGCATGGAATAATGCGCATGGAAAGAGTGAAAAATCAAACAGTCGACCAAAATAAAAAAGTATGGGATACTTCAAACAAAAGGATGAAGTAAATTATCTGGTGAAATCATCAGCAAACTTGAATGTATTGGCTATCTCAGCCAACACTGATGTAGATAATGAACAGCTTGGTCAGAGCTGGTCTCTGCAACATCCCACGTGTCACAGCCTGCCGACCCCTAAAGACTATTTTTTCCCCACTCTTAGGTTTCAGTCTCTTAGCTGTTCTAAATCCATCCCTGTACATCAGCCCCTATACCGTGTGCTTACAATCTTGTTGACAACCTTTAGTGAGGATAGACACAGATTATTTATTTAATTCCTCTGGCATGTAATTATTCTCCCTTATAAATTCTCCAGTCTCTGTCTGAAATGCACTCCATTTGCCATCGCTAGTTTTTTTCCTTTTTACACATGTTTATCGAGATAATTTTTATGTTTTTGAACAGGAGAAAATTAAATGTAGAAACATAGAAAGTAGGTGCAGGAGTAGGCCATTCGGCCCTTTGAGCCAGCGCTGCCATTCACTATGATCATGGCTGATCATCCAGAATCAGTACCCTGTACCTACTTTTACCCCATATACCTTGATTTCATTAGCCCTAAGAGCTATATCTAAATCTCTTGAATACATCCAGTGAATTGGCCTCCACTGCCTTCTGTGGCAGAGAATTCCACCATTCACAACTCTCTGACTGAAAAAGTTTCCTCATCTCAGTCTTAAATGGCCCACCCTTTATTCTTAAACTGTGACCCCTGGTTCTGGACTCCCCCAGCATTGGAAATGTTTTTCCTGCATCTAGCCTGTCCAATCCCTTGAGAATTTTATATGTTTTTATAAGATCCCCTCTCATCCTTCTAAATGCCAGTGAATATAAGCCCAGTCCACCCTTTCTTTCCTCATATGTCAGTTTTGCCATCCCAGGTATTAACCTGGTGAACCTACGCTGCACTCCCTCAATGGCAAGAATGTCCTTCCTCGAATTAGGAGACCAAAACCGCACGCAATACTCAGGTGCGGTCTTACCACGGCCCTGCACAACTGCAGTAGGTCCTCCTTGCTCCTACACTCAAATCTTCTCACTGTAAAAGCAGTGTTAAATCAAAAGAAAAGACTTATGGTTGCCAGAAAATGCAGAAAGCCTGAAAATTGGTATCATTTTAGAAGTCAGCGAACACAGTGAAAAAAATTGACAAAGAGAAAATATGAGATCAAACTGGCAAGGGACATAAAAATGGGAAGTAATTAAATGGCAGAGTAATTAAATTAATCATTTATGTCTATCCTTTCCTGAGATTGGTCAAAAAGATTAAAGTATTGAGTCTGATATTTTGGGATTGGATTGAGAACTGGTTGAGAGATTAAAAACAAAGAGTGGAATAAAGGAGCTTTGGGGAGTTTGACCTGTGGTGATAAATGGAGTGGAACAAGGACTGGTGCTAGGGGTGCAGCTGTTCATTATCTACATCAACAAGTTCACTGAGTAGACCAGACATAATACTTCCACGTTAACTGATTATACAAAAATAGGTAGAATTGCAAGCAGTGAGGAAGATGCAAAGAGGCAATAAAAGGATATACGAACACTAAGGGTGTGGCAAAGAGCAAGTCAGATGGAATATAATATGAAAACACAGGAGATGCTCTATTTTGGTGCGCAAAATAGAAGAGCTGAGGATTACTGTATGTAGATAATGACAATTGTGAATCATCGATGCTCAAAGGGACCTAGATGTTCTGTATACAAGTTACTAACAGGATACTGGATCAGCAATCACTAAGGAGGACATTAAAAAATTTGCTTTTGGGGTGGAAGATTACAACCTTCACGTGGTCCGCCCTGTTTCGACTAATGCAATCAATTCGATGTGCACAAACAGAAGCTCAAATAGAACAAGTTGTCCTACAACTTTAAGCTGTGCACACCACACGAAAGAAGAAGTCAGTGATTTGCGTAAAGGTGTGACTGCAATTATATCAGATCCTGATGAGATTGCACCTATAGTACCGTTTACAATTTTGTTCTCCAAATCTTAGAAGATGCACCTGACAAAGGGTTGGCAGTGAAGATTTATCAGAGTAGTGTGAGGGATATTGGTTGGTTTTCAATGGTGTAAATTGGGATTTGTATTCGTCAGAGTTTGGAAGAATGGGTAAAGACTTCATTTTAAAGTACAAAGGACTTACAGGATTGAATGAAGTGAATGCTGGGACACTGCCTGTCTTGGCTGGGGAGTCTAGCATCAGGATCACAATTGCAGAACAAGAGGTAAGCCACTTATGAGTAAGGGGGAGTGTTATATCTGAAACCCCAGTAAATCTCTGAAATCAACTGACAGAGCGATTGTGGAGATTTAATCTTGAATTAATTCAAAACAAAAATCAACAGATTTCTGGACATTCAGAGAGTCAATGTAGATAATGCAGGAAAAGGGCACTGGCGTAGAAGATCAGCCAACATCTTGGCGAATAGAACATAGAACAGTCCAACATAGGATCAGGCCCTTCAGCCCACTATGTCCATGCTGAACTAAATGAATCTCCATTCTTTGCACTTGCTCTATATCCCTCCATTGCATGCATACCCATGTACCTATTTAAATGCCTCTAAAATGTGTCTATAGTATCTGCCTCCATCTTCACCCCTGACAATATGTTTCAGGCACCTACCACTCTCTGTGTGAAAAACGGCCCTGCATACTACCAAATTTTGCCCCTTTCGCCTTAAGCTATGCCCTCTAATCTGTGACATTTCCACCCTGGGAAAGAGGTTCTGACTATTTACCATGGCATAATAGGCTGGATGACAGATGTTGTGTTATTAAAAAAAAACAAAATAATCATTACAAGAAACATGCTGAGAAAAAAGTCTAATCAAAGCATCTATGGGAGTCATTGGCATGAGATAGCTTCATATCAAAGTAGATGGGTAACTGAATGTTTTTGTGAATTTTATGAGATTGCAAACAGTTTAACAAAACTAGTTCCTCAGCTATTTAACAAGAATGAATTGCTTAGAAGATAGACAAAGACAAAGAAGATAGATAGACAATAGAAAATGCTGGAGTAACTCAGCGGGACAGGCAACATCTCTGGAGCCGAGGAATGGGTGATGTTCCAGGTTGAGACCTTCTTCAGACTCAGAATTACTTGGATTTTCTTCTTCTTAATGTACATTGCAGATTGACTATTCTCAATTGATATTCTGGTACTTCCATACCAATTGTGATGTTTTTTCTACAACAGTGATATTTCAGGTCGAACCTGCTTATGGAATTATTCTACATTTAAGACACTATAAAAATGAAGCTGATTATATTTTTAATAGACATAGCTCGAAAGGTCTTTGATAAAATTCTGAAAAGTTTAACCAGTTTAACATTAATAGAGTGATGATAGACACAACATGCTGGAGTAACTCAGCGGGACAGGCAAATGGGTAACGTTTGAGGTCGAGACCCTTCTTCAGACTCCAGTTTGAAGAAGCGTCTTGACCCGAAACATCACCCATTCCTTCTCTCCAGAGACGCTGTGTGTCCCGTTAAGTTACTCCAGCATTTTGTGTCTACGGTGTAAACCAGTATCTGCAGTTCCTTCCTAACATTAATTGAGTTTTGGAATGATGTTCTTTAAAGAAAATGTTATATCTATTGGTGACCTCTAGAGGGAGATACATACAAATTTCCTGGGTCTGTTAATTTACATATTAATGACTGCCATAAGAATTGATAAAATAGATATGGCCTCCCAAACCATTGGCCAAGCCTTCTTTTAAATGTAGATCAGGGAAAGGTTTAGAGATGAACAAATTAAAGTGGAAAATTACATACCCTGAGTATAAGCATCAAGTACAAGAATCAGGAAGTCATGTTACAGGTTCATACTACTTCGATTGGGCTGTATTTGGAGTACTGTGTGCATTACTGGTCGCTCCATTACAGGAAGAATGTGGAGGCTTTGGAGAGGGTCCAGAAGAGGTTTACCAGATTGCTACCTGGATTAGAGGGTATTAGCTATAAGGAGAGTTTGGACAAACTTTCTGGAGTGTCAGAGACTGAGGGGAGACCTGTTAAAATATATAAAGTTATGAGAGGCGTTGATATGGTGGACAGTCAGAACCATTTCCCCAGAATGGGAATGTCAACGACTAGCGGGTATAGCTTTACGTTGAGAGGGGCAACATTTAAAGGATATGCAAGGGGCAGGTTTTTTTACACAGAGAGTGGTGGGTGCCGATATGATAGTGGTTTTTAATAGGCACATGGATATACAGGGAATTGAGGGACATGGATTAAACACAGGCAGAAAAAATGGTTTAAATTAACATGTTCGGCATGGACATTATGCGCTGAAATTATGTTCCTGTGCTGTACCGTTCGAGGCACTCTCAAATAATGTCTCTGCATGTCTGAACAAAATGCAACATTGTGATCACTGCTACAATATCAATGTTCAGAAGTGTTAAAGAAGGAACTACAGATGCTGGAGAATCGAGGGTTACACAAAAAGTTGGAGAAACTCAGCGGGTGCGGCAGCATCTAAGGAGCGAAGGAGATAGGCGACGTTTCGGGTCAAGACCCTTCCGAAACGTCGCCTATCTCCTTCGCTCCTTAGATGCTGCCGCACCCGCTGAGTTTCTCCAGCTTTTTGTGTAACCCCCAATGTTCAGAACTGGTTGTAAGTCAAAGGAGAAGAATATATTATGTCAAACAGAAGGAACTACCGATGCTGGTTTATTAAAAAACATTCCGGAGTAACTCAATGGGTTGGACAACTGAAGAAGGGTCCTGAACCAAATTGTCAGCTGACCCATGTTCTCCAGATGCTGCTTGACCTGCTGAGTTACTCCAGCACCTTGTGTCTTTTATTCAGTCTTGTTTCTAAGTCGTCCCGAGGGATCACTGAAACAATTCCAAAGAATAGATGCCACTGCCATCCAGAATTTGTCATGCACTGGAAAGTAATGACACTGGCAATAATTTCTGACTTTCTATCCCCAGGATTGAGAGTTGGGGCTGCAAGAAATAACCCTTTTTGACCAGCGCAGGTCTCATAGGTCACAGGTTAGATTTCACTCCTTGTTTTATCAATCACTCCCTATGCTCTTAAAGTCAACCTTCCAGAAAAATCTCTTGAATTATCAATGCAAAAACACCTTCCTCCATTTTAATTGCCACATTTTTATTTAAACTCTCACATGTCACATATTATTTACTTTTCAGTTTTCAAGGTTTTATTTTTTTGCCTTGCCTACCATAGGTATGATGTTAGAAAGGAATAGTTACCCTTAAACCTCTCTGCTTGGTTAGAGACAAAACCCTCAACATATTTCTCTGATAGACACAAGGAACTGCAGATGCTTGATTCTTGCATAGGAGGAAAATGCATAGGACACAAAATACTAGAGCAATTCAGCATGTCAGGCAGCATCTCAAGAAAATGTGGATAGGTGATCTCTAGGGATAGGACTCTTCTTCAGACTGATTATTGTGGGGGAGAGAATACTGGAAAAGAGGTGGGAGCAGGACAAAACCGGACAATTTGGTGGGTGTGGGTATCCTTTTACTCTGGTATCCTATGATGGAACATCACAGATCATTAATTCTCTCTATTGTTAAAGATGTCATGCTCCCACATTCTCTGCAACTAGTAATACAGGAAGAGAAAGATGATGACTGTTGGAAGCGAGTGGCTTTGAGCCAACCTACCTAGAAGTTGTGCAGCTATATCTGGCTTGATTGATTGAAAGATATAGCATGGAAACAGGCCTTTTTGCCCAATGAGTCTACGCCGACCTTTTCATGCTCGTTCTATGTCATCCCACATTCGCATCCACTCCTTGCACACCAGGGGCAATTTACAGAGGCCAATTTACCTACACATCCATGCATCTTTGGTATGCGAGGGGAAACTAGAGCACGCAGAAGAAACCCACACAGGGAGAACATACAATCTCCACACAGACAACACCCGAGGTCAGGTGCGAACTGTCTCTGGATCAGTGAGAATATTTAAAGTTTTTTTCTCCTCGTCAAGTGAAGATGGGAAGGAAGATCTGGTTTCCATGAGCAAGCTAATATGAGGTGAGGTTTGCTTAATTCTCATCTCTTCCAATCCTGGACTTTGGATGTTGTCCAGATATCATATAGGAATGGGTGCCCGTAGGAAATTATGTGTTTGTGGACAATGGGGATTTTACAAATCCTTCACAATTCTCTCTGTTCAGGTGAAATTTTTCAAAATGAATGATCACCAATGTTAATTATGGGCTTCGGTAATTTCATGAGAATAGATGTTAGGCTGATTGATCTAAAATTTCCTGTAATGTTTAATAGAAATAATGTGTTTCTGATGAGGATTACAGATAAAGTATTTTTTGAAGTTTGATTGTTGTCAATAAGAAACCTTGGTTTCTTATGTAGTGATCATCTTTATCACTTGAATTATTCATTGTTTCATTAATTGAGGAAATTTAGGTATCTAATGTGTTAAATCTCAATAAGTATGTTGAAAATAAATATATATTTTGAGGCAGGTGAACTAATGATGTGTCAAAAAGAGTATGCTTCTGCTTACTATTTGTTCATTTTCAATATTCATTAAAAAACTAATCCAATTAATTCAATTCAAAAACAAACGTATAATGAGTTAATAATCCATACAATGGTATGCTAGCTTTCATAGTAAAAGGATTTGAGTATAGGAGCAGAGAGGTTCTACTTCAGTTGTATAGGGTCTTGGTGAGGCCACACCTGGAGTATTGCGTACAGTTCTGGTCTCCAAATCTGAGGAAGGACATTATTGCCATAGAGGGAGTGCAGCGAAGGTTCACCAGACTGATTCCTGGGATGTCAGGACTGTCTTATGAACAAAGACTGCATAGACTCGGTTTATACTCTCTAGAATTTAGGAGATTGAGAGGCGATCTTATAGAAACTTACAAGATTCTTAAGGGATTGGACAGGCTAGATGCAGGAAGATTGTTCCCGATGTTGGGGAGGTCCAGGACAAGGGGTCACAGCTTAAGGATAAGGGGGAAATCCTTTAGGACCGAGATGAGAAGGAATTTTTTCACACAGAGAGTGGTGGGTCTCTGGAACTCTCTGCCACAGAGGGTAGTCGAGGCCAGTTCATTGGATATATTTAAGAGGGAGTAAGATGTGGCCCTTGTGGCTAAGGGGATTAGAGGGTATGGAGAGAAGGCAGGTACGGGATACTGAGTTGGATGATCAGCCATGATCATATTGAATGGCGGTGCAGGCTCGAAGGGCCGAATGGCCTATTCCTGCACCTAATTTCTATGTTTCTATGTTTCTATGTAATCCAGGGGAATGGCTGGCCCTGGTGTTCAGGTTATTGTGGAACAATTCCTGTACAGCTGGAGGACGGTAAAGTATGATTTTAAAAAGTCATAAAAGTTTTAAAAAAGGGTCTCGACACGAAACATCACCCATTCATTCTCTCCAGAGCTGTTGCTTGTTCCACCGAGTTACTCCAGCCTTTTGTGCCTATCTAAAATAAAGGTAATAACCAACAAACCCACTGATAGAATCTGGCAATACCTTTTGGCTCTTGAGATTTCCACTAGTCATTCAAATGAGCCATACACCACAGTGCTCAACAGATTCCACATGAAACACAGTTGCTTGCTTATTTTGGACGTGTGGTTAAAAATAACAATCCATAGACTTGTAGATACATAGACAATAGGTGCAGGAGTCGGTCATTCAACCCTTCGAACCAGCACCACCATTCAATGTGATCATGGCTGATCATCCACAATCAGTACCCCGTTCCTGCCTTCTCCCCATACCCCTTGATTCCGCTAGCCTTAAGAGCTCTAACTCTCTTTTTAATAAATCCAGTGAATCGGCCTCCACTGCCTTCTGAGGCAGAAATTCCACAAATTCACAACTCTCTGTATGAAAAAGATTCTCCTCATCTCAGTTCTAAATGACCTACCCCTTATTCTTAAACTGTGGCCCTTGGTTATGGACTCCCACAACATTGGAAACATGTTTCCTGCATCTAGCATGTCCAATCCCTTAATAATTCAATATGTTTTATAAGATCACCTCTCATCCTTCTAAATTGCAGTGAATACAAACCCAGTTGCTCCATTCTTTCATCATATGACAGTCCCGCCTCCCCGGGAATTAACCTCGTGAACCTAAGCTGTACTCAATAGCAAGAATGTCCCTCCTCAAATTAGGAGACCAAAACTGCATAAAGTACTCCAGGCCTGGTCTCATCAGGGCCCTGTACAACTGCAGAAGGACCTCTTTGTTCCTATACTCAACTCTTGTTATGAAGGCCACGTGCCATTTGCTTTCTTCACTGCCTGTTGTACCTGCATGCTTACTTTCAGTGACTGATGTCCATGTCAATACCCTACCCCCAGTACAATGTGCTCTAATTTTGCCCATTAATCCCCTGTGTGGGACCTGATCAAAGGCTTTCTGAAAGTCCAGGTACACTACATCCAGTAGTGTATCCAATGGCACTCCCTTGTCCATTTTCCTCGTTACATCCTCAAAAGATTCCAGAAGATTTCTCAAGCATGATTTCCCATTCGTAAATCCATGCTGACTTGGACTTGTTACTGCTATCCAAATATGCTGCTATTATATCTTTGATATTTGACTCCAGCATCTTTTCCACCACTGATGTCAGGCTAACTGGTCTATAATTCCCTGCTTTCTCTCCTTCCTTTCTTGAAAAGTGGGATAACATTAGCTACCCTCCAATCCACAGGAACAGATCCAGAATCTATAGAACATTGGAAAATGATCACCAATGCGTCCTCGATATCTAGAGCCAACTTCTCGAGTACTCTGGGATGCAGACCATCAAGCCCCGGGGATATATCAGCCTTCAGTCCCATCAGTCTACCCAACACCATTTCCTGACTAATGTGAATTTCCTTCAGTTCCACCATCAACCTCGGACCTCTGTCTCCTAGTACATCTGGGAGATTGTTTTTGTCTTCCTTAGTGAAGACAGAACCCAAGTACCTGTTCAACGCGTCTGCCATTTCCTTGTTCCCCATAATAAATTCACCTGTTTCTGTCTTCAAGTGACCCACATTTGTCTTAACTATTGTTTTCCTCTTCACATACCCAAAGAAGCTTTTACTATCCTCCTTTATATTCTTGACTAGCTTACCTTTGTACTTCATCTTTTTTCCCCTTTTGCCTTTTTAATTTTCTTCTGTTGCTCTTTAAAAGTTTCCCAATCCTCTGGCTTCCTGCTCATCTTTGCTATGTTATACATCTTCTCTTTTATTTTTACATGTCCATGACTTCCCTTGTCAGCCACGGTCACCTCTTACTCCCCTTAGAATCTTTTTTCCTCCAGACTGATAAATTTTCAAGAAAACTGCATTAATTATTCCACTTGAATGAGTGTGGCTGGAAGCCAGTAGGTAACATAAGATTATAGTCAGGGAGGAAAGAAGGATCTCTATGGGGAATGAACAGGAGAAAAAAAAACAAGATCCAGTGTTTATTTTGTTAATTCCATTGAGAAATGTGAAGCATTAACTGTGCTAAAGAAGAAATGGATGAATTAAGGATATATTTTCTTGCATATTCTATAACAGTAAAGAGACATGAAAAAATCTCCCATCTGGATTAAAGATGTAAAATGTGCATTTTAACTACACATGGAAATGAGGTAACTATTATGCCATAACAAATACATGAGGAAATATTTCAGAAAATATGTCTGCAATGATACAGTGAACATTTATTCTCTATTCCCCAATTGCTGTCTAATTCAAACACAAAAAATGGGTAAGCATGGAGAAGTTAGAAATATACAATAACTTTTCAACAAATGTTCATATTTTTGTAGGCAAATTGTCATCTCTGTGTGAAGCCGCAGGAGATGGGCAAGGTTGTCAATGAGAATTTAGAAGAGAAATATGCAGACATATTTTCTGAAATATTTCCTCATGTATCTGTTATGGCAGAATAGTTACCTCATTTCCATGTGTAGTTTTTACAATGCGAAGACGAGAGTACAGGAAAGATAATGACGATGTCCTAAGGATAGTCTGTATTATAGTCGAGGAGGTGCTAGTCGTCCTAAGATGAATTAAAATTGTTAAAGCTCCCAAGCCTGATGAGATATATGAATCATCATTATACTCAAGTCAGCTGCCAGAAGACTGGAGGGTTGCTAATCTTGTGCCACTATTTAAGAAGAGCTGCAAAGAAAAACTATATAAAAAAAAACAATGGACCAGTAAGCCTAACATCTGTGGTAAGAAATTACTGGAGAGTATACCGATGGATAAGATATGCATTCATGTGGAAAGACAGAGATGGGTGAACCTTTTCATTGCAAAGTTGGTGGGTATATGGAACAAGCTGCCACACAGAAAGTACAACAACAACATTTAAAAGATATTTGGAGAGATGCAAGGAAAGGATTAGAATGAGTAGGAAGGAACTGCAGATATTGGCTTAAATCGAAGGTAGACACAAACTGCTGGAGTAACTCAGTGGGACAGGCAGCATCTCTGTAGAGAAGGAATGGGTGACGTTTCGGGTCGAGACCTTTCTTGAGTTTAGAATGATATGGGCTAAATACAGGTAGATTGATTAGCTTGGTTGCCATTGGACGAATTGGGCTGAATAGCCTTTTTCAATGCTGTATGTCTCTACAACTCTCTAATATCCTGTAATTGTAGATGAATCCCTTGATCCCCAATGTTGTATACCAATCTTTGTGTGTTACCTTATCAAGTATTATTTGAATATTCATATATACTGTATTCATTAATTTCCTCGTATTTAGCCTGTTGATTACATTTTCAAAAATTCACATGGTTTATCAATACAACCTCCCTTTTGTCAATTTATGTTAATGCTGACTGATAATATTATGATTTTCATAATGTGCCATTACTACAGTAATAATAATAGATCATGTTATTTCAACACTACTGATGTCAGGCCAACCAGTGCATTCGTTGATTTTTTTCCCCTTTGTACTTTCTTGAACAGTGGATTGAAATTGCTACTGTTCAAGTAACAATTGTTCATTACTTCTAGAAGATCCACTATTATTCATGTCAGTGATTTCATCCTGACCTCATGTGGTGTTTATGTGGAGTTTCCTCCCAAAACTCAAAGTCATGTGGATTTGTAGGTATACCGGCCTTTGTCAATTGCCTCTAATGTGTAGGGAGTGGACGCGAATGCGGGATAACATAGAACCAGTGTCTTTGGGTGATTGACGTTCAGCGTGGACTCAGTGGGTCGAAAGGCCTATTTCAGGCTTTATCTTTCAATCAATTTAATGAATTTAATCAATGAATTCCTCACTTTATTTGAACCATTGATTGCCCAAGCCTTTGGTTCTTTTTCTGAACATTGATATTCCTTTTTATCATATCCTCCGTTTTTGACATGAGAGAAGAATATATTTCAGACAACTGATGGTACAAGCAAAATAACAATTGTTATTTTATTAGTGTGTCTAGTTATCTGAATCAGCTGGTAGATCTGCTGCCTTGCAGCACCAGAGACTTGGGTTCTATCCTTACCTTGGGTGGTGTCTGATTAATTTATAGATTCTGAGGGTTTCCTCCGAGTGGTCCAGTTCCCTCCCACAGCCCAAAACCGTTTGGGTTCGTCGGTTAACTGGCCTAGTGTGTAGTGAGTAGACACAAAAGTGGGAGAACATAGAACTCAAGTGAATGGGTGGTCGATGATCAGTGTGGTCTAAGTGTCTAATAGGCCTGTTGCCAAGCTTTACCTTTCAATCAATCCTTCACTTACTTTGGAACATTGTTTGCCCAAACTTTTGGTTCTTGTTTTGTCATCTGCTTTGAAGATTGATACAGGGTATTCCTTTTTATAATCTCCTCCAACTTTGCCACTGACAGAAGAATTATTCAGACAAGTGATGGTATAGGCAAAATGATGATTGTTATTTTATTTGTGTGTTGAGTTATCTACATCTTGAAGCGTTAAACTCTAAAAGGAATTATTTTACCCACTGCTTTGGATGATGCTATTCAGTATTCGCAAGGGTCAGGACATTTGAGATTTGATCTGCCATCCAAATCTCCTTCTGCAATTCCCACTGTGGGCACTAACCTGGTCTAGATACAGAGGGTCAAGCAAGCTGAATAAGCCTTGAGTTGCCCCAGAACACCATGATAATAACTGATATTTACATAAAATGCTGGAGTAACTCAGCATACAGGCAGCATCTCTGGATTAAAGGAATGGGTGATGTTTCGGGTCGAGACCCTTATTCAGACCGATTAGACTTATCAAAACCGATGTCAGTGAAGTGAATCTTATCAAAGTGCAGAAACCATGAGTGATGTTAAAGGAGGACTTGAGTATGTGGGCATTATTTGTGACTCCATAATCAGTGGTGAATGGTAAACATTTGAAGTACGTTTCCCTTCTAGCTCCAACATATTGTCTCCTGAAAGTTGAACTTGATCTAAATTGTGTTTATATATATGGCATGATCGTTCAGCACACACCCATGTCCTTGAAGGCTCCTCAGCACGTTGCAATCAGTGAAGTGTGATAAAACATGTAAGATTTACACATATGTTCAGGTCTTGAAAAAAATCCACAAGATGCAATTTCAAATGTGAGTATATAAAATTATGAGATGCATGAATAGGGTAGATAGTCAGAAGCTTTTTTCCAAAAGTCAAATACTTGACAGCATAGCTTTAGGGTCAAAGTGAGAAGGTTTAAATGCGATGTGCAGGGCAAGTATATTATACAGATACTGGTGGATTCCTGGAATGTGCTGACAGGAGTGGTGGTGGAAACATATAATAGTGGCATTTAAGGCTTTTAGATGGACACATGGGTATGCAGTCCAGACCTAAATCCAATTGAGAATCTCTGGCAAGACTTGAAAATTGCTGTTCACAGACGCTCTCCATCTAATCTGACTGAGCTTGAGCTATTTTGCAAAGAAGAATGGGCAAAAATTTCAGTCTCTAGATGTGAAAAGCTGGTAGAGACATACCCCAAAAGACTTGCAGCTGTAATTGCAGCGAAATTGCAGCAGCTTGTACTCACTGGAATTTAGAAGATTGAGGGGGGATCTTATAGAAACATGCAAAATTCTTAAGAGGTTGGACAAGCTAGATGCAGGAAGATTGTTCCCGATGTTGGGGGAGTCCAGAACAAGGGGGTCACAGTCTAAGGATAACGGGGAATTCCTTTAGGACCGAGATGAGGAAAACATTCTTTACACAGAGAGTGGTGAGTCTCTGGAATTCTCTGCCACAGAAGGTCGTTGAGGCCAGTTCATTGGCTATATTGAAGAGGGAGTTGGATGTGGCTCTTGTGGCTGAAGGAATCGGGGGGTATGGAGAGAAGGCAGGTACGGGATACTGAGTTGGATGATCAGCCATGATCATATTGAATGGCGGTGCAGGCTCGAAGGGCCGAATGGGCTACTCCTGCACCTATTTTTCTATGTTTCTATGTTTCTATGAAAGGTGGTTCTACAAAGTATTGACTCAGGGGGCTGAATACTTTTGCACGCCACACTTTTCAGTTTTTTTATTTGTAAAAATATTTGAAAACCATGTATCATTTTCCTTCCACTTCACAATTATGCGCAACTTTGTGTTGGTCTATCACATAAAATCCCAATAAAATACATTTATGTGTGTGGTTGTAACGTGACAAAATGTGGAAAAGTTCAAGGGTTATGAATACTTTTGCAAGCCACTGTAGATATTTGGAATTGTGCACAATAGTTTATGGGACTGATGCTGTGCTCTGACTTTGTCATCAGAACTACTCATGTGCACACTCCATAAGTGGGGCAATACGATCATATTTCTTTCATGATTACATATCGATAGGTTGATGCTCAGAGAAAGTAAGCATGTTGGCGGCCCTTGAGAGTTTACTTCTCATGGTTAAAAAAGAGTTGCAGACTGAACGTTTAAAGTCCTGCTTTTACTCGAAAACCAACAATTAGAGAAGTATGCCCAGCGGGATGCCTATCTTCAGAATAGTGATTGAAGGAAACTACAGCTGCTAACAAGCCAGATGTGAAAATTAGTGAGGCTCGGAAGAGTCCAAAACTAGACCTCAGCCAAAAACAGCAGGGAATGCAACAAAAACAATGCAGAGGAAAAAAAACCTACAAAGTAGCTCAGCTGCATTCACCACAGTGCAGATTTTAAATGACCAGTCATTAACTTAAATACATGCTGAACCTTGAAAGTGGAGTTACTTGGATCATTATCATAATTTTTAAACTCTTAATGAGGCTCTCGCAAGAAGCCTGCAGTGGGCTGATGCACTCTATATGTCCTAATTGTGGAATGGTAGCCTCTGCCTCATGGACATCACAGCCAACCTAAGCAAAACAGGCATACCCAACCACGTAAATGAGGTGAGGGAGAAGTCAAAAACAATTTGTAGTTATATGGTATATTTAACATAGTAAAGGTTCCCAAGCCACTTCACAGGAATGAAAAAAGAGCCACAAGAGTCTCTCCAATTTCACTTCAAACAGACGCTTCTCAATTATTTTCCTTTGAACCTTCCTTGTCCTGCAGAGAACTATGCTATCTGGTGGCCTTCAGAACACATGGATAGTATTAACAAGTGAGTCATTCGCTATGATGGTTTACAATTTACAATGGGAATATTGGATGTATTTGCACATCTAACTATATCATCCACTTCTTGTACATGTAATTGTATTAAAAATGTATGGGGATGAAATTTAACTCCCTCCACTCTGCACAAATTTTCAAATGGTGTTCTGTTACTCCTACCCCAGTTCTGCCAACTCCCCACCATGGATAAATCCTGTGATATGTGTCTGAAACATCCATCTGTTCCTAGGTAGAGGGCTACAAAGTGCAATTAAGCATTGCAAATTATTTTGAGGATAAACCAACAGAACCAACCCAACCTTTTCATCCACCACCTCCCACCCTCCTTTTTCTCTCACTGTTATCGACATATGAACATTGACTTTATTTCTCTTTGAACCGTCAAACCACAGCATTATACCCATTATATCCAAGAACTGGAAGGCAGATTATTATCTGAATGGTGTCAAGTTAGGAAAAGGGGAAGTACAACAAGATCTAGGTGTTCTTGTTCATCAGTCACTCATGCAGGTATGCAGGTACAGGCATGCAGGTAGAGCAGGCAGTGAAAAAAGCTAATGTCATGTTGGCCTTCATAACACGAGAAGTTGAGTAAAGGAGCAGGGTACACAAAATGCTGGAGAAACTCAGCGGGTGCAGCAGCATCTATGGAGCGAAGGAGATAGACAACGCCTATCTCGGGGCGTTTTGGGCCGAAACCCTTCTTCAGTATAGGAGCAAACAGGTCCTACTGCAGTGGTACAGGGCCCTAGTGATACCACATCTGGAGTATTGTGTGCAGTTTTGGTCTCCTAATTTGAGGAAGGAGATTCTTGCTATTGAGGCTCATGAGGTTAATTCGCGGGATGGCGGGACTATCAAATGTTTAAAGAATGGAGCGACTGGGGTTGTAAACACTGGAATTTAGAAGGATGTGAGGGCATCTTATTGAAACATATAAGATTGGACATGCTAAAAACAGTTGTGAATTTGTGGAATTCTCGGCCTCAGAAGGTAATGGAGGCCAATTCTCTAGATGCTTTCAAGAGAGAGTTAGATAGAGCTCTTATAGATAGTGGAGTCAAGGGATATGGGGAGAAGGCAGGAACGGGATACTGATTGTGGAGGATCAGCAATGATCACAGTGAATGGTGGTGCTGGCTCGAAGGGCCAAATGGCCTACTCCTGCACCTATTGTCTGTCTGTTGTCTATTGTCTATTGTCTATTGGTGCCATGTGCCCATATTTACTTGACCAGATGAAGCACTTTATACAACGTGTCTACATTTAACCCAATATAAATATACATCCACTGCATTCAAGCCATGAGTTTTGTTTTTAAGAAAATTCTGTCACTCAATGACTTTGCACATATCCACGTTGACTTCTTCTTTCGTGTGGCGTGCACAGCCTAAAGTTGTTGGACAACTTGTTCTATTTGATCTTCCGTTTGTGCACGTCGAGCTGATTGCATTAGTCGAAACAGGGCGGACCACGTGAAGGTTGCAATCTTCCACCCCTTCCACGTTGACTATCTCTGACTAATGCCCTTGTAAGTATTCATTTGTATTTCATCTGGTGATGATCTATCACCACTTTCTTCTATTGATGCCAGCTTTTTTTGACTGATTAGCAGTAGTTTTTCAATGATTCAATGGTACTTCTTTGTCACATGTACACAGGTACAGTGAATTCCTTTTTTTGTATAAATTTCAGTAAAATTTGACCATACCTGAATACAAGAGGGTAACAATAGTAAATTACCCTGAGATGGTACACAAGAATCACCACATTTCAGGCACCATCTTGTATCCTTCATGTTTTTAAATTCTTACAAATATAGTTTTAACTTGGCCTTAAAGGCCTGTTGGCATGGCGGCGGTATTGGGACAGAGTGATTGTGGTTGGCCTTGCCTGGTGATGTTGTCGATGTTCTCCACTGCTGCTCTGCTGGTCCGTGCTGCTGCAGGCCACATCCTATCTACACACTCCTCTGACCGATGTGGGGCCTCCAGCACCGCCTGATTCAAGTGACTCCCAGGCTGCTGCAGGGCCTTCAGCAGCTCACTCCATGGGCACATCAACCCTGACATATAGACTCTTGCCTCTCACAACCACTGCTCTGACTCTGTGTGCCGGGGAGTCTACCACAGCCGACCGCAGAGTGCTTTCGAGGGTATGGGAGGTGAGCCAACAGCCCATTCACTGGCACTGACTCTCTACTCTGGCCACTGCTGCTCGCATCATTTATTTTTCTTGTTCCATTCTCTAAAGTTATCTCTTCTGTTGCTTCCTTTCCAACCAACTTCAATATCTTGGGATACAAATCAATTTTAGTGACTTCTAGAAAACCCCCAATTAACTGACATACCTTCTGTTTGTCTTGCTTATCCTTTTCAAGACATTTCCCATTTACCTCTGTAAAAGAAATGATGCAAGTGTCCGCTGTTAAGTTTACTCTGTGGGCTTAACTCTCTAAATGTTCTTCTTCAATTCACAAGCTGATAGGTGCCCAACTCATTGTGGCCCCACACTTCCCTCTGCATAACTTGTACGGTCTGCAATGCCTCATGCCATACTACTGTTGCAATAGAGTGCAACCTTACCTTGTAAGAGAGAGGGCAGAACATTAGTGAATGGGTTGCAATGCAGCTGCATGATGTGCATGTCATGGGTGAACAGCTTGTGTAAGAAGGGACTGCAGATACTGGTTTAAACCGAAGATAGACACAAAAAGCTGGAGTAACTCAACAGGACAGGCAGCATCTCTGGAGTGAATGACTGGGTGATGTTTTGGGTCGAGACCCTTCTTCAGATCGTGTAATGCTTGTAATGTGTATGAGTAGTGCAGGATGTATGTGAATACTGGAAGAATAAGGAAAATTATGCCTTTAAAATTATCTCCTCGGCCTGTAAATGATCCATCTTCCTTCATTCCCTGCATATCCATATGCCTATCCAAAAAACTTTACATTTCACTATCGTATCTGTCTCCACGGCCACCCCCTGGAAGCATGTTCCAGGCACCAACCACGCCTTGTTTAAATGCTCTATACATCTCCCTTAAATTATACTCCTCTTATCTTAAAGCTATGCCCTTCGTGTCCTTGATATGTTCTCCTGAACAAAAGGTCCTAGCTATTTATCCTATGAGCTTCTCCTAATTTTACATACCCATCAGATCTCCCCTCAATCTCCAATGTTCCCGAGAAAACAATCTATGTTCCATAGAAAACTTTCCTTATAGGTAATACTCTCTAATCCAGGCACAGTAAACCTCTTCTACACCCTTTTCATTGCCTCCACCTCCTTTTTGTAATGGGGTGAACAGAACTGCACACAATACTCAAAAAAAGGTGTAACATGACTTCCTGGCACTTATATTCAATGCCCCAACCGATGAAAGCAAGCATACTGTATACATTCTGTAAGGCACCCTATCTACGTGTGCCGCTACTTTCAAGGAGCAATGGTCTTGAATGATAGGCAGAAACGTTAATTGAAAGAGATTGGTGTTGGGACTGATGGAGGTGTGGAGTGATTTGTAAGTTTTGCTGCAAGATGGAATTTCCAGGTTCATGTTTAACAGCAAAGGTTGGTTTTGTCTGGAACCTCTGAAATTACATAAGGCTACTCTGTACTAAAATATAAAAATAGTAAGATTAAATGAGAACTTACCAGTTTGAAGTTTGATCTTTATTTTATGACAAGTTACAGTGAGCGATTACGTGAAGAAGCCCCGCCAGTGCGCATGCTCGTCAATCTTCAAAGCAGCGGCATGAAATCACAGTAACTACAGTCGAAGTGATATAGTAAGATTCAGAAGGCTAGAACTACCAGTTGATCTTTGTGATTATGAGGGCCGGGAGCGGAGGGCATGTAATCGCTCACCGTAACTCCTCATAAAATAAAGATCAAACTTCAAACTGGTAAGTTCTTGTTTAATCTTACTATTTTACTTCAGAGCCATGTGAGTGATTCCGTGAAGATTTCAAAGCTCTGTGATTTCATGCCGTAAATCCAGTTCCATACGACACACTGCTTCAGTTGACACAGGATAAACAAATAATGTATTGAACATTGTTTGCATTATACACATTAATGTCTTAATAACAAAAGAAGCAATAACAACCCCACTCTCCTAGGGTGAATTTACAAACAGGACCCAAAATAATGTGCCCAAATCCTTCCATCGTGAGGATAGGTTTGTTATAAAACCGTTGAAAATCCCTTCACTGGACCATCGTACGGCCCCAAGGATTTGGACTAAAGGGGCGTCCAGTGCCCTCGCTGCTTTGCTGATACCACCCTGGTGGTGTGAGATTTAAACACAGCAGTGTCTGCTTGAGCAGAATCCAAACCTGTTTTAGCCACCTCGAAATGGTCTACACTGACACCTTTCTATGAGGTTTTGTGACTGATGAGCATCGTTGTTTTGGAGCCTCCAAGGCACTTGGTGACCTCAATATTGACGTAGGTGCGTAACTGCAAATAGTCGCCGGTCAATGGGGTATGCTCTAAAGCTCAATTTTGTCCTGGACGTCCCTGGCCTGCTTTGTGTAATTAGATCATATACACAAATCGTAATATTATTTACAGAAAATGCATGTTGTCCAGTCGTAACTTTTGCAATGTCTGGACCCCGTTGCGCTGAAATGAGCGCCATGAGCATGACCAGTTAAAGTGTCAGTTTTTTGGAAAACAGAGATGTAATTGGAGCCTATTGATGAAGCAGTGAGCTATGCTCACATCCCAGATTCACGTATATCTAGCTCTAGGAGGGTTCTTGTTAAATACCTCTCATGAATCAGGACACCAATGGATGAGATCCGACAGAATGTTGTACCGACCCCTGCCATAAATAAGAGGACAATGCACTCCTAGCACTATTAATGGCATTATAACTCTATTGCTCATCAAAGTGTAATATAACAAGAAACTCCAATACATCAGGTATGCCTGCAGTGTGATAAGATATATTTGACTGTAAGCAGAGCATCTCCCATTTTTATATATGAGATACGTATTGCTTTTTAGTATTATCCCTTCAGGCCATAGTTATCACATCCACGGTTCGCCTCGATAGTCCGAGCCCTTGGAAAGGTCTCGTCAGAATCTGCAATCAACAGATTAACACGATCATGGAAAGGGTGACTCTTTCCTGTCACAGGGTGAATCAACAAGTTGCTGCATTTGGGGAGAACCATGAATGGCTGTGTCATTAGTCTCATAACCAATGGTAACCATGGTTGTGTGGCCCAGTCAGGGACTACCAAACACCTAAGGTGGAGCTCTGCTCAATTTTGGTGAGACATTGACTGATAAGGCAGAATGGGGTAAAAGAGCAGACCTTCCCAATGTAGCGGGAATGCATCCACTGCTATTGCCCCTGGAGGTGTATTTAGGTAACTGGTGATTTAATCTGGATGCAACAGATCTATGTCTGGCAATCCATGCTGAGTGACAATTTTAAAAAAACAATTTGGATTCAACAACCATTCTATGTTGTCTTTAAATTTACCTGGCCTGGTGTCACCATGTTATCTCTACCTAGTAGGTAGATTGCTAAGGCCCAGATGTTCCTAGTAATACAGCAATGCCAGATGGGCAATCAGTGAATAAACATGAAACCAACATGTCGATATTCGATGTACCATTGAACCATACTTTCATAATAAGTTGAGATCCAAAACCTGTTCTGTGATGTCATGGATCTGAACCTGATGATACACCAGTGGCAAAGGGGATTAGGTAAATTATTACAGGATACTTTTCCTTGATTGCCATGTGACTAACATATGCCACCGTAGCGTAGCAATTTGAAGTTGAGCATGTATATTTGCTCAATAGCCCTTTACCCATGGGGTGCATCTAGTGTATATATTTAGTTGGTACCAACAACTGAAGAATTGGCAACTCATGCAAACCTCCGCTGTCTCAAACTAGAGATGGTATTTGGAACTTCTCACCTTAGAGCTTTTGGCATCAGTTTGTAATAACTGAATTCGACCGACCAAACTACTGGAGCAATGCTGAACACTTTTTTTTCATTATTGTGACTGAGACAGCTTCAGCTGACAATAGCATAAGGTTGTTAACAATGATCTACATGTTCTTTGAGAGGTTGGTACTTTGCACGATATCAGTTCCTCGATTTGCACAGCTGAAACATAGCTACTATATTGCCTATTACTCTTGATGAATTAGAAGTCAGTTTTACAACAGGTTGCTATTAACACCAATCTCTTGCCACAGGGCTGAGTCACAGGCTACTTAATAGTTAAAGATAAATCCCAATGACCAACATACAGTTTATCCCATTAAACAATGTTTTACTGTTATTAGTACAGTTATATTGTCTTTGATAACCTCTGTAATGGGAACTGCATAGTATGGATCTTTGAGACCCTTATGAATCTGTTGTTGGTCAGGAACTATTCGGATATTCATCTGCCCAACATTGTCCATTTTTCATAATGACCAGGCCACCCTGCCATTATTCCATGGGTGCTTTGCACGACAACTCTGGCCCGATTTCCTAGCCTATCTTGAAAGAATACCCTGGCCATAATCCCAAAACTTGCTTGGAATTCTAATACTGTGCCTCTAACCAGATGTTTTTATCGTTTGTGTGTTGTAATAACAAGTGTAAATATTACAACTTGTGAGTTGTCCACCCATGTTTCGGAAGTGCCAGACCCACCTTGTTGAGTAGGGTTGGTAGGGTGCATGGAACTTCTCTCCAGCTGTCATGCTGCCCCCAGCTGCACTGCCGGCATACATGTGCTCCAGTATGTTCCGTCGACATCTGTAGAGCCTGGAGTCAGTTACATCTGACCTTTCGCACTCCCCTCCTCAGAGAGGGCGATTCGTAGGCAGCCCTAAACAGGTGCTGCTGCAGGCCCCAGGATACCTGCGCTGATACGGCCCCATTGGACCTGTACCAGGATGGAACATTTTGCTGGGATGGCAACTTTGTTGTCAGGAAAGGTACCTCTGACACGTGCCTTTCATCCCTTGGGGTACGCCACACGGCCATACCCAGAGACTCGGCGTCAGCAGGACACTGACCCGTCTTGGCCTCCACCTCCAAGAGGGAGACATGAAGCAGCCCTGTCCCAGACGCTGCTGGCGCGGTCTGTCCCATAGGCCCGCGCTATTACAGTGTAGCCTCACTTATTTTGTAGTGTGGAGCTTCACTTGTGAAGGGTTAAAAGTACAGTAGTATACGTACAAAATACCCTTATTATCAGAGAGGAACCCTTGCAGCCCGACTCACCCGAGTCCAATAGGGCTGAACGAGTTATTTCCCCTTCCAATTTCACTCTGTGCCTGGGGACCAACGTGTCTATGAGTTGCTGACCGCACTGTCAGCGACTCTGGTGTTACTACCTTTTCCTCCACGGCATCCCAGCAGGCTGGAAGCCACTGACTGCCTTGTCAGCGGCTGTTATCGCGAAACCCGATCTTTGCCGGCTAACCGCTTCCGCAGCCGGAACCGGAGTTTCCCCACAGCCCGCAGCCGGCTCATGCATCGGACGCCGCATAAATCCGGCAGGAAACCTCTGTGAAGAGAGGCTCCTGCTCGAACAAGCAACCCTGGTAAGTAAAAGATACTTACCTTCTAGATTTGAACTTACCGCCCGCAGAAGCGATGCCCTGCCAGTCCGGTGCTTGCCAATGCGGCTGACGTATTGACGAGCATGCACATAGTGGGCTTCTTCAAGGAATCACTCACGTGACTCCGAAGTAAAATGCAATTGGCACCACATCAGCCCACTAATATTTTCCCACAATTTGATAAAGTAGATTATGATTTAAAAGTCTTTGGTTTGTATCGGAATCAGTCTATAATGTCCAATTCTAAACCTTACTGCAATTCAGCTTGGAATCCAGAACTCCCAACAGCGTTTGAGGACCTCATAATTGCTTTCTTAATGTGAGAGATTCCAAAATTAGTTATTCCTTTGAGATCATCCAAATACAGTTTCCTGCATCTGTCAGTATATACCCTGCTTTGGCCGGCTTAGAAACATGAGTTTTCATAACTATTCAGGAATCTCAGTAGTTTTAGACTGCTTTACCACCATGGGGCATCACCAAAACATGATACATAATTTTCTTTCCTGAACGCATAATTTATGAACAGTGCATGAGGCCCACAGAAATAGAGTCACACGTGAAACATTATGGTTTAAAACAAACATGAATTTATTAACGCTTAATCAAAAACAGTATGCTCCAATTCTCAATGTGCACATGAGATTCACTTACTTTAAAATCAACAGTATAAAATGCACGTACTTTCAATTGTGACCAGTGGCTTTGTATCCTATTCATTCATATGGTTTTACTTCTGGAATAGATTCTGATTGCAGTGAGGAGGGTGTGTGCATATTTTGAGCTCATCCAGCCCAAAATGCAGTAATTTTCTGATTACAAATAAAGCAGCTGTCTGACATGAGGAACAGTAGATGTTAGTTTACAAAAAAAGACACAAAGTGCTGGAGTAACTCACTCAGCCTAACCCACTCAGTTACTCCAGCACTTTGTGTCAGCTTTCACTATTCTACACAAACTCTTGCAGAATCAGACTGGACAATTAGTAACTGATTTATTGTAAGGTCATAAGTGATAGGAGCAGAATTAGGCCATTCTACCCATCAAGTCTATGCCATTCAATCATGGCTGATCTATGTCTCCCTCCTAACCCCATTCTCCTGCCTTCTCCCCATAACACGTGACACCCGTACTAATCAAGAATCTATCTACTTCTGCCTTAAAAAATATCCAATGACACCCTCCACAGCCTTCTGTGTCAAAGAATTCCATAGATTCAAGAAAACATCTTGTCCAGATGTTGTCCAGAAAACATCTTGTCCAGAAAACATCTGGTTTGGGGACAACTCTGCCCAGGCCAGGAAGGCTCTGCTGAGAGTAGTGTATTCGGCTGAACGCACCATGGGAACTACACTCCCCCCCCCCCCCCCCCCCCCCTCCCTGCATGATCTATACACCAGGAGGTGCAGATCCAGAGCCAGCAAGATAATGAAGGACCCCTACCACCCCAGCAACAGACTGTTCCAGCTGCTACGGCAGGCAAGTGCCTCCGCTGTCACGCTAGGAAAAAAGAGAAGATGAGACTGAGTTTCTTCCCACAGGCGATCAGGACTGTAAACTCTTATCTCACCAGGGACTAATTTACTGTTGTGTTGTATCTTTTTATTTTTCTAAAATGTAAATACTGGTTCTGTTATGTTCTGTTTTGTTGTTTTATTGCACAATCTGCAGGCATTGCCACTTTCATTTCACTGCACATCTTGTATGTGTATGTGACAAATAAAATTGACTTGACTTGTCCATATTTTATATACTTTGTTCATTGATATGCAAGTGTACCTTAGGTTTATGACATCATTTTAAACTAGTAAAAGCTGGTGTAACAACCACTGGTGGACATGAATAAGTGATGTTTCAAGTCGGGAGCTTCTTTAGACTGATTGTAGTGGAGAAGAGAAAGCTGGAAAAGAGCTGGGGAAGAGTAGAAATAATCTTAAGATTGCTGCATAATCTCTAAGTGGGTTGGCCCCAAAACAGCCTCTTCCAACCATCATCATCTTTCTCTTCGTATGTTACCAATTGCAGAGAATATGTGAACGGACTGTTCCAGCTGCTACGGCAGGCAAGTGCCTCCTTAAGTATAGAGAAAAATAATTATCTGTGCTGTCCCATCATAGGATACCTGAGAAAAGTGCACCGGTATCGACCTATCACTTGCGAAGCTTTGTCCTGCTCCCACCTCTTATTCAGCTTCCTCTCCCTCAAGACAATCCATCAGAAGAAAGGTCCCAACCCGAGTCATTGCTTATCCGTGTCTTCAGAGATGCTGCCTGACCCGCTGAGTTATTGCAGCACTATGTGTTCCACACAAGGTTCCAGGATCCACAGTTTCTTGTGCCTACAATGTGATTATTTTACATACGACTTAAAACATAAGTTTGCTTCAAAGTGTATATAGCTATGTCGAAATAGTTATCTCTGCCAGAGTTTCAACAATGAGCAAAGGCACTGAAACACAGGGTCTACAGGGTGATAATCTTTGAATTAGTTGCAGTACACATCCATGGGAAGATATAAACAGCGAGCTGCAATGATTCTGACGTAAGAGGAGTCTTTAGAAGGTAGTGGGATCAATTTTAATACAGAAGTGACTTGCACAAGGTCAACTGTTGCACTTATAGTAAGTAGATACTGGTGACATGTGAAGATTGGCATATTGAAAGATATAGCTTAAACAAAATTGGCAGAAGGATTTGAGCTAGATCAGAGGAACACAGTGTACAGGACAAGGGTAATGAACCCTGAACAATCATCGTTGAAGAAACTCAACTAGAAGAGGGTCAAGCTAAAAAGGGATCTGGAAAGGTGGGTTGGAAAACTAGTCCAGAATTTGATTTGAGGAATGACAGAGAGGGTATCAGTGCTCACAGTTGCACTGGCTGGCATCCAATAACAATACCTGAAGAATGTACATGCACAGTTCAACATAATTTTTAGTAATTCCTTGATCTTTCTGAGTTGCAGTGAAATGTTTTGTTTTGCAAACTATCTCATTCAAATTAGATAAGACTATACATAAATAGAATCAAGCCAACCTCAAGTACAAAAGTGAAAGCAGAGGGAAAGATACAGAGTACAGAATATAGTTCTCAGCATTGGGGGCAGCAGTTCCAGAGACAAAGTCCAATATCCGCAATGAGGTAGAGGAGAAACAGATTGTACGCTACCTAATGGAAGGACCATTCACAAGCCTGATAACGGAGGGGAGGAAACTGTTTCTGAGTCTGGTGGTGCCGTTTTCAAGATTCTGTAGCTTCTGCCTGACGGGAATGGGGAGCAGCAGTAATGATTGTGGTCTTTGATTATGTTGGCTTCTTTCCCGAGGTAGCGTGAAGTTTAGATTTAGTAGTGATAAATATAGTAGTTAGATTTAGAGTTAGTAGTGAGAAATATGGTCTGTGTGATAGACTGGGTTACATCCATAACTCACTGCAGTTTCTTGAGTCTTGACCAGAGCTGTTTCCAAACCAAACTGTGATGCAAACTGACAGTATGTTTTCTATGGTGCATCTGCAGAAGTTTATATTAATTTTTTGAGACATGCTAAATTTCCTCCATCTCTTGGTGTGCCATTGATGTGCCTTCTTCGCTGTTACTGCAATGTGGTTGGTCTGCGCAAGATCGTTGGTAATATTTACTCCAAGGAACTTGAAGCTCGCAACCATTTTCACTTTGTCCCCCATTGATGCTGATTGGGGCATGTACTCCGCCATGCTTCCTGAATTTGATAATTAGCTGACATTGAAGAGTGGTTGTAATCCTGACCCCAGTTCACTAGGTTCTGTATCCCCTTCCAGTACTTTGTCTTCTCGTTGTTCATAATCCAGCCCATTACAGTGGTGACATCTACAAACTTGGAAATGCAATTAGAACTGAATTTGACCGCACAGTTGTGAAGGCATCTGTGCTGGCTCACAACTTTTTTGAACATGATCTTTCAGATATTGTTGAGAATTTCAAATATTTAAAAACCATCTGCACTCTGAGAAAACCTCAGAAAACCATATCATTGATATATAAGATGTAAGTGAGTAATTAATGTACATGATTACTGGCTAACAAACATGATGGCCCCAAAAATGTACCTTTGTCTGTGTGGATTGACATTTCCTTATGTAAATATTTCAATATTTTATTTGGAAGTTAACATACTACAAAATCTATTTCTTAAAATTTGTTATTGATGATTTCAGCTTCTACCGTAACCTCAAATAGACGCTATGCATTTTAAAGATATTTTGATAGGTACATGGATAGTTTAGTTTAGTTTATTGTTACGTGTACCGAGGTACAGTTAAAATCTTTTTTGTGTGTTATAAATGATTACACTCAAGCCGTCCACTGTGTACAGATACAGGATAAAGGGAATAACGTTTAGTGCAAGATAAAGTCCAGGAACTTCCAAGGGTCTCAAAACGAGGTAGATGGTAGGTCAGGACTGCTCTCTTGTTGGTGATAGGTTGGTTCAGTTGCCTGTTAACAGCTGGAAAAACACAGTCCCTGAATCTGGGTGTATTTGTTTTCACACTTCTGTAACTCTTGCCTGATGGGAGAGGGGAGAAGAGGGAGTGTCTGGGTTGAGACTTAACCTTCATTATGCCTGTGGCCTTGCCGAAGCAGTGTGAGGTGTAGATGGAGTCAATAGATGAGAGGTTAATTTGTGTGATGGTCTGGGCTGCTTCCACTATTCTCTGCAATTTCTAGTGGTCTTAGATGGAGCTGTTCCCAAACCATGCTGCGATGCATCCTGATAAAATACTTTCTACTGTGCATCTGTAGAAGTTGGTGAAAGTTGTTGGGGACATGCCAAACTTCCTAAGCCTTCCAAGGAAGCAGAGACGTTGGTGTGCTTTCTTGGCCATCGCTTTGATAAGACTAGTTACCGGTGATATTTACTCCCAGGAACTTGAAGCTTTCAACCATCTCTACTTTGTGCAGTTAATGTATACTGAGGTATGTGTACCGCTTCCCTTCCTGAAGTCAATCACAATTTCCTTTGTTTTGCTGACATTGAGGGAAAGGCTGTTAGCTGGACACCAGCTTACGAGGTTCTCATAACCTGATAGGAAAGGTTTAGAGAGAAATGGGCCAAATGCGGGATGGTGGGATTGGTGTAGATGGGGCATCTTGGTCAGCATGGGAAAGATGGGTCAGAGGGGATGCTTCTGTGCTGTATGACTAGTTGGTCAACAATCTTCTGTTTTGTGGTTGAATCAGTGCCATTACTGACATTCCATTTTGAGACAGGGAGAGAAAGTGGTTGGGAAAACAGGAAGTTAATGATTGGAAGCACATTGTTTCATCAGCAACTTGAAGATTGACTGATTGAATTGATTGAAAGATTCAGCATGAAAATAAGCCTTTCAGCTCACAGAATCCATGCTACCCATTGTTCATACTGATCCATGTTATTCCACTTTTGTAACCACCTCTTACACACTAGGAACAAGTTACAGAGTCCAATCAACCTACAAACCAGCACACCTTTGGGATGTGGGAGGAAACCGGGGCCCCCAGAGGAAATCTATGCAGTCCCAGGGAGAAGGTCCAAATTCTACACAGACAGTACCTGAGGTAGGATCGAACCTGGGTCTCTAATGCTGTAAGGCAGCAGCTCTACAAGCTGCGCCACCGTGCAATTTAGAATGTATCCCAACTCAAAGGGATTCCATTGATTCAGGGCCAGCACATGTGTAACGGGGAATTTGCGGGATACGTTTTTTACATATAGAGTGGTGGGGGCCTGGAACGCACTGCCAGGGGTGGTGGTGGAGACAGATATGATAGTGATGTTTAATAGGCTTTTGGAAAGGTCCATGGAAGTGCAGGGAATTGAAGGATATGGATCATATACAGGCTATTGTGATCAGTTTAACTTGGCATCATGTTCAGCACAAACTTTGTGCACCAAAGGGCCCATTCCTGTGCTGTACTGTTCTATATTCCATGTTCAATAACTCACAGCCTGTCATCAAATCAGTCTGCAGTGCATTGGTAGTAGTCATTGAGAAGCGTCTGCTGACAACGTGGCTCTTGACTTCAATAGCCAATATTTGAACACACAATTATCATGCTTGCAATGAATGTCTAGCAGTCAATTATTCTGCTTAAACAGTAATACTACTGCCAGAACTGCAGTTTTGGGACATTGTTTAGTATAGTTTAGACATACAGCATGGAAACAGGGCATTTAGCCCACCAAGTCCAAGCTGATCAACCATTCACACCAGTTATATGTTATCTAACTTTCATATCCACTCCCCACATCTCAGGAGCAAAATACAGAGGCAAATAAACATTAAAATTCATACAACTTTGGGATGTGGGATTTTTCTGGCACAGTTAGGCAGCAGCCCTATGAGTTGTGCCACTATGCCGTCCCATTGTAGAGTGGGCTTCAAGGTCTGATATTGTTATATACTGCCCAATCTTGCCCTAACCCAGGAGGATGAGGTAAAGGAGGCAACAGCTCTGAGTGCCCTTATCTATCCAGTCCACCCAGGCGCAGCTCAGCCCATTGCAATACAATTCAACAGAAGTCCAGTTCTCCATTTAACAATGATTCAACATTTTCCTTCCTTCAGCTACTTCCATTCTCTTATACCATTGGATCATTCTTGTGCATTCCCAGTACATGTCCTCCCTCTGATTTTGCCTGTCCTTGTAGTCCTTAGCAGTGCTGCCCCCAGTGGCTGCAATACGGAGGGGGGAAGGCGTCTTTAGCAACTGCTACCTTCTCCACCTTGCATCTCCAGCAACGTCGTCCAGGTCAATGGCTATAACTACCAGGATGGGACTTGCTCTGCCTCAGGTTGTGCCGTTCTTCATTGAGCCTGAGTGTAGTGATTCCCAGGTTGCCTGCCAACTACCACTGTCCAGAAGACCACTGCTCTTCCACAGGTGCAAGCTATTTAAGTGATAAAACTATCATTAATCAATGCCTGCTACTCACAGAACAGAACCCAGTGCTGAGACACTGCCAATTTATCTCTGTGTCAGAATCATGGAACTACATTACCGTGGGAGCATCTTTAATACGTAGCCTGTAAAGGTGTCAGAACTTGACTCATCATCATCCTTCCATTGGCCACTTCGAACTTGGTAGCAGATGTTTATCATAACACCCACATCCCACAGAAGGTTATCTCAAATGTTCATCTGACAGGTAGCCAGATGGTCCACCCAAGTGTTATCTGAAAATTCAAATATTCATTCTATTCATTCGTTCGTAGCTTCCATTAAAATAATGATCACGATCACAATAATACTTTATTAGCCAAGTACATTTTGCAACATATTAGGGATTTCATTTGCCAAGACATTCATACAAATAACAAGCAACAGAACACACAAAACTAAACTTAAACTTAACCAGCACAGTGACTCCTTCACATTCCTCACTGTGATAGAAGGCGATACAAAGTTCAATCTCTTCCCTTTGCTCTTCCGCGGTCGGGGGCCTCGAGCCCTCCGTTGACGGGATGATCTTGACTCCCTTAGCTGGCGGCATTTGGGGCTTTCCGCATCGTGGTGATCAAGCTCCTGCATCGAGGGGATGCCTGCTCCCCCGTGCCGGGTGATCAAACCCCGTGTCGGGGCTGGTCGAGCCTCTGCGTTCGTTGGAGCTCCCGACTACCCTCTCCCGATTGCGAGTTCTTGATGGTATGTCCACAGGCCACGGTTGGAGTGATCCCAGGCAAGGGATTGCCTCCGGTCTTAAGTCTGCGCCTCGCGGGGGGGGGTGGGGGGACCAAGGTCAGTCTGAGGAGGCCTCCAGCTCCATCGATGGTAGGCTGCAGAGCGACCGGAGATGCGACCCGGAAAACAACACGTCTCCGGCATGGTAAGAAAACTGACAAAAAAATGGTTCCCCCTTTACCCCCTCCTCACACATAAAACAAACTGGATTTACGCGGACTTATAAAATGCACTAAAAATTTAAAAAAGATGAAAAAACAGACTGTTGGCTGCCAATGGTTCGGCGCCCTTGGTGGTCCTGGTGAAACATTTGGAAATAATGCATGCATACCTTCTGTGGTGAGTCTCTAGTTTACACAAATATGAGAGACTGTAACAGTAACCTTCTGAATGTCAACAGTCAGGACCCTCCTCTCACCCATATTCAGGGTGCAATCTCACACAGGCCAAGGCCTGCTGGATCACCTGATTGCTAACCATTTCAACACCCCTTCCCATTCCGAAGCTGACCCTTCTGTCCAGGGCGTCCTCCATTACCTGAGTGAGGCCACGTGCAATCTGGAGGAACAACGCCACATTTTCCGCTTTGGTAGCATACAACCCAATGCTACGAACATTAAATTCTCCAATGTTAGGTAACTAACAGACAAACATCTTTCCCACGTACCTCCTTTCTCCCCCCTCTCTTCCCTGTGCCACATCTGAACGTGCACCCATTTCTCTCTTTCCCCTTCCCCCTATCCTCTTCCACCTATATTCTTTCTTCTGGTTTCAGATTTTGTGCATCCTCTATCTTTCTCTTCTTAACTTATACTTTCTGTATTTTCATCTCTGTCAACCACATACCAATCATAATCCAACCTCACCTGTATCCACCTATCATTTGCCTGGCTTTGTTCCGCCCCCACCTCTCTTCCAGCTTTCTCCTCTCCATATAATCAATCTGAAGAAGGGTCCTGACTTGAAGCATTGCCTATCCGTGATCTCCAGAGATAGAGCCTGACCCATTGAGTTACTCTGGGGCCATGTATTGTTTTCTTGGTAAAACAGCATCTGCAGTTCCTTGTGTCTACTTAATAAAAAGTTTACTTGCCTCGATTGGGCATTAAAGTGGCAGAGTGGACAGTTTAGTGCAACATTATTACATCATGCATGAGACTCAAGGTGCTGTGCACAACTTTAAAGTGGCAATGGGGAAAGTAGAAATGCACTATGTGGCTGACTCACAAAGTTCCTGGACTTTGAATATTTAATTTTTTGTGTTCTTAACATAACCTCTTAGCAAACATCTCCATTTGGTTTCATGGAAGTTGTTTGGATTTTGTTGGTCTGAAGGCCCAAAATTCTGCAAGTGGTGCTTCTTACAGATGCCACTCTATATTGAAAGTACTCAGTATCTGTGGAACGTTATTTTATTAAAATGTTTTCTGTCTTATTTAGTACTCAATGCAATTCAGATGATATTTCAGTGGGATAATTGGAGCAATAACTACACAACAAGGCTGAAATTGGTTCAAAGAAAGAGATTCTACCCACACATGTTTTGCATTTTACATCTGAATAAAAATGAAAATGTGTTAGTGATCTAGTGAGTGTTATGGCAAAATCTGGCATATTACTAAATAGAAAACAGAAAACTGGACATTTATAAGTATTCTCTTTTAGGTTTGGTTGTTGCAATGGAAAGTAATGTTGTAATGAGCTATGTTTAGCGATATATTAATGTCGTTTTGCATGAAAAATCTTTGAATAGTTTATAAAATCAAACTGATTTTGCAAAATAGCAGCTCATCTATTTGCTGGTGACTTACTTCTTATAGCAATCATGTCACAGCTAATAATCGTGTGTGAAAGTATCATTTACCACTAATTGTAAGGAACTTCTTAGCTACTGATGTCTGCAATTGCACTCACATGCAATGTAAAATAATACGTTCCTGTTAACTTTGCGTACAGGATTAATTCCTCATTGGGTGCTTTACAGTGGAGTGGTTTTTACAAGAAAGACAATTTGGCAAATCATAATTTTACAGGCCTGTGAATTCCTGGCTATCTGCCCTGGTGAACATTGTTCCAATGTTCCCTAAGAGCCAAGTATCTCCAGTGCATTGTATCCGTGGCCAAGATTTCCTGTTAGACCTCATTAATATTGAGGGAGACAACATCAGATAGTCCTGGAAACTAGCTCGGGTGCACTAATGATCGTGGATTGACATCCTGGAGCTCTCTGAGTCTTAAAGGCTGTGACAATATCAGAGGACAGAGATATTTAGGGGTCGAAGGTAATTTGGAGACAGACCTTCATTTTTTAACTAGTATTCAGATAAATTACAACTTGACACAATTGTTTTGAAAGCTATTGTTTTACTAAAACCTTTTGAGTATATTTGTGGTGTAATGGCAAACACAAGCTAACAAGGAACCATATGGTTTTGTCTATTATCTGTCGTGGAAAGAGACTGACAATGGGGTCGTATTCTTATGCCAAATAATAGAATAAAAATGTTGGAATAAACCAATGGTGCATGTTTTTCTGCAAGGTTTTGTGTCTTTGTCCAAGATGCAGCAATAGGGTCTTGAGGTTCTAGAGAGGTCCATGCAAAATCCTTTACTAAATCCCAAAGTTTTTATATGCTCTGGCCATCCCAACTTAATGCATTGCTGAGGAGAATTGCACAACGAATAAAAAATAATCTTCTATTTTATTAGCTTCTAACACTATGCATGAAGAATTGACCGCTTGTGGACAGCACAGTTGTACAGATTGTAGAACCGCTGCCTTGCCGCTCCAGAAACCTGGGTTCAATCCTGACCACTGGTGCCATCTGTGTGGAGTTTGCAAGTTCTCCCAGTGACCGTGTGTGTTTCCTCTGAGTGTTCTGCTTTCCTCCCACATCCTAAGGACATCCTAAGGTTCTGTAAATTGCCCACCCCCCACCCCCCCCTGTGTAGGGAGTGGAAGCGAAAGTGGGATAACATGGAACTCATGTGAGTGGGTGAGCAATGGTTGGTGTGGACTCGGTGGGCGAAAGCCCTGTTTCCTTGCAAAAGTCATTCAATCAATTAAAAGCATTCTTCAACTTTCAGCATAAATATTAGTGATATAGAAAGTTAAAAATAATCATGTTCCTTAAGACAAATGTCCGCTCTAGAAACCGGGCCAGAACAGTCCTCAATGTACCTGGTGATTTTGCAGGCAATCCCTTTGCATTGATCATGTTTTTTTCTTGTGTGGGGAAAAATAATCATACACACAAAGCTAAATTTGAATTAGAAGCAGGGATTTGGGAACTTCCAAAGTGATTTAATCGTGTTTAAGTAGAGGCTTAACGTATTTAATTCTGTAAATTATTTTTGTGCACTTTCAACTCACATTTAACTCTAGTCTGGGCACAGCAGAGAAAGAGCAAACTGCCAGTGGACATGTGGTCCTAGTACAACACAAAGTGTTATGGCATTATTCCTCACACAGGAGCAAAGTAGGGGGTTGAAAGCAGACAAGAGGATTGGGAACAGGACAGAGCCTGCCTTTTCCAGCTGTCTCCCCCTACAACTTTCAGCCTGAAGTAGGGTCTCAACCTAAAATGTTGCCTGTCCATTTCTTCCAAAGATGTTGCCTGAACCACTGAGTTCCTCCAGCACTTTGTGCTTTGAAGAAGAAGCAACCTCTTAGACTGGTGTAAATACTCGTGACTTTCACCATGTACATGAACACCATTTTTACATACAATTGGCTAGACCTCACGTTGTGAGTGCTGAGGATTGTTCTCCACGTGTTTTTCAATTTCAGGAAATTCTTGATTAATGTTGATCAGAGGAATATCCGTTAGTATGCTCACACATTCTATGTAACTTTGGGGTAATTTACAACAATACCTTTCTGGCTGGAAATTTGCCCGCAAGCAATGCCTATTAGAAAGACACTTACTGCCCATGATTTTCTGAAATGATTGCAGCATGTGCCTAAATTTCTGATATGTGTTACTAATGGGTAAGGTTCCCCACTGACAGTGCAGACTTATAAAATCACCCCCGGTCAGTTCATCAAATGCGCAACTTTCTTTTCCCCTCTCGTCAAATGATGGGAGATGTTCATCATTCCGTGCCAATACAAAGATTTTCGAGATAGGCAGGATGCCCTCAAATAAATTTCCTGGCACCTTGTCCACTTTACAGATTATTTATCCCAATAGTGAGTGGATGCTTCAAGATTTGTGCCAGCAGCATGGGGCCTTTTCCAAATTGGATGAATATTTACTGTTTCCTCCGTCTCAGCCCACAACATGTGGTCTGCTTTTCGGAGCGAGACAGGAATGAAGCCACCAAAATATTTCTTACAATGATGTAACAAAGTTCGCACGATGAAGTCTGTGCGCGTTCTGATTGCGGTTAACTATATTAATGTCTTCCCCTGGGTAAATAGTGGGGACAGAAAAACGATGTTTCTGCACAGATGGAAAGGGTAATTCTTGCTTAAAAGGATATCACTCATACTCTAATTATACTGGTTCTGGATGTAATTTGAAGCCTAAAGGAAAAGGCAATGCAGGCTCTGATATTAAAGGAAATCAAATTCCAAGTTCATGATCAGTAATGAACAACGTCACATGTAGCCAATTGCATTACCATACATTTAGCCAACTTATGAAATTCCTGTGCAGTATGCCTGCTATATTTAATTACTCAGAGAAGCTGATCTCAGAAACAATTATACAGTATGAACCTTTGGTGCACAGGCAATTAAGTCTCCTAATAAAGATGGATCACATTCAGACACAGCTCACCAGGTGATTCTCAATATGTCACGCAAATTCAACCATTATTGCATGTGCACCTTGTTTAGCACAGCATAGAGTTGTTCTATACACCTTATGATTAGTTACAGATGACTATAAGAGGCACTTAAGAGACTTTTAGATCGCCATGTGAATATGCAGGGAATGGAAGGATATAAATTATGTGCAGGCAGATAAGAGTTGGTCATGGCATCATGTTCAGCACATACATTGTGGGCAGAAGGGCCTGTTCTAGTGCTGTATTGTACTATGTTATGTGTTTTATATTATGCACTATTGCCCCTGCAAGTCTATGAGAAGACTGCAACGCATTTTATAAACAGACTGAATTCATCATAGAATGTTCAGTTGGACTGGTCTGTCTGTTGCTGGTAGAGCTGCTGCCTCACAGTAACAGAGACCAGAGTTTGATCCTGTCCTGTGTGCCTGTTCTCCCTGTGACTGTGTCGATTTCCTCCTGGCATTCTGGTCTCCTCCCAAATTCCAAAGATGTGTGCGGTTGTTGATCAATTGGCCTCTGTAAATTGCCCTGAGTGTGTAGGGTGTGGAAGCAAAAGTGGGATAATATAGAACTTGTTTGCTCGAACAATCCATCATATGTCCTGACAACAGAACAATGAGAGTTTACTTGCTGTGGCTTAGCAGGCCTGTAAATGCAATAATACACAGATAATATATATTAATTGAAAATACAATATACTATTAACTATAATGCAAGGTAACCATAATAGTGCAAAAAAAAACAAAGTTTGTCATGCAACCTGAGACACCGTCCGTAGAAGGTCATAGTTGCTGAGGTTAATTTAAAATTTAGAGGCACAGCATGGAATTAGCCCCTTTGACCCACCAAGTCCATGCCGACCACTGTTCACCTATTTACACTAGTTCTATATTTTCCCAACTACAGGCAATTTACAGCATTCAATTAACCTACAAACCCACACCTCTTTGTGATGTGGGAGGAAGCCGGAGCACCTGGAGGAAACCCACGCAGTCACGGGGAGAACTGGCAAAATCAACAGAGACAGCAATTGAGGTCAGGATTGAACTCAGGTCTCTGGTGCTGTGACTATTGTGCAGTGTTCAAGAGCCTGATGGTTGCTGGGAAGAAGTTATTCTTGCATCTGATGGTCATTATTTTCTGGTTCCTTTCAGGTACTTTCTTCCTGATGGTAGGAGTGAAATGAGAGTATGGCCATGGTAGAGTTGGTCTGTAATGCAGTCCTTTTGAGGCAGTGCCTATTGCCTCCTTCGATGGCGTGGAGGTCAGTGCCTGTGGTGGACTGGACAATGTCTGCCGTCCTCTGTAATCTCCTTCATTTGTGGGCATTTGAGGTGCTGCAGGAGGCTGCGATACAACCAGTCACCGAGATCTCTACCGTACATCTGTAGAAGTTCAATAGTGCCTTTATTCCCGGCAATGAAGACGCACCCACATTTTGAGTTGCTAAATTTTGAAAAACGGCTGGCGGGACATCATCAAGGATTTAAATTAGTCCAGGGTTGGCAACCTTTTTTGCATGGGGCCAGGACCCATGTTTGTGAGCGGATGGCAGGTCACATCTATCGCCATAGTTAATAAATGGAGGTAATAATACATATTAACTAAATTAGTAATTAGTAATAATACATACTAATAATACATAAATTAGTAATAATACATACTAATAATATTTAGTTTTCTGCAGTTTCCAGATCACCTGCGTGCCCTGGGACTGGCTGCAGTTCCCAGATC
Source organism: Raja brachyura (assembly GCA_963514005.1). Next base: position 42,725,299 of record OY740789.1, on the reverse strand, counting down.
CCTCGCATCCCCGGGACAGGCTGCAGTTCCCCGATCCCTCGCGTTCCCGGGACCAGATGTAGCACCCAGGTCGCCTGCGAGCCCCGGGACTAGCTGCAGTTCCCAGGTCGCCTGCGAGCCCCGGGGCTAGCAGCAGTACACAGGTCCCCTGAGAGCCCTGGATCTAGCTACAGTTGTGCTGTCCGGTCCCGGCGGCCGCTCACAGCCACCCGAGCTACTGAGTGAGTTGCTGGCATGATCCCTGACCCCCTCCTTCTCAACGCTCCTGTCCTCCCCGTAATTTTACCCCTGGCGGTCCAGCCGTGCTGATCCGGGCTAGATTCCCCATACGCTGTGGAAGGAATTCTCACCCCCCCCCTCCAGCGGTGCTGTCCTTTTACAACCACTGTACTGAGGGATAGCCAAGTCTATCTTTCTTGGCTAACAATCTAACCTTTGGCCTCCAAGACGCAGGTAAATTTTTGGGCCTTATTTTCGGGTAAAAAATAAGTCTTCATTGCCGGGAAATACGGTACATCTCCATTTTGTAATGTTAAAACATGTCCCATCAAAACACAGACATATGATTGAGGAACAGAAATAGACCACTCAGCCCCTCAAGCCTTTTCTATCATTTTATCAGTCTAGTTGAAGAGTCTTGACCCCAAACATTGATTATCCATTTCCCTGCCCAACTTCTACCTGTTTCGCTGAGTTCCTCCACTGCTCTATTATTTGTAGATTCCAAAATCTGCAGTTTTTTGTGCCCGCCGTTTAATAACATTATTTAACAACCTCAAGTCTTCATCCCATCTACCCATAGTCACCTTTCAATCTGCCCGTCGTGCTTGTCAAAAACCTATTTACCTCTGTCCAAGAAATATTCGTAAAAACTGCTTTCTGCCCCTTTAAAAAAAGACAGTTCCAAAAACGTTTTTCTTTCTGAGAAACACTTTCCACGTCTCAGTTAGAGTGATGTAGAGCTAAAGAACACACTGACTGGTATTTGAAAAAGACCTCCACAGAAGGAAACATCCTCTCCACATTTATCCTATCAAAGCACTCAAAATCTTGTTTTCAATCAATTTCTCATTCTTCCAAACTCCAATGGATAAACCCCAGCCTGTTCCATCTTTCACCATGAGTCAAGCTGCAATTCAAGGTAATAGTCTATTAATTATTCTCTAAATTCTCTGCAATAACATCCTTCCTTAAATAAGCAAGCCAATGCTGTACACAGAGGCATAATTAGTGCTCTAAATAACCTAGGCATAATCCCTCACTTATCTATTGGTATTAGTATTGGTTTACTATTGTCATGAATTGAATTGAATTATGAAAAACATTTTTGTGTGTGACATCCAGGCAATCATGCTATAGATGGATATATCAGGTAGTGAAAAAGAGAAAATTAACAGAACAGAGTGATATAGTCGCAAGGAAAATGCGGTTAAAAAATTGCAAAAAAAGGGCCGCGACAAGGTAGAATGGAAAATCGGCAATTTTATATCAAAGTCATGTGAGTGACTAAGTGAAGAGTCCACCAGCCTGCGTGCGCGTCAATACGTCCATGCATGGCGCGAGGTTTGGTTGGGGATGAACGGTGGTCTCCCCACTGGTAAGGTTTAAAAGCCAAACGGGTGAGTACAAATGTAAACTAATTCCGATGTTGGCATAGGTTTGTTGTGATGGAAAAACCTAGAGCGAAAGGGAAACAGGCTGCTGAGAAAGCAGCGGCCGAGGACCGCGGCAGTAGAAAAAGCCGACGGCCTTCCGTTTCTACTTCAGAGACGCTGGCAGCTGCTGACTGCACAACAAGCTCCGATTTAGCTCCAAGAGGGAGCAGCTTGGCAACCCCGAGTTGGGGCAAAGCCAAAGCTAAACCAATAAGAAATGTCCATCGGACGATTCTGGACAGGAAGATACTGTCCCAACATATATGGGAGATGTTGTATGCTGGCTATCTAAGCTAGAAGGGCTCATTAAAAAAATGAAGGAACAAAATATGCTCAGTGCTCAGGAGGCATTAAAAGGTGGACCCAGCCAAAGCCTGTAGCAACACCTGGCTCAGGGTTGCAGTATATTTCCCACTCTGATGAGGGGAGTATCGGAGAGTATTACAAAGGTGACTCTGATTATGGGGATATCAGTAAGATAAGTGGATCCCACGATTTAATCGATGATATGCGGCATCCATAGATCTCAAGGAAGCATATTACTCGGTTCCTAATCATAAGAATCACAGGAAATATCTAAAGTTTATCTGGCTGTGTCAGTTGTGGCAATTTAAGGTTTTATCCAATGGTTTGAGCTCAGCCCCTAGGCTATTTACAACAAATCTTAAACCAGTGCTTGCCCTACTCAGAGCTGAAGGGCATATTATTATTGGGTATATAGATGACATTCTCATAGTCGGGAAGACGTTACATCTCGCAAAGCTTGCTGTTTCAGCTGCCAAGCTAATCCTTGAGAAATTGGGATTTCTCATTCATCCAGCAAAATCCAGGTTGATACCAATAAAATCTCTTTCTTATTTAGGGTTTGTCATCAATTCGGCAGAGATGTCCGTGACCCTGCCCATGGAGAAAAAACAGAATTTTGTAGAGGCTTGTTCAGCTCTACTGATTAATGAGAAGCCTTCTATTCGCCAGGTTGCAAGGGTAATAGGCAAGATAGTAGCTGCCTTCCCAGCCGCATGTTATGGGGCCCATGCATTATCGAAATCTGGAGCGTGAAAAGGATCAGGCATTAAGACTCCACAAAGGTCATTTTGACAGACCTATGAAGTTGTTGACGGAGTCAAAATCTGAATTACAATGGTGGATTGCAAATATTCATGGTTGTTCTGGTGGCTTTCTCCCTAGTAAACCCACTACAACACTGCAAAGTGATGCTAGTGGACTAGGATGGGGTGCAACTAACACCATCTCTAGTTGTGGTGGTAGATGGAACAAGGACAAGTTATGCCTTGGTCTAAAATATGGCATAAATTATTTGGAAATGTTAGCAGCATTTCATGCCTTGAAAACATATTGTGGAAAGGTACATGGTGTGCATATTAGGTTACAATTGGATAACTTGACAGCAGTGGCATATGTAAATCATATGGGTCGTTGTAGATCACTATCATGTGATGCTCTGACAAAAGCTATTTGGGCTTGGTGTCTAGATAGATGCATTTGGGTATCAGCTGCTCATTTGCCGGGCAGATACAATATGGTAGCAGATGCTAAATCACGGAAGTTCAATGAACACACTGAATAGATGCTGAATCAAGCAGTGTTCAATGAAATAATAGCCTGTTATGGAACACCGAGGTTGATTTATTTGCTTCCAGACTTAATAATCAATTACCACGATATATAGCCTGGCAACCAGACCCAGGGGCAGAAGCAATAGATGTATTTTCTATAGACTGGGGGGGAATATATTTCTATGCCTTCCCTCCATTCTGCCTTATTGGGAGATGCTTGCAGAAGGCAATTCAAGACAAGGCATCAGGCATTTTAGTAGCTCCGAACTGGCCTATTCAACCATGGTTTCCATTATTAAAAGGACTATTGAAGGAACCTCCCATGCTGGTTTACAGACATAAACATATGTTAATTCAGCCTGTCACTCGGGAACCTCATCCATTGCATGATCGCATTGGCTTATTAAGTTGCAGAATTTAAGAAGGCCTTTCGAGGGGCTAGGACTGTCCAACAGGACGGTTGACGTAATAACTGCAGCTTGGCGAGATGGCACAAGGAAGCAGTCAGAATCAGAATCAGAATCAGAATGCCTTTTATTGTCACTATACACATGTACAGTGAGATTAAAAACTGCTCCTACTCAGTGCAAAAACAAGACAAAAAGGGGGGGGGGGGGGGGGATAAGGTGCACAGTTTCTGCAGCACTATATACATATCTACAAAAAGACAATGGATAAATAGAATGGATAATAGGATTCCTATATCCAGTATGGGTTACAGTTACAGTACAAATTACAGTAGGTGGATAGATGAAAGTCCGGGGGTTACGCTGTGAAGTCAATGCATGTGTGAGTTCAGGAAGATGATGGATTTTGGAAAGAAACTGTTCTTGAGTCTATTTGTCCTTGTGCTGATGCACCTATAGCGCCTCCCTGAGGGTAGCAAGTTGAACAGGCCAAATGCAGGATGGGAGCTGTCCTTGATAATGTTCTTCGCCCTGCTGAGGCAGCGGGAGGTGTAAATGTCCATCAGAGAGGGGAGAGGGCAGCCGATGATCTTCTGTGCTGCCCTGACTACCCTCTGAAGCCTCTCCCTGTCTGCCATGGTGCAGCTGCCGTACCATGCTGTAATGCAGTATGTCAACAGGCTCTCAATGGACGAGCGGTAGAAGGTCAGCAGCAGGTTGGAGTCCAGGTTGTGCTTCCTGAGGACCCTCAGGAAGTGCAGCCTCTGCTGAGCCTTCTTGATGACTGCTGTGATGTTGTCTGTCCAGGAGATGTCAGCGGAGATGAGGACGCCGAGAAACCGGAAGGTGTGGACCCTCTCCACACACTCGCCGTTGATGTATAAGGGGGCTAAGTCGGTGCTGTGCTTCCTGAAGTCGACAATGAGCTCTTTGGTTTTCTTGGTGTTCAGAGTCAGGTTGTTTTCTGAGCACCAGGCTGTCAACTTCAGGACTTCCTCTCTGTAGGCTGCCTCATCTCCCCTTGAGATGAGTCCGACTACTGTAGTGTCGTCAGCAAACTTGACGATTCGGTTGTTGTTGTGGGCTGGACTACAGTCATGGGTGTTGAGACAGTATAGGAGGGGGCTTAGCACACAGCCCTGCGGGGAGCCGGTACTCAACATGCGAGTGGAGGAGAGGTGGGGGCCGAGTCTCACAGTCTGGGGCCGGTTGGTGAGGAAGTCCTTTATCCAGGCACATGTGAGAGTGGGGAGGCCGAGAGTGACCAGTTTGTCGATGAGAATGTCCGGAATGATAGTATTGAAAGCTGAGCTGTAATCCACAAAGAGCATCCGAACGTAGCTCTGCCCCTGCTCCAGGTGGCTCAGCACAGAGTGGAGAGCTACGGTGATGGCCTCTTCTGTGGACCTGTTTGGGCGATAGGCGAACTGGTGGTGGTCGAAGTCTGGAGGGAGATAGTCCTTGATGTGCTGGAGGACCAATCTCTCGAAGCACTTCATGATTACCGGAGTGAGGGCCACGGGACGGTAATCATTTAGGCTGGTGATGGGAGACTTCTTCGGCACTGGGACGATTGTGGCTGATTTTAGGCCGGATGGGATAACTGCCTGGTCCAGGGAGAGATTGAAGATTCTGGTGAAGATGACGGTGAGCTGGTGGGCACACGCTTTGAGCACCTTACCAGGTACTCCATCTGGGCCGGCAGCCTTCTTGGGGTTCACTGCCAGGAGCACCCGTCTGACATCGTGCTCCCTTACAGTGAGTGGGGTAGTGCAGGAGCCAGGTAAGGGTGGGAGCAGGGCTGTAGCACATGAGTGCTGCTGTTGTGATGTTTCAAAGCGGGAAAAGAAGCAATTTAGCTTCTCTGCCAGCGGCGCACTCAGGTCTTCTGTCGTTGTGGCACAGCCTCTGTAATTTGTGATGTTTCGTATGCCCCGCCATACCTCCCGTGTGTTATTGCTGGACAGGTGGGCCTCTATGCTCCTCTTATAGTCCACCTTGGCTTTTTTAATTCCCCTTTTCAGATATGCTCGAGCAGCCCTGTACAGAGCTCTGTCACCTGACCTGAAGACATCATCGCGGGCTCTGAGGAGTGTGCGGACCTGGCTGGACATCCAGGGTTTCTGGTTTGGGAAAACCCGAATGTTTTTGTCCACAGTCACGTTTCCGATGCAGAACTTGATATAGTCCAGTACCGTTCCTGTGAATGTTTCCAGATCCTGGTGTTCGAATATGTCCCAGTTGGTCTGTGTGAAGCAGTCCTGGAGTTTGGAAAGTGCATTTTCAGGCCAAGTTGGAACAGTCTTTATGGTGGGCCTAGCACTGCGTCTGAGAGGGGTGTAGGCTGGGGAGAGCAGGAGGGAGATATGATCTGACTGGCCGAGTTGGGGGAGGGGAATGGCTCTATACGCGTGCTTGATATTGGAATAGACATGATCCAGCGTGTTCTCCCCTCTAGTAGGACACTTGACATGTTGATAAAATTTCGGCAATACAGTCTTCAAGTTGGCCTTATTAAAGTCTCCTGCAATTATGTGAACACCTTCGGGGTGGGCCCGCTGCTGTTCGTTGATGGTGTTCAGCAGGAGAGAGAGCGCCGTGTTTACATTGGCGTCGGGTGGAATATACACGGCCGTGACAATCACTACTGCTAGTTCTCTCGGTAGGAAAAGAAGGCCGGCATCTTACAGACATGTACTCGAGGTCAGGGGAATAATGTTTGTCTACGATTGTCCCGTTGTTGCACCAGTTCTCATGCACGTTGATACAGAGGCCCCCTCCCTTGCTCTTACCGGAGTCCATAGTCCTGTCCCCGCGGAGCAGAAAGCGTCCTGCTAGCTGCATGCTAGCATCAGGCATCCCCTGGTGAAGCCAGGTTTCAGTGATAATCAAAACACAGCAGTCACGAACATATCGATTTCCAGCAAGTTGTAATTCCAGGTCATCCATTTTATGAACCAGGGATCTGGCATTGGAGAGATACAGACTCGGTAGAGGTGGCTTATGTGGTTGTTTTCTTAGCCTTAGCAAAACACCGGACCTGCGCCGCCTCCTGGACCCGACAACAATCCACAGTACTACTCATACATCAAACAATGGGAAAAGTTTTGTGAGGAAGCAAATATAAATTACTTTACGGTGGATATAGCCGATGTGTTGGAGTTTCTTTCAGCTTTATATTTTGAAAAAGAGTTAGATTACAGTGCTGTTAACACTGCTCGTAGTGCCTTGTCACCATATTTAGTGCTCGGGTCTGGACATCAAACTGTTGGCACTCACCCATTGGTATCTAAATTCATCAAAGGTGTTTTTAACAGGAACCCTCCAAGGCCTAGATATCATGAGGTATGGAATGTTAAGGTAGTGTTAAGGCTGCTTCGCAATTTGGCACCATCCGCATCTTTATCTTTGGCCCAGCTCACGCACAAAGAGTTCAGTCTTTGCAGAAACTTCGACTGGATAATGCTGTTACATCCATCAAAAAAGTGGTCTTTTACATAGATGAATTGATAAAGCAGAGCAGGTCAGGTGCGTTGGGATACAAATTAGAGCTGTTGGCGTTTCCACCAGATTGGAGGTTGTGTGTGATTACTTATGTAAAGAGATACATCGAGGTTACAAAAAACCTTTGTGGTTATGAACAAGCTGTATTCATAAGTTATAAAAAGCCACACAAAAGGGTAACAATGCAAACCATTTCTAGGTGGATAAAATGTATGTTATCAGATGCGGGAGTGGATACTGATATTTTCAAATCTCACTCTACCAGGGCTGCAGCTACCTCGGCAGCAAATAAAATGGAAGTTCCGCTGGATCACATTCTTGTGACAGCAGGATGGGCAGATGAGCGTACTTTTCAGAAGTTTTACAATAAACCAATTAACAGGCCTGACTTATTTGCTAATAGAATTTTACGTTGTGTTGATTAAGACAATTGTTTATCCCTGAGGTAAAGGGATTGCTTCTATTAAAAAGTATGTACATGTATGCAAATTAACATCATGTTTCAATGAAGTATGTTTTTTTCTTTCAACCATGTATGGTTGATCGGTGCAGTGTGTCCACATATAGACCTGCTCACTGCATGACTGGCTCACATGACTTTGATATAAAATAGAAAGTTTAAACGAAACTTACCGTTTGAAGTTTGATCTTTATTTTATTGGAAGTTGAAATGAGGGAATACATGCCCTCCACTCCCAACCCTGATTCTCATAAAGGTCATCCGGTAAGTCTAAGGTCGTTAATCTTTCTATAGTTTAAGTCCTGCAACTAGTCTGTGGTTTCATACAGTTGCTCTGAAGATTGACACGGTTGCGGGCTTGTGGGCTCTTCACGTATTCCCTCACTTCAACTTATAAAATAAAGATCAAACTTTAACGGCAAGTTTTCGTTTAATCTTTCTATTAGTGCTTAATATATGTGAGGTCTGTTCATGAGTCAAATACAGCAGGGAAAAAATCTGTTGGTACACGCTTTCAAGCTTTTGTATCATCTGCCCAACAGTAGAGGGAAGAAGAGAGAATAAACTAGGTGTGAGTGATCCTTGATTATGTTGGCTGCTTCCCCGAGGCAGCATGATGTAGAGATAAAACGGAGGGGAGGATAGGGGAGAGGCTGGTTTGCATGATGAACTCGGCAGCGTTAACAGTCCTCTGCAATTTCTTGCAGTCTTGGGCAGAGCAGTTGTCAAACCAAGGTGTGATGCATTCCACGAGGATGTTTTCTGTGGTACATCTGTAGAAATTGGTAAAGGTCACTGGAGACATGTCAAAGTTCCTTAGCTTGCTGAGGAAATAGAAGCATTGGTGTGTTCTCTTGGCCATAGTGATAACATTGGCCAATTTAGTATGTGACAAAATGGAGGATTTCTGCCTTTGCAAAACCTGCTTGGCATCTTTCTGCGAAAGCTGCAAAATCATGAGGCTCATGGCTCCAGAATGTCTGTTCATGGGAGGAAGCTGAGTACAGGGTGATGTCCAGATGTCCCCTCAATTGATAATATGTATGAGGGTTTTGCAGAAAGAGATGAGCCTTGCTGCAAATGCATGAACAGGATCGGTTGGGGAAAGGTATGTTATAATACCACTGCTAACTATGTTGCAGGGTCTTTGCACTGTTATCTTGTGATTGGTCAAGGCATGGAGTCTTGCCTGAATTGTTTATGTTACCTGGTTAAATGTTTCTTTACTTAGGGGAACTGTCTTCCGTTAGAAACTTTATGTAGAAAAAATGGAATGTGGTATTTTGTGATTGGGTTAGGGAACTGTCAATTATCACAGCGAATGTATTGTCGCTTATCCTTACTGATTGCCGTTTATGGGTCAGGAAGTCGAGGATCCAATTGCCATGGGAGTGCTGACTCCTAGTTCAAGGGGTTTTGAGATCAGTTTGGTTGGAAGTATGGTGTTGAAGGCAGAGCAATGGTCAATAAATAAGAGTCTGATGTGGGTGTCCTTGTTATCCAGAAAATCCATGGAAGAGTGTTGGACCAAGGAGTTGGCACCCACTGGGGACTGGATGCATTCTAGGCAAGCTTCAGTAGATCAAGGCAGTCTTTGAGGCTTTAGTTAATGTGTGTCATCACCAGTCTTTTGAAGCACTGGATCTTAGAGCCACCTGAATGGTAAGCATTAAGACATTCTACCTTGTTTTTCTATGGCACCAGGGTGATAGTGATCTTCTTAAAACAGGTGGGAACCTCAGTTTGTAGTAGGGAGAGGTTAAAGATGTCCAGGAATACTCCTGCCAGCTGGTTTGCGCAGGTTCTGGTGCCATGGCTGTGGACTCCATCAGGACCAGTTACTGTCTGCGGGTCCACTCATGGCAAAGCTGATCTGACGTGTTTGATGGCGGCATTCCACCACGTTCTGTTCAAAACAAACATAGAATGCACTACAGTAGCTTGTCGGGGAGTGATGCATTGTTGCCAGCAATGTCTATTCAATTTCCCTCGCAATAGGCAATTTCATTCCATTAACTTTCTTAATTTCTAGCAGAATCTGCATCCTAGCCTTTTGCTAGTATGCATCACACCCTCCTGCAATCTCTCACCATTTCAATAATATACTTTTTTTAATGTTTCCTACTGAAATGGGCAACTTAATATTTTCCCCCTATGGACTTGCCAGGTTTTTGCCCATTCACTTCCCCAAGAAAACCTTATTATGTTCTTTACATGATTTACTTTCCTACCTGCCTTTGGGTCATCAACAAATGATTTGCACTCTGCCTTCAGAATTCATCTAATTGAACTCTAAGCACTGAACTTCAAAGAACTAGTGTTTAGAACTAGTGTTTAGTACAGCATAAAGATGCGACTACCTTCTCACCTAACGCATAGTTATTGTTCAAGAAAAAGTTTGTAGGTAAACCAACAATGCTTGTGAGGACAGGATTCCCATTCAGTGGAGAGTTTTCTGCTTGAATCTCATTGACTTTTGTTTTACCAAAATGCCATATTCAAAGTTGATCAAATAATATCTGGGGTCAAGGCATCCTGGTGGATTACTGACATGGTAATGCCACCTGGCAGTGGCAATCAGTGCAATTTGATGGCATTGTTGATAATTTGAATGATTGATGGAAACATACAGCATTGAAACAGACCCATCGGCCGACCTAGTCCATGCCGGCCTGGGTTCGATCCCAACCTTGGGTGCTCTCTGCATGGAGTTTGCATGTTCTCCCTGTGACCACATGGGTTTCCTCCGGGTGCTCTAGTTCCTCCAACATCCCAAAGATGGGTGGGGTATATGCCCATAGTGACGACAGTGCGCAGGGAGTGGATGAGAAAGTGAGATAATATGTCGCTCTGCTTACCAATTATGAATAATCCATCATTTAAACCCTCTATATTGGAAAAGGGGTTTAGACAATAGAAAAATTTAGGAATTATAAGGATAGAACACCTTTACAGGAAAGGAAAATTTCTCTCATTTCCAGATTTAAAAGATGTCTACGGATTGCACCCAAATAACTTGTTTAGGTATTTACAAATTAGAGACTATATCAAGTCTAATATGCAAGATTATAAAACATAGAGAACTAGGATTATTGGATGAAGTGCTCAACAAGCACCCAAATACAGAAAAACTAATAGCATATATATATATAATACTCTTCTGGATAGGGAAATTCCAACAACAGAATCATACCGACAAATATGGGAAATTGAAACAGGCTTATCTACATTAAAAGACTCTTGGGAAGAAAGTCTAAAATGTATACACCGTTGTTCGTTAAATGCCAAACATACCTTGATACAATTCAAAGTATTACATAGATTACATTATTCAAAAACAAGATTAAATAGAATTTTTCCTAACATCTCCTCTATTTGCGATAAATGTCAGAACTCAGAAGCTAATAGAAACATAGAAACATAGAAATTAGGTGCAGGAGTAGGCCATTCGGCCCTTCGAGCCTGCACTGCCATTCAATATGATCATGGCTGATCATCCAACTCAGTATCCCGTACCTGCCTTCTCTCCATACCCTCTGATCCCCTTAGCCACAAGGGCCACATCTAACTCCCTCTTAAATATAGCCAATGAACTGGCCTCAACTACCCTCTGTGGCAGAGAGTTCCAGAGACCCACCACTCTCTGTGTGAAAAATTTAACGCCTAGTTTTGTAACATGTATAAAACTTAATAGTTATTGGACTGAAATTTTTAAAATCATTTCTGTAGTTCTTAAGATTAGATTGGATCCTGACCCAAAGCTAATAATATTAGGAGTTTCAGATTCAAACCTAATATTAACAGTAAATCAAAGAAATTTTCTTGATTACTGTTTGATAATTGGAAAAAAATAATACTAAAATTCTGGAAGGGAACATTATCCCCCACAATTAAAATGTGGACAGTGGAAATGTTGGAGACGCTGCATTTGGAGAGAATCAGGTTTGTCCTAATGGACAAATATGAACTTTTTGAACAAATATGGTCTCCATTCACTGACTATATGAAGGGGTAGCTGTGCTCAGCATTGTAACTCAATAAACACCTGGTTGTAGGATTAGATGAAAAGACCTATTCTGAGATATTGTTATGTGAAATTGTTCCATTCATTGTTAAGATGTATACTTCAATTTTTTTGAATATATAATAATTGCTTGTATTATTTTTTCTTTTTATTATTTTTATTGTTTTGTTTTTTTTAATGTTTTTCTTTCTTTTGTTTTCTTTTTTTATATAATCATAATCAATATTATTTAATCACAATCTTCATTGATTATACACCTATTCTTTCATCTCCTTTCCTTTCTAAAAAAAAGTAGAAGCTTATATAAATCATTTCGTAATATTTGTATAACTTTTGAAACAAGTTAAATGTGTATTTGAAAAACTGTTATATCATTGGCAACATGCATTGCTTCTAATAAAAATATTTAAAAAAAAAAAGAAAGTGAGATAATTTAGAACTAGTGTTTTGATTTATAATTTTATTATGATGTGGAAGGAGGTCCTTGGGCCCATTGAGTCTCTGCTGGCTTTCAGATCATTTCCAGCGGTGTTAATTCCTTTGTTAGTTCTCTGTAAACTATCCTGTCCCACAGGCCCAAAAACTGTAGAGCAGCATAGTGGTGCAGCGGTAGAGTTGCTGCTTATAGTGCCAGAGACCTGGGCTCGATCCTGATTCGGCTGCTATCTGTAGGCAGTGTGCATGTTCTCCCTGTGACAGTGTGGGGTTTCTCTTGGTGCTCTGGTTTCCTCTCAAATTCCAAAGGTTTAAAGGGTTAAACATGTAGATTTATAGCTTGGGCTGCTTACAACCCAGCAGTATTGTAAATGATCTCCAGACTCATTACGTGATTCAAATACATCTTTAATCAGCATGCAACATCAATCTACATCCCAAACCCTCCCCCCCCTCACCTGAAAGATGAGACGGAAAACCTGGAGGCGCGAATGGCGCAGTGAAGGCTTGTGGAGACCGAAAGGGGAAACATGCGGTGGGTGAGGCCCCATGGTTAGTGGAGACCGTGGGACGTGGAGGGGTGCAAGGCATGCGGGGACGGGTGGGAGACATTGCAAAAGGCGGCTGGAACTGGAGCGGTGGTGCATAGGGACCAGCAGGCGGTGGTCTAGGCTCTCTCACAGCAAGCAGGTGGTATCAACTTCTCTGGTATACCGCTCCCTCACAGTCTTCCAGGTACGACCGTGGCTTGTCAGTCGGGGTGACAACAATGCCCAGACAGGAATGTCCAATTGAAGTTCGTAGACGGACGACCTGACCCGGAAGTAGAGGCTTGAGTGGTCTGCTGGAACTCTCGTATGACCGTTTCTGGATGTCGTGCTTCTCTTGTAGACGTTTCTGGATAGTGGCGGGCTTCAGCACCTGAGGGACCAGTTGCTGTTGTGCGATGGGTACCGGACATCAGTCGCTGTGCTGGCGATCCCAGGGTTCCGTCCCTGGCAACGTTTTTGAGATTCAGGAAATCGAGATAGACGTCTGACTTTGAAATCTGTGCTCGCTCCAGCAAGTGTTTGGCGCTTCTGACAGCGCGTTCAGCGAGTCCATTACTCTGTGGATGCTTGGGACTGCTCGTGATGTGCTGGAAGTTCCATTGGTCTGCGAAAAGCATGAACATGTGGCTGGTGAACTGCCGACCCATGTCGGTTTTCAGGCTGACGGGAGCGGCAAAGGTAGAGAAGTGCCTTTTCAGCTTCTGGATGACCATCTCAGATGCGAGGGAGGTCAGTTGGTCTAGTTCAAACCAGTTAGAAAAGGAGTCAACTAGAACGAGGTAGTGCTTTCCGCACCATTCGAAAATGTCTGCCGCCAGCGACGTCCAAGGCAGAGCTGGTGGAGCTTGTTGCAGAAGAGGCTGCCGCTGCTGATGAGGCGCAAGGCTGTTGCTAGCGGGGCAGGAGGCTACGCGGTCCCGGATGTAACTGGACATTCCTGGCCAGTAGAACAGACTACGGGAGCGTGCCAGTGTGGCATCGGCTCCTGGGTGACCTCCGTGCGCCTCTTTGCGATGTGTCTCGTAGCGATGAGGGTATCACTACCTTGTGACCCTTGACACCAACCCCATCCTGAACTATCAATTCATCACAAACCAGGAAGAAAGGCTGCATCTCTGTGGGCGTTGCTCCTTCGCTCCCTAGATGCTGTTGCACCCGCTGAGTTTCTCCAGCCTTTTGTGTACCCTCTGTGGGCGTGTTGGATTGTTTGTCTGGCCAGCCTGTTTTGATGATGGAGGAGAGGATTTGAAGCATATCATCAGTGGTGGTGTGCACGGCTAGGTTGAGCAGTTGCTTACTGGAGATGAAATTGACACCGAGGACCGTGAAACTTTCCTGTCCATAGGGATGTTGTTCGCAAGATGCTCGAGGTGCACGGGAGAGAGTGTCAGCGTCGTGCATGTCCTTACCCTTGGTGTAGGTAATAGAGAAATCGTACTGCTGCAGCTGCATCACCATACGCTGCAAACGAGCTGGCGCGGCATGGATGGGCTTCTTCAGGATTGTCATCAGTGGTTGGTGGTCCTCGAATAATAGCTCCATAGTTCTTTGGAAGACTTCACTGACAGAGTTGATTCCGAATGGCATTCTCAGAAACTTGTATCTGCCGAATGGGGTGGCAAATGTGGTGAGGTTTGATGACTCCTTGTCCAGCGGTATCTGCTAGAAAGAGTTCTTTGCATCAAGGACAGAAAATAGGGTGGCCATTCCGACCTTTGCCATGACTGACAGGGTTCACTCTGCGCTGAAGGAAATGGCCTCCACAGGTATAATTGAAGCAGTCAGCAATCCCACTGACTGGGTCTCAACCATGATTGCCACAGTCAAGAAGGGAAAAAATGAAATTCGCTTGTGCATCAACCCAAAAGAACTGAATACTGCCATTAAGCGCCCACACCATCCCACTTCTGACACCATGTAAATGATCTCCAGATTCAGTACGTGATTCAAATACATCTTTAATCAGCACTGAAAGTTAACAGCATGAAGGATGATTAGTTGTCGGCACATCCTGGCTGCTCCCACTGTCCGTGCTGGAAAACAAGTGTTAGTATAAGTATTACAGTGGGGTGGAGTTAGAGATGCTGGCTGGTGTGTGATTGGTTAACATGCAACATCAATCCACAAGTATTGATTTGATTTCTCTAACATGAAGTAACCCTTGCTTTCCCTCTCTTTCTGTCCTTCCCCCACCCTAGTTCGCCAACTAGTTTTACTGTCCTCCTGATAAACTTTACTGATTTATGCTTGCTGGCACCTTCCCCTCGGTTAACAATGAACCATTCTACATTTCCTTGATCATCTTCTGCTTTGATCTGTTGTTTTAACACCTTACCCATCCATATCTCTAGTCTCCCTCTTCTCTAACTGAAGAAGGGTCTCAATCCGAAACATCACCCATTCCTTAATTCCAGAGATGTTGCCTGTCCCGCTGAGTTACTCAAGCATTTTGTGTCTATCTTTGCTGTAAACTAGCATCTGCAGTTTCTTCCAACACATTAGGTTTATACGTTAATTGGTTTCTGTAAATTGTCCTATTGTGTAGGATAGAACTAGTGATGGTTGGTCAGTGTGGACTCGGTGAGCAAAAGGGGCTGTTTCCACGGTGTATTTCTAAAAATAAAAACTATGGGGTAATTGGTAGTGGCCAATTAATCTTCAAGCATATTAGAGAAATTAGAGCAGTCGGGAGCAGAGTGAACATGTAAACACCTGATATCAAGATCGAACCAAAATCATTTGAGATGCGATAACTATTCTAATCTGTGCCTATAAAAGGAATCTGGTTCAGCCATGTCTAACCCCTACCTTTGGTGGCTATTTTAAGTGGCAATATGTGGCACCCAGGAGGTCATGAATACAGCTTCAAATTGGTTATGTCTTTGATATAGTAAGAAATGTTATAATGGGCACATGGATATGCAAGGAATGGAGGAGTATGGATCACATGGAGGCAGATAGGATTTGTTTATCCTGGCATCATGTTCAGCACGAACATTGTAGCAATGTTACAAAATTTTGAGATTTAAAAAATCAAGTCTGCAATTTATCCCATCAGATAAAGCATAAAAATAAGTTTAATTTGACACCTAATTTACTTTCATATCTTCAGTATTAAGAAAGTTATGGCCATTTTCATACTTGGAAATTAGCATCTTGTTCCCCATTGCCTTTCAATTGACTTAACTCAAAAGCTGTGATCTGGAAAAGTTAAAACTTTTAAGAAAGTTTCCATAACTTTCTTAAAAATTAAGAGAACTCAATGAAATTTTCAGTTATTATAGATTGAAGCATTCTGAAACAAGTATTAAACAACCTTACTTGGATTACCTGAAATTAAAGCATATAATTAGTTAGTTATCTAATTGTAGCTAATTACAAAATTCAATGAGTAGATCTAAACATATATCCATTTCTTAAGAAAATATAAACTTTTTAAAAATTGCCCAAGTGTACAAATAACATTCACACAATAATCCACAATATAACATAATTTTTAAATCTCATTTTCATGAATTTCTGGGCCAAATTGAAGGAATTTAGTGTTTAATGCCTGTAAATTAATGGCCATTTAAATCAACTAGCGAGTGGGTTTTAGTGGAATGCGCTGGATTGGAACGTTGCGGTTAGCGGTGAAGTCGGGAGGAAAAATACTGTTTGTTCATACATTTTTTGGGACCCCATTTCGCAACATAAAAATATTATTAAAGCCTCCCGAAAAACCAACTTTTAATATAAAAATAAACTATATACCTTTTCTTCTCCCCTACGCAAAATCCTTCCAGTTGTCGGCGCTCACGGGTTTTGAAGGTGATTTTTAAATTACTCTAGTTAATAAATAATTTAGAGTCATTTAAAAATACTTTCATTCATGAAATGTCGGAGCGATTTTTCTTCCGCAACAAAATCGCCCGACATGGATCGATTTTTCCTGCCTGTGGAAAAACGGCACTTTAAGCCCGCCCCCCTCTGAAAGGCGCCAAATTCGCGCACACGGGGAGCAGCAGAACTGCAGCGCCACTCAAGGTAAGTTTTGCAACATACCTAAACATTGTGGATCGAAGGGCCCGTTCCTCTGCTGTAGTATGTTCTATGTTTTCATATAAGTATCGCCCAAGAAGAAGTTCTTGTACTTTGTTTCTGATCCCTGCAGGACACCTTTCATGCATTCCACGTGCATTACTCATAGAAAAAGCTGGAAGAAAGATGTTATGGGATTTCAATTTATTATTTTGGCATGGTGAAGTTTAAACTTCATTGAGTACATAAATGACAGTCAGTCTCTGCCTATCTATTTAATGGTAGATATCAGCTGTGAAAACATCTTCAATGGATGAGCTGAAAATGAAAAGGCCATTTGAACAGTCGCCAATAGGGCTTTGCTGCTCTTATGATGATTAAATTCACAAATGTTCTGACATTCAATATCATGCTGGTATTATAAAAAATGTCCATTTATACAGCATAGTCTGCAATTATTTAGTGTTTAAAAGTAATGTCACTTTGGGATTAGAAATGAGGCAGGTAAATGAATGCTAAGCAACGGCGGGAGAGATTTTGAAATCTGAATCCAAAATCTATTCTTTCACAAGAATTTAAAGGAGCATCTAGAGATTCAGAAGTCTTTGGAGAGCGATATCTATATCACAAAGTTGTGACAGCCAAAAAAATCAATTGAGCTGATGAGAAATTGGGTATGAACAAAAGGTAATATTTAAAGAACCTAATATCTTTGAGAAAAGATGATTGGCTTCTTATGAGAAAATTCTATTATCGTTGCTGTAACCACACCATTTCTCGTACCTTGATATAATTTTGTGGTAACTGAATTAGCTGAAGATTGGTGTCAGTGTTAACAAAGACTTCAGAATAGAGCACTGTTCACACGAGGAATGACAGATGCAGGAATTTTGTGTGGAACACAAACGGGCGGTCACCGTGGCACTGCGGTAGAGTTGCTGCCTTACAGCGAATGCAGTGCCGGAGACCCGGGTTCGGTCCCGACTATGGGTGCTGACTGTACAGAGTTTGTATGTTATCCCCGTGACCTGCGTGGGTGTTAGACAATAGACAATAGGTGCCGGAGTAGGCCAATCGGCCCTTCGAGCCAGCACCGCCATTCAATGTGATCATGGCTGATCATCCTCAATCAGCACTTCGTTCCTGCCTTCTCCCCATATCCCTTGACTCCGTTATCTTTAAGAACCCTATCTAGCTTTCTTTTGAAAGTATCCAGAGAACCGTCCTCCAACGCCCTCTGAGGCAGAAAATTCCACAGCCTCACAACTCTCTGTGAGAATAAGTGTTTCCTCGTCTCTGTTTGAAATGGCTTACCCCTTATTCGTAAACTGTGGCCCTTAGTTCTGGACTCCCCCAACATCGGGAACATGTTTCCTGCCTCTAGCCTGCCCAATAATCTTATATGTTTCAATAAGATCCCCTCTCATCCTTCTAAACACCAGAGTATACAAGCCCAGCCACTCCATTCTCTCAGCATATGAATGTCCTGCCATCCCGGGAATTAAACTTGTAAACCTACACTGCACTCCCTCAATAGCAAGAATGTCCTTCCTCAAATTAGGTGTGGTCTCACTGGGGCCCTATACAACTGCAGAAGGACTTTGCTCCTATACTGAACTCCTCTTGTTATAAAGGCCAACATGCCATTAGCTTTCTTCACTGCCTGCTGTACCTACATGCTTACTTCCATTGACTGATGAACAAGGACCCCCAAGATCCCATTGTATTTCGCCTTTTCCCAACTTGACACCATTTAAATAGTAATCTGCCTTCCTGTTTTTGCCACCAAAGTGGATAACGAAGGGATGATCAGCCATGATCACATTGAATGGCGGTGCTGGCTCGAAATAACTGAAAAATGTACCGAGCTGGAAGGGCGCCAACGAAGGCAGAACCTGAGAATTGCGGGTATTCAAGAAGGGAGAGAATCGAATCAAGATACCCGAGAGTTTACTGCAAACTTATTGCAAAAGGTTTTATCTCTGGATCAGAAACCTTTATTAGCCCGAGCACACAGAGTAATGAGGCGTTATAAAAGACCAGACGCCCCCCCCAGACAAATGATAGTGAAAGTCCAGTATGATCATGTTTTGGAGGAGATGATGAACAAAATAGTAAGAAGCAGAAATCTTACATACGAAGGAGACTCTATCAGCATTTACCGAGATTACCCAGCAGAGGTCCCTAAGAAGCGGAATGCGTTTAAGGAGACCAAAAGAATTCTGAGAGAAGTGAAGAACGTGAAGTACTCTCTGAGATATCCAGCCACCCTAAAAGTCACCCACAACCAGGAAGAACACTATTTCAAAAACCCAGTAGAGGCACTGGACTTTGCCAAGAGGATCAAGATTCAAGAGGAAGGCTGAATGAAAGTTTCAAAGATGAACCTCATTAATAAATAAATCGTACCCTCACGACTGGAATGGACTATGGACTTGTGGTATTTAAAGACGATGGAGAAGGAGGCGGCCTGGAGACTCGGATGGGAGATACGGATTGGACATTCTTTATGGACATTAATAATTAGAATAATAACATTACTAATATTAACTAACAAATACTAAAATCCTCGGTGTAGTATTATTACTAATTTACAGCGCGGTACTAATACCAATTAAAGTTGATAATCTTCAATCAGGGATTAATATTTACCTATAGCTGATTTAAATAGAATTAGATAATTATTAAGTATAATCATATAGAATATAAAGCTTGACTTTATTTACACCCCATGGTAATTTTTTATTTTTCTCCCCCCTTTTTTTACTTTTTTATTTTCCTCCCTTCTTTTTATTACATTTTATGATATATCTTTAATTTGTCTCAAGTACAGATATTATCATATACTTGAATGATAGATATCGTATACATCAGATTTTAACACTCCCGGTTAAATACTTTTATGAATTAACAATATTAAGGAGCTGGAAAGATACTAACACACGTCTACGGAAATCCTTAGATTATTAACCATGTTAGAATGGCTAACACTCACTGCACCAATCTTAGATGTAGTTTCTTCTTTTAACCTCTTAATCTATCCTTTTTTTAATATCACTTTATATTATTATTATTTTATATCTGAATGGAGTTGTAAATCAATGCAAAGGAGATATATGCGTGAGCGTCACTTCAGGGTCTTGAAATTCATCTATTTGAAGTTCGGGTGTAAGGTCGGGTATGTCGAGCTGAACCATTTGCTCTATTACAGACCCCCTTAGACAAATGATGCAAGACTTAAAAACGAATATGGGGAATGGAGGAATAACGTTTTGCAGTTGGAACGTAAAAGGTATTAATGAACCAATTAAGAGGGGTAAAGTATTAGCACACCTAAAAGCACTCAAAACAGATGTGGCATTCATCCAAGAAATACATTTAAAAAAAGACGCAGAGCATAGATTAAAAGCCAAATGGATTGACAAAGTGTATCACTCTTCTTTTACACATAAATCAAGAGGCGTAGCAATATTAATCCGTAAATGTACCTCATTTAAACATACTTCAACTATAACAGATAAGGAGGGCAGATATATTATCATAACAGGAGAATTATATACACAAAAAATGATTTTTGTTAATATTTACGGCCCAAATTTTGACAGTCCATCGTTTTTTAGGAAAATACTAAATACTATCCCAGAACTACCACAATACAATTTAATAATTGGAGGAGATCTAAATTGCACATTAGATCCTTACTTAGACAGATCATCAAGACAACGGAAAATTAAATCGCATTCTAGCGATCTAATAAATGCATATATAGATTCTAGCAACATTATGGATGTTTGGAGAATGGAAAACCCAACGGGACGAGAATACTCATTTTACTCATCGGTACATAAAACATACTCAAGAATAGACTACTTTCTGGTAGACTCAAAACTTATCCCACTCACTTATAATTCAAAGTACCACAATATTATAATTTCAGATCATGCACCATTATCTTTTATGATTAAAATAACTGGAAAAATGGAAAAACAGGGACAATGGAGACTCAACCCACAAATTTTAAAGGACAAAACAACTCAAGAATATATTATAAAACAGATTGAGATCTTCCTTGAAACAAATGACAAACCAGAAATTTCCTCGTCACTACTATGGGAAACTTTTAAAGCATATACACGTGGAATCATGATATCTTCTCAAGCATTCTATAACAAAGAGAATCGGAGGATACAGCAGGCATTGGAAAAAGAGATTAAACAACCATGATTAAACATAATAAAATCTCAGCATTGAAATATAAATTAAATAAAATACAATCAGACCAAATTGTAAAACTTTATCAATATACAAAACAAATACAATTTGAATTTGGAGATAAACCACAAAAACTATTGGCTCGTCAATTAAGAACATTGGAGGGGGAAAAAATAATTCATAGGGTTAAATCAGATAAAGGGGAATTATTAATACAAACCAAAGACATTAACGAGAGATTTTTGCAATATTATAAAAATTTATATTCAGTCAAAACGATAGAAAATCATATAGGAATAGAAACATTTCTAAACAATTGTAATTTAAAGGAATTAGATTTAGTAGACAGAGAATCACTAAACGCTGAAATAACAATTAAAGAAATCGAAGAATCTATTAGGTCATTAAAAAAATGGTAAAGCACCAGGACCGGATGGAATTGGTTCGGAATTTTATAAAACATTTGATGATTTAATGATACCACGGTTAAAGACACTTTATGAACATATTTATATACAGCAGAAAGTACCTGGAACATTAAATGAATCTATTATCACACTAATACCTAAATTAGATAAAGATTTGTAGGATTTGTAGAGTGGTGAGTCTCTGGAATTCTCTGCCACAGAAGGTAGTTGAGGCCAGTTCATTGGCTATATTTAAGAGGGCGTTAGATGTGGCACTTGTGGCTAAAGGGATCAGGGGGTATGGAGAGAAGGCAGGTACGGGATACTGAGTTGGATGATCAGCCATGATCACATTGAATGGCGGTGCAGGCTCGAAGGGCCGAATGGCCTACTCCTGCACCTATTTTCTATGTTTCTATGACCCAGGAACATATAGAGCTATAGCTCTTTTAAACACTGATCAAAAAATATTAACTAAAATATTAGCACAAAGATTAAATATGGTGATCAACAAAATAATACACCCAGACCAGACTGGATTTATACCAAAACGATACTCTTCATATAACCTGAGACGATTATTCAATATTATATACTCTAAAATAAATACTAGTAAAGACCTAGCAATTATCTCATTAGATGCAGAGAAAGCTTTCGATCAGGTTGAATGGTCTTATTTATTCTCGGTTTTGGAATCCTTCCAGCTAGGAGAAAAGTTTATAACGTGGGTTAAACTACTATATACCAATCAGACAGCTAGAATACAAACAAATCAAATGTTATCAACTAAATTTAATTTATTCAGAGGCTGTAGACAAGGTTGTCCGCTATCACCACTACTCTTTGCGTTAGCAATAGAACCATTAGCACAGCGTGTGAGACTACACCCTGAAATATACGGGTATGAAACCAAAGAAACAGGAAATAAAATTTCTTTATACGCAAATGATGTATTACTCTATATTACAAAGCCTGAAATTAGTATACCTACCCTGCTAGACTTAATAACTCAATTTGGTCTGCTCTCAGGATATAGAATTAATTGGAATAAAAGTGAACTTATGTCAATAATGGGAAATAACTCACACATATTACAACGATTCCCTTTTACGATAGCAAATGAAAAAATTAAATATCTCGGAATTTATGTAACAAAAAGGCATAACTCTTTATTTAAATCTAATTTCCCACCTTTATTGAATAAATTACTTAAGAATATCCTATATTGGAAAACATTACCTATCTCAATGTTAGGTAAAATAAATGCGATAAAAATGATCTTTCTTCCACAATTATTATATTTATTTCAAATGATCCCGATATATCTTCCCAAAAATTTTTTTAAGAATGTGGACTCTATAATTACAAATTTTATTTGGGATTATAAGAGCCATAGAATAAATAAGAAACATCTATGTAAAGCAAAAATATGTGGAGATTTAGCATTACCTAATTTTATGTTCTATTATTGGGCAGTTAATATTAAAAATATGAATTTTTGGTTGGAAGAATTAGATATACAACCAAATTGGTTAAAATTGGAAAAGGAAGACTGCCTACCTTTTGAAATTAGCTCGATTATATTTGCTAATACCAAATTACATTAAAAAAAACTTACAGAGGAAACCCAATAATAGAAAATGG
The DNA here is from genome assembly GCA_963514005.1 of Raja brachyura. Next base: position 42,702,403 of record OY740789.1, on the reverse strand, counting down.
GATACGTATTTGGAAACAATTAAAAAAATCTTTAAAATTGGAATGTATACCACTGGATCTTCATATAGCAAACAATATCACTTTTAAACCCTCTAGGATGGATAAAGGTTTTTCACAATGGAAAAATTATGGAATTAATAAGATACGGGATCTCTATAGGGAAAACCTTTTTCTTTCATTTCAAGAATTACAACAAAAATATGGACTACACTCAAAGGAATATTTTAGATATTTACAAATTAGAGATTATGTTAAATCAAATACACAAGAACTTAGAAATAGAAAGACAGAAATTCTAGATGAATGTTTAAATAAACATCCGAACACAGAAAAATTAATATCATATATTTATAATATTTTATTGGAAAATGATGCACCACCGTCGGAAATATATAGGCAAGCATGGGAAAGTGAATTAGGACAATCAATCAGTTTAGAAGTATGGGAGGAAAGTTTACAACATATACACTACTGTTCATTAAATGCCAGACACTCTCTGATACAATTTAAAATTTTACATAGATTACATCTCTCAAAGTCCAAACTAAATAGAATTTTCCCAAATGTTTCTGCTATATGTGACAAATGTCAACACCTAGAAGCCAACCTAACGCACTCATTTACCAAATGTATTAAAATTACTAATTTTTGGTCAGAAATTTTTAAGATAATTTCAAAAGTAGTTAATACAAATCTGTATCCAGATTCTAAATTAATTATATTAGGTATATTAGAAACTGATCAATCACTAACAACAAAACAACAAATTTTTATCGATTATAGTTTAATAATTGGTAAAAAAATAATATTAAGATTTTGGAAAGGTCCTACCAACCCCTCTATTAAAATGTGGATTACAGAAATGTCGGAGACACTTCATTTGGAAAGATTAAGACTTGTCCTCTCGGACAGGCTAGATCAGTTTAGAGGAACATGGTCTCCATTTATTGATTATATAAAGGGACAAACTGGCTCGGTTCGAGGGCCTGACTTAAACCTGGACGTGGAATGGATGAAGGTTCTGCAGTTTGGAAGAAATGAAGGAATTTCGAGCAAATTGAAGGAAGTGCAAGACAAGCTGATTATGTTACAATATGAATCTCGTGAACAGAAGTAACAAATTGATAACTTGGTAAATTGATAACAGGAAAGAGCTTTGAAGATTGAAATACTGGAACGGAAAATGAATGCAAATACTTGGACACGAGCAATACAAGACTAAAAACAGGATCTGGAAAACAGAAACCGTCGACTGAATCTGCGAATTGTTGGTTTGCCTGAAGGTCAAGAAGGGGATAATGTTCTAAAATGTGCCTCTAAAATGATAAAGGAGGCTTTCAACATCAAGCACTATGAAAATCTTGCAATTTTGCATAATGCACACAGGATCATGAAGAAACCTGGCCTCCAAGATAAACTGAGACATTTGATCGTCCGGTTTCACGTTTTGCAGATGAAGGAGAATATCCTTTGAGCATCAAAAAAGTTGGGCATGGTTTAATATGAAGGTTGCAAGTTTTGGTTTGTTCCTAATTACAGCTGTGAGCTTATGGGATTGAGAATGCCTTTCCATAATGTAATGACTGAGTTGTTTAAGAAACAGTTGCCCCCTGCCTTGCTCTATCCAGCTAGACTGCGCTTACGACTCCTTAATTGTACAACCGATTTTTTAGCAATCCGCAAGAAGCTTCCAGCTTTCTGGAGGCTTATGGGGCTGAAGCTGCGACGGGGAGTTATTGATAGTCAACTAAGTTATAATTGGCGATTTATTCTTCCTATTTTGACAATATATCATTCTGTAAATGATTAAGAATTTAATAGGATGAGTTATTCTTTAATTACATTTTAGAATTTTTGTATGATGGTATCAAACCGTAACTTTTACGTTCTCTAAGAAACTGTTAATTTCATGTAATGGTATTATATATTAACTTTAAAGATCTTTTTTGTTAGCTCTTCTACTTTTAAAATGTCCATCGAAGGATTTTTTCCCCTATCTTTAGACAAAGCGAAGCAGTTCTTGTTTTTCATATTTTGATCTTAGATAAATAATATGAAGTTGCATTTTATCTGTTTTTTTTATTCATGTGTGTATATATTTCTACAATGGTATATGGACACACTGATCTGTTCTGTAATCATGCCTTCTATATTCAGTTGTGCTGAAGCAAAGCAAGAATTTCATTGTCCTATCTGAGACACATGACCATAAACTCTCTTGACTTGACTTGTCTTGGGTCTTGACTCTTGTTTTTCGCAGTTAACATGCACTTTTTAATCATAACATTAATTTATTTTGGCTATTGAGTGGTAAATATACCTTATTTTTACATTGGGAGCTGTCATTTGCAGAGATTGGGGTAGGGGAGGGATTAGGCAGAGTACTGACTGTCTACTGGTCAGTTTCAGGCTTTGCATGGGTGTGGGGGAGGGGGAACTTTTGCTCTTAGTTTAGTTTTTTTCTAGGGTACATAAAAGGCTGGAGAAACTCAGCGGGTGCAGCAGCATCTAAGGAGCGAAGGAGTTTTTTCTATCTGAGCAGAATTTGAACTACAAAAAATGTCTGAAATGCCATCACGTCTGGCTTCACCTTAGATTCTTCTCCTTCCAGTATCATGAACAGCTATGCTCTATGAAATTAATCCTTTACATTCCACATGATTTTTACAAACAATATGGATAAAGTTATTAACTTCTTTTCATGGAATGTGAATGGTCTGAACCATCCCATTAAGAGGAATATATTTTTTAAAGTTCTTCTTAGACTAAATGCTCAGATTATCATGTAAGGAAAGACGACAATCAACGATTCTTTAAGTTTTGGAGAGGACAGCAGTTTCATTCAAATTCAGGCAAAGGTGAAAGGAGTCTCTATCTCCTCAATTTCGTTTGTTTATTATGAAACAATTTCTAATCCATATGGTAGATTTTTGATGATCACTGGTATTCTTCATAACCAAAAAGTTGTTATGGTGAATGTTTATGCACCTAATATTAATCACCATGAGTTTTTTAAACAGTTAATCACATCCTTTCCTAATTTAAATGGACATCTTATCATAATGGGTGGAGATTTTAACTGCTGTTTGAACCCCTCGATGGACAGATTAGCATCTGACCATGTGCTTCCAAATAAATCAGCTAGTTTTATCAATTCTTTTTTACTTGACTCTGGAATGTTAGATGTCTGGAGATTCCTACACCCAAATGACAAAGAATTTTCTTTTTTCTCTCATGTATATCATAGTTACTCTTGGATTGACTACTTTATAATAGATTCTTGACTATCATCGGTCACTGCGTGTGAGTATGATGCAATTGCTATTTCTGATCATGCACCATTGAAGCTATCAATTAAACTACCTGATTCCAAGTTTAGTGCTAAACAATGGTGATTTAATACTCTGCTTCAACATCTAAATTTTGTTAATTTTATTAAAGATCAAATTGCTTTCTTCTTCTTAAGAAACTCTACTGAACAAATATCCAATGGTGTAGTCTTGGATGCTTTTAAGGCATATATTCATGGACAAATTATTTCATACTCCGCGGGATTAAAAAAACAAACTCAAAATGAAATATGTATATTGGCTGATGAGATTTAAAAAATGGATAAAAATATTCAAAAGCTCCTAGTCTAGAGTTCTATAAGAATAGAGTTGAACTTCAATTGACACATGATTTGTTATTAGTATCACCGATTGAGAATCAGCTACTTAAAACCAAAAGTCAATTTTATATACATGGTGGTAAATCTGGCAAATTACTCGCCAATCAGTTGAAAGCTGTGTCAGCCAAACCTCAGATTATTAAAGTGAGTAAACGGGATGGTACATTGACAGTAGACCATGATGAAATTAATAAATCCTTTCAGGAATTATATACCTCCCCATACCAATCCGAATTTGCTACTGATTCCAATATAATGCATGAGTTTTTAAAGAAACTGAATTTGCCAAATTTACCACATAATGAGTCACTGCTGTTAGATGAACCCATCACGGAGAAAGAAATACAGAAAGCAATCCTTTCAATGAATTCTGGTAAAGCACCATGTTTAGATGGGTTTACAGTGGAATTTTTAAAGTATTTCTCAAATTTACTATATCCCCGGCTATATAAGGTTTTTAAAGAAGTCTTTTTAATGAATATATTACCACAATCCCTTTATGAAGCATCTATTTCTTTAATTCTTAAAAAAGATAAAGACCCTACTGAAGTGACATCATATAGACCTATATCACTGTTAAATGTAGATTCCAAAATTCTTTCAAAAATATTAGTTATGAGATTGGAAAATATTTTACCGCAAATTATTTCTGAAGATCAGACAAGTTTTATTAAAAATTGTTACTCATACTTTAACGTTATCAATGAATATTGTATATACAGCGTCAAATAAAACTCCAGAATGTGTCATTTCGCTTGATGCTGAGAAGATAGAGTAGCATGGGAATACTTATTCAATACACTTGAAAAATTTAAGATTGGACCAAAATGTATCTCTTGGATCAAGCTGATATATCATATACCTCAGGCTTCTGTACTTACCAATAATCAGAGATCCCCTTTTTTCAGGCTCTTTCGAGGTACTAGACAGGACTGTCCTTTAAGTCCTTTACTGTTTGATATCGCTTTGCAACCTTTGGCCACCGCTATTAAGGAATTCCCTAATATTTTTGGTATTGTTTTTTTTATATATTTTTTTTTATTAGAGTAGGTAAGCAGTACATTAGCAAACACATATTATGATAGTAATATTTTGTGTGCAACAATCGTACATTATTAATATTATCAAATGAATCATTTTGTCTAATAATTTTTTTTTAAAGAGAGAAAACAGAGAGAGAAATAAAATATAAATCAAAAAAGAAGAAATCATAAAGAATGGAATAATTTACCATTAATACGTCATTGGAGATAAAATCAAGAAATATAAAATATAACTTTTCATCTAATCCTGAGTCCAAGTTTCAGTTAGGGTTCCTTGCCGAACCGATCTACCCTTTTAAGTAATCAATGAAAGAAGACCATATTCTAACAAAAGCTTCTTGTTTGATCATTAGGGCAAATCTGATTCTTTCCAAGTGTAGGGTCTCCGACATTTCCGTAATCCACATTTTAATTGTGGGGGATATAGGGCCTTTCCAAAATTTTAATATTAATTTCTTCCCAATTATTATATTATAATCTAGGAAATTTCTTTGACTTGTTGTAAGTATTAGACTTTGTTCTGATATTCCAAGTATTATTAATTTTGAGTCCAGATCCAATTTAATATTAATAACTTCAGAAGTTATTCTAAAAATCTCAGTCCAGAAATTCTTAATTTTTATACAATTTGCAAAATGTGTTAAATTAACCTCTGGATGCTGACATTTATCACAGATAGAGGAGATTTGTGGGTAGACTCTATTCAATTTAGCTTTTGAGTAATGTAATCTGTGTAGTACTTTAAATTGTATTAAAGCATGTCTGGTATTTAACGAGCATTGATGTATATATTGTAAACTTTTGTCCCATATATCTTTCGTTATGGGTTGGTTTATTCCATTTTCCCATGTATGTCTATATGCTTCCCGTTGTTGGTATCTCGCTATCTAAAAGGATATTATATATATATAAGTTGCTAGTTTTTCTGTATTAGGATGCTTATTCAAACATTCATCAAGGATTTCTAGTTCCTTATTCCTGTAATCTTTTGTGTTTGATTTAACATAATCACTGAGTTGTAGATATCGGAAAAAAATATTTGAATGTAATCCGTAAATCTGTTGTAATTCCTGAAATAAAATAAAGTGCCTTTCTTATAAAGGTGTTCCATCTTTTTGATTCCATGGTTTTTCCATTGTGTAAAACCTTTATCCAGCATGGAAGGTTTAAATAAGGGATTGTTTACAAAGTCAAAAAAAGTCAAAAGAGTTTTATTGTCATGTGTCCCTGACAGGACAATGAAAATCTTTCTTTGCATAGCACAACAGAACATAGAAGGCATTGACTACAATTCTATACATAAATACACTCATGAATTAATAAATTAATAAAGTGCAAATAACAGATGGAGGGATATTAATGTTCAGAGTTTCGAGCCAGGCTTAATAGCCTGATGGCTGTGGGGAAGTAGCTATTCCTAAACCGGGTTGTTGCAGTCTTCAGGCTCCTGTATCTTCTACCCGAAGGTAGCAGGGAGATGAGTGTGTAGCCAGGGTGGTGTGGGTCCTTGATGATGCTGCCAGCCTTTTTGAGGCAGGGACTGTGATAAATCCCCTCGATGGAAGGAAGGTCAGAGCCGATGATGGACTGGGCAGTGTTTACTACTTTTTGTAGTCTTTTCCTCTCCAGGGCGCTCAAGTTGCCGAACAAAGCCACGATGCAACCAGTCAGCAAGCTCTCTACTGTACACCTGTAGAAGTTAGAGAGAGTCCTCCTTGACAGACCAACTCTCCGTAATCTTCTCAGGAAGTAGAGGCGCTGATGAGCTTCCTTAATAATTGCATCTGTGTTTTCGGACCAGGAAATAGGGAGACAGAGTGGTATATTATCCAATTTTAAGGCCTTTTTTAGTTGTTTCCAGATTCGTGTTCCACTGTATGTTATAGGGTTTTCCCTATAGGTTTTTTTGTGCAATTTTGTCGGTGCAAATATAATCGAACCGATTTCAAATGGTAAACAGTCCTCCTTTTCCATCCTTAACCAGTCTGGTTGTTGATCCATTTCTTCCAGCCAAAAATTCATGTTTTTAATATGGACTGCCCAAAAATAAAACAGAAAATTTGGTAGAGCTAAGCCTCCATTAATCTTTGATTTACATAAATGTTTTTTATTTATTCTATGATTCTTGTAGTCCCAGATGAAACATGTAACAGTAGAGTCTACTTTAAAAAAAAAGATTTTGGAATATATATCGGGATTGACTGAAATAAGTACAATAATTGCGGAAGAAAGATCATTTTTATAGCATTAATTCTACCGAACATTGAAATAGGAAGTGTTTTCCAGTATTGAATATTCTTATTTAGTTTATTCAGTAAAGGTGGGAAATTTGATTTAATTAAAGAAGTCTACGCCTTAGTTACTTAAATACCTAGATATTTAAATTTTTCCTCAACTATTTTAAAAGGTGATTGTTGTAGTATATGTAAATTGAGTTCAGTTATTGGCATGATTTCGCTTTTATTCCAATTAATTCTACATCCTGAGAACTGACCGAATGGAGTTATTAGATTTAATAAATTTGGAATACTAATTTCTGGCTTTGTAATATATATTAATACATCATCTGCATATAGATAAATTTTATTAATTGTATCTTTAGTATTATACCCATGTATTTCTGGATTAGATCTAACATTTTCTGCGAGTGGTTCAATTCCTAAAGCGAATAATAATGGAGACAGCGAGCATCCTTGTCTACAACATCTAGAGACATTAAATTTAGTTGATAACATTTGGTTAGTTAATATTCTAGCTGTTGGATTAGAGTATAAAAGTTTAACCCACGTGCAGTATTTCTCCCCCAGTTTAAATTTTTCCATCACTGAAGATAAATATGACAATTCTACTTGATCAAAAGCTTTTTCAGCATCTAGTTAAATAATTGCTAGATCTGCGTTAGCAATTCTATTTGAGTATATAATATTAAATAATCGTCTCAGATTGTAAAATGAGTGACGTTTTGGGATAAAGCCTGTTTGGTCAGGGTGTATTAATTTGTTAATCACTAAACTCAATCTATAAGATAGATTTTTGTTAGTATTTTCTGATCAGTATTTAATAGAGCTATTGCTCTATATGAGGCTGGGTCTTCCAGATCCTTATCAGTTTTAGGTATAAGTATTATTGTAGATTCATTTAAAGTTTCTGGGAGTTGCTGTTGAGTATAAATGTGTTTATACAGTGTTTGTAAGCGTGAAGTGATCAGTTCATAATTTTTTTAATAAAATTCAGAGCTTAGGCCATCAGGGCCTGCGGCCTTTCCATTTTTTAAAGATCTAATTGACTCTTCAATATCTTTTGTTGTTATTTCAGCTCCTAATAATTCTTGCTCTTGCAAATCTAAGCCTTTAAGGTTACATTTCTGTAAAAATGCTTCCATTCCTGTTGATTGTTCTGCCAATTTAGTTGAATAAAGATTTTGATTGTATTGTAAAAATCTGTCATTAATATCTTTGGGGAGTGTTAGTATTTCTCCCTTATTTGATCTAATCTTATGAATAGTTTTTTCCCCGTCCAATTTACGAAGCTGGCGTGCTAATAATTTTTGTGGTTTATCACCAAATTCAAAATGTAATTGTTTTGTGTGTTGATAAAGTTTTATTACTTGGTCAGAGTATAATTTATTTAACTTATATTTCACTGCTGCTATTTTGTTATGTTTTGCCAATGAAGGTGCTCCTGCTTTTTCTATGTCTAATTGCCTTATTTCCATTTCCAATCTCTGTTGTTTAGCTCTATTCTCTTTATTAAGAAATGCTTTAAATGTTTCCCAGAGAAGGGAAGCAGAAATTTTAGGCTGGTCATTGACCTTGAAAAACATATTAATCTGTTTTACAAGATATTCACAACATACCTGTTCCTTTAAGATTTGAGGATTAAGTCTCCATTGTGTCTGTTTCTTGTCCATTCCGTTTAATTTAATCATAAACGTTAACGGAGCATGATCCGAAATTATAATGTTATGATAATGTGACATAAGTAAATGGAATTAGTTTAGAGTCTACTAAAAAATAGTCTATCCTTGAGTATGTTTTATGCACAGGTGAGTAAAATGAATATTCTCGTCCGGATGGGTTTTCAATTCTCCAAATATCCTTAATATTGGTATTATTTATATATGAGTTTAAGAATTCACTTGACATAGATTTTGATTTTCTTTGAGTTGATGATCTATCTAAATATGGATCTAGTGTACAATTTAAGTCACCACCAATTATTAAATTATTTTGTGTGCATTCCGGAATGTTATTAAGTATTCTCTTGAAAAACAGTGGACTATCAAAATTTGGTCCATATACATTAAGGAGAGTCACTTTTTTTGAGTATAATTCACCTTCTACTATGATATATCTACCATCAGTATCTTCTATAGTTGATATATGTTTGAAAGGTATACCTTTACGGATTAAAATTGCAACACCTCTAGATTTATGTGTGAATGAGGAATCCATTTTGTGTGTTTGAGCTATCCATTTTGTTTTCAATCTATATTGCGCTTCCTTTTTAAGGTGAGTCTCTTGGAGGAAAATTATGTCTGTTTTAAGCAATTTTAAGTGAGCTAATACTTTGCCTCTTTTAACGGGTTCATTAATTCCCTTAACATTCCAACTGCAGAATGTAATTCCTTCACCCCCAGTTTTCCCTTTTACGTCTTGCATCTTATGATTAGGGTGGTCTATAATGGAGCAGATGGTTCAGCACGTTAAACCATACCATACACCCGGACCTCAGATAGGTGAATTTCAGATCTTGTAAGTTTTCTTCTCGGTCATATCTCCTTAAACAACAATTATAATTCCATTCAAAATAACGAATATATTGAAAATTGAAGAGATAATAGATTATTATATTAGTAAAGTGTGAAAGAAAGAAAAAAACTACATCTAGAATTAGTGCAGTTAGTGATAGCCACCCTAATGTGGCTAGGCATCTAAGGACTTCCATAGCTTTTGGTAAAAAAAAATGTTACTAGCTCCATACTTTCCTTAAAGGAAAAATTTCAAACTCAATAAAGAGAAACATTATACTGGGGGTAGGGAAATTATGGTTATATTCCAAGAATGGAATAGTTGATAATCTCAATGTAAAATATTAGTTTCATATGACAAAAGTATTAGTACATGATTAGTCTAAATAGTTTCATATAACAAGGATTAAACCTCCATTTCCTATTTTAATCATGGTTCATCCTTTTAACTAATTCTGAATTAATCTAGTTAACTATAATTGATAATAATTAATAATTATGATTAATAATGATTAGTGGTAATTAGTACTATAATATAAAATATTATATAACAATGATCAATTTCATTCTAAATTCATAACTGTCCTCGAATATAGTAATTTAAAGTTCAGTTTCTTCACAGTAAAGTACTGAATCCAATATCATCATGTATATATTTAATGTTAAGTATTAATCCTCATTATCCTCTTTTTCGCTCTCGCCCTTGGTAATTTCAATATTCTCAATGTCCTCAATGCTCTTTGCAAATTTAAAGGCCTCTGTGTGGTTGGTGAAGAAGTATCCTTTCTTGTCGTAGGTGATTCTCAATGTTGCAGGGTACATCAATCCAAATCTCAGGTTCTTTATATTCTTAAGTACTCTTCTTGAGTCTGTAAACAATGCTCTTTTCTTGATAACCTCCGCCGGGTAGTCTCAAAATATGCTGATCTTCAAATTCAAGATATCTGCTGCGAACGATTTTCTTCATCATGTCATCCAAGACATGGCCATATTGCACCTTCACTATCCGTTGTCTTGGCGGGGCGTCCGCCCCTCGACGGCGTCTCAATGCTCTTTGTGCCCGAGCAAGTAAAGGTGCTTGATCCAGATTTAAAACTTTCTTCAGTAGATCTGCAGCAAAATCACGGGGATCACGGTTCTCCTCTCTTCCTTCCCGGATGCCAATAATCCTTAGATTCTGGAGACTCTGTCGTCCCTCCAAGTCAATGCATTTTTCAGTTATTTTATGCAATAAGTCTGATAAACGCTTGTTCTCGGAGAGAAGCTTGCTTGTAGTTTCAGAGCTTGTTTCAGCGATTTCCTCTAATTCGATTACAGAAATATGTTGTTGTTTTAGTGCCTGCGAGATGGGGTCCAGCTTCGAATTAAATACAGATTCAATCAGTGTCAATTTAACATTTACCTCTTCAATCTTTTGATTTAGATTTTCTTCATGGTCAGCTTCCACGCATCCATTTGTTCCTGTACCACAGCAACAATATCTTTCTTAATTTCTTCTTTAATTTATTTTTTTTAAGTTTTCAACTCATCTGTGAAGTCATTTTTGAGTTTTTTTCAATTCTGCCATTATTTTTGAGATTTCCAGAGCGAGGAAACTTCTTAATTCTTCCACATCTGTCTTTTTCTTCCTTGAGAATTCTTCTTGTGACGCTGTTAAACCTGAGCCCGAGGCTTCTCTAGACCTGGTCGGTTTTCTCTGTTTGGGGGGGGTATGTTGTGTAGACATACCGTCGGTTTCGTCGCAGGCCTGATGACATCACAGGCTCACTGCAGTCAGTCGGTAGTGTTGTTGAGCAGGTAAATCCCGATTTTCCCCCCTTTTTTTTCAGATTTTCGGAGCTAAATGGCACGAGTCTGCCTACATAGCGCCACCGGAAGTCTGATATTTTTGGTATTGTCCTTGAGAATAAGACACATAAGCTATCTCTCTATGCAGATGATCTGTTATTATTCATCTCTAACCCAGAGAAATCTATTCCGGCAATAGTAGCACTACTTAATCAATGTAGTCGTTTTTCAGGTTATAAACTAAATCTTAGTAAGAGTGAGCTTTTTCTATTAAACAATCTAATTTCGAATTATGGACAGTTTCCATTTAGATTGACTACCGAATGTTTTACTTACTTAGGCATTAAGATTACCAAGAAACACCAATTTAAAGCCAATTTTACGCCTCTATATGACCATATCAAACAACAGTTTACTAAATGGTCACCAATGTCCTTATCTTTAATTGGCCGAATCAATGCTATTAAAATGTTTATCCTACCTAAATTTTTGTATTTATTTCAGACGATGCCAATTTTTATTGCTAAATCTTTCTTTGATATTATTGATTCCTAAATGTCTTCATATATACGGCAGAATAAAAACCCCAGACTGAGTAAAAAATACTTACAAAAATTTAAAAAAAGCAGAACCTTAGATTTCACTATTGGGCAGTTAATGCTCGCTATCTAACGTATTAGAGAAAAGATTTAGAAGATACCCAAAGCCCAGGATGGATAAATCTTGAACGTGGTTCTATGCAAGGGCTATCATTAACTTCTTTTCTAGGGGCCTCGTTACCTTTTACAATTACAAGATTGAATAAATACACGACTAACACAATAATAAGACATACATTCCGAATATGGTTTCAATTTCGTAAGTTTTTTGGATTGAAAGATTTTATCTTATCGTATCCTATTATATCTAATTTTTTCTTCCAACCTTCTAGTACTGATCAAGCCTTTCTGTTATGGAAGAGGAAGGGATTAGCAGCTTTTCGTGATTTGTATTTGGATGGTTGTTTTATGCCTTTTGAACAACTCTCCAATAAATATAATCTACCTAACATTTTTTTAGATATTTGCAAATTAGACATTTTTTGAAGGCTACTCTACCCTTTCTTTCGTTACATCAAACCGAAATCTGGGGAAAAAAATTACATTTGAACCCTTATCAGAAAGGTTTAATAACAACTATTTATGAGTTGATTTTGAAATTACAAATAGATTCATTTGATAATATTAAGAATGACTGGGAGAGAGAACTTCAAATTTCTCTATCTATAGAGAAATGGGAGAGGATTCTTCAATTAGTTAATACTTCCTCAATGTGTGCAAGATATGCTTTGATACAATTCAAGGTGGTTCACAAAGTTCATATGTCAAAAGATAAGTTAGCTCGTTTTTATGGTCATATAAATCCTACCTGTGACAGATGTAATTCTGAAGTGGCCTCACTGCCTCGTATGTTTTGGTCTTGCCCACTTTTGGAAAAATATTGGAAATACATTTTTGATACTATTTCTGGAGTTTTAGGTATTGATTTACAACCTCATCCCATTACTGCAATTTTTGGGCCACCAATGTTAGATTTTACTCATCTGCCCCGTTCCGCCCATCGGCTGATTGCTTTTACTACATTAATTGCCAGAAGATCTATTTTATTAAATGGAAAGCCTCTAATCCTCCGGCCACACTTCATTGGTAGTCTGAAACGATACCATGTTTAAATTTAGAAAAAATTAGGAGTGATATTGTTGAACCCTTGGTTAAATTTGATAGGACTTGGGGAAGCTTTGGTCAACATTTTCACATGATATAAATTGTCCCCTCTCCAACTGTTACAATAGTTCTTTTACCTTTAAATATGGTGGAACGGACTTGACGACAAACAGGGACTTAAATTGTTGAAATTCTTTGTAGCCCAGATTCAATTTGCTTTTTTTCCCTTCTAGTTTAGGGGGTTTTGTTTTTCTCTTTTTTCTCATTTTTTTTTCTCTTTTTTTTCTTGTTTTTATATATACAAGTTCTCTTTTAAACACTTAACTATATTTACATAGAGACCGGGAGGTCTATACCCAATGTGTATTTTGACACTGGACTCATATTTAGGTTATACCTGTTATTAATGTAATCCTGATCCCTATGTATCAATGTCATCATTATGTTTATCATTTTTTTTTTTTTTTGTTTGTTTTTGAAAAAAAATGAATAAAAAGTTTTTAAAAGAAAGAAGACAAAAAGCTGTAAGGTAAGGAGGTCAAAAACATGGTCAAAGAGCAGGAGAGTAGCAGAAATTACAGAGGAGGAGCCTGAATTGAGGGGAAAGATGTGGTAGGAATCTGAGCGGTAATTGTTTTACTCCAGGGGTGCTGGGTATTTGGAAGCAAGCTGCCAGAAGAACTAAAGCTGATACAAATACAACATTTAAAGAAAACATTTGGATAGGTTCATGGATAGGAAAGGTTTCGAGTGATATGGGCTAAACAGCGGCAAATGGGACTAGTTTAGATGGTGCATCTGGAACAGCATGGACGAGTTGGGCCAAAGGGCCTGTTTCTGTGCTGTATGACTCTATAACTATGACTCTTGTCAGAGAGGCAAAACATGTTTGAAAAGCATTTAGTCTTTTTGGTTGTGGCAAGGCAAAATACTAACTGCAAAACTGGACTACAGGTGGTGTTTTTCATTCATCGTAACAATAGTTTCCTTCAAACAAACACCAGCCTTTGTGAATCCAGAAAGGGTCAGGGATTCTTTAACTGGGTGAATCATCACCAAAGTCAGGCACAATATTTCCTGGAACTGTGCAGCTAGAGCCTGGGGCAATCTATAACCTTTCTATTCTTCACAATAACAGCATCAGGTAGCTCATTCATTCATTGTACATGTTTCCTCCAACATCCACATATGATTTCACTTTAAGTGCTTCCTTCGGTTTACCCGCCACAGCTGGCAATGCTATTGTCACTATCTCAGATATCAGTGGCAAACCTCCTTGCTTGCAAGAATTACGAGATGAAAACAGCAGCTCAAATTCCGTGCTCTCCCACTGCTCTTCCTATTTTCTCATCTGATTTCCACACTTCTATTTCCCAGGAGATCTTCCACCTGGGTGTGCTGGCAGCTGAGCCCATGACTGGGCTGTAAAGCAACATTCTGATCATGAGTTCCTGCCCAGAACATTAGTTCTGCCCCAGTGGCCTCCTCATTGATGCTAGAAGCAATCCACTAACTTCCACACATTTCCTAGCACTCGGGCATTAGCGAAGCATAGTTTAAATACAATGGCCCAGCTGAAATGAATTGCTACGGAGAGAAGGGTAAAGAGAGATTCTTGACTTATGTATATTTCTGCGTATCTATGATTGTGTCTATGTCTATGACTGTGTACGTGTGTGGCGATGTGCGTGTGTGTGCGTGCCTGTGTCTAAGTATGTGCGGCTGGGTGTGTCAGTGTTTGTGTCTGCATGTGAATGTGTGTGTGTGTGTATGTTTGTATGTGTATCTGTGTGTGCCTGTGTGTGTGTGTGCCTGTGTCTATGTGTGTCAGTGTCCGTGTGTCTGCATGTGTGTGTGTGTATATCTGTGTCTGTGTGTGTGTGTGTGTGTGTGTGTGTGTGTCTGTGTCTAAGTGTGTGCGTCTGTGTGTGTTATTGCCTTTGTGTGTGTGTGTGCCTAAGTCTGTGTCTATGTGGGTGCATCTGTGTGCGTCTGCATGTGTGTGCGTCTGTGTGTGTGTCTGTGTCTGTGTGTATATGTGTGTTTATTTTTGTCTGTGTTTGTGTGTACCTGTGTTTATGTGAGTGATTTGTCCTTTTGAACATCAGTTTTATTTTTCATAGGTCCGTACATTGAATATGTGTGAATGTAAAAATAAATGCGGTAACTGTGGCAGATCAGGTGAGGACCTGGAGGTGAAAGTAAGGGAGTCTAGGCTCCTATGTTGTACTGCTAAAGATGCAGTTGATGCTGTTTAAACAAGATCACCATACTCTCACTCCTGGGATTATATTGTTTACAGTGTACTATGTTTACATATTCTGTTGTGCTGTTGCAAGTAAGAATTTCATTTTCTATCTGGGATATATGACAATAAAAACATTCTTGAGTCTTGACTGGGAGGACATAACCTTCCATCTGAGTCATTGGGGTGAGTGCAAGTAGCTCTATGTAATGTGGTGGTGCCCACACTGTATAATGTGAGGTCTCCCTGTGGAAAAGTACACCTGGGGCCACACTGGGCAAAATAAGATGCTTCCAGTGCGGGTAGACAGTGATCACAAGGAAGCTGAAGGCTTTTTATCTAAAGTAACATTCATGTATATTAATTTATGACATGATTTTAGCCCTCTTTAAATCATTCTGCATGGCAAATGTAACAAAGGGTCTTGACCTGAAACGTCACCCATTCCTTCTCTCCAGAGGAACTGCCTGTCCCGCTGAGTTACTCCAGCATTCGTGTCTAACTCCAGCAGGAAAGGCAGGTGAATCATTAAGAGATTTGATCGCTGATTGAAAGAAACTAACAGCAATTCAGTTTTTGAATTTAAAAACGAGGCACAACGATTTTGCATGTTCTCTGAAACCTTTAAGGCTTTAGCAATAGGTGGGCGATGAAGAACTTGCAACATAATTGTCACAGCTGCTCTTGTGAATGACTTTCTAGTTCAATTGAGTTAAGAGATACAGCATGGAAACAAGCCCTTTGCCCACTGAATCGACACCATTCATTGATCCACACTAGCTCTATGTTATCACACATTATCATCCACTGCCTACACATCTGTGGCAGCATCTGTGGAAAGAATGCACAGGCCATGTTTCTGGTCGGGACCCTCCTTCAAACCGGAGGTCAGGATTTAACCCAGGCCACCGCACAAACTTTTTCCTCCCAACATGAATTACCTTACATTTTTGCGAATTACATTTATCTGCCTATATCATTTGTTAGATTATTTGTGTCCTCCACAAAGCTTCCCCTCCTCCTGTGTTTATATCATTGGCAAACCTATGTCCATTGCATCTAAATCATAAATATCAAGTTAGGTTCGAAAACTGATTTTCGTGGCCTGCAATTAATAGCAGCTTGAGAGCTTAAAAAATACATGTTTTTGCCACCCTCTAGAAATGGACTCTGATTATCTCGCCTATTTATGCCCCTCAAGTTATATAAACCTCAAAAAGGACACCTCTCATTTTTCTACATTTCTGGGAGAATACACCTAACCTGACGAATCTCTACTGCCCTCCCTTCCAGGTACCACCTTAGCAAATCTCTTCTGCACTCGTTTGAATGCCATCACATGCATTCTATAGTGTGGTGACCAGAACTGTGCACAATATTCCAAATGCGGCAAAATACGCAAATGTTTTGTAAAGCTGCAATGTGATATCCCAACTCTTATGTGTAGGAAGGAACTGCAGATGCTAGTTTACACCTAAGATAGACACAAAATGTTGGAGTAACTCAACGGGACAGGCAGCATCTCTGAAGAGAAGGAATGGGTGACGTTTCAGGTCGAGACCTTTGTTCAGACTGAGAGTCAGGGAAGGGGGAGACTAGAGATATGGTAGGGTGAGGTTTTCATACCATAAGCTTTCACAACATTCACCACTACTTCTATAGGCTAGGGTACAGTCTCTTCACCCATACCCCATTTTGGACTTTGGCTCTGGTATTGGTGTGCCACATTGCTGAGAGCTCTGCACTCTCGATCTTTCCCTCCATATATCTTTCCCTTAGTGCTTGAGTTTGGCTTGATAGTATTTATTTGCAGTATTAGTTAATTTGATTGGGAAGCTTGAAAACCAAGCTCTTCGCTGTACCTCAGTACACGTAACAATAATTAACCTGAATCTAAACCTAAACCTTCTTCACTACCCTATCCAGATAAGTCGCTATTTTCAGGGAGCTAAAGATTTGCACCCCAAGATCCCTTTGTACGTCACTATTACTGAGTTCCCTGCCATTTGTTGAATATGTCTGTTAAAATTTGAAGTCTCAGATGCTTTACCTTGTCTATCCATTATTCACCCCCTATGCATGTAAATATGTTACCCCCAACTTCTGAACTTTTTTTTTCAACTTCACATTTCCATGCCTCTTCACATTTCACTTCTCGCCGATATTCCTACAGTCCCCTCTTTTTGAATCATGTGATGTATTTATCAGGTCTGGAGGGTTTATTGGATTTTAGTGCCTGAGCTGTCCAGGAATATTAATTAAGAAATATAAAGTGCTTAACTTTATATGGAATTTATGGAATTCCCTGCCACAGAGGGCAGTGGAGGCCAAATCACTGGATGGATTTGAAAGAGAGTTAGATAGAGCTCTAGGGGCTAGTGGAGTCAAGGGATATGGGGAGAAGGCAGGCACGGGTTATTGATAGGGGACGATCAGCCATGATCACAATGAACGGCGGTGCTGGCTCGAAGGGCCGAATGGCCTCCTCCTGCACCTATTTTCTATGTTTCTATGTATCTACTGATCTATATCGGTGAGACCAAGCGGAGGCTTGGCGATCGTTTCGCCGAACACCACCGCTCGGTCCGCAATAACCAACCCGACTTCCTGGTGGCTCAGCACTTCAACTCCCCCTCCCATTCCGTATCCGACCTCTCGGTCCTGGGCCTCCTCCATGGCCAGAGTGAGCAACACTGCAAGTTGGAGGAACAGCACCTCATATTCCGCTTGGGGAGTCTGCATCCTCTGGGCTTAAACATTGAATTTTCTCAATTCTGTTAACCCTTGCTGCCTCCTCCCCTTCCCACCTCTCCCTCAGCCCTCGGGCCCTGGCATTCCCTCTCTCTCTATCTCTCCCCCACCCAAGTCGCACTAGCTTCTCATTTTCACATTACAAACAGCTTACAATGGCCTGTTTCCTTTATCATCGATACTTTTTTGCATATCTTTCATTCATTGTTCTTTATCTCTCCACATCACCATCTATATCTCTCGTTTCCCTGATCCCTAACCAGTCTGAAGAAGGGTCTCGACCCGAAACGTTGCCTATCTCCTTCGCTCCTTAGATGCTGCTGAATCATGTAACATACATCACTTTTTATTTCCCAATTTCTCTGCTTTTAATGGTTTCTGCGATGAAGACAATTATGTAACGGTGTAATTTCACCAACCAAGAAATCGCATTTCTCCCACTAGCTTTTCACTCACATTCCCCCATCCCCTTCCACCTATATCCCTCCCACTGGCTTTACATGTCACTGCTTTTTGATCCTTACCTGACACTCTTTTGTCTCCTTTTCACCTTGAGCCTTTGTCCACAATCTGCCAATCAAGCCCCTCTCACTTGTATCCACCTAGCACTTGCAATACTTTGCCCCATCCCTACTTCTTTTCCAGCTCCCCACCACCGCTTCCCCCCACAGCAATCAGGGGTCCTGACCCGAAACGTTGCCAGTCCATTCCTTCCACAGATCGCGCCTAACTGGTTGAGTTACTCCAGCTAGACACAAAATGCAGAGTAAATTAGCAGGGTTAGGTAGCATCTCTGGAGAAAAGGCATAGGTGACGAATGGTATTTGGTAATGAAGACACGAGAAACGGCTGAAATCTTGAGCAAAAAACAGTGCTGGAGGAACTCAGCGGGTCAGGCAACATCCGTGTAGGAAATGGGCAGGCGACGTTTTCAGCTTTCTCCCGCCTACTCCAATTAGTCTGAAGGCGAACCTTGAACCTAGAGGTTCAATTCCAGAGAGCCTGTCAATTCCCTCTCCTCAGATGCTGTCTGACCCGCTGAATTACTCCAGCACTGTGTGTTGGTAGTAAATCGCAATAGGCCTTTTCAGAGTCTTTTCTTAAATCTTCCGACTCAAAGACATAACTAAGAAATAAAACAGCAACCTAATAGTTTATTCTTGCTTTAATGATGAATTTCAACGGTCCTAAAAAATGAATTATGTTGCAGACTTCAATCAATGCGTTGGTTTTATTACAAGCAATTATTCAAGACCTCTAGATAGACACAAAAAGCCGTAGTAACTCAGCGGGGCAGGCAGCATCTCTGGAGAGAAGGAATGGGTGACGTTTTGGGTCGAGACTCGCTTGTTCTGCGTGTGATTTGAAACGCAAGCCGAAAAGGAGTTATTGCCTGTTTGGAGCTAATTCTGTGGTCACTCAAACCCCAGAAAACAATTGCATTCTGCACATCACTCCCAACCTGCTGCAATGTTTGTTTGCTTCGGCTGCGTTCGTCATCTTTGATTGTTGCCGTAAAGTTCGATGATGTTCGCTGCACTTTCTAACTCATCGATTTAGTTTGAAATTATGCCCGGCCTTACTACCAGTATAAACTGTCGATTTTGTTAATTCTCTCAAACCGTTCGCGAGTGTTCTTGTTGTCCTTAATTCGATTATCAAATTAAACGCAGTGGCGTCTGATTTCTAAAGCGCATGTATGTCCTTCTAAACCGAGCGAGATTATGGTTTTGAAAGATATACTAAAATGCATTTATCAGATTTTTTTTGTAAATATTTGCATGTTAATAATTATTGAAAGGAAAACGACGAGGTTATTGTGGATGTAGAGACAAAATTGTTACATAAAAGTGCTTTTTATATTAACACGTTAGCGTTTTAACGGTAGCCCGTAAGAAACTGGAATTCAATCTTTAATTAATTGAATTATGAAGCTTAACATTTAGTATTCATTCAACCGTTCTTGTTTGTGGACAGTGAACGAGCTAGCACATAAAAATAGAATATATGTTCAATAGATATTTAAATGTTCAATAGATATTAAAAGACCCAGTCTGAAGAAGGGTCTCGACCCGAAACGTCGTCTATCTCCTTCGCTCCTTAGATGCTGCTGCACCCGCTGAGTTTCTCCAGCTTTTTGTGTAACCCTCGATTCTCCAGCATCTGCAGTTCCTTCTTTAACAGATATTTAAATGTTATTTGCCTTCAAATATTCATGCAACCGGACTCAAATCTTCCGGTAAACAATAAACATTTGACAGTGAGCCCTTAAGCGTGTAATCACATCGGTTTACTTATTTTTGCATATCTTGGGAGTCTTCAGTTGTTAAATAGATTAAAAGGGTACAAGAGGTCACTAAGGTTATACATTTGTTTTAACTGAGCACGACTCCTCCGGCATTTACATGGTCGATGATTGGTGACTGTATACGACAGTGCCTTTGACTCCTAATTGCTTGGGGAAATCGACGAGTATTTCAGTATTTAGAGCGGGATTTTGCAGTTCTGTACAGCATTGGAATATACACATCTGCTGAATCAGGAATTAATTCTATCGGTGAAAACGACCAGAGTTTCTCGTCATCATATTATTCTACAAATATCAAAATATCTTTCGACTTTACAACGTTTAATTGCAATAAGATTACAATATTAACACAAGCTCCATAAACACGAAAATGCCCGTTCTGCGTTATTCTGATATTTAAAATCAATGCAATAATCATCTATGATACAACGAATGTGAAGTACAATAGTAATTGAAGTACCTATTTAGTGTAAAATACAGATTAGATTTATGGTAACAGTCCCGTTCTATCACTGAAGCAAGCATTGGTGGCTAACGCCTATGCTAAATTTCGAAACGAAATCTTGCTCTGGTACTTTGCAATTCCAGAAATTACATCTGTACTAGATATGGTAAACTGTTAATTGTGGAAGAAATTGCATTTGGGATAGATGGTCCATCTTTCTCTCGAGAGTGAATAATCCTCTGATTTTACATTTTAAGAAATCCTGTTTGAATCTGCACGACGTAAGTAACAACTTTTCATGCACTTGGCTGCATTAGACGTGAAGCGAAGTCGATAGCAAGCAAATCCCTTTTAATGCCATTGAACACCATGACAACAAGGAACAAACTCGGACTTATCCCAAAAAGTTAAAGCACATTGTGCTCAGGCGTCAATCATCTATTATTTGATGACTGAACAAATGCAAAATCTTGACTGGAACAAATGCTTCCAACAGGTCTGGGACGTTGGTCTACATTTCCTCTATTGTTTGCAGCCTAGCAGTTGGCATGTATTTGTGTTCTCCCGGTTTCGACCACCCAGGACGTTGTGAGGGAGTTTGTGGAGCATGGACAGTGTCACAGAAGCAGCTTGATAGGTGGCACAAACACGCATGGCATGGGAATATTTGCCTGAAGATTACCTACAGAAATTGTCTCGATGGCCAACACGAGGTTAGTGCCATGCTAGTTGCTACGTCACAAAAAGCTCAGCATTTTAGCACGATTAAACTACCCTTTTTGCTGAATGTCTAGAAATAAAAAATGAATGTTACGCAAGGTACTCTTTGATCAACTAATTGGCGTTGTATTTGAATGTAAATAAAGTTGAATACTTCTTGACATAGTACACAAAATATTAAACGTTGAATAAAATTAAAGCAAGCAGACAATGAAAAAAATGTTATCGTAGCTGCCATTCGTCAGAATTAGTTTTACTTGTCTTGCTGTGCCTGTGAGTTTTGTTCATCATTAAATACTTCCTTTGCAATTTGCCAAGGAAATCCATATTAAGAATACATTTACAGAAATAGGCTTGAGCGAAAATGCTCACCTTATACGTTTAAATTCAGCATGTTCAGTTCACTTTAAAAAACATATACGGAGGGGTTGTTAGCAAATGAATAAGTAATTAAATGAACTAGTGAAACCTGTCACTGCTTCTTTACTTTGTATGCAAATAATGTGGAGGGGGAAGGGATGTCGCTCCACTAACCACCCAAGATGTAATTCACTAATTCACTAACACAATTACCATTATCTGTTGGCTACTTTCTTTGCTAATCACGCAGAATATGTAATGGTGAATCCAGTTTCCTGCTGTCTTTGGGAAGTGCCGGTTTATTCTCTGGTCGGGTTGCACCTACTCCCATTAATGATTTGGTACTTGACTGATGCAGGTACTTGGGGTCCTATGGTCAGGAACCATCTGAAGGTTGTCACTGTTTGCGGTGAAGAGGACTTCTTGTATAAACACAAGGCGTTCTCTCTTATCTCTCCATTATTTGCAGCGAAATATAATTGTTCCACATTCCTCGTAAGCAAAACAAAACTGTTTCTACTCCCTTTAACGTGCCAATAATATATTCTTCTTCGGAATTTTGGTGAGAGTCTGATAATTGCAAACATGTCGATTACGAGAACCAACTTTACAGTACGCAGTATTTTAAATTTGCCAGATCAACGTGCAATGGACAATCTTAATGATTGGGATCAAGGAGGTGGAACAGTTACTCAATCTACTACCATGAGAAACGAGCTGGGCTCACGCCCGCAACGAGACTATTCTACATTGTCTTATTCTGCGTGGTTTGGTTCTGACAAGATGTGTAAGTATCGAAATTAGATTTGGGTGCCTGATGCTGATTTGCTGTCTTGGTTTCATGCGAAGTATCTTTGACAGGACACATGTTTCCTTATAGCATCTGATGAGAGCGGCATCGATCGAGCTTCAGAGGGTCGTGTTCAAAGAAAAGGCTCTACCTCCATCACGAAGAACGAGAAGAAGAAGAAACGGCGGGTCCTGTTCTCCAAAGCACAAACGTTCGAACTTGAGCGAAGGTTTCGGCAGCAACGTTACCTGTCCGCTCCCGAGCGCGAACACTTCGCCCACCGCCTGAGCCTGACTCCGACTCAGGTGAAGATCTGGTTCCAAAACCACAGGTATAAAATGAAGAGAGCCCAGGTAGAAGGCAGTTTGCAGGTGGATGTAAACCAACCTCAACTGGTCCGCAGAGTCGCAGTGCCAGTGCTGGTCAAAGATGGCAAGCCTTGCCACACTTGCTCTATTACTTCCATACAGATCCGGGACAAGCCCGGCCATACTGTTCACCTCAGTAATTCCTACACAGCTTTCGCAGTCCGTGGCTTCCAACAGGTGCAGCACGCTGGGCCGCTGGGCGCCTTCCCGAGCTATCATCACCTGACGCATCCTGTAATGCGGAGACAACAGTGGAGCTGGTGAATGGCAGGCACTTTGAACTCCAATAACTTATGCTATTATTTGATTACAAAATAATAATGTTATAGTCCAGCAACTTCGTGAGTAGTGGCATTGCCCATATTATTATATTTTCTGCTATGTTCTTACGCATTGCGTTTCCAGACCGCTGCCTAACTTTTCTTTTGATCGCTTCCAGGAATATATCTGTTGCGTGCATATCTTGTTTTCCAAAGGGCCATTTAAAAAAAAGTAATTTATAGATGTAATATAATCCGGAACTAAACAAATGAAAACGACTATAGGTCTACAAGGTATAGAACATGCAAACAGCACACGTTGTTAGTTTATTCGTGGTCATTTTTTTGGTCTGAAATAGTAAATACAACTTGCATTGTTATGAATACAGTTTTTGAAAGTGTGTCAAATTACATTTTTCAGTTTTGATAAGATCGAATGTAATGACCATCCAGATGTTGCGGTATTGGTAATTTCAAATATTGTTTCAGTGTAAAACAGCTAATTAGTCTTATAAACATTTAACCTTTCATTGTAATGAAATGTATGTTTAGGTTAGTTGAACCTCCTCGAATGTTATTTAATTAATGCGAAGTGAAAATTTACAGACCCTTTCAAATTATCCCAAAATGAAACAGAGTTTTTCAGCATTTCGATTGAGAAACCTGACGTTCTAGAAGTTAGAACGGGAGTCTCTTGTGGGTGAAAATTGTTGATTAAATAGTGTATACTTCAGACGTTCAACATGCAAATTACATAGTTTTGGTTTTAATTAATTTGAATTTGAAAGTCCAGTGTTCTCTATATATTAACCTTATACATTTATACACGTGGGCACGTTGACAGTTGAATGTTAATCTTTCAACGGTAGCTAAACATTTCCACTGAACAAAAGTTAGTTAAAACTTTTGACAAAAACGAATATGTTTCTGACATTAAACACATGTGTATATAAAGTATTGATTCTGAAAAGAGATGACAGAAATAAACAAATGCATTATCTCTATTACGAACACATTGGCTGTATCTATTGATGGCGATGGGCAATTAATATCGTATCATAGCCACAATTCCTTTTCTGGTGTTTGGATGCCGTGACGTATTTGTGCCTTGTTGTCATCGTAAATGTCCTATGACAAAAACAATCCATGTTTAGTGTAAAATACTCGTCATGATACACGCAGCGTGAATACCATTAATCAAGGTTTTGGTAGCTCCATTACATGGTAATGAAATACTTTAGCGTGATCACGCGACAATTCACGACGACTGACAACAAAATACTTGGCGTCAGTGTAAAAATAAAACCAACATGCTCAACTGCCGAGTTTGTGATTACTTGAACACTGTTCATCTTAAGGCAAGAAGCCCGATATTTAGTGTAACAATATCGTAACTCGATTTTTAATGACATGGTTAGGATTAAGTTACCCAGCACTCTGACGCAATCAGATCCCAGCATTCTGCGTCATGGAGGTGAGTAGAGGGTTTTTTTCTGCAATCCTCTTTTGCCAATTCTCTGGACATAAAGTAATTTGGGACGGGAAATGATAACCTTCGGCGTAAATTGCTAAAATGACTAAAACAACCCAACTATTTAGCCGCAGACTTTAATGAAGAGAAAAAATTGCAGGCATGTAAATTAAGTATAACTATTACAGGAGCGTGAAAATAAATTAATGGAAATGCCATAATTGTAACCACAGATAACGACGCTTTGTTGTTTAGCCGGGGCAGAGATAAACATTAAGTGGATGACGCAAATATTTGGAAAATCTGATTTAAAAAAATATATAGTTGCCTTCCCCTTGCACTGAATACCCCGAGACGAAATCGACGCACAATCATTGGCAGAACTCCGTTGGCGCAGAAGTAAAGGTGGTATTTTTTTTAAGATTAACGGATGTAGAAAAAGGGGACTCAATTCCCGAACATCGTCCGCTTTTGCTGCATTACAACCATACCTAAAATAGTGAATGATGAGCAAATTGGATGACCATTGGACATAACAAATAAGTACTAATCGTGCTTTTGTTTCAACGTCGCAGCTTTAGAGCCGCTGCCTCAAGCGCCAGAAACCTGGGTTCGATCCCGACTTTGGATGTTCTCCGTGTGGAGTTTGCACGTCTCCCTGTGAGTCCTCCGGATTCATTTCACATGATCCAAAGACGTGCGGGTTTGTATGTTAATTTGCCTATGTAAATTGCCTTTAATATGTAAGGAGTGGATGAGAAAGTGGGGTAACAGAGAGCTAAGGTGAACGGGTGGTCGGCGTAAACTCGTTGGGCCGAATGGCCTATTTCCTCGCTACATGGTTCAACCATTTCAGGGAGTTTGAGGTATACTCAGAGCTGTATATACAAATGCTGCTGAGAGTAACGTAAAACCTCGAAGTGGGTGGAGGTTGTAGTTGGAGGGGGGGGGGGGGGTTGGGGGAGGAAGGAAGGAGTCCCATATAATGTATGGTCAAACGTTTAAGACGATTTTGCATATTCGCCAGGGAAAAGATGGTGTCCAAATGTATTAGAATAAGCGCGCATTGATGGTTTATATTCCAGGGGTGAAGCGCTCATATTTATTGCAGCAATCCACTTTATTTGAATATTTTTTCCTATTTTAGCACCGGAATGTTAGCATTCCTTTCAACGGTTCGTCAATCCATACTGGTTTTAACTGAACAAACTATTCAGAGTTCGTGCATGATTTTTGTAAAATCGTAAATAACCATTTGCACACACGAGGAGCCGTTTTGATAATTAAAACCATGTTAACTGCGGTGAAGGTTTATATCTTCATGTTGATTTTGATTTTTAAATATCCGCTTGATCGTTGAAAGTGAATGTATTTCGAAGATTAAAAAAAAGACACCTAATACTGGAGTAATTCAGTGGGTCAAGCAGCATCTATGGAGAATGTTTCGGGTCGGAGCCTTTCTTTGACCGAAAACGTCATCTATCAATGTTCTCCAGAGATGCTGCCCGGCCCTCTGGGTTACTCGAGCACTTTATGCCTTTCTTAGTAAACCAACATCTGCAGTTCTAAAAAATCAACAGAGCGGATTTCAGTTCATGTTTTTAACAAGTGCGTTGGGTGAGATGCGATGCTAATATTATTACAACGACCGCCGAATATACGGTCAAGTAATCCATTGTGTTCATGGTATCAGGAATCGTAGGTTTTACTGGGATGTTTGAGGAAGTTGAACAGTTTATATCGGCACAATGACCATTAAAGAGCGGTACAAGGGAAAGTTGTTGGCATGAGAAAGTGAAATGTAAGAGGCGTGCATTTTGATGAAAGTTGTTGAATATCTCGACCCCGTGTTGTCTGTTCTGCCTGTTGGGCAGAGGATGCGGCTGGCGCTGTCACCTGGGCCCTTTGTCCACACTAATGTCCGACGAGTATTCCATATGGATGCAGCTAGGCTTGGAGAATCTCCAACAGAATCCCTTTAAACTCTTTTTGTGTACTCGGCTGAATGAAGCATTGTCAGCTGTGAATAGGATGCAGACAAATTCCGCAGTGTTTCAATTCAGAACTTTTTAATCAGTCCCCGGTGACAATTTTATGGTTTACGGTTGGCACAATGGTATCTTTTAAAACATTGTAACATTCATGAAGACAAAAGGCGCGGTTTTGATGGGACGACAATTACTATTTTGGAAATCCGCGGTCCTAATGAGGCATTTGGACTGAACTAAACGTATCCATTAGGACTATTTGCGAAATCGATTGCATTTAAGGACACCGATGCAAAATTAATATGTTTGTTGGCGTAATTATTTTGATGCCTTGTGATATTGCCGATGCCTTTTGCACAGAACAAATTCTGAGTTTCATGAAACACTACAGAGTATAATTAATTTTTATTTTGTGGTTATCTTTTATTTGCAAATAATACGTTTTCGAAGAAGCGATTTCCTGTGCAGCGTCGTCCTGCAAAACTACATAAGTTAACTCTACAAAGTTCTCTCCCCCTGAAAAGTTACCCTTATTTAACTGAAGTGTAAGAACCCTTAACACAACCGTCCGCACGTCGGTCATCTATCTATTCATTATTATTGTTTTTTCACACAAGCTCCGATACAATGTAATCTCGAATTAATAATGTACAACCGTTTGTTTGTAGACACGACGAATTACAGATGCTGATTTACAAAATAAGACACTGAATGCTGGAGTAACTCAGCGGATCAGGCAGCATCTCTGGAAGATATTACATTTCTTTATTTGTAGATCAGTCAAGAACTTACCGAGGAAAAAAACGTTTCTCAAAAATATACAGTCAAGATTTTACAGATGAGAAAACTGTATTATGTTAAAGACTGTATTAAATTGTATTAAATTCCTGTTAAATTTCAACATCGGAAATGCAAACGAGACATGATTTGGATAATGGCAAGATCCGATCATGTCAGAGCCGGGGGAAGTGGGTAAACCGGACTGAGATTGTATGTTGTGGCATCGAGCGGCAATGCGCAGGCTAGAACCTATTTAGTCTAATGCACGTGTCACTTTGTTGAGAGAGCCGCATGGGAAACTCTCTGGTGCCTCCGATAATGTGATTGAAATCAGCAACTACCAAAGTGGCGAAGTCACTGAAAAATTAACCAATAAATATTTTTTTTAATAACACAGAGAGTGGCGGGTGGCCGGAACGCGCTGCCAGTGGTGGTGGAGGTGAAATACGATGGAGGCATTTAAGAGGTGTTTTTGGATAGCGGCACAGTGGCACAGCTGGTATCGCTGCTGCCTCAGAGCGCCGGAGACCCGGGTTGGAACTTGACCTCAAGTGGTGACTGTGTGGAGTTTGCACGTTCTCCCTGTGACCGCGGGAGTTTCCTCCGGGTGCTGCGGTTTCTTTCCACATCCCAAAGGCGTGGGATTTGGCCTCTGTAAATTGTCCGTAGTGTGTAGGGCATTCCGCACTTTGTTTCTTTACCTTTGCTGAACCTATTGTACTTGAGTTTGATTTGATCGTTTTGGGTTTTGACGGCTTACCCAACAGTCTAGTCTATCTATCACTATCACAGTAGCAACAGACGCTGCCTCATTGAGACGTCAACCCTCAGATGGGTATGAAAGACCTCATGCCATAGTGGAGGTCCTGTCCTATCTCTCTCTCCCTCACTCACCCCTCTCCCCCGCCCGCCCTCTGCGGCAATGGCGGTCCCGTCTACCCGTCCTCCCGGGTGAATGGCTGTGACCATCCATCTCCGCCTCCTCCGCCACTGCGGTAACTCACCCCCACTGCCCTCTTAGAGGAGATCTTCTCCACCAGCTCATCGGAACTCGTGGTGCCCACCGTGACGATCACTGACTCCACCCCACCCCCAACCAACCCCACCCCCCCCCCCCCCCCGGGTGGCGGCAGTGGGCAGGCAGGCAGGTTAGGCGGGTTAGGTGGGTGGATAGGGTGGGGACGTGCTGAGCGGCAGCAGTGGGCAGGCTGGCAGGGCGGGGGCGGGCCGAGCGGCAAAAGCGAGCGGTCGGCAGGACGGTGGCTGAGCTGGAGTGGGCAGAGGGAGAGTCGGGTTGCAGGGTGGCCGAGCAGACACACACACACACGCTGCAAACTGGTCCAATCGTCAAGCCAACGGGACCTAAACCACAGCTAACATTGAATGAACTGTGGATGAAGGAACTGCAGATTCTGCTTTTTATGGAGCGAGGGAGGGAGTGACTGGGCGTAGGGGAAAGGAGAGGGAGGGAGAGGTGAGGGCGGGTTTGGGGGAGGGGAGGAGGAGAGGGGACAGATGAGGGAGGGTGAAGAGGAGGGGGAGGGAGTGCTGGGGGATGAGGGGAAATGAGCAGTTGGGGGCTATGGGAGAGTGGTGGAATATTGTTTTGGGGGAACAGATGAGTGGTGGAATATTGCATTGGGGGAACAATCCCAACGGGGCTGCACTTAGTCTAGTTTAAAGCTAAATCTTTAGCAAAACACAGTGTGGAGGAACACAGAATGTCAGGCAGCACCTGTAGAGAGAATGGATAGATAATACTTTAGGTTGGGACTCTTATTCAGGCTGGAGGGCAATGCTTTTTATCCATTCCCTCCATGGATGCTGACTGACATGCTGAGTTTCTCCAAAGTTAGTGTTTTGCTCAGGAAGCTAATGCTAGGGTGTACAGAGTGCATCTTAATCTTAAGACAATATTCGGTACTGAAGACTTCTAAAGGATATCTCACTTCTGGTGGGTAAGGCCAGGTCTAAGTCTGTGGCACCATGGTCGGCCCAGCTGTATAGTGGGGTGACGAATGGCTGAAATACTGGAATGTAAATAAATCCAATAGTCTGGGGGATGAGTAGGTACTTGTAAAGTTGCAGACTTAATCATGGGGATTTAAACTACATCATAGGTGCCATTTTCTCTTTCGAAGGACATTAATGTACCAGGTATTTTGCAGCATTCAATTCGTTTTATGATGATCATTCCTGAGATTATGTTTTGAAAAATTGAACATAGAATGTAGAACAGTACAGCACAGGAAAGGGCCCTTCTGCCCTCAATGTTTGTGCCAAACATAACGGCAAGTTAAATTGTCGATGTATAAGATTCCACATCTTGAACAACGGATACAGTAGATGAGGTTGGAGGAGGTACAAGTGAACCTCTTCCTAACCTGAAAGGGCTGTCAGGGTCCCTGGACAGAGTTGAGAGAGGAGGTATAGTGACAAATGTTGCATCTTCTGTGGTTGCAGGGGAAGGTATCTGGGCAGGGGGTAGTTTGGGTGGAAAGGGATGAGTTAACCAGGGAGGTGCGGAGGGAACGGTCTCTGCGGAAGGCGGAAAGGGGTGGAGATGTGAAAATGTGGCTAGTGGTGGGATCCCATTGGAGGTGGCAGAAATTTCAGAGGATTATGTGCTGTATGCGATGGCTGATGGGGTAGAAGGTAAGGATTGGGGGACTCAATTTGTGGGAGATTTGTGGGGTCTTTGTTGCGACTAGGGGGATGGGGAGCAAGGGCGGAGCTGCGGAATACGGAGGAGACATGAGTGAGGGCCTCATCTATGATGGGAGAGGGGAACCCCCGTACCCTAAAGAATGAGTACATCTCGGATGTTCTGGTATGGAACACCTCATCTTGGGCGCAGATGCGTCGTAGACAGAGGAATTAAGAGTAGGGGATAGAGTCTTTGCAGGAAGCAGGGTGGGTAGAAGTGTAGTCGAGATAGTTGTGGGAGTCAGTGGGTTTGTAATAGGCAGTCAATAATCTATTTCTTTTGATGGAGATTGTGAGATCAAGAAAGGGGAGGGAGGTGTTGAAGATGGTCCAAGTACATTTGAGTGCAGGATGAAAATTGATGCTGAATTTGATGAGGTCCATGAGTTCTGCATGTGTGTAAGGAGGTAGCACCGATGAAGTCATGATTATAAAGGAGAGGCTATACCTCACTGTTCAACTGCATGCATGAAAGCAGGTCAGTGATGGGAAATCAATGCTTTGTGGTTTCTCTGGCTGCTGTACCTTGCACTGCCTTTCATCTCCCACTTCTCCCTTGAGCTTTATTCTGGACCTCTTCATCAGATTATGACTCTTCCTGCTGCTCTGCCTTCTTCGTCATCAAGGAGAATGTTCCCAACCTGAATCATTGCCTGTCCATTCCATCCACAGATGCTGTCTGACCTGCTGAATCCCTCTAGCACTTTGAGTTTTTCTCCATCTTCAAGCTTAGTTTCATTGTCAGATCTTCCATGATATGAGCTTCTTTAGTTGTGTTATCTTGCAGGAAGCGTCCAGATCTGACTTCATGAGGCCAAGGATGATCCCATGTTATTATGCTGATAAAGTGTGCTGAGATTTCAGTCTTGTGTGAAGTGCTCTGAGGTGTCCAGCAGAAATCCAGAGGGCATGTGGCTCATAGTGTGCAGTCACTTAACCCCATCTTCTCCCCGGTCCATGCTGTGCATGTATAAACCTAGCTGCTGTTGGCTCTGGTTTTGGAGCTATCCACTATGCATTAATTCAGAATGCAAAAAAAATGTGTTGTGGTTTCTCTGGCTGCTGTACCTTGCACTCCTCCCTTGAGCTTTATGCTAGACATCTTCATCAGATTATGACTCTTCCTGCTCCTCCTGCATTAATTCAGAATGCAAAAATCAATGCTTTGTGGTTTAGGGGGCAAATAAATCAAACATTTATGAATCTTTGACATTATTGTGATGAAAAAGGTGCAGAGATCAAATTGACCTAAATAGCTGCAAAAGAGTATATATTCCTCAAGACAAGTCAGTCGTCTTGGAGGTAATTGTACAAGGCTTTTGGAGCAGGTTTATTGGAAAGTCAAGATAAAATAGCATTGGATTGCCAATTACATTGTAGGATCCTGATTTGAATTTAATCATCGTGTTTCTCACCAGAGTCAGGAGAATGTTGGGAGCGAGAGCGTGGATGGATTCCCAGAACATCAACTGCTCACCATACACATCACTGATGAGCAAAATTGGTTAATATATTGTACTTCCCCATTCATTATACTACCTGTCAACGTCAGGGGGAGATCCCCCTGCCAAGGATACCATGTAATCCCGTGCTACCTGCTCCATGGTCGGATAGTCGGTGACTAAACCATCTCCCCCATCTGGTTTGCCAGGTAAGGAGGGGGCTGTGGACCCCTAGTAGGACCAAAAATAAGACCTGTCAAAGGGTGGATGATCTTCTAGCAAGCCAACGGGCTTAAGTAGAAGTTGCGATCACTGCCGTATGTAGCATTGTAAGCACACACACCAAAATCCTATACTTCCAACGGCGGATGTCTGCAGGAACTGGAGGGCAGAGATGTGTGGTGCGACTGTCTCCATTCCCGTCCAAAACCAGCACCAATGTTTTCAACGATGATGATAATGATAATGTTGATAATGTGTACAAAATTGTCTAATAGCACTCAAGCTTACGCAATATTCGGTCAGATCAGGGACGTGCATGATCCAGTGCATGATCCTTTGGAGGAGTTAATGAACATTGAATAAGCACATCTAAGTAGCCCTCCTCATTACCCCTCTCCCTTTCCTGTATCGCCCCCCTCCCCCCCATCCTGGTGTGCACCTATTTCTTCTACTATCCTCGCCCCTCTTCTTTCACCCCCCATCCTATTCATCTGAATTTACATTTCACTCCTCATCTCTCCTTACTTGGCACCCTCTCATTGTCTTTTTACATCCAGCCTTTGTCATTTACACTACACATCTGCTAATCAACACCTGCCCTCCCCTCACCTGTATTAACCTATCGCCTGGCAGGCTTTGTCCTACTCTCTATTCCAGCCTCCCCTACTACAATCAGCCTGTGTTTCTATTAATTATTGCAAGTCTTCATATCTGGCACTAATAATTAATCATCATGAAGTAGAGTTTCATTCCTTATCACATTAGAGATTAACCAGAATGTTGCATGAATGGAGGGTATTAATTATAATTAATACATTAATTAATTTAGAGGGCATTAAAAGTGTCCTGTGGTTCTGGTGTCCTCGACCGGAAACTTCACCCATTCCTTCTCTCCAGACATGCCGAGTTACTTAAGCTTTTTGTGTCTATATTCAGTTTAAACCAGTAAAAGTGTCCTGTGGTTCTGAAGAAGGACCACAACCCGAAATGTCACCCATTCCTTCTCTCCAGAGATGCTGACTGTCCCCCTGAGTTACTCCAGCTTTTTGTGGCAATCTTCGGTTTAAACCAGCATCTGCTGTTCCTTCTTACACAATAATTATAAGGAGACTTGTATTGAATTATAACTTGGATTTTTTCTTTGCAGCATTGGAGGTTGAGGGGAGACATAATAGTAGTATATAAAATTATGAGAGGCATAGATAGGGTAGACAGTCAGAACCTTTCCCCAGGCTAGAAATCTCAAATAATAGAGAGCATAGTGTTAAGATAAGAGGGACAAAGTTTAGAGATGTGAAGGGGAGTTTTTATTTACACAGAGAGTGGTGGGTGCCCGAAACGCGCTGTCAGGGGTTGTGACGGAGGTACACATGACAATGTTGTTTCAAAGGCTTTCAGAGTGATACATGGAAATAGAGGGATATGGATGGATCATGTACAGGTTGAATAGATTGGTTTAACTTAGCATCATATTCGTCAGAGACATTGTGGCCGAAAGGGCTGGTCTCGTGCTGTATTTTTCTATTTTCTACGGTGGTTTAAACAAAACGTGTTTCTTTGTACCATTCCTCTCGCACTTAATCCTGTATTTCATGTCTTTTTCACTTCACGTTATCTGAATCACTATATTGAATCCATCCTTGTAATTGGCCCTGTCTTGCACTGATCATTTCCAAATGCTGCATTCTGATTAACTAAAGAGGTACAGATGCACCCAGGTGTTCTATTCCAAGCAAGCGGGCTCCTCGGCTCATTGAGACCCACTCCTCACATGAATGGCCTGCAGATGGAGAATACAAATCCTCGGGTTGGTGTCCACATGTGCATTGGTTGGACACCACGGGGTCGGTGCATTCATCACAGGCGCACAGAGGAACTCTCAACAAAAATCGTAGTCTTCGGCCAGTAGGTTCTCGACTTTTGTTCACACTTCATCTTTTCAAATAATGCACAGACATGTCAGGCTGCCGGACACCATTACTTTTGAGTCGCATTTGTTCCTCATAAATCAGAACTAGACAAATACTCACATGTTATCCATACAGCTTTTCTTGATAAAAATACAAAATGCTGAAGGAACTCAGCAGGTCAGCGAGCACAATAAACAATAGGTGCAGTAGGCCATTCGGCCCTTCGAGCCAGCACCGCCAATCAATATGATCATGGCTGATCACCCCCAATCAGTCTCCCGATCCTGCCTTCTCGCCATATCTCCTGACTTCGCTATCTTTAGGAGCTCTATTTAACTCTCTCTTGATAGCATTCAGAGAATTGGCCACCACTGCCTTCTGAGGCAGAATTCCACAGATTCACAACTCTCCGGGTGAAAAAGTTTTGCCTCATCTCTGTTCTAAATGGCCTTCCCCTAATTCTTAAACTGTGGCCCCTGGTTCTGGATTCCCCCAACATCGGGAACATGTTTCCTGCCTCTAGCATGTGCAATCCCTTAACAATCTTATGTTTCAATAAGATCCCTTTTCATCCTTCTAAATTCCAAAGTATATAAGCCCAACCGCTCCATTCTTTCAACATATGACAGTCCCGCCATCCCAGGAATTAACCCCGTGAACCTAGGCTGCACTCCCTCAATAGCAAGAATGTACTTCCTCAAATTTTACTTTCAGTGACTGATGAACAAGGACCCCCAGATCACATTGTACTTCCCCTTTTCCCAACTTTACACCATTTAGATAATAATCTGCCTTCCTGTTTTTGCCAACAAAGTGGATAACCTCACATTTATCTGCCATGTATCTGCCCACTCACCCAACCTGTCCAAGTCACCCTGCATCATCATAGCATTCTCCTCACACTTCACACTGCCACCCAACTTTGTGTCATCTGCAAATGTATTAATGTTCCTTTTAATCCCTTCGTCTAAATAATTAATCTATATTGTTAATAGCTGCGGTCCCAGCAACGAGCCTTGCGGTAACCCACTAGTCACTGTCTGACATTCTGAAAAAGACCCGTTAATCCCTACTCTTTGTTTCCTGTCTGCCAACCAATTTTCTATCCATGTCAGTACCCTATCCCAAATACCATGTGCTCTAATTT
Source organism: Raja brachyura (assembly GCA_963514005.1). The sequence continues at coordinate 42,667,536 of OY740789.1, read as the reverse complement.
CCTAATCCACTAATATCCTTTGTGGGGCCTTATCAAATGCTTTCTGAAAGTCCAGGTACACTACATACACTGGCTCTCCCTTGTCCATTTTCCACAAAAAATTCCCGAATATTAGTCAAGCATGAATTCCCCATCGTAAATCCATGCTGATTTGGACCTATCAAGTTACTGCTATCCAAATGTGCTGTTATTTCATCTTTTATAATTGACTCCAGCCTCTACCCCACCACCAATGTCAGGCTAATTGGTCTATAATTCCCTGTTTTGTCTCTCCTGCCTTTTTTAAAAAGTGGGATAGCACCAGTTGAGGGAATGGATAGATGACTTCGGGTCTGGTCTCTTCTTCGGGCAGAGTTCTTCAAGCAGATTGTAGGAAGGCTTTAATCACATTTTCATGTTGCGAAATGGGGACCAAAAAAAATGTACGAACCGGCAGTGTTTTTCATGCCGACTTCACCGCAAACCGCAACGTTCTAATCCACCGCATTCCACTAAAACCCACTCGCTAGTTGATTGAAATAGCCATTAATTTACAGGAATTAAACACTAAATTCCTTCCATTTGGCCTATAAATTCATGAAAATTAGATTTTAAAATCATGTTATATTGTGAATTATTGTGTGAATGTTATTTGGACACTTAGGCAATTTAAAAATGTTTATCTTTTCTTAAGAAATGGATAGATGTTTAGATCTAGTAATTGAATTTTGTAATTAGCTACAATTAGGTAACTAACTAATTATATGCTTTAATTTCAGGTCATCCAAGTAATATTGTTTCATATTTGTTTCAGAATGCTTCAATCTATAATAACTAAAAATGTCATTGAGTTCTCTTAATTTTTAAGAACGTTATGGGCTTTTGACTGTCCTAGACCACAGCTTTTGTGTTACGTCAATGGAAAGGCAATGGGGAACAAGATGCTAATTTCTGAGTATGAAAATGGCTCTAACCTTTGAATACTGAAGATATGAAAGTGAATTAGGTGTCAAATTAAACTTTTTTTAATGCTTTATCTGATGGGATAAATTGCAGACTTGATTTTTTAAATCTCAAAATTTTGTAACATTGCTACATGTTGTGTTTTGCTCGAGATTCGGCATCTGCAGTTCCTTACAGCGAGTGAAATAAACAGATTCGCATTCAGAACGAATTTTCGGCAGCTCTAATTGAAACAGACTGATTAATTCATAAAACGTATTTGCGATCGAACAGCGGAGGTGAAAAAAATAAGTGGCTACATAGGGTAAAGGATAGGTTATTGCCGAATGCATAAACTAGGATCAGCCTTCCCCGATAGGGAGATAACTAATTATGTTAGTCTGAAGAAGGGTTTCGACCCCAAATGCCGCCTGTCCATTCCCTCCACAGATGCAGCTGAACAGCTGAGTACTCCAGTACTTGTGTTTTTGCCCAAGATTCCAACGTCTGCAGTCGCTTGTGTCTCTAATCATGCGAGCTGTAGGCAATCTGGGACCGACTAAACAATCATTTTGATGGAATCATTTTGCTAGAGCGGTCTTCACGCTAAATCCCTGCAGGCGATCACTTGTCTGGAGAAAGGAATTGGCTCTTCATCACTTTCTGCAGCAGCAGGCATTTAGAGAAGCAGTAAGCGCTTCTGCAACTGTTCCTTTAACGCGAAACCCAATAACAAATCAAGACACAGTCCAGAAGAGGGCGACAACGAGTTGGCAGGACGTTTGTGTCTAAAGAAGGTCCAGACCAGAAACTTCGCATATCCATCTCTCCTGAGATGCTGTCTATTCCGCTGACAACTCACGATTCTGGCATCGGCATTTTCCACGTGTCTCTGTGTCTCAATTTCTCTCTTTGTTTTTACCTATTGTTTGCAGTTGGTAGTTTTGTTTCTGGCCAATAAAATGTTTTGTGGAGGCACCATCCACTCCGTTATCTTGTAGATCTGTTCCAAATCGGTGATGAACGCATTTCTGCAATACATTTAATTATACCTTTACTGGGTAACCTTCTGTCAGCTGTGATTCGGGGCTTATTTTGTTTCAGCATCAAAATAATTTGAAAATCCGGCATTCACAAACTGGATTTACTGCGATTGAGTCTGGGCGACTTTTCACAGCAAGCAGCTGGCGTCGCTGTTTTATTAGATATGCAGGTGGTTTCAGTTGGAGAGCGGCGAGAGTTGGCGAGCATGTACATTCCTTCAATGGCGTCCAAGAATGTTCAATTTATGATTTGTTCAAGAAGCTCTGTGGCATGAGCCTCACCAGTGATTATTTGAATAATTGCTTCCTAGCCTACTTTAATGTTGCAAACGGGAACGTTTATTGTTCTCTCCGTGTGTAGATTGTTATTTCATCGCCCAATGGCAAATGACACAATTATAGTTTGCATTCTCGTCCGGAAGGTTTGTGTGGAGTTGTAATACTTTATTTGGAATGAAAACACATCCGGTGTACACAGACAAAATTCCACCCAGAGCCACAGGAGACCGCAGATGCTGGAATCTTGAGCAAGGACCAAACCGCTTCAGTCTGTAGAAGGGTCCCGACCCGAAACGTTGTCTGCCATTTCTCCCCACTGATGCTGATTTACTCCAGCACTTTGTTTGGTTTTACTCATCAATTCATTCCGTTTGGGTTTATTGGTCAGAAAACTGATCGGTACTGTTGGTTACTTTATTTTGCTCTTCTGCATCGTCTGTTAACTTTACTTCATAGCGTTATGCAGTGACTACGAACCCGAGTCTTTGGAGCTGTGTGGCAAGAACTCTATCAGCTGCGCCACTGCGCCGGTCGATATTGGATTTCATTTTGTTTAATATATCCCTCCAATTTGATTACCCATACTATTTGAGCTCGTATGCACGTAAGGTCACTGGGTCATAGGGCTTGACGCACGGAGCCGCTCAATCCATCTGGAGGACATCCGTAACTTCCGGTATATGTTATTAATGCACGAAACGCGTACTTTCCAACCTGTTAAAAAACGCCAAAATGTTGCATTTTTGCGCTTAAAAAAATGTGGAAGTCGGGGTGAGCGTGAGCGACATGTACCCAACTTCAGAATTCCAAAAGTGAAGCGAAATGAAGGTAGAGAGAAGCGAGAGCTCAAAGGGCAACAGCTAAAGTGCTTGCCGAACATTGGCCATGCCGATGTCGGAATTTAAAATATTGGGAATTATCGCGTTTGCTGACTGCATTTCATCAACAGTAAGGCATTATTTGTGTTTTTTCTAGATTCCTTTGGTATCTAAAAAGTCTCAGAAGTGATAAATCTGGCTGTAAATTTAGCTTCAGAGGTGTTTTCTTTTTGTATGTAAAAACCCACTTGAGAACCATGGGCGATTTAAACATTTTACAGCCAGATTTACCGCTTCTGAAACTTTTTAGATGCCAAAGGAATCAAGAAAAAACACAAATAATGCCTTAGTTGATGAAATGCAGTGAGCAAACGGCCATTGTTCGCCAAGCACTTTGGCTGTTGTTGTCGTCCTTCAGCTCTCGCTTCTATCTCCGGTCATTTCTCCTCACTTTTGGAATTCTGAAATAAGCTAAATGTCTCTCACGCTTATCCCGAATTCCATAATTATTTACAGTGCAAAAATTGACGATTTTGGCAGGATTTAACGGGCCCGCTACGCTGGAAACAATGGTCAGTGCTAACCTGCAGTTCTCGCGTGTACTCCACTTGGCGTAGCGTAGCAACAGTATGGGTCGTGACCCGACTGCCGTGAAACCTCCCTATTAGGAATGCATTAATCTGGTATGATTCCACAGATAGGCAATGAAACCCAATACACTTGTTTGTGGAGAACAGATGTTTGATGTAGTGCTGCATAGGCAAACAAATTGAAACCCATGGGAACAAGGGGATGGTGATGGCATGGATAAGGTGTGCAGAAATATTCCCGGAAGTTGCTGGTATTACAATTTAAAAATATATATCATAACGATTTTAACTTTTAAACTTTGACCCAAGCAGTCATTCCAAGTCCGACAGAGGTTCACCTGCACCTCTTCCAACCTCATCTACTGCATCCATTGCTCCAGATGCCAGCTGATCTACATCGGTGAGACCAAGCGGAGGCTGGGCGATCGTTTCGCCGAACACCTCCGCTCGGTCCGCAATAACCAACCCGACCTACCGGTGGCTCAGCACTTCAACTCCCCCTCCCATTCTGTATCCGACCTCTCGGTCCTGGGGCTCCTCCACGACCAGAGTGAGCAACACCGCAAGTTGGAGGAACAGCACCTCATATTCCGCTTGGGGAGTCTGCATCCTCTGGGCTTAAACATTGAATTTTCTCAATTCTGTTAACCCAGACTACCTCCTCCCCCTCCCCACCTCTCCCTCAGCCCTCGGGGCCCTGACATTCCTTCTCCATCTCCCCCCCCCCCCACCCAAGTCGCACTAGCTTCTCATTTTCACACTACAAACAGCTTACAATGGCCTGTTTCCTTTATCATCAATACTTTTTTGCATATCTTTCATTCATTGTTCTTTATCTCTCCACATCACTGTCTATATCTCTCGTTTCCCTGATCCCTGACCAGTCTGAAGAAGGGTCTCGACCCGAAACGTCGCCTATCTCCTTCGCTCCTTAGATGCTGCTGCACCCGCTGAGTTTCTCCAGCTTTTTGTGTAACCCTTAACTTTTAAGACGATTACTAAAACGTTTGGATGTTGGGAATGTTGTGGGAGGCTTGGCAAAATGATATAAACTATTTACTATAGTGGCCCTGATAATGAGAGACTTAATGGATAGATAGCAGATTTGCTTTCCTTAATGTGGAGAAGATTGCGATGATATGACATCAATATGAAAAGAGACACATAGAATCACCAATTCAATGCCTGAATAGGCTTGTGGAAGCCAATTTCAATCGTGTCTTTTAAAAATAAAATAGCTAAATAGTTGAAGCCATAAAACAAAACAGGCTTGTGGGGAAAGAACAGCATAATGGAAGTAAATAGTTTGTCTTCGAAAAAGGTGACGTGCAATAGCTTCCTACTGTATTTCAACAACTCTGCAATTCCAGGCATAGGATATTCATGATACCATAATCTGGGGTTCAAGATTTCAGGTAGTCCTTACTTTTCCTCCCCTTCTCAGCTCTCCCTCAGCCCACTGACTCCTCTTCTTCCTTTCTTCTTCCAGCTGTAATTTAGCTGTAAGTGCGGACACAAGAAAATCTGCCCATATCAAAATTGCTACCAAATCTATAGCATCTAGAATGTTTTACTACAACACTTCTAATGCCTGAAGAAGTGTCCTGACCCAAAACATCATCTGTCCATTCCCTCCCCAAATGCTGTCTGACCCACTGAGTTTCTCCAGCACTTTGTGTTTTACTGGAGTTTGCCATTTGGCCAATCAAGCCTATTCCACCAGGATAACAATTCAGAATTGTGGCTGAATTTTCAAATCACTTAATTTAAAAAGCTATCCTAATATTTCCTGATTCCCTGTGTGGTGAAAAAGATAATTGCAAATCTATCAGTCTTGAATATACTCTTTGAGTGAGTCAGATAATTGGAAATATTTGCAATTCATAGGTTGAAAACATTTGGTTTTATCACAGTCCTAAATAGCCAATCTTTTATTCTTGGGTTTTGGCCCTTGCTTCCAGATTCTACAGCCAGAGTAAATAATTTCACAGAATCCACTTTTTCAGGCACTCTTAAGAATTTAACATGATTTAGTAAAATCGTAGATGCTAACTTTAAATCCAGCTTCCTGGAGCCAAGTTTGACATTAATGCAGCTGTAAAAAAAACATATCAATGACTGCATATTCTTAGGTGATGGACACATTTCCTCCTTCTACAACATTTTTCATCATCTACAATATCGGGTGTGATGAAATATTATCTTCCTGTCAGATTGAGTGCTGCTCCAATAAGACTCAAGAATGTTCTTAAGTTGCTTGGATGTATGCGGGTCCAACAGCTCTCAAGAATATTGTCCACTTGGTTTTATCAATGACGCTCATATAAGACCCAAAAGTATCCTTGAATAGATAAGTGCATCTCAAGCAACACTGAATAACTTTCCATTGGCCTGCACAGCTCCAACAACAGTCTAGATGTTTTTAGCCTTGCTGGATAAGTGCCGCTTCAATAATACTTAAGAATATTTTCTACTTACTAGGACAAGTGCACTTAAGAAGCTTGATATCATTAGGACAAAATGACATTTTTAAATGGCACCACATCAAACATCTAATTCCCTGGGGCACTGGAGTATGCACCAACTGTAAAATGCAGGGCAGCAACCTTCCAAACCCATGACATAGAAACATAGAAAATAGGTGCAGGAGTAGGCCATTCGAGCCTGCAACGCCATTCAATATGATCATGGCTGATCATCTAACTCAGTATCCCGTACCTGCCTTCTAGCCATGCCCCCTGATCCCCTTAGTACAAGGGCCACATCTAACTCCCTCTTAAATATAGCCAATGAACTGGCCTCAACTACTTTCTGTGGCAGAGAATTCCACAGATTCACCACTCTCTGTTTTTCTTATCTCGGTCCGAAAAGACTTCCCCCTTATCCTTAGACTGTGACTCCTTGTTCTGGACTTCCCCAACATCGGGAACAATCTTCCTGCATCCAGCCTGTCCAACCCCTTAAGAATTTTGTAAGTTTCTACAAGATCCCCCCTCAATCTTCTAAATTCTAGCGAGTACAAACCGAGTCTATCCAGTCTTTCTTCATATGAAAGTCCTGACATCCCAGGAATCAGTCTAGTGAACCTTCTCTGTACTCCCTCTATGGAAAGAATGTCTTTCCTCAGATTAGAAGCCCAAAACTGTACGCAATACTCCAGGTGTGGTATCACCAAGACCCTGTACAACTGCGGTAGAACCTGCCTGCTTCTTTACTCAAATTCTTTTGCTTTGAATGCTAACATACCATTTGCTTTCTTCACAGCCTGCTGCACCTGCATGCCTACTTTCAATGACTGGTGTAGCGTGACACCCAGGTCTCGTTGCATCTCCCCTTTTCCTAATCGGCCACCATTCAGATAATGGTCTACTTTCCTGTTTTTGCCACCAAAGTGGATAACCTCACATTTATCCACATTATACTGCATCTGCCATGCATTTGCCCACTCACCCAACCTATCCAAGTCACCTTGCAGCCTCCTAGCATCCTCCGCACACCTAACACTGCCCCCCAGCTTCATGTCATCTGCAAACTTGGAGATGTTGCATTCAATTCCCTCGTCCAAATCATTAATATATATTGTAAATAGCTGGGGTCCCAGCACCGAGCCTTGCGGTACCCACTAGTCACTGCCTGCCATCCTGAAAAGGACCCGTTTACTCCTACTCTTTGCTTTCAACAACTCGGACCTTCAACAACTCTGAAGTCAAGTGTAGTAACAGCATCACGGAACTTCCACCCTCAAATTCACACACTACCCTGATAAAATAAGATCCTGCATCTCTGTCAAACAGCACTGTGGGTCTCTCCTCACCATGTGCACTGCAGCTGCTAACGGAGGTGGCTTACTCCTCAGCACTCAAGATCAATTAGAGAAAATAATTTACTTGGAGAAACGAGGATCTGAAGATGCTTGAATCTTGCATGGAATGCAAAGTGCTGGATCATTTACTAACTGATTAGCCAGTGATGTTCACATTTATTATGAATAAACCGAAACAAGTATTGTTCATTCTACCAGAATTCCATTCATACCTTCTATCCTGATTATTTCAACATCTGCTTGGTCACAGATCATGAAGAAAATTTCCAACTAAATAATTATTCCGGATAATATTTATACATCGAATCAAAAACAAATATATCGCAAAACAGGGGAATAGCTGGTACAGCTGCTGCCTCACAGCTCCAGATATCTGTGTTTGATCCTGTCCTCGGTTGCCGTCTGTATGGTTTGCACATTCTACCTGTGACTACTTGGATGCATGACCAGTGGTGCTACTGTTTCTTTTCCACGTCCCAAAGATATGCAGTTTAATTGGCCTGTGTAAATTGCCCCTAGCATGTAGGGAGTGGATGAGAAAATGGGATAACATGGAACTAGTATGAGCATGTCATAGAGACATACGTGATAGATGGTCAACATGGACTTGGTGGGCCAAACGGCATGTTTCCATGTTTCCACGTCTATTTAAACTGTTTTTCTAAAGTAAACTAAAAAAAAAACATCATTGCCCATCCCATTACTGCCTCTCTTTTCACTTATTTTGCCCATCTTACTGCCTGTACATAGTTACCCCCCCACCCCCGCCCCCCCCCCCCCCCCCACCCTGAGACTGCAGCCAGGCTGATGGAAGGATGTTCTCTCCGTGTGAGATGGCTTAAAGCTGGAGGTTGACTCTATTCACACTTGGCTTCCAACAAACTTCCCAATTTGTAGGAATAACTGCTAGTGGTGATTGGGAGCAACAAATACCTTCATCTTAAGAGGTACAATTAATGCTGACCAACTTTAACTGTGTTATTGGTCCTGAACTGGTTCCTGCAACTCCTAAAAATAGGAAGTAAGCACAATAAAGTGCAGTGAAAAACATTCTTTTGCACTTAATCCAAGCAAATCATACCATACATGAGTACATCAGGTAGTGCAAAAGAGAAAATAAACAGAGTTCATAAGGTTGTGTTACAGTTACAGAGAAGGTGCAGATAAAATAAAGTGCAACTGGTCCAAACGTTCGATTGGAAGATTGGGATTTCATAGCATATGAAAGGTTCATTCAAGAGTTTGATGACAGAGGAGAAGAGGCTATGCTTAAATCTCATGACAGAATTACACGGGTGTGAGTGGATCTTGATCGATCTTAATCTTATGTTGGCTGCTTTGCTGAGCAGTATGAAATATAGAAAGAGTTGATGGGGTAAAGGCTGGGTTGTGTGATGCACTGGGCTACATTCACAACTCTCTGCAATTTCTTGTTGTCTTGGGAAGAGCAGTTTCCACATCAAGCTGTGATGCATATGGTTGGGATGCTTTCTATGGTATATCTGCAGAATTAGTGATAGGAGCAGAATTAGGCCATTCGGCTCATCATGGACTTCGTCATTCAATCATGGGTCCAGGGTCAATGATTCTCTGATGTGCAATGCTATTTTCTAATGCAATTGATAATTGTAATTTTACAAGCTGTCTTACAAGTTCTGCAAATGACAGTTATTATATGTAGTCAGTGGTTACAGTGACCTACCTAGTTGAAACAATCACTCCTCCTACACCAGTCGTGGAATAGTCAGGTGAATCTTTGTTGCAGTCGCAAATATGTTACATACAGTGGCTTGCAAAAGTATTCATGCCCCTTGAACTTTTCCACATTTTGTCACGTTACAACCACAAACGTAAATGTATTTTATTGGGATTTTATGTGATAGACCAAGTGGTGCATAATTGTGAAGTGGAAGGAAAATGATACATGGTTTCTAAATTTTATTACAAATAAAAAACTGAAAAGTGTGGTGTGCAAAAATATTCAGCCCCCCTGAGTCAATACTTTGTAGGACCACCTTTCGCTGTAATTACAGCTGCAAGTCTTTTGGGGTATGTCTCTACCAGCTTTGCACATCTAGAGACTGAAATTTTTGCCCATTTGTTTTTGCAAAATAGCTCAAGCTCAGTCAGATTGGATGGAGAGCATCTGTGAACAACAATTTTCAAGTCTTGCCAGAGATTCTCAATTGAATTTAGGTCCGGACTTTGACTGGGCCATTCTAACACATGAAAATGCATTGATCTAAACCATTCCATTGTAGGTCCGGATGTATGTTTAGGGTCGTTGTCCTGCTGGAAGGTAAATCTCCGCCCCTGTCTCAAGTCTTTTGCAGAATCTAACAGGTTTTCTTCCAAGATTGCCCTGTATTTGGTTCCATCCATCTTCCCATCAACTCTGACCAGCATCCCTGTCCCTGCTGAAGAAAAGCATCCCCACAGCATGATGCTGCCACCACCATGTTTCGCAGTGGGGATGGTGTGTTTAGGGTGATGTGCAGTGTTAGTTTTCCGCCACACATAGCGTTTTGCATTTAGGCCAAAAACTTCAATTTTGGTCTCATCAGACCAGAGCACCTTCCTCCCCATGTTTGCTGTGTCCCCCACATGGCTTGCGGCAAACTGCAGACGGGACTTCTTATGGCTTTGTTTCAACAATGGCTTTCTTCTTGACACTCTTCCATAAAGGCCAGATTTGTGGAGTGCACGACTAATAGTTGTCCTGCGGACAGATTCTCTCACCTGAGCTGTGGATCTCTGCAGCTCCTCCAGAGTTACCATGGGCCTCTTGGCTGCTTCTCTGATCAATGCTCTCCTTGCCCGGCCTGACAGTTTAGGTGGACGGCCATGTCTTGGTAGGTTTGCAGTTGTGCCATACTTTTTCCATTTTCGGATGATGGATTGAACAGTGCTCCGTGAGATGTTCAAAGCTTGGGATATTTTATTATAACCTAACCCTGCTTTAAACTTCTCCACAACTTTATCCCTGACCGGTCTGGTGTGTTCCTTGGGCTTCATGATGCTGTTTGTTCACTAATGTTCTCTAACAAACCTCTGAGGCCTTCACAGAACAGCTGTATTTATACTGAGATTAGATTACACACAAGTGGACTCTATTTACTAATTAGGTGACTTCTGAAGGCAATTGGTTGCACTGGATTTTATTTAGGGGCATCAGAGTAAAGGGGGCTGGATAGTTTTGCACGCCACACTTTTCAGTTTTTTATTTGTAAAAAAATTTGAAAACCATGGATCATTTTCCTTCCACTTCACAATTATGCGCCACTTTGTGTTGGTCTATCACATAAAATCCCAATAAAGTACATTTACGTTTGTGGTTGTAACGTGACAAAATGTGGAAAAGTTCAAGGGGTATGAATACTTTTGCAAGCCACTGTATATCCTTTCTTTGGTAGGAAGATTAAAATGGCTCCGATTTTACTCAGAGAAGGCTTAGATTTAAGGTGAAAGGGGCAAAATTTAAAGACTTGATCAAGTGGGCCATGTTGGGTCCCTGTCACATGGGAGGGCTGGTCCCCAAACACAATATTCCACCACTCACCCATAGCCCCCAACTGCACAGGGGTGGCTGACGAGTTCCCGTTGTGACGCCAGAGATCCCGTTGTGACGCGAGTCACGGCAACCCTCCCCAAGTGCGCCTCTTCCTACCCCTATCCTCCTCTATTGCCCCTCATCCCCAGCACTTCCTCCCACTTCTCTTCACCCTCCCTCTTCTTACCCCTCTCCTTCTCCCCTCCCCCACTCCCTCCCTGACCTCTCCCTCCTTCTCCTTTCCCCTACCCTCAGTCACTCCCTCCCTCCCTCCTTAACCCCTCTTCCCTCCCTACACCCCTTGACGTCATTGTGAGGTGGAAGCTGCTGTGTTTTTTTTAATTGAGTTTTTGAGAGATAATGATTTACACAGAGCGGTGGGTGCCTGGAATGTGCTACCCGGGGTGATAGCTGAGGCTGATACTACAATGCCATTTAGGAGGCTTTTAGCTAGGCACTTAGATATGCAGGAAATTGAGGGAATGGATCATGTGCAGGCAGAGGAGATGAGTTTAACTTGTCATAATGTTCGGCACAGACTTTGTCGGTTGAAGGGCTTGTTCCTGTGCTGTAATGTTCCAAGTTCCGCTTTTTATGTTTTGGTTTAGCTTTTAGTTTTAGAGATACAGTATGAAAGTGGGCTCTTCAGCTCACAGAAACGTGACCAACAATAACCTGTACACTAGTTATATCCTACTCACTAGGGACAATTTACTGAGTCTTGGACCAGAGGCCATAGCCTCAGAATAAAAGGACATACCTTTGGAAAGGAAATGATGAGGAATTTCTTTAGTCAGAGGCTGGTGAATCTGTGGAATTCATTGCTACAGAAGGCTGTGGTGGCCAAGTCAATAGATATTTTTCAGACAAAGATTGAAAGATTATTGATAAGTATGGGTGTCAGGGGTTGTGGGGAGAAGGCAGGTGAATGTGATTGTCAGGGAAAGATAGATCAGCCATAATTAAATGGCGGAGTAGACTTCATGGGTCAAATGATCTAATTCTCCTCTTATCACTTATGAACATGAAGAAGCGGATTAACCTACAAACCTGTGCGTTTTTGGAATGTGGGAGAAAATCAGAGTCGTTGAAGAAAACCCACGTGGTCAAAGGGAATACATACAAACTCCTTACCTACAGCAGATGTGGTCAGGATCAAATCCGGGTCTCTGGCGCTATAAGGCAGCAACTCTACCACTGCGTCACTGTGCCGCATTTGGTCTCACGAGGATCCTGTAAAATTGCAGCTAAACATTTTTGCTCTTGTATTTGAAACCTCTGCAATGAAGGTGGACATACCATTTCCCTTCTTTACTGATCATTGCACCTGCTTTTAAAATACAAAAAATGTGCAGATGTTGGAAATCTTAAAACAAAAAAGTAAGGCCGGAAATACTCAGCTGGTCAGACAGACTCTGTCAACACTCCGGATCAGAAACCTTTCATCAAAACTGTCTGATCTGCTGAATCTTTCTAGCATTTCCTGTTTTTGCCGGTTTGCTATTCATGACTGGACATTTTGTACATCAACACTTCCCAATCTTGTACCTTTTAAACCATATTCTCACTTTCCGTTGTTCACATTGAAGTGGACATCACATCAATTGATATAAAAGGGATATGCCATGTATTTGCTGATTTTGCCCAAAATGTCTTGAAGCCTCTTTACATCTTCTTCACAATTCAATCCCACCCACTTTCAGTTTGTTCATAAACTCATAATTATCACATGCAGTTCTGTCATTCAAATCCTTGAAGTAATGCCTCAGTGTAATCTACTATTCTTACATGTGTAGTTTTTACTATTCTTGTGTGATTGTACTTATGCATACAGTAAGATTTTTACTGAATGGTATGCAAAAAATAATTTCATTGTACCGAGGTACATGGGACAATAAAATATCGTGAATCATGAACCACGGAGACATCTCGGGTTCCAGCACTGATCCTGCAGTCCACCATCCTGTTTATTCATCCTTTTTCATCCTGTCTCTCAGGCAATGTGGCTGCTTTATGGGACTGCTAGGCACCACAGGTGCTCGAGTAGTTCTTAGATACGTGCCTTGATATTGCCAGGTATGCTCTTTATTCTTTGGATTGACGTCTTCTTATAGTGTTTTAGTTGTCATCTTGTACCTGTTAATAAACGTACTTTTTTGAAAAAATGAGGTGGTAAAACTGATATAATAGCAACATTTAGCAGGGATTTAGCCAGACACATGAACAGACATGGGATGGAGTGATACGGTCCACGTGCAGGCAGATGGGATTAGTAAAAATTGTCATTATGGTTGATGCATACATTGAGGGCTGAAAGGCCTGTTACCATGTAGTACTGTACTGTATTCTATCCCAAAATGCTTTACAGCCAATTCATCTAATTTGAAATGTAGGTGCTGTTGTAATATAGGAGATGTAAAATGAATATGTGCATAACAAGAATGATCAAACATTTTTTTTTAATGATGTTGGTTGTGGATAAATTAATGTTAGCACACCTGGAATAACTCCATTACATTCTTCATGCATCTTTAGGAAAAACAATCTTCCTGAGAGAGTGTCTCAATGAGGCATAAATATTCCAGAAATGCTGGAAATACTCAGCAAATCAGGCAACCACTGAGGAGAGAGAAACATAGAACATTGAACAATACAGCACAAGAGCAGACCCTTTGGCCCACAGTCTCCATGCTGAGTTTCATGCCAGGTTAAGTTAATCGCCTCTGCTTGCACGTGATCCATATCACTCATTTCACGGCATATCGATGTGCCTATCTAAAACCCTCTTAATTGCCACTATCGTATCTGCCTCCACCATCATCCCCGGTAATATGCTTCAGGCACCCACCACTCTCTGTGGAAAAAAACGTCTTTCTAGTCTCTCAGTTTAACACCTATCTGAAAGAAACATTTTGATTAGTAGTTAAGATTTAGGTTTATTATTGACACGTGTATCGAGGCACAGCAAAAAGCTTTGTTTTGCATGCTATCCAATCATAATCACATAAATACAATTAAGTCAAGTTCAAGTTCAAGACGTAGAGCAAAGGGAAAGATACAGAGTGCAGAATATAGTTATCAGCATTGTAGCGCACCAATTCCAAAGTCAAAGTCCAATGTCCGCAAGGGGCTAGAGACTAATCAACAGTACCTTAACTTGTGGATGGAACATTCAGCAGCATGATAACAGAGGGGAAGAAGCTGAGACTGGTGGTGTGTGCTTTCAAGCTTCTATATCTTCTGCCTGCCCGGGGTGGGACAGATCTTTGATCATGTTGGCTCCATTAGTGCTACTCTGACGGTTAGCCTAGATATTTATTTCTGAGTCTCTGGTGTATGACTTGACTGCATGCCCCTTCTGATTGAAATGTAAGAAAGCCTTACCACATTGAGGGTTACAAGAGGGCACACAGAGGAGGAGCATGTCAACTCTGAGAGAAATCTCTAGATTTCATGTTTATTTTATCAGTAGTAATTATTAGATACAGTAAATTTCTTTGTTTTGCATACACAGAGTGGCCACATTTCCCTTGCCATTTTGTGCCCTTCAACTTGGAACAGCAGGGATGAATAAGACTGACAATGTGGCTTTGTCAAGGGCAGATACTATTTGATCAATTTGAGTGAATACTTTGAAGAGGGAATGAGTGTGTTGATGTGAGCAGAACTGTAAATGTGATTTACATGGGCTTTGACAGGGTCCCATGTGGGAGACTGGTTCAAAATGTGAAGGTCTAAGGGATCAACAACTATTTGGCAAACTGGATCCAAAATTAGTTTGGCAATACCTTCAAGGTCGGCAGAGGAGCGCTGGTGAAGGAGTGAGTGCGGGAATTGGCTGAGAAGGGGAGTGCCCTTGTTGAGGGTAGTGCCTTGTGAGAAAGTGCGAGTCTTTGGCTCAAGAGTCTTCGGCGAGGAGGCTGAGGGAGGAGACGACGCCAAAACTTGGAGAGGTTGCGACGCAATGAAGAAATGACAGGTAAGCTGATTCAGTGTGATGCTTGCAGGATGTGGGATGTCAGGGACACCGCTGGTGCCTCTGGCTGCTACAACTGTGGTAACTGTGTCCATGTTCAGCTCCTGAAGGACCGTGTTGGGGCACTGGAGAGGCAACTGGATGACCTCAGGATCAACCGGGAAAACGAGTTTCCTAGACAAGACCTGCAGCGAGATCGTTACACTGAAGGTACTGGAAGAGAGAAGGTGGGTGACGATGAGGTAGGGACGGAAGCTTGGAATACAGGAAACCCCGAGGGATGTACCTCTTGAAAACAGGTTCACCCTCTTGGAAGCTGTCGGGACAGAAGACATTGCCATTCTGAGTGGGGGACAGGTCTGCAAGTCAAAACGTGGAGCTGAAGCAAAACTGAAGGGACAGACCTCAGGCAGAGCCGTGGTAGTCGGGGACTCCATCGTGAGAGGTACAGACAAGGGTTTCTGTGGCAACAGGCGGGATTCAAGGCTGGTGTGTTGCCTCCCTGGTGCCAGGATACAGGACGTTACGGACCGATTGAAGAGCATCCTCAAGGGTGAATGTGAGCAGCCAGAAATGGTAGTGGAGATCGGCACAAATGACATTGGGAAGAAGAGGAAGGAGATACTGCAGCGTGACTTTAGAGAGCTCGGAGAACGGCTGAAAAGCAGGACCCCCAGGGTGGTTATCTCCAGTTTGCTTCCAGTTCCTCGTGCTGGTGAGGGCAGGAACAGGGAGATATGGGGATCTGAATGTATGGCTGAGGAGCTGGTGCTGGGGGCAGGGATCTAGATTCTTAGACCACTGGGATCTGTTTTGGGGTAAGGGTGAACTGTACAAAAGGGACGGGTTGCACCGTATCAGGCGGGGGACCAGCATTCCGGCAGGCAGGTTTGCCACTGCTACACGGGTGGTTTAAACTGAATAGTGGGGGGGAGGAGCCAAATTGGAAATACAAGGATGGAGTTAAAGGGAAAGAGAGTATAGGAAAAGTTAAGAAAGACACCAGAATTATCGGGACAGAAAGCTCACAAAGAGAGAGGAGAATATGGCCGTGAAATAGGAATCGATGTGAAAGGTGAGGTGAGTAATGGATTCAAAGTATATATGAATGCACAAAGTATAAGAAGTAAAGTGGATGAGCTTGAGGCTCAGTTAGTAGATA
Source organism: Raja brachyura (assembly GCA_963514005.1). Next base: position 42,651,374 of record OY740789.1, on the reverse strand, counting down.
TAACATTGTGGGGATTACGGAGACATGGCTGCAGGAGGACTGGGAACTAAATATTCAGGGTTATACATTCCATAGAAAGGACAGGCAGGTGGGCAGAGGAGGAGGGGTAGCTCTGTTGGTGAGGGATGAAATTCAGTCCCTTGCGAGGGGTGACATAAGGACTGACGATGTAGAGTCGCTGTGGATGGAATTGAGGAATTGTAAAGGTAAGAAGACACTAATGGGAATTATCTGCAGGCCCCCAAACAGTAGCCTGGATATAGGGTGCAAGTTGCAGCAGGAGTGAAAATTGGCATGCAACAAAGGTAATGCCACTGTGGTTATGGGAGATTTCAATATGCAGGTAGACTGGGAAAATCAGGTTGGTCCTGGACCCCAAGAAAGGGAGTTTGTAGAGTGTCTCCAAGATGGCTTCTTAGAGCAGCTTGTACTGGAGCCTACCAGAGAGAAGGCAATTCTGGATTTAGTGTTGTCTACTGAACCAGATTCTAAGTAAGAGTAAGAGGCGACCATGGCCAACAAGGGAAGTTAGGGATGGAATAAAACTAAAAGAAAAGGTGTATAACATAGCAAAGATTAGTGGGAAGCCAGAAGATTGGGAAACTTTCAAAGGACAACAGAAAGTAACAAAAAGGCCAATACGGGGTGAAAAGATGAAGTACGAGGGTAAACTGGCGAAGAATATAAAGAAGGATAGTAAAAACTTCTTTAGCTATGTTTAAAGAAAAAGATTAGTAAAGACAAATGTGGGTCCCTTGAAGGCAAAAACAGGTGAAAGTATTGGGGAACAAGGAAATGGCAGAAGAGTTGAAATTACTTTGGTTCTGTCTACAGTAAGGATGGCACAAACAATCTCCCAGATGTACTAGAGGACAGAGGATCTAGGGAGACAGAGGAACTGAAAGAATTGATCGAGAAATAGTATTGGATAGGCTGATTGGACTGAGGGCTGATAAATTCCCAGGGCCTGATCATCTGCATCCCAGGGTACTCAATCGTGGACACATTGGTGATCCTTTTCCAATGTTCTATTGATTCAGGATCAGTTCCTGTGGATTGGAGGGTAGCTAATGTTATCCCACATTTCAAGAAAGGAGCGAGAGAGATAACAGGAATTATAGACCAGTTAGCCTGACATTGGTGGTGGGGAAGATGCTGGAGTCAATTATTAAAGAAGTAATAATGGCACATTTGGATAGCAGTAAAAGGATTGGTCCAAGTCAGCATGGATTTATGAAGGGGAAATCCTGCTTGACTAATCTTCTGGAATTTTTTGAGGATGTGACAAGTATAATGGTTGAAGGGGAGCCAGTAGATGTAGTGTATCTGGACTTTCAGAAAGCCTTTGATAAGGTCCCATAGGAGATTAGTGGGCAAAATTAGAGCACATGGTATTGGGGTTAGGGTATTGACATGGATAGAGAATTGGTTGGCAGGCAGGAAACAAAGATTAGGAATAAACGGGTCTCTGTCAGAATGGCAGGCAGTGGCGAGTGCGGTGCCGTAAGGCTCGGTGCTGGGGCCGCAACTATTTATATTAATGATTTGGATGATGGGAATAAAAGTCCCACTAGCAAATTAGCAGATGACACAAAGCTGGGTGGCAGTGTGAACTGAGAAGAAGATGCTAGGAGGTTGCAGGATGACTTGGACAGGTTGAGTGAGTGGGCAGATGCATGACAGATGCAGTATAATGTAGATGAATGTGAGGTTATCCACTTTGGTGGCAAGAACAAGGAGGCAGATTATCATCTCAATGGGGTCAGATTAGGAAAAAGGGAAGTGCATTGAGACCTGGGTGTCCTTGTACACCAGGCAGTGAAGAAAGCTAATGGCATGTTGGCCTTCATAATGACAGGATTTGAGAATTGGAGTAAAGAGGCCCTTCTGCAGTTGTACAGGGCCCAGGTGAGACCACATCTGGATATTGTGTGCACTTATGGTGCCCTAATTTGAGGACGGACATCCTTGCTATTGAGGCAGTGCAGTGTATGTTCACGAGGTTAATCCCCGGGATGGCGGGACTGTCATATGAGGAAAGATTGGAAAGACTGGGCTTGTATTCACTGGAATTTAGAAGGATGAGAGGGGATCATAGAAATGTACAGTGGCTTGCAAAATCTTTCATACCCATTGAACTTTTCCACATTTTGTCACGTTACAACCACAAACATAAATGTATTTTATTGGGATTTTATGTGATAGACCAACACAAAGTGGCGCATAATTGTGAAGTGGAAGGAAAATGATGCATGGTTTTCAAATTTTTTTACAAATAAAAAACTGAAAAGTGTGACATGCAAAAGTATTCAGCCCCCTTTATTCTGATACCCCTAAATAAAATCCAGTGCAACCAATTGCCTTCAGAAGTTACCTAATTAGTAATTAGAGTCCACTTGTGTGTAATCTAATCTCAGTATAAATACAGCTGTTCTGTGAAGGCCTCAGAGGTTTGTTAGAGAACATTAGTGAACAAACAGCATCATGAAGCACAAGGAACACACCAGACAAGTCAGGGATAAAGTTGTGGAGAAGTTAAAGCAGGGTTAAATTATAAAAATAATCTCAAGCTTTGAACATGTCATGGAGCACTGTTCAATCCATCATCCGAAAATGGAAACAGTATGGCACAACTGCAACCTACCAAGACATGGCCGTCCACCTAAACTGACAGGCCGGGCAAGGAGAGCATTGATCAGAGAAGCAGCCAAGAACCCATGGTAACTCTGGAGGAGCTGCAGAAATCCACAGCTCAGGTGGCAGAATCTGTCCACAGGACAACTATTAGTCGTGCACTCCATAAATTGGGCCTTTATGGAAGAGTGGCAAGAAGAAAGACATTGTTGAAACAAAGCCATAAAAAGTCCCGTTTGCAGTTTGCCACAAGCCATGTGGGGGACACAGCAAACCTGTGGAGGAAGGTGCTCTGGTCTGATGAGACCAAAATTGAACTTTTTGGCCTAAATGCAAAATGCTATGTGTGGCGGAAAACTAACACTGCACATCACCCTGAACACACCATCGCCACTGTGAAACATGGTGGTGGCAGCATTATGCTGTGGCAATGCTTTTCTTCAGCAGGGACAGGGATGCTGGTCAGAGTTGATGGGAAGATGGATGGAGCCAAATACAGGGCAATCTTGGAGGAAAACCTGTTAGAGTCTGCAAAAGACTTGAGACTGGGGCGGAGGTTCACCTTCCAGCAGGACAACGACCCTAAACATACAGCCAGAGCTACAATGGAATGGTTTAGATCAAAGCATATTCATGTGTTGGAATGGCCCAGTCAAAGTCCAGACCTAAATCCAATTGAGAATCTCTGGCAAGACTTGAAAATTGCTGTTCACAGGCGCTCTCCATCCAATCTGACTGAGCTTGAGCTATTTTGCAAAGAAGAATGGGCAGAAATTTCAGTCTCTAGATGTGCAAAGCTGGTAGAGACATACCCCAAAAGACGTGCAGCTGTAATTGCAGTGAAAGGTGGTCCTACAAAGTATTGACTCAGGGGGGCTGAATACTTTTGCACGCCACACTTATCAGTTTTTTATTTGTAATAAAATTTGGAAACCATGTATCATTTTCCTTCCACTTCACAATTATGCACCACTTTGTGTTGGTCTATCACATAAAATCCCAATAAAATACATTTACGTTTGTGGTTGTAACGTGACAAAATGTGGAAATGTTTTAGGGGTATGAATAATTTTGCAAGCCACTGTATACAATTTTAAAAGGACTGGACAAGCTAGATGCAGGAAAAATGTTCCCAATGATGGGGGAGTCCAGAACCAGGGGCCACAGTCTATGAATAAGCAATTTATAACTGAGAGAAAAAACCTTTTCACCCAGAGAGTTGTGAATTTGTGGGGTTCTCTGCCACAGAAGGCAGAGAAGGCCACTTCACTGGATGGATTTAAAAGAGAGTTAGATAGAGCTAGAGGGGCTAGCAGATTCAAGAGGTATGGGGAGAAGACAGGCACGGGTTACTGATTGTGGATGATCAGCCATGATCACAATGAATGGTGGTGCTGGCTCGAATGGCCAAATGGCCTCCTCCTGCACCTATTTTATTTGTTTCTATGTTTCTAATAGGAGAAACACATGCTTGTGTCAGTGTTGTGCATTTGCAATTGGATACTGCGATGACTACAAGGAGTGATGTCCCACAAGGAGTGGTGTCCCACAAGGAGTGGTGCTGGGACCCTTGTTGTTTGTAATGTACATTAATGATTTGGATGTGGATGCAGGAGGCAAGATCTGCCAGTTCACAGATGACAGGAAGATTGGCTCATGTGTTGGTAAGTGTGGAAAGGGAGTTCTGGGCTGCAGTGAGATGTTGTAGTGTTATGGGTTGATAATTGCAGATGGAGTTTCATCCAGCCAAATGTTAGGTGTTGCATTTTGAGAGTACTAATGAGGGTAGGACGGGGATCTTGAGGGGTGGGTGTTTTGGGGAGTATTGAGGAAACAATGGAAGCTTTGAGTACATCCACAAGTCCTTGAATGTGGCAATGCAAGTCGAGTGAAGAGTGCTTAATTGTCATATGTACTGACAATAGAACAATGAGATTCTCACTTGCTTCAGCATATCAGGCCTGTAAATGACATGTAATAAATAAAAACCCAATAAATTAATCTCGCAGACCGTCCATAGTTCTGTGTTGCATTAATTTAGTTAGTGTTGTGCTGTTTTCAAGAGCCTGATGATTGTTGGGAAGAAACTGTTCTTTAACTTCGTGGTCATGGTTTTCATACTCCCACATCTTTTTCCTAATGGCAGGGGTGAAAGGAAGGGGTCATGGCCTGGGTGGTCTGGGTCTTTGATTGTTGCACCTTTAATTGGTGCCCATGACAATAAACAACCTTTGAAATCTATGAAACCTTTGATGATGCCAGCTGGCTTTTTAAGGTATTGCCTCAATAGACAATAGACAATAGGTGCAGGAGTAGGCCATTCGGCCCTTCGAGCCATTCAATGTGATCACGGCTGATCATCTACAATCAGTACCCCGTTCTTGCCTTCTCTCCATATCCGTTATCTTTAAGAGCTCTATCTAACTATCTCTTGAAAGCATCCAGAGAACCGGCCTCCACCGCCCTCTGAGGCAGAGAATTCCACAGCCTCACAAATCTCTGTGTGAAAAACTATTTCCTCATCTCTGGTCTCAATGGCTTAACCCTTATTCTTAAACTGTGGCCCCTGGTTCTGGGCTGCCCCAACATCGGGAACATGTTTCAGCCTCTGGCTCTGTCCAAACCCTTAATAATCATATATGTTTCAATAAGATCCCCCCTCATTTGTCTAAATTCTTGAGTATACAAGCCCAGCAGCTCCATTCTATCAACATATGACACTCCCACCATCCTGGGAATTGACCACATGAACCTATGCTGCACTCCTTCAATAGCAAGAATGTCCTTCCTAAAATTTGGAGACCAAAACTGCACCCAATACTCCAGGTGTTGTCTCACTAGGGCCCTGTACAACTGCAGAAGGATCTATTTGCTCCTATAATCAACTCCTCTTGTCATGAAGGCCAACATGCCATTAGCTTTCTTCACTACCTGCTGTACCTGCAGGTTTAATTTCAGTGACTGATGAATATGAACCCCCAGACCCCGTTGTACTTCCCATTTTCCCAACGACATCATTTAGATAATAATCTGGCTTCCTGTTTTTGCCACCAAAGTGGATAACCTCACATTTATCCACATTAAACTGCATCTGCCATGCATGCGACCACTCACCCAACCTGTCCAAGTCACCCTGCATCCTCATAACATCCTCCTCACAGTTCACACTGCCACCCTGCTTTGCCTCCTATAGATCCTTTCAAAGGTGGAGAGGTCAGTACATGCATGCAGGGCCGACCTTATGAGGTGCGGGGCCCACTTGGGAACCCCAGGTGAGCCCCAGGTTCCCAGCCAAGATCTGTAGAATCACAGAAATACAAATAAAATCTATTATAGAATGGAAAGTAATCAAAATGTGCACTTAAAAAGTGCCTGCAAGTTAATGGACCAAACAGATCTAAGCTACATTTTAATATAAAATTGCATACATGTAAGCCTACAAGTAACAAACAAAATTGTGTAGATCGCCTCTGAAAAATACATAGTTACAATACCACTTGTTTTTGTGACTGTGAAATGATAAAAAAAAAAGTAATTTAGTTAACTAGATCCTGGAAACCAATAACTATTTGCGAAAAACCTGTACAGGCATTAAATTTTGGGCTTCAGCCCCATCCTACCCTTTGGACTTCTACCCCATCCAAACTTAGTTGTGTGTGTATATGTTAGTTGTCTGTGCGTGATGTGTGTGTGTTAGTTGTCTGTGCGTTGTGTGTGTGTGGGAGGGAAGGGGAGAAGGGAGAGAGGGAGAGGAAGGAGCGAAGAAAGTAGAGATATAAGGAAGGGAGGGAAGAAGATAAAGATGGGAGGGAGAGAAGGAAAATAGAGAGAGGGAGGAGAGAAAGAAGGGAGGGAAGGAGAAGGAAAAAAGAGAGAGGGATAGAAGGGAGGGAGGGAAGGGAAAGAGAGATGGGAGGGAGAGGGCCGGCGGTAGGAGCGGATGCCGGGGTCCGGACGAACGCACGTGAGCGGAGGCAGAGGTTTGTAAACGTTGCTCCAAACCCCGGGCCGGCCCTCCCTGTGTTGTTCACCTCGTCTCCCCGGGCTGTGTGCGTGAAGCACGGCGACTGGAGGGGCGGAGGCGCTGCCCTGGGACTGTGAGGGACTTCCCCCTCTCCATTCCCCCTCATACCCCCCTCCCCGTCTACCCCTTTATTCCCCCTCCACCCCTCTACTCCCTCTCCCCCCCCCCCTTCACCCGGAGTAGATCTACCCCTCCCCAGGGCTCTCATTTAACTTTTTTTCCTGTTGCCAGCCAGTAAAAGATGAATGAGGGAATCAGTACAGGGTGGATCGGGGGATCAGTATAGGATGAATGAGGGGATCAGTACAGGGTGGATCGGAGGATCAGTATAGGATGAATGAGGGGATCAGTACAGGATGAATTGGGGGTGGCAGTGCAGGATGGATGGGGGGGGGGGGGGGGGTGGCAGGAGAATCAATGTGAAGTGAATAGGGAGATCAGTGCAGGATGAATAGATGGGGGGGGGGGGTAGATGGGGAGGAGGAACACAGGGGATGTCAGTGAGGACTGAATAGAGGAGGGAATGGGGATCAGTGGAGAGGAGGGGTCCCAGGATAAGGGGGGCGTACAAGAAGGTCAGCGCTCATCGGACAGGAACGGTATAATCGCCCCGTTGCCTTGTCCGCCTCTATCCACCGCCAAATGCCGCTGCCAAAGGGGAAGGCCGTTGGGATCTCCTTGCCACCGCCTCCCCTCCTCTTTTTTTTTAAAATTTCAAAATAGACTTTATTCAAGTAATAAATATTTACAATACATCAACCGTGCAAAAAATCCATCCGACATTTTCGGAGGCTATACAAATTGCTCCATGCAGTCTATACACATTTTTCAAATGTCGCGAATCGATCCCCCACCCGTGCCATTCATGTGGCCCCCCCGGCATGGGATACCTTCCCTTATTTTGAGGGGCGTCTCCACCATACCGTGCCCCCCATGTCCAGCAGCGGAAGGACCTTAGACTGTGGCCCTCCCCCACCGAGCCTTGGCGCTGGCTGCACCGAGCTTCAGTGCGTCCCTCAGCACGTACTCCTGCAGTCTGCAGTGGGCCAGTCGGCAACATTCCCTGACGGACATCTCGCTCTGCTGGGTGGTGAACAACGCTCAGGCAGACCAAAGAGCGTCTTTCACCGAGTTGATGACCCTCCAGCAGCACTTGATGTCAGTCTCTGAATGTGTCCCTGGGAACAGTCCGTAAATCACAGAGTCCTCTGTGATGGAGCTGTTTGGAATAAAGCGTACCAGGGACCCTTGCATTTTTCTCCAGACTCTTTGAGCAAATCCACACTCTGCAAAGAGGTGGGCAACCGTCTCCACTCCATAGCAGCCGTCCCGAGGGCAGCGTGCGCTGGTAGTGAGGTTCCGACGGTGCAGGAAGGATCTGACTGGGAGGGCTCCCCTCACCGCCAGCCAAGCCAGGTCTTGGTGCTTGTTGGTGAGTTCTGGCAATGAAGCATTTTGCCAGACAAGCTGGGCAGTCTGCTCAGGGAACCACGCCACCGGGTCCATCGAGTCCTTTCCCTGCAGTGCCTGCAGGACATTCTGTGCTGACCACTGCCCAATGGACATGTGGTCAAAGGTGTTGGTCCGGAAGAACCTTTCCACAGACGACAGATGGGGCGGCAGTGTCCAGCTGACTGGCACCTTGCGTGGCATCTGCGCCAGGCCCATCCTTCGCAACACCGGGGACAGGTAGAACCTCAGCAGGTAGTGACACTTGGTGCCCACGTGCCTTGGCTCTACACTCCGCCTGATGCAGCCACACACGAAGGTGGTCATCAGGATGAGGGCGACGTTGGGCACGCTTTTACCCCCGTTGTCTGCTGACTTGTACATTGTGGCCCGTCGCACCCGGTCCATCCTCGACCCCCAGATGAACTGGAAGACGGCCCGGGTGATCCCTGTGGCGTAGGAAGGAGGGACAGGCCACAACTGTGCCAAGTACAGCAGGCCCGAGAGCACCTCACACCTGATGACCAAATTCTTTCCCGTTATGGAGAGGGAGCGTTGCCTCCACAGCTCCAGCTTCTTCCCCACCCTGGCTATCCGCTCCAGCCAATTCTTGTTACACGCCTCAGCCCCCCCCGAACCAGATCCCCAGCACCTTCAAGAAGTCAGGCTCGATGGTGAAGGGGACGGAAGATCTGTCGGGCCAGTTGCCAAAGAGCATGGCCTCGCTCTTCCTGCGGTTGACCCTGGCTCCCGTGGCCGACTCAAACTGGTCGCAGATACTAATCAGTCTGCGGACCGACCCTGGATCCGAGCAGAAGACAGCGACATCGTCCATGTACAGGGAGGTTTTAACTTGAATGCCCCCACTGCCGGGCAGTGTCACTCCTCTAATGCTCGCATCCTTCCTGATGGATTCGGCAAAGGGTTCAATACAGCAGACAAACAAGACAGGAGAGAGAGGGCAACCCTGCCTGACTCCAGACCTTACAGGGAAACTGTCTGATTCCCACCCATTGATTTGGACTGCACTACGGATGTCGGTGTAGAGCAGTTTGATCCAATTCCTGATTCCCTCCCCAAAACCCATTTTGGAGAGCACGTCCCTCATGTACGTGTGCGAAATCCTGTCAAAGGCCTTCTCCTGGTCCAAGCTGACTAGGTAGGCATCCACCCGTCTGTCCGGCGATGGTATCTCTCAGCAGCGCTAGGCTGTCTGAGATTTTCCTGCCAGGTACAGCACAAGTTTGGTCCGGGAAGATCACCTGTCCCAGAGCAGACTTGACCCGGTTGGCGATGGCCTTAGACAGGATCTTGTAGTCTACATTCAAGAGTGTTATGGGTCTCCAATTCTTTATGTCCTTCATCTCCCCCTTCTGCTTGTAGATTAGGGTGATGTTGCCTTTCCTCATGGAGTCTGACATGCTACCAGCTAGAAGCATGTCGTTGTACACTTCTAGCCGGTCCGGGCCCATCCAGTCCCACAGAGCCGAATACAACTCGGCCGGTAAGCCATCGCTTCCGGGAGTTTTACTCGAGTCAAAGGAACGGATGGAGCCAGTCAGCTCCTCTAGGGTCAGTGGTTGGTCCAGACTCTCCCGCTTGCTGTCCTCCAAGACCTCCGTGATCGAGGACAGGAAGTTCTTGGAGGAGGTACTGTCTATGGCCTTTCGGTCATACAAATCTGTGTAAAAGGATTTGCAGATCCTCAGCATGTCTGTCTGTGAGGATGCTACCGAGCCGTCCTCCTCCCTAAGGCTGTTCATCACAGAGCTCCCCTTGTGAACCTTATGGAAGAAGAAACGTGAGCACGTCTCATCCTGCTCCACATGGCGGACCCTGGATCGGAAGATGATCTTGGAGGATTCAGAGGTAAAGAGCCGAGCTTGCCGGTCCTTCATGTCTCGAAGTTCCTCCTTCACATCCACCCCTCTCGACTGCAGAAGGAGCAGTTGTTGCAAATCTGTCTGGAGTTGGCACAATTCCCTCTGACTCTGTCTTGCTCTCTGAACCCCTTTACTTATGAAGAACCTCTTAATGTTCTCCTTGGTTGCTTCCCACCAGAGTGTGGGGGAGTCAAAGAGGGGCTTCACCGTTCTCCAACATGCGTAGTCCCTCTTTAGCTCCTCGATGTTCTCTGTGGTCAACAGCTTCATGTTTAACTTCCACGTCCCTCTGCCTGCCTTCCGGTCCTCCTGTAGGTGACAGGAAGCCTGAAGGAGGCAGTAGTCGGAGAAGAACACCGGCGTGAGGTCAGTGTGTCTCACCGTGACGGCCTTCGTCGTGAAGACAAAGTCTATCCGAGATCGGGCTAAACCGTCCGATCTCGACCAGGTGAACCATGGCTGGGACCCGCCTGCAGGGTCGCTGAAGGCATCGCGCAGCTTTGCATCTTTTACCATATCCATCAGGAACTTGGACGTGCTGTCCAGTCTGCTGTCGGCACTGCCGGATCGTCCAGCCGCATCAATGATGCAGTTGAAGTCACCGGCCAGAACGAGCTGCCGGGACGTGGCCAGCAGCACTGGGAGCTGCTGGAGAACGGCCAGCCGCTCGCTCTGCGTGGGTGAGGCATACACATTAATCAGCCGGAGCGGAGAGCCACGGTACATAACATCCACCACAAGGAGCCGCCCCCCAACCACCTCCCTAACCTTATTGATGGCGAAGTTCCCTCCCCGCAGCAAAATCCCCAGGCCGGAAGCACGGCAGTCATTGCCCCCCGACCACACCGACAGTCCGTGGGGCCACCATCGCGACCACCTCCGATAGCAGCGGAGGTGTGGCAGCCCGCACTCCTGAAGAAAAGTCACATCTGCCTTGACCTTGGCCAGGTACTGTAAGGCGTTCACACATCGCGCAGTGCTCTTTATACTGCGCACGTTTAAAGATGCCAGTTTAAGCTCCATTGTCTTTAGAGTCACTGACCATTTTCATGTCCCCTCATTCCCACTGTTTCGGCGAATTGCCTCAGCTTTCCTGGGCTCAGGAATCCAGCGATGAGGTGGGTTTCTGGTGGCGCAACCAATGATGTCGTTGGGGGGGGCCTTCTCATTCCACCCCCTTTCGGGCACACGGCTTCCTCCGTCTCCTGTAGCTGGGTCACGGTGGCTGGTTCACTGCTCCCGGTCACCTGGGGCCCAACGGCCTTTGTGCTGCTCCCGGTCACCCGGAGCTGGGGCCCATTGGCCGCTGCAATGCTCCCGGTCGCCCGGAGCTGGGGCCCATCGGCCGTTGCGCTGCTCCCGGTCGCCCGGAGCTGGGGCCCATTGGCCGCTGTGATGATCCCTGTCTCCAGGGGCTGGAGCCCCTCGACCGCTGCACTGCTCCCGATGTCCTGGGCTGGAGCCCCTTGACCGCTGCACTGCTCCCGATGTCCTGGGTCTGGAGCCCCTTGACCGCTGCACTGCTCCCGATGTCCTGGGTCTGGAGACAAAGGACTGTCAGGCCAGCAAGAACTGCAATCTGTGCGGGGAGGCAGGCCACCTTTACAGGGCTTGCCCTAAAAGAGCCTGCACCTATGCACAGGCAACAAGAGGGGCTGCTGCCAGCAGCCCCAACGTGGGTGAAGCACCCCCCACCACTACCAAGACCCCAGCAGAGAAAGGAAACGCAGATGAGGACAGCCCAACCACCTTGAAGCCCCAAGCGCCAGAAGGAGACGCCCAGCATCTTGCCCAGGAGGGAGAGTCAATGGAGGAGGAACAGAAGGAGAAGTGGACAACAGTGTCATACAAGAAGCCGAGGGTTCAGCCCAAAGAGCCGAGGCCGCAAAGGACTGGTAAGTCAAAAAGCAAAAGTAAACAACAAAAAAAGATGTCTTTCTATTACAGAAGGCTGCAATCTCTCCTCTTCGTCGGAGGATGAGGTGACCGGGAAGTCCCAACGAGGGAGACAAAGGAGGAAAATGGAGGAAGAGAAGAGAGAGGCACGACGATCACCTCCCGGCCCCAGGAGACCGAGAAAAGAGAAGCGGCCGAAGGACTCCAGCCCCAGGACACCAGGAGCAGTGCAGCGGTCAAGGGGTTCCAGACCGCCTCCCCTCCTCCGCCAGCCAACAGCAAGGTGCGGGGCCGAGCGGTACAGGTGGCTCAGGCGGCGAAAGGGGGCCTCCCCCTCCCTCCCTCCTCTCGGCGTCGGTGTGTGGAAGGGTTTGTTTTGAAAGTGGTGTCGCCGTTAGCGGATTGGCAAGCAGCGGCCGCTATCAGGGCGGGCAGGCAGGCAGGCGGGCGGGCGGGCGGGGTGCTGGAGGACGAGGAGGAGCCGCTATCGCTGCCAGAGATCCTATATCCTGCTGTGCGGGGTCCGTCATTCGCTCCGACCCTCCATCACCCCACACCCTGTATCTTTGCTCCGCACTACGTTGTCGCCGCCGCCGCCGACACGAAACGTCACGTTCCTTTTCTCCAGAGATGCTGCCTGACGCACTAAGTTACTCCAGTTTTTCGTGTCTATCTTTGGTATGAACCAGTATCTGCAGTGCCAAGCCGGGCACTGCGCGGGGCCTAATTGGGAGCAATCGGTCCAATCGACTTAAGGCCGCCCTGCATGTATGGACCAGTGTCCTCTACTTTTGTAATCTCCTGGCATTCGAGTTACTGAACCAGTCAATATACTCTCAACTGCAGATGCATAGAAGTTCAAGAGCGTATTCAACAACATACTGAATGTCCTCAAAGGAAATAGAATGGTGCTGGGCTTTCTGCATGATTGCATGAATGTGCTGGGCCCAGGACAAAACCTCGCGATTCTCACAGTAGATAACCTGGTTCGTAAAGCAAGTGTGATACTGGCCTTCATTATTCAAGGCATTGAATACAGTACAGCAGTAGGAAAGTTATACTCGAACTTTCTAAAACCATGGTCAGACTCCAGCTCGAGTACTGGACTCAGTTCTACTCACTATGCTGTGAGAAAGGTATGATAGTGATGGAGAGGTGTGAAGCTAGGTCTGGTCCCCCTGAAGCGGAGGAGAACATGAATGAGACATATAAAACCATGAGAGTTACAGATAGCGTGCCGTGCATGAAACCTTTCCCCAAATCAGAGGTAGATAAATGAGAGGACATAGATTTAGGATAAGAGGGAAAAGATTTGGAGGGGGTCTGACCTTCTGCAACCAGAGAATGGTAAACACTTGGAATGCACAGCCTGATTGAACTAGGTTTTTGACAGCATTAAAGAAGTGTCTAGATGAGCACTTGAGTGCTTTGGCATGGAAGATCAGGGACAAAATGCGAAGAGATGGAATTTATAAACAAAGGTGCCCACTGGTCACAGCATAAATGTGGTGGGTTGAATGGACTTTCCATGCTGTATAATTCTATGACTACGAATTCTGCAATGCCCAAATTAACAAGTGTACAGTTGAGTTTGACCTTGATATATTTCTTTCACCCTCTACGATTAATCTCCTATTTCCAGCTCGGGTTTAATGAGTACTGCAGAATGATTCGAGTCGTCTATAGGTTTATTCAACTCAGACGAAAACGATTTGTTAACTGCCACTGTTCATATCTGTTAACAGCCAGTAGTTAACAGTAGTCATAGAATGTGTCATCAATACATCGATCCACATTCCTCAGTAAATGTAATTGTGTTTTAACCATGTATTAATAACACTGCATTCCTTTGAATAAGATTCAAGAACAAATTTCTTAAACTCACAGCTCAACCGTGCCCACTGGACCGCGAGCACGGGCTCAGGTAAAATCACGTTATTTTATTATTCCACGTTATTTTATTTGCCTCCCTGCCTCCATGCCTCTCTGCCTGCGTGCCTCTCTGCCTGCGTGCCTCTCTCTGCCGCTCTCCCCTCTCTGCCGCTCTCCTCGCTCTTCCCACTCTCCCCGCTCTCAAAAACTCGATGAATTATTTTGGGAGGAAATTTGGAGAAAAGAGATGCATAAAAAGTGCACATTTTTAAAAATCAGGGTTCAGATATGCAAACCTTCAAAAGCAAATGATATGCTACATTTTCAAATGGGAAATAATGCTTAAGAAGCTAATAGAAAACTTGTATAAATGATTTGTTGTGCCATAGTTAGAATATTGTGTTCAATTTTTCTGGAACGATATGTCCTTCAGCTAACAAAAATAAGGAATTATTAGTCTGAGTTAGTCAATTAGTTAATGGTACAGTAACACTTTGCTAGCAGTCACTGTTGAATGGTATTCGATATACTAGTTAAGAGGGAGAAGGATGAGTCAGAAAACAAGGCTCTAAATTGACAAACAATGTGAAATGTTCCAAGATCTTCTTGGTAATAGACCTGTACATTTTGAATTGAATTGAAATTATTTGTCATTCAAAAATGAATGAAAAGAAATAGTAAGATTAAACAAGAACATACCAGTTCGAAGTTTGATGCTTATTTTATGAGGAGTTATGATGAGGGATTTCTTGAAGACCCTGCCAGCATGCATGCGTGACATTCTTCAAAGCAGCGGTGTGAAATCACAGATGGTAGAGTTGACTGAAGATAGTAAGATAAGAGAACTAACATACCAGTTTACCTTATAATAGAAGGTTGGGAGCGGAAGGCACAAAATCCCTCATCGTAACTCCTCATAAAATAAGGATCAAACTTCGAACTGGTAAGTTCTCGTTTAATCTTACTATTTTACTTCGGAGTGACTTTGTGAAGATTTCAAAGTTCTGTGATTTCATGCCCTGGAAAACGAGTCCATGCTCACACGCTGCCATAATAACCAATGGAGGAAGTATGTTAACTTCAGACTTGTACAGAGCTGAAAAACAAACAATGTATTATTTAACAATAATAATAACCCCTAAATTTGTGGAATTAAAATACAGAACTTAAAATAATGTCTGTAGATATCCCTGCATGGCCACAGGTTTGTTATAACCGTTGGAAGTTGTTTCATTAGACCAATCCGCCATTACAAGGGCGTGGCCCATGGGACTTCCAACATCCTTGATGTAGCTGCAGTCCTGGTGAAATGAGATTTAAATATCAGTGTCCACCCCTGCTGCACCACCCTGAGTCATCTTGATATGGTCTGCACGGGACTCTGTCATGAGGATGTTTGAACTTAGCAATAGAGCCAATAGCGCCATGTCTCTACCCCCGAGATAAATGGTGACATCCAGTTAATGTAGGAAGTGGTTCACTATGCATAGGCGTCTATCTACGGGATAAGCCAGGAACTCCAATTTGAGGCCAGATGACCCAGGCCTGTTTAGTTAGGTAACTGATAATGTGAAAGGTTACTTATTTTTGGGATATTACATGGTGTCCAGTGTAGTTGTGCAGAGACTGGACCTGTTTCACCGTTACAAGTGTCGTCAGCATCACTATTTTATATCTGTTAGTGAGAGGGACGTGGCTGGTGCCCAATTTCTGAATAGGTCAGGACAATGCCAATATATCAGGTCCGGGTATATTGAGGCCTGGGGATTTTGTGTTAAAATCCCCTCATGAGTTTTGACACTAGAGGGTGAGATACTCCTCCATGGTGTTCTAGCTCCTATCCCAGGTATGAGGATAGGGCACTTTGCACAATTGATGGCATTATAACTCAAGCCTTCATCAAAGTGTGGACTTACCAAGAACTCTAGCACAACCACAATGTTGGCTGTGTTGTAAGTTGTGTCTGGTCTGGTATAAAATACCTCCCATTTTTTGATATGGGTGAGGTACTGTTTCCTGGTGGACTCTGCATGATGCCGCAATGATATTCATGGTTTGGTCTGACAGCCCAATTCCAGGAGAGGTCTTTCCCAAATTTTGCACCCAATGGGTTCATTCGGTCATGGCATGGATGACTCTCTCTTGTCATAGGTGTACCTGCAAACTTGGGTGTTTGTAGATCGAAATCCATTGCTCTTACCATGTCGAATCCCACAGGGTACCATAGCTGAGTAGGCCAATTGGGTACTCCCATATACCTGATGTGGAGTCTTGTTGAATTTTCCGCAGGACCCGACTAATGAGGCAGAAAAGTGGTGAAAAATGCATAGAAAAACAATCCCCCCCTCCCCAGTGTACCGAGATGCGTCCATCGCTACTGTCCCAGGGTCTGATTCTCATGCAACATATATGTTGGTATCTGGTGATTAAGTCTTGATGCAAAACAATCGATATCTGGCGTTCCATACTGAGCTATAATGTCAGTAAATGACTGGTGGTCCAATATCCATTCGGTATTATCATTGAATTTGCGTGACCTGGAGTTGATATCCAAATGTTTCTTTCTGTGCACCAGTGCCAGATTGTATTGATCAATTAATCACAAGATATCGACTTAATTCCACCCATATGATTAATGCATGTCACCACGGTGGTATTATCAATTTGTAGGCGAACATGCAGATGATGCATGTCTGAAAGGTAAGCCCAAAGTCCATGAATGCTCCCAACACCTTATGATGATTGATACCCTGAAGTAAGGTTAACTCATGTGTATTCCATCGACCACCGCAGCTGGAGGTGGTATTGGTTGTTCCCTAGCCATGAGTACTTGCGTCAGTTTGTAACACTGTAGTTTTGGCCCTTTGTAGATTTTGGTAATGTAAGGGTCCAAATTGTGGCTGGGAAAAAAGGCAGCCACGAGCTTTCCAGTCACCCTGGTTATTTGCTGAATAGATGGTTTACTGATGCAAAGAAGACTGTTATATGCCTCTATCAAGTCTGTTGCTTTGTCCTTTGGCAAAGTGACAGACATGTGAACAGAGTCAATCGTGAATCCCAAATCCATAGTCACCGGAAGGCATTTAACTTGGATTTGTTTGGATAGATAATAACCCAGATTTTTGAACTAGGAGCTTGGTGGCTGAGACAGCCAATTTAGCCAATTCCAATGTTATCCCCACAATAAGATGTCATCCAGATACGCCGTGATAATATGTTTTTTGTTTCCGAAGAAATGCCAAGCTGGTTTCAATATTTTTGGAAAACAGTCTGGGCTGATATAAATTCATTAGGCAGCGCTTTCTACTGCCAGAGCTCCCATCCAGATAAATTTTAAATATCTGCGGTGATCTTTGTCTATTGGTCCTGAGTAGTATGCGTCTTTTAGGTTGATGCACCATGAAACACCCTTTGGAAAATGAGTTGTTTTAGAAGTTACAACATTTTCTCCATTTTTAATTGGGTGTACTGCACAAAAGTATTCAGTTGTGTCAAATTAAATGATGCGGACATCCGCCATCTTTTTTGTTTTAGGTGTAGATGTTTGATACAAACTCAAGAGACTCATGTTTTGGATTCTTCTATTGCTCCTTTTGTATATAGATTTAACGATTCCGCATGACGTTCCACTTTCTCTTTTTTGTGAAAGCTCAAACTTTTAGCTAGGTGCATGTTGAACCGGAAAGGAGGAGTTTGTCAACAGATTCAGTTTCGTATTGCTGAATACTGTGCAGTATGAAAGATCAGAAGTTATTCCCTGTACAAGTGTAACGTTCCCCCAACCTGTGAAGAAGTTGCACATGCTATGTTCTGAAGGCAACAAAAACCCACCTACCTCCATGTTTACCGGTGGTGCTGTGTTGGTTTTTTCCTTCTTTGGTTCCTGGGAGGTGGAGGCGTTGTGGTGTGGGGTTGGCACATCTTCCAGGAAGGTCGTCTGGGGTATGGCCTGAAAAAGACCATTGTGTAGGTCGTACGGCCTTCGCGCTTTCACCAGCTTTTTTTTCAGTGCGATAACGCAGCCTGCTGGTGGATGCATAGGGGTGCTACCGCCAAATATGTGAGGACCTGGTAGCGGCCAGCACCTTAATCATGCCGACGGCTATTGTCTCTTTGTCGAGGTCTTTTGCCTGTTTGGGCCGGTTGTGCCCAAAACAGAGTAGACAACTGTGCACTGCTGGTTCTACACAACGTTGCGAACTTGGGGTTTAGTGTAGGCCGGATGGCATTCTTCCTGAAGTAGTTGATCTCAATTGACCATACTGGAGAGTGTCAGAGCTTCTTGTTGCTCCTCTGACATATCTTCCGTCTACTGACCTGGATAGATATTTGGATAAAATTGGATAGATATTTATGGAATTCTCTGCCAGAGAGGGCAGTGGAGGCCAAATCACTGAATGGATTTAAGAGAGAGTTGGATAGAGCTCTAGGGGTTAGTGGAGTCAAGGGATATGGGGAGAAGGCAGGCACGGGTTATTGATAGCGGACGATCAGCCATGATCACGATGAATGGCGGTGCTGGCTCGAAGGGCCGAATGGCCTCCTCCTGCACCTATTTTCTATGTTCTATGTCTATGTTTTCTATGTAAATCTGGTAATACCCAAGGCAAGTAGGTTGAGGATTTGCCGCAGGCACATTGAGGGAAATACCAATTCCTGGAGCTAGATAAGTTGTTGAGTAAACTGGCTGCCTGTTGACAATGGGGGGCCCTTTTGTGAGGGCATCGCAACTTGGATGCCATCCCAAGTAGCTCCTCTTCTTGCACCCCTAGCATATTGTATTCTTCTGTCAACACCCCCTCTTCAGAGTCAGCTCAGACCTGACTCCTTATGCTCCCCTGCGAAGAGGGTGAGCATTTGGCAGCCCTGTAAAGTGTACTACTGTGTGTCTGCTCGGAGACCCATGGTGACCAGACACCTGCTGGAGTGGGTCACGTTGGACCTAGTGCTCCCCATCCGCTCATGCGGGATTATCGCCTGCCGTTGTTACCCACAAACGCCGTGTCTGTGAGCCCGGACCCTGCCGGGTCAATGGGCTTGCCCCACTTCCGGGCGTTGTGCTGCCAGTCCGACGTTCCCAGTGTATGGGCTGCGGCATTGAGTTGGAGCTCCTGCTCTGTCTTCGTTACCCGCGAACGGGGAGTCTCGGCGCCCGGACCCTGCCGGGTCAACGGGCTGCCCGACTTCCCGGTTTGTAGTTTGCCATTCCCGCGGTCCGCAGTCAGTCTTTCTAGGTGGTCCCTTGGTGGGGTACTCTGTCCCACAGAGTTCCTGTAAGAAAAACTTGACCTCAGGTTAGTCGTTCCTTACCTGCAGGTCCGTTCCGATGGAGAAGCGACCCTCCTCCCTGCCTGTCGCTTCGCATTTCGACGATATGAGGAGTTACGTTGGTGATTACATGAAGAAGGCCCGCCAGGCTGCATGCGCAGCAAACTTCAAAGCAGCGGTATGAAATCATAAATAAACAACACCGAAGTAAACAGTAAGATCAGTGACTTGAGAACTACCAGATGATCTTTTATGAGAGAGGGTTGGGTGTGGTGGGCACATAATCACCAACATAACTCCTCATAAAATCAAGATCAAACTTCAAACTGGTAAGTTCTTGTTTAATCTTACTATTTTCCGTGAAGAGTTCAAAGCTTGGTGATTTCATGCCGCAGATTACAATCTCAGCATCCCACTGCATTTGATTGACTCGAAAGAGAAATAAATGCATTAGTAATAACATTGCATTCAATGTAATGATAGGGTTTATTTAACAATGTAAACAAACAACAGTACCCCTAAAATTTAGGTACTTAAAATGTCATTGGCAAACAGCCCTGGATTGACAATTGGCCGATGATAAAATTCTGAAACATCAGCTCATTTGCCCATCCGATGGCCGCTAATATTTGGTTGAAGGACACATCCCTCCCTTTGGCCGCCAACATAGCTGCTGCCCTAGTATAATGAGATGTAAACACACTATCTAAATGATATACTGACGTTGAAACTGACCTGGTGGAATGAGACATACAATCTTCAATATTAATACCTGTTGCAGCCACCTTGAAATAGTCTGAACCGACCTTGTGTAATTGTTTATTAACTAATACACAGTGCTGAATCTATACTTCTAAGGATTCTGGTGGTCTTGATAACATAAAATTCAGACCATGGGGTATTCAAAATGATCTTAAAAATCATGCCAGCCCTGGTCTGCTCTGCTAGTGTAGACCAGAATGTAAAATGCAATGGCATGAACAGCCAATTCCATCCTATCCAGCCATAGCGTTTGCAATGTTTTGCCGCTGTTGTGCTGATATTAGAGTCATGACTAAGGATGTAGCTGGAACCCCTTGGTGAAGTAATGTTTACACATCTACAAAAAAACAACTGCATAATCTTGTGATGTGAGTACTTGTATCAAGATCTTTTTAACAACTTGATATCCGGATTGGTTCCCTTATGTTACTGCAGTAATTTCTCTATAATTGAACTATTGTCAATATCACTTAAAATGAACTGGAAATGTCAGTAATTTGTATCGTATCAAATGTATCATTAATATTTAACAAAGATTTCTGATCCCCTCAATAGAGATGTACTGCTTTTTTGGATGCTATCCATGCATACTGCAGTGAACACCCTCATGGCTAAATATGACAACCTGAGGCATAAGTCAATCCATTGAAAATGTGTAAGTCAATAATCGTTTTACTGTGCAAAGACCAGTCTCCTGAACCACAGTTTAAAACAGCAAGTTCATGCTTTTTGGCATAACTGTACCGTTGTGCCATAATGCCTGATGAAGCAGGCAACACGGAGGCTTGGCCAGTCCGATAGTACGAATCCAAACGAGGTCTTGCTGACTGTTTTAAGACCCAGCTAATGAGGAAGACATAAAGTCCATTCCTCCTATTGAAGCGAGAATGTATTTCTCCACACTGTTGTGTCACATAATTTTGCAAACAGTGAAACATGCATGAACATGACGAACATTTGATGAAGTATTGAATCATGCTTTCATCATACTTTGAGATCCAACACTTATTCTGTGTTATCATCAATCTAAACTGGACGATAAATCTGTGGCAAGGAGATTAATTACAGGATATTCTTCCTAATTACCATGAGACTAACATATATCACCATTGTAGAGTAGCAACTTAAATTTGTGCATGAAGAATACGTATATTCACTCAAAACCTTACTCAATTGTGCATTTAGTGTATATATTTAGTTGATACTAACAACTGAAGAATTGGTAACTCATGCAATCTCCACTACTTTTGAGTAGGTGATGGTATTTGGAACTTCTCACTTAGAGTTCTAAACATCAGTTCATAATAACTGAATTCAACCGACCACACTACTGTAGCGAGTTTCAAGTTCAATGAGTTATTGTCATGTTCAGCAATGCTGAATACTGTTACTTCATCATTGAGGCTGAAGTAGCCTCAGCTGACAATAGCACAATAACACGATCTAATTGCTACTTACACAATATCAGTTCCTTGATTTGATCAGCTGCAACACAGCTACTATATTGCCAATAACTCTTAACTCAGTTTTGTAACAGATTGCTATAACCCCAATCTCTTGCCACAAGGCGGAGACAAGGCTAATAATAATTAAAGGTAAATCCCAATTTACCAACAAACGCTTTATCCCATACTGCAAAGCTTTACTGTTATAGTACATTGATAACCTTTGTAATGGGATTTGTATAACATGTATCTCTTACCTTATGAATCTGTTGAAGTCAGGAATAAGTTTTTACATTCGGAAAGTTCATATGCCCGATACTCTCCATTCTTCATAATAACATGCCAATCCTGCCTTATTGCATGGGTGGTTTGCATGAGAACTTCTACCCAATTTCTAAACCCTGGCCATAATCCAACTTACTTGGAATGCTCCGGCTGTGCCTAAACCAAATATTTTTACCCTTTGTGTGTTGTACAAACAAATGTAAATATTACAACTTGTGAATGGTGCACTACCCAAATTTTGGAAGTGCTAGACCCATTTAGTTGAGCATGATTGGAAGGTGCATGTAATTTCTGAGCT
Organism: Raja brachyura; assembly: GCA_963514005.1. The sequence goes on along the minus strand of OY740789.1, from coordinate 42,629,558 downwards.
ATCATGCTGCCCCCAGCTCCAGTGAACTGCTACTGCCGATGAGCACCTGGGGTGCGTTCTGAATGATGACGTTTGCCCGTTGTTGGCCGAATTAATTCATCTGCCAGGCTTCTTCCCCTGTAGAATAGACCTACCTGAATAACCGATTCTGCGGCCGGCTCTTACATGCCCCTGTTAGCGTTGTTCACTGCCAGCACATATGTGCTTGAGTCTGTTCTATTGACATCTTCAGAACCCGGAGTCATCTTGACCTTTTGCTCTTCCCACCTAAGAGAGGGTGATTTGTAGACAACTCTAACAGGCATTGCCGCAGGCCGTAGGATACAAATACTGATACGAACTCATTGGCCTTAACCCAATAGAATATTTTACTGGGATGGCAACTTTATTGTCAGGAAAGGTACCTCTGACACGTGCCCTTCATCCCTTTGGGTATGCCCCATGGCCATACCCTGAGACACAGTGCCAGCAGGATACTGACCCATCTTGGTCTCTGCCTCCGAGAGTGAGACCTTTGCAGCACTGTATACAACAGTTGCTGTATTTAGGATAGTCGTTTCAATGCATTATCCAGCCCCAGTGAGGAATTCATCCCCCGACTCCATGGGCCTTGCTCTCTAGCCCCGGTGGAGAATCATCTCCCGACTCCGTGGGCGAGCAGATATGTGTGAATTTGAGCAACCCCGTCGCAGGAGTTGCTGCCGCCGCCTTTCATAAAGGCCGGCACTTTTTGACATGAACAGCCCTGCATCAGGCGCTGCTGGCACGGCTCTCCCATAGGCCAGTAATGTCACAAATGAAAAGTCCTGTATCAGGTGCTACTGGCACAGCTCTCCCGTAGACTGGGACTTTCATATATGAAGCAGCCCTGTCAGGCGCTGCTGGCGCAGCCTTTCCCATAGGCCCATACGTTTTACACAATAAGCAGCCCTGTCAGGCGCTGCTGGCGTGGCCTCTCCCATAGCCCCACGCTATTGCTGTGTAAGCTCACTAAATCAACATTTAGAGTACAGCTTTACCTGTGAAGGGTAAAAATAAATCATAGCAACCTGTGCTAAAACAATTATAACATTGTCAGAACATATAACAATAACATTTTACTTTGCCTTTTACTTAAAGAAAAAACACTATAAAATACATACTTTTTATTATGAAGAGAAACCCTTTATCGCCCGACTCACCTGAGTCCAAATAGGGCTGAATGAGCCAGTAATTTCTTGACTGGGGACCAACGTCTGTGAGCCACTGACCCCACTTGTCAGTGGCTCCAGCGTTGCTTCCTTGCCGTTCCAACGGCATCCCACAGGCTGGGAGCTGTTGACTCCCCGTCAGCGACTCTGCTTAAATTTCCTGCCGTTTTTACGGCATCCCTGCAGGCTGGGAAGCCGCTGACCCCCCCCCCCCCCTGTCAGCAATACTGCTTAAATTTGCTGCCGTTTTTACGGCATCCTTGCAGGCTGGGGAGTCGCTAACTGCACTGATAGCGGCTCCTTATCTTGCAACCCAATCAATTTTGCCGGTTTATCCGCATTTGCGGTCGGACTGGAATTTCCCCACGGTCCATAACCGGCAATATGTAGGGCTGAGAAACAGGCATGAAAAACCTCTGTAAGAAGAGGCTCCTGCCTAAAAAACCCTGGTAAGTAAAAAAACAAACTTACCTTTTAAGTTTAACTTACCACGGCAGGAGCTCTGTCCTGCCCGACTGGTGCTTGCGCCAATGCGGCTGGTGTAATGCTGCATATGCGGCAGGCACGTGCTGTTAGGGTAGGCAAGGTAGGCAGTGCCTACCCTGACTAAAATTATAAAATAGTAATTATTTTAGATATAAACATTTTATTTATATATATATATAAAACATACATAAAATGGTCATAAATAGTAAAGGCACGGGGGAATTATGCCTCCCTAAGAGATCAATCTCTGAGGGAGGCATAATTCTCCCGTGCCTTTCATCAGCAGTGCGTTTTAAACGCGGAAGTATGTGCTACTCACGTGCCGTCGACGCTGCTTCAAGCCATCAGTGGGAATGGTCCGTAAAGGCAGCTGAAACTCTGCCTTTACACTGTGGACCAGTGCATGTGCTGCATTGCGCACTGCGCATGCGCACCAGCCTACTGCGCATGCACAAGTTTCTTAGCGGGATTTTCAAGGGTGGATTTACCTCTATAATCTTTGGTGATTACCTGAAGAGTTTCACGAAGCAAACTTATGGATATTTTTGCTGCAAACAAAGAGAGAAGAATGGATTCTGTGCACAAATAATATGGTAAGTAAATTTTTTGGAGCTATATGTTTTTAAATACTTTATTAAGAGATAGGACCTATTGAAAACAAATTACATGATAAAAGTCGAGAGAACAATCTGCGCTTGCGCGGTTTCCACGATTTGAAAATAGCCGAATGACAGTACACCGGGGAGGGAACAATGTGCGCATGCGCGGTTTTCAAGATAAAAAAATGCCGACCGGCAGTTTACCGGGGAGAGAATAATCTGCGCATGCGCGGTTTTCAAGATTTTTAAAAGCCACTGCCTACCTTGGCTGATTACTCACGGCACGTGCCTGGTATGCAGCCTGGTGGGCCTTCTTCACAGAATCACTCATGTGACTCCGAAGTAAAATGGATGTTATCCCTAACAACTAAGTTCAGATAGACAGTAACATGGATAAGGGAGAGTCAATGGATGTAGTGTATCTGGACTACAGAAAGCCTTTGATAAGGTCCCACACAGGAGATTAGTGGGAAAAATCTGAGCACATGGTATTGGGGGTAGGGTATTGACATGGATAGAAAATTGGTTGGCAGACAGGAAACAAAGAGTAGGAATTAACGGTAGACAAAAGTGCTGGAGAAACTCAGCGGGTGCAGCAGCATCCATGGAGCGAAGGAAATAGACAGCGTTTCGGGCCAAAAACCTTCTTCAGACTGATGGAGGGTGGGGTGGGGGAGGAGAAAAGAAAAAGGAGGAGGAGGAGCCCGAGGGCTGAGGGAGAGCTAGGAAGCGGAGGAGACAGCAAGGGCTAATGGAATTGGGAGTTAGGAATTAACGGTTCCCTTTCAGAATGGCAGGTAGTGACTACTGGGGTGCCTCAAGGCATGGTGCTGGGACAACAGCTATCACAATATATATTAATGATTTAGATGAAGGAATTAAAAGTAACATTAGCAAATTTGCAGATTACACAAAGCTGGATGGCAGTGTGAACTGTGAAGAGGATGCTATGAGGATGCAGGGTGACTTGGATAGGTTGGGTGAGTGGGACGATGCATGGCAGATGCAGTATAGTGTGGATAAATGTGAGGTTATCCACTTTAGTGGCAAGCTCTGTACCAGGTGCTGTTAGCACGGCTCTCTCATAGGCCGGTAATGTCATAAATGAAACAGCACTGTATTAGGCACTGCTGGCACAGCTCTCCTGTAGGCTGGCACTTTCATACATGAAGCAGCCCTGTCAGGCGCTGCTGGCGCGGCCTGTCCCATAGGCCCGCACTATTACAGTGTAAGCTCACTAAATCAACATTTTTTGTGTACAGCTTTACCTGTGAAGGGTTAAAACAATTCACAGCAACTTGTGCTAAACAACAAGGATTACATTGTCAGAGAGATATAACAATAACTTTTTATGACTTTAACTTTGCCTTTAGCTTTTAACTTTAAGAACTATAACATACATACATTTTATTATTAAGATAAATCCTTTGTAGCCTCTGTATGGGGGGGTGGTGGAGAAGGAGTGGAGACACTTTTCAGAAGTCAGACAATGTTTAATAAAGTTTAGCGGGCATTTTACTTGGTCCTGAAAGCTCCAATGAGCCAATTAAAATGCCCAGCCAGCGAAGGAGATTGTCTATGGCTGCCCTCGACTGCCTGTAACTACATAGCGACCCCAATCCACTGCACTACGAGTTAAAAAGAACCATGCCGATCAGTTTTGACTCGCAGAATATTTTTAACACGCTGAAAAATTTTCCGCAACCTAGCTGAGGCTGCGAGTATGCGGGAATTTCCCTTGAGCATGAAGGAGAGTTCCAGTGATGTCATAGGACCTCCTAGGACCACATGTCGACCATGCTGCGGGTTTGAGTCGAGGGCAAACTCTTCTAAACTCGCAGAGTAGGTCACCGCAGTGGGACAGCCCCTTTACTAATGACATTTCTCCTCATCTGTCTAAAGGTACATCCTTTTATTCTGAGGCTGCGCCTCCACATCCACTCATGCAGGATTTTCACTATTAGGTAAGTTTCAATGACCCCCCCCCTCATCCTATGAAACCCCAGTGACTACAGGCCAAGAGTGAAATATGCTCCTCATACATCAACCCAATCATCCCTGTTGATGATTCTCATAAACCTCCACTGGACCCTCTCCAATACCATCACATCCATCCTCAGATGTGGGGCCCAAAACTACTCATAATATTCAAAATGTGTTCTGACCAGTGCCTGATAAATCCTCAGCATTACATGCCTGTTTGTACATTCTAATCCTCTCGAAATGAATGCTAACATTGCATTTGCCTTCCTTACCACTGATTAAACTTGCAAGTTAACATTTTGGGAATCCTGTCCCAGCACTATCAAGTCCCTTTGCACCTCCAATTGCTGAATCCTCTCCGCATTTAGAAAATAGCCTTTATTCCAGGTACGGGATACTGAGTTGGATGATCAGCCATGATCATATTGAATGGTGGTGCAGGCTCGAAGGGCCGAATGGCCTACTCCTGCACCTAATTTCTATGTTTCTATGTTTCTATTCTATGTTTCTATTCTTATTACCAAAGTGCATGACTGCACACTTTGCTATGCTGTATTCCATCTGCCACTTCTTTGTCTTCTCCCACAATCCATCCAAGTCATCCTGCAGACTCACTTCTTCTTCTGCACTACCTGCCCCTCCACAGGTCTTCGAGTGTCACTAGTCACTGGCAGCCAACCAGAAAAAGCCCCCTTTATTCCCACTCTTTACCTTCTTACATTCAGCCAACCTTCTATTTATGCTAGTATCTTCCCTCTAATACCATGGGGTCTCATCTTGTTTAGCAGCCTCACGTGCAGCACCTTTATGAAAGACCTTCTATTTGTCAAAATGTCAAATATTTATCCATCTCTATTAAATACTTCCTATGGCCCAGCATGCACCACCAGCTGGAAAGGATACTTTCAGAGATCTAACACCCATAAACCTCTGTGTAAGAAGGATCTGCAGATGCTGGTTTACACAGAAAATGGTGAGTGGCAGGAACTCACTGCCAAGGATGGTGGTGGAGGCAGATATAATAAAGAAAAGGCATTTAAGAGTTTTATGAAATTGCACTTGGATATGTAGGCAATTCAAGGATATGGATAACATGCAGACAGAGGAAATTAGTTCATCTTGGCATCATGTCTGACGCATACATTGTGGGCTGAAGGGTCTGTACCTCTACTGTACTGTTCAATGTTCTATGTTCAGTGCTGCACAACACATCAGGCCCAAAGTGCAATGGATGATTTAGTCTTTGGGAATATTTGTTCTAAAGATGGTGATGTGAATTTAACAGAAAAGGTTGTATTATTGAAATAAAAGTAAATTTGAAGTAACATAAAATGTGCTCCATCAAGTTACAACATTCAATGGAAATAGCACGATAATGTCAGATTGGTTTCAATTCCTGAAGTGGTATGATGCTTTTACAATTGGAATGATTACATTGGGCCTTTGAAGCACCCACAGATGCATCAATAGCAGTCATTAATGTACATCTTCTCTCTCATATACTCATATTCCAAATTATAATGGTTGGCTTTTAAATTTGAATTAGCTGAAAATGTCCAATAATATAAACTTTTCAGTTTAATTATATATTAGTCTGTGGGGTTGCTTACTATGGTGAAATATGGCTCGCATTGTCATACTTGCTGTGCCTCATTTCTTTGCCATGTCACCCTGTTTCAATGTGTCAATATACATGCACTGGTCCAACGTGGATTACAAGTTTTTATCCACTGTAATAGTATCATCATCAATAACGCTCAATGCACGGATTTATTCGAGAAGCACAGTATAACTTTTTATATCATGAACCAATGAAATGGCATCCACATAGGCCTAGAAATGATAACCAAAGGTATATGCCATATCTTAAGACACATGAAACTGCATATGCTGGAATCTTGAGTAATAAACAAACTTCTGGAGAAATTCGTCAGGTCAGGCAGCATCCGTGGAAGGAAGGAATTGTTTACGATTTTTCAGACTGAAAAAGGAGGTACAGGAAACTCCTCCATCCATATTCTCAAGAGATGCTGCCTGACCCACTGAGTTTGTATCTTCTTTCGATAAGCAGCATCTGTAATTCCTTGGTTATTTGGCTCATAACTTTATTCCTTCAACATGGAAAAGGGAATGAATCTTCATTGAGAGCTACAATTAATATTATACTAGGGCAGAGAATGCGCCACGTTAAATCCCAAACGCAATATGTCTGTTTATCACGGGTTGAGATGCAGAAAAACACCAAAAGGAAGAGTGTCGTGAGAGACCCTTGAGTACTAAATTTACCGCTGGTATTTATGCTGCTTTTGCCAGTAGCAAGTGATAACCCAGTCATCCATTGAAGAAAGCTTCGAATTTGTAGAATTTGATGATTCAATGATAATGGATAAACTGTTAACAGATTTATTCTATCCTGATCTTGAGCAGATTTTTGGCTTAAACTTAATCACGAGGCTGTAAAAAATAATCCAAATGGTGCGTCTGAAATCCATCAGCACAGTTACCATTTGAACACTTCTAACAACATGATGGTGTTTCACCAGTTGACCTCCCCTGGTTCCAATCGGACATGTCACATATACTGTAAAGATTTTGGCGCTGCTGTACCCCGACTTTTACGGAAATAGAGATGTGCTCCTTGATGAAATACCACACGGTTGTAGAAATATATATATGTTGCTATAGATGCCCACGAATGTTCTGAAATTCGTTTAGAATTAGCGCTGTGTTCACGTGTTCCGTGTTCAGAGTATTGCCATCGGATCTAATCGTTTGTTTTCAGTGGATGCTGTAACATCGTTTGACCTTTTAATGTTAATCTGAACGCAGTTATTCAGGTGATTCTAAACACAGTGCAAATAATAGAGAACAAACTGTTCTGCTGAATCGGCAATCTCGCATCCATAGAGTAAACCACCAAACAGGAGAATGAAGCAAGTGTTAAATTTGAAATTTGCATTCATCAAATATACCAAGGTGTATACGTAAAAGTAGATTAATTTGGTAGTAAAAGTATCCCGCTTTTGAATTGTGTGGCAGGGGTGCCTTTTTAAACAGAACAATTAACGTATGGAGTTATAACTTGCTTCGCAGTTTGTGCCGAGTTTCTCTTCTGTATATTCAATGCAATTTTCAATCCAATCTTGCAACACACAACCAAGTCAATTCCAATTCTTGTTTTCTGGGTTATTTCTATTCATTTAATATAAATACAACAATGTGTGAAACCGTTTCTAAATATTTAAGGTAGTTCTGTGCTCAATGTACCGTGTGATAAATCTGTAATCCCCCGGTAACAGCCGATTTTTGACGTGCAATTGTATTTCTTTGAATCTTTTAAAACCGAACAAATCACTCTGATTCTTTGTTGGAAAGGATTTAATCCTTTCACGGGGGTTCGCACTTTGGAACAAATGCATCTTTCACTGTTTCTTGAAATGAAGGACTGTATCTTTTCACGTAAAGTTCTCCAAATGAAAAGATACGCTTTCAAAGAATCAAAGACGGTTTATACGGTGACAAATTAATACATTCTCCCACCGCTATGAAATTAGGAAGGGAACATGTATGGCATTATATTAAAAGAAATACGAAGCTTCAATTAAGGGGCAACTACTTTGCTACAATTTAGAAAGCATTTAATTTAGCAAGCGACTGGGTTGTTCGCGGCGGTGAACCATGTACTTCTATCATGATGTAGAGAGACTGCGTTTGGAGCAGAAGTCTTGCGCGTTGCATTTACCACAACAGTACATGTCAGTGCCTTTCATTAATCAAACTATAGATTTGTTCTGTAAAGTATTGTAAACTCAGTAGATTGATCCAACATTATTGTATTGTGTTAATGACATATTCCACTGAAAAGGTTTCGACAATAATTTCGTATCTAGTCATGGCAATGGCTCGATTACGATTTGATTTGCAATTTCTTTTATCACCAGATTATTTTACTTTCGAGGTTTTTTTCGAGTAAGACTGGCGCGATTTGTTAACCGAGAATATGCTAATTCTGGCAAACAACATTTCAAATAATGATCATCTGATTTTGCAGAAATAAGTTAACTGAAGTATTCAAGTTATTTTAACGCAAGTTCCAACAGTAAGACACATGTTGTAAAATGGTTACGGCACGGAAAGAGGCCATTCGGTCCGTCGCGTTCTTGAACCCAGAGATGCTGTTCTTTAACCCTGTAAGAGAAAATCCATCATCGCTCCAACCATTTTATTAAATCTCCTCCTCATTACCTTCAAGGCATTTCCATCCTTCCTTCAGCGTGCTAACGTGAATTGGATGCAATATTCCAGTTAATTAAAGGCCGGCCCTTCATAAATATACAATAAAACCTCACTGCTTTTGAACCATGTGCCTCTAATTCCGTTTTACTTACCATGTCCAGTGTGTATTGTCATGTTGCAAGACTTATGTGCATGTAAGGACGGAGCTCTGCTCATGCAAATATTTAAGATCGGTGTGCTATACATATTCTATTTTTACTTGGACAGTATGTTAAAGGAAATATTCTAAAATTGTATTTGGAAATAAAATAATTTAAATTAACCACATAATGTGCTGATACGGGCCAAAATGCGGATAAATAGAAATATCTTAGTCCACGTGGGCAAGTTGGGCCGAGGGCTCTGTTTCAGTGCTGTGTGACACTATGATGCTTATTGTAATTTCACATTACATTAAGACTTCAAGATGCATCAGATGTGTGACTTAAGTCACGGTGTAAATTTGAGATAGAAATGTCATTGACTTATGGACGCAAAATACTGGAGTAACTCAGCGGGACAGGCAGCAACTTTGGAGGAATGGGTAACCCTTCTTCAGACTGATTCATTTACTTATGGGGATTACCTAATTTATGTTAAAACTAATTTACAATTAGTCTGTGGTAACAAACTTTCACTTTCCACAATCTTGCTTTGATTTTACAAGTTGTAAATGATTTACAGTTAAAATACTATATACGTGCAGTGATTACTTTGCAGTTTTGATAAACAAATGTCATGCATCCATATTCTGCATGGAGATGAATTCTCACTGTTCGAGATTCTGAAATTGAATGGGATTTAGGGAACAAAATCTTGGTTTTAATCCAGTTGCTACATCGCAGCTTTTTTTTTACCCCAATCGAGAACAAGGTCACGTACATACCAAATTACCAAAGGAAATTTGGATTACAATTACCTGTAAGATCTGGAGATGTGGATCGAGTCAAAACGAGTTAGTGCCTTTCCCTACCTCCCACCCGGCGAATAACTTGTTAGTGGAACCATCAACAGAGGCCGCTGTTCGCGTTCATTTCCCATTAAATGGGTTTGCTCCAAGGCACCGTTCGCTTGCAGGCGACCTACTGCAGTGTTGCTAATTGTTGCAGCATAGGTTTGGAATTATAGCGCCGCAAAGCCGAACGTGTTGTGATTTGGACGAGTTCTGCGCTGGCGTGTATATTTGCTATTGGCTTCACTTTCCACTAATTAATTCAGCTGTTTGTTGATGTTACTTTCTGGAGTAATCATCAAGCAAGTACAGAATGCATAATTATTAGAAGCACGTATTACAATCAAAACAAGTTTCACTTGTCGTCCCATGTGTATCTGCTGTATTTTGTTCTGAACATTAGGGGAACTGAAGTCGACAGGTGTTCAGTCCCAATGTACGATTGAAATAGAGCTGACCCTTGGTGTTTTACACAATATAATGTCCCGGCGATAAAATATTTGTTTAGCCATTGTGAAATAGCAATATTAAACAGCATTGCCTTACTGTACGTGTTTTTAAACGTGGCACACCATTTAACTTAGTTTGCTAAATATGCACAATGGTTATTAGAATAATGGTCAGTCCAACATCGGAACGAATGTTCATATATTATACCGCGGACGTTATTAGACTGTACCCAGTTATAAACCCTATCCGTGAGGTTTGACAAATTTCAGAATATTTCTCAAAAGGACACAGGGTGCTGGAGTAACTCAGCAGGTCAGGCAGCGTCTCTGGAGAACATGGATGGATAGGTGATGTTTCGGGTCGAGACAGCTTCTCCAGATAGAAGAGAATAATCATATTCCAAATATTATTCATGAAGTGAAATTGTATCATTTAACTTTGATACAGAAGTTGAATTAGATACAACGGACTAAAGATGCTGGTTTAAAAACAAAAGCACAACGTATTGGAGAAATTTAACTAAGTGCAATAGGCGTCCTGTGGAAACCACTGATAACACCAGGAATGTCAATAATGGTTTGTGCCAGTTACTTCCTCTTACATGAAACATGTAAGATATTTGAAAATAATTTGGTGGTAAACGTTTTCATTAATGAGGCGTTTACAGCGTGGAAACTGTCCCTTTGCCCCATCGAATCCACGCCGCCCATCTACACTAAACCCGCATTAATCCATTTTCAACCGATGTTGCAGCCTACAAAATAAATTCTGTAAAACTTCGGAACGAAAAGTTCGCATAAAATAATTTAAAATGTTTACTTAACAATTTAATATCTTAACGGCCTATGGAGTTGCCTTGCATCTTTAAAGCACATTGAAAGAACACAGTATTCATCAGCGATGGGAAAACATCAAAATAAAAATGTAAAAAGGAGCATTATTTTACCGGAGCGCGGTAAAACAATTCTGATCAATTAAGAGCAGCTCAGCATATGTTTCAGCTAAAAAAACAACAAATTAACGTAACACGCTGCAAAATTAACGTAACACGTAACACCGACATTACGGTTTTCGTTCTTCTAACATTAATTACAGTTAAAATGGGACTCAAGAGTTTCGGTTCTGGATGGCTGACCAATGTGCCAACCGGTTATTCAGGTCGTTTACTGTCAGGTGAAATAACATGCAGATTCATTCTATTAAAACGAATATTTTATTATATTTTTTAATATCATAACAGCTTCTGGGATAGTATATCGGTGGACCTTTGAACAACGCAGAAGATGGTGCGTTCAAAATATTAAAACTTTTAATATTAAATGCTTTATGTTTTGAGGTTCACACTGACTATTCACATACGTACGACCACGAGGATAGGAGCAAACTAAAATTACATTCCACATTTATAATTTTGGTCGTGTATGTTAAGAAGCAATATATATTTATTGACTTTTCGTATCAGATTTGGCGACATTTAATCTGTGCAGTTTAACATATTTTAAGCGCACTGATGTAACAACGCCTTGGTGTTGGCGTGGCCATTTACGTTGGGTATGAGATTGTTTGACTGTCAATTTGTATGATATTTCGAGTGTTATCAGCTGCATTGTGCAAGGTCAGAAGCCATTGAAAAATATCCTCGTCTCTGCAATGAAATGCACACAACCACAGATAGGATCGCCGTTCTCAAAATAAGGCTTGATGAACCTCCACTTGGCATATTATCCCCCTTTGGGGAGAGAATGGGACTCAATAAAATGATACGTTCAGGTGTATTTTTCATTCGAAAATGGTCATTCCAACGCAACACGTATTGTTGTCCAAGAAGGACACATTTTCACACGATGTGTGTGGAATAATTATGCAATTGAAAAATAGTCTGGGCCTAATATAAACATCAGATAATCATTAGCTAATGCACAATTTTGTCCAAGCATCAAATACAGCATTGGCATGACTCGGTATTATTAAATCGGGGGGTTGCTTAGGGTAAGTAAATATATTGACAAAATTAGAATTCTATTGCTAACTACATGACTTGTGGTATTAAATATGCATTATTTATTATTTAACACCGTGTACAACCGCTTCGTCTTATCAGGTAGCACTGAGCTCTAAAATAAATAAACCTTTCTAAAAAGGGCAAAATAAGTCATATGTTTAAATGATACATTCATGAACCCGCGCACATTGAAAAGCCCAGTTATAAATATTAATTCCAAAAATGTGATTTTGATAAATATTATTGTAGTGCCTATCATAAAATACAACAACATGATATGGAGATTGATGGAATATACCATTGACATTGGGATCAATGTAAGATAACGGACGTAGAGATGCACCTTTAAGACGTGTAAATACGCAAATCAAAACAGATTGAAAACAACTTAAGTCGTTCATAATACTACTAGAGCGCTTTACACGATATCAGTTAAGTGAGCGCGTTAAATACAAAACATTTCTTAATCCCTTTCAAGACCGGAATATAATTTATTCAGATGTTGTTATACTAGGTGAAATATTTAAAGGTTCGTATTAGATGCTTCAGGTAATCCAGTTAAATGTCTCTATTAGATTAAGAAAATGCGGAAATCGTGAACTTTGCACTGGTCCGCAAATGTGGTATGTTCAGGTAGCGGTACTACACACTTCAAAGGGGACTTTCAACGTGGATCCAAGAATAAAATTCTAGCATCAAATCTTGCCTCTCCAAGAAATGTGAAGTGTAATCAGGGCAGAGGTTTACACTTCAACGACGTTAACTCATGTAGGAGCCTTCTTTCTCCTGAAAGACTTCTTGGCTATTGAATGAGAGCCCCCTGAATTGAAGCAAAATGATGCTTATGCATTAATATCGAGCGCACTCACAAAGAGAACAAGCATTTATATTGCCACCGCCGAAAGATATTTAGTTATTCACAGGTAGCAAGTGCACTTTTACCTTACTGAAGTATAACTCAACGGTACTGAAAAAAACATAAAAGTGCAATTATCCCTTGGCTTTATCAAGGATATTAAAAGTCAGAGTTAAACACTGACCTTCACGCAAACACAACCGCTGATTGTACCAAATGAAACCTTATTGTGCATCCTTTATAGATAACACATTGGTTCATGGACACCTACAAATGTTCTTTTATTTGATATTTCACATCCAGTAAAAATGCATTGGCAAGGTGAACTCGAAAGTATTTACCTTGCCATCAGCATGTTACCTAATTATCTTAGCAAGATGTGAAGTTCTATTGTTTGCTCGTTTGCGTTCATGCCCCGCCTCTCCCGTCTGACTAAAACCTGGCGCCTGGCTACAACAAACAAAAGCTAGGCGCTCGCAGGTCTATAGCCTCGACTTAATACAATTAAGGCGGACTTCAATCACTCTCTTACGTGTGCGTCCACAAGATCGGCGCTAACACAACACTGTTTATCCGTTCAGCAAATTTGCCTACTTCGCTGCTGAACCATGTCGATGAGCCCCAAGCATACTACGCCCTTCTCAGTTTCAGATATTTTGAGCCCCATCGAGGAGAGCTACAAGAAAGTTGGCATGGACGCTGCGGGTAACCTCGGAGCTCACTTGACAACTTACCGCCAGCCACAGGTCTCACAGCCGGGAATGCAACAGCATCCGATCGGACATAACACGTCGGTACCTGCGGCCACGTACCACATGTCACACGGGGTGCCACAAATTTCACACACTGCTATGGGAGGCTACTGCAACAGCAATATTGGCAACATGGGCGATCTCCCTGCTTACCAAGATACCATGAGAAATGGTGCAAGTGCGACAGGCTGGTACGGAACGAATCCGGACCCGCGTTTTTCATCCAGTAAGTGTAACCATTGTTTTTTGGGGGGAGCGGGGTTGGTCAAACAGTAAGCTGGCGAAATCGGAAAATATATTTCAAGTCTTCTAAATGTGCTAACTGTATGGAAATGGTGTTCCAAAATCTACTATCTTCAAACGCCTTAGCGTCCTTTGATTTTCAACAAGATGTCTATTACATGGAGAATTTGTGCTCAGTTGTGTTTAGTTTTATTCACATACTTTTCTGGCATCGTAAATCTTTGTAATTCGTGGGGAATTTAGGACAGCTCAAGTTATCCTGCCCATAGTTAGTAGGCGACACAAGGCAGCTCACTCATGTCTTATATGCTGTGCCATCGTGACCAGATTAAATAATTTTATTTTTTAAATCATGATTTAACAATAAGTTGAAATATATATTAGCCAGTTGTTATCTTTAGTGATTAATGTTCGGAAAAAATGTTAATGCATCCCATGTAGAAGTGGACGGCATATTATTTGAAAACACCAACAGCATTTCTAACATCTTGAAAATGGATTATTATGCTACAATTATTCCGCGAAAGTATGCCACAAACCTTAACACATACTTTGTTCCTGATTTGAACCTTTTCTCTATTATCCGGTCTATTTTAAGATGGCAAAGCCCTAATTCATTTGCTAATGGATAGATTTTTATGAGTCGGTTTCACTTAAACTCATTTCAGAAAGAAGTAATCTAAATGTTAATTTAATTGGTTGGAGTGCGAGCACATCTCCACCGGCCTTTGGATATTTGACGCATATATGTATGTTGCAGTAAATACATTTACAGTGTTTTAAATGTATACTTACTTAATTGCAAAAGTATTTTCTGAGTTTATTCTTTTACTCTCTTTAGTTTCCCGCTTCATGGCCCCGTCTTCAGGAATGAACATGGGTGGAATGGGGGCTCTGGGTTCTCTTGGAGACGTTGGCAAATCCATGGTTCCTCTCCAGAGTACGCCAAGGAGAAAACGCAGAGTGCTTTTCTCTCAAGCCCAGGTTTATGAGTTAGAGAGGCGCTTCAAACAGCAAAAATACCTCTCGGCCCCTGAAAGGGAACATTTGGCCAGCATGATCCACCTCACGCCCACCCAGGTGAAGATCTGGTTTCAGAATCACCGATATAAGATGAAGCGGCAAGCGAAAGACAAAGCAGCTCAGCAACACATGCAGCAGGAGAGCGGCGCTTGCCAACAGCAGCAACAGTCCCCGAGAAGAGTGGCCGTACCTGTCCTGGTTAAAGATGGCATACCATGCCAAGGAGGTGCCAATGCCCCAACCTCGACCATGCAGACTCAGCAACAGCAATCTACAAATGCAGCAATCACCGTGGCTACCAATGGCGCAGCTCACGGCCCAAGTCAGCAAGCAAATAGCGCAGGTCAGACATCGGAATTAGGACAAACCCCAGGAAGTCCTATCCAAAGCCACGTCACTAGTTTGTCTCACCTAAACTCTTCTAGTTCTGATTATGGTACACCCATGTCATGCTCTACTTTACTGTATGGTAGGACCTGGTGAATGATTCACGTTGCTTGTGTTTCAATACCATGCTATATTGATTCATATCTGCTGCAGTTTGGTAGAGTGTTGTGGACACTGGTTTTCGTAGACATGAATCAATATAGGAGGCTCCCGCTGCATTCTAGGAAAATACTTGTGAATTTATTTTGTTTTGTAGACTTGAAATGCACATATTTCTGACATATATCACAGTGAAAAAAGACTTATTTTGCAGATAGAGACTGAAGTTTACAAGAGACAGATCTATCACTGTATCTAAGATCTGTACATGTAACGTGTATCTGTTGAATAGCATAGAATGAAGCGTTGGAAATATAAAAGTGTTAACAAAAATGTGACACCCATTAATATTCTTTCATCGGAAAGATAAGAAATACGATAGGTTTATTTAACATGACTTGGTATTTTCTTAGTTTTTACTATAAAACCTAGGTGTATATTTCTGTAAAATGCACATGTCTGGGCCGAATGTAGAGTTTTTAGCAATTTGTATATGCTGTGAAAAAAATGTTTTCATGAACGACTGAGCGTGTACAGTATTTGATAGTTTGTTCGTTAATGCCGGCGTAAAAATACGTTTTTGCTGTAACTTAAAATAGACAATTGGTATAAATATAGTTCTAATAAATTATGAAAATCTAAACCTCAATAACCCAACTATTTTATTGCATACCATTCTCAATTTCCAGTGATGATCATCATTGCTCTTCGTGACTGGATTTCAGCGCAATGTATTTATGTTGCATCCTTTTTGAGTTCCAACGACACAAAGTAGGCAAAAGGAAACTGTTAATAGGTTCTTGACGATTTATAAAATAATGAAGGATCTGCCACGGAGCCCTCTTTATTTTTTTTAATGCACGGGTAAGCCGGTTCGATATCTAAAGGGCGATTAAATTCGTGGTTGGATTCACTATCTGTGGGCAAACAAGTGGACAAACCAAACATTTTCGCATTCCCCCCCCTCCCCCCCCCCCCCCCCCCCCTTTAGTGTTGGCGATAGGTAGACGGCCGGACCTGTAATTATAGTGGGAAGATTATTTGGTTGAAAATCAGTATTTCTTTTAACGGTGATAGCTACCTTCGGAGGTGAATGAATTGTAAGGCAGTTCAATGCTTACATTCTAAATGCGGACGGGATGACCTGTGCTGTTACTGGCGCTGTTAATATCCAACAGTTCGAAGTCCACAGATGTCAAACGTTAGAAAGTTCAATTTTGCTTGATGGTAAGCTCCAAAGTCGAACATGTAACGATCTCAGTAGTCAGGGAGCTTCGCCTATATTTAGTTTGAACTAATTCCGCAGAGTGAATTAAACTTAAAGTAGTTAATGAGGCCAAAGTGTATTTCAATTAGGACGATCACGTATGATTTCTCTATGGAAGACTCTGTTTGTTCTGGCATTAAGAAAATCTCAGTTGTTTGCTATTAGCAAAGGGAAAGATTTACGAGCTACGCTTCCAAGACTGGACAATTTTAAACTAAGCTCGCAGGAACCCGTGTTAATGTTCAGCGATTATATGCACGAATTTCAAATTAAGTTGACATTGCAGAATATGTGATCTAGTAATCCGTTTAACTGATATCTTGTTCAATTTTACAAACAGTGCTTAGATTCAGCATTGACACGAGTTTGGTGTCTGGCTGATCGTGTCAGCCA
This sequence comes from Raja brachyura, assembly GCA_963514005.1. The sequence continues at coordinate 42,612,601 of OY740789.1, read as the reverse complement.
ATCGTGCTGTGACTAAAGCTGTCCCGTTTAAAGAGCTACTGAAAATCTTGTGTATCGAGATTGGAAATATGATGACCTGATTGAATGTGTGATATAGCCTAGCGGCCGTGGGGGAAAAAAGTGGCCAATATGCCCCATGAATTGGATTGGAAGCAATGTTTGATTTTATTTTTGCAGCCTAGGCCCAAGTCGAATTTGTTCAGTTTTGAGGGTCAGCTGCGCGCCGTTTATGACGCTGACTGCTGTGTTTGATTATTAACAAGCATCCATTTTTTGAAGTTTTAGAGGGAAGCGACCTGATCTTTGACTGCATTCAACAGCGGTGATCGATGTTCGCAACAACGTTAGCAGTGCAGTTGAAACCTTCCCGTTAAATAGAGGATCAAATATTTTAGAATGCCCTTTTTGATGCGGCGTACCTATTTGTGGAACGTTGGCCTCTGCCCTAATGTTATTAATGTTAGAATATTTCTGAAATAAACATAATCGTCGCCTAAATTGTCGTTCAAATATAATCTACAATATTTATGCATTGACCTCAGTTGTTTAAATGGAATAGGTGTAGAACAAATATAATTTTGAAGGGACCCTTGCGAATTACGTCGTTATAATGTTGAGATGTGTCAATGTTTTTTTTAATGAACAAGTTAATATTCTTCTGACCCATGTCTGGTGACTTGCACCGATCAGGTCTCAAAGACAAACGTCATTATTTTTTTGAGACACATATCCATGTCAGTAACAAGTGAAAGCTCCTTATTCGAGAGGTGGCTCAGGCCTGGGGCCCTTCAGAAAATAGCATTCACAATCCGTGCAGCAGTAAACACTAAAAGGCTCTACTCTCTCTCCCCCAGGAAAAGATGGAAGAGAGCGTTTACATAACATTTCATTTGTTAGATATTTAAATGATCATTAAGTGGACTTGTACTGTTTCAAATATGAAATATGTTATTTTGTTTCAACCGAAGTATTCCCCGCTGATGCCTACAGGAAGAGAAGCCTGACCAGGAGGCTGTTTAAATTCAGTTTTCTGCCTGTTCAGAAATATTCGGTTGTATGGCAATTGAGGAATTAACTAGTAAACATTAAGGTAAGTCAGAATCAGTGTATCTTAAACAAAAACAAAAACGTTGCTAAACCCTTTTAGTTAATACATATTCTGTTTATGGAAGAGATTTGCGTCATATAATTGTTTTTAAACCTGATGTTTTAATTTTGTAATATAAATAATTCCCCACGAAGTAATAATAATTATTTATCGTTGTTTCTTAATTTATGCGTGTCATTTTCACGTCTTAAACCCATGTCGATAAACAAAATAAAGTTAAGCTGTCAGACGAATGCCAGATGATCACTGATGTTGTGCATTAAAAATATCCTATCTTCTGGAACCGAGTCCAAATCATGCAAGTTGCTTTTGAAAAAAACCCTAGACATTTAATATACCATGCGCTCGGCTGCATGTAATTCTTTGTCCACAGGATGTTACTGCCAATGGAAGGGCTTGATTATTTCATAGCAAAATATGGATTAATATTAAGGTATCACTAACAGTATTTTAAAAGTATCCTGAAATGTTCTGCCTATAAGTAACTAATTGCGTCGTTAGTAAACGCGCGATTTTTCCCGGTGCTGTACAAAACTCGCCGAACATGTCCATTTGTCTACAAAATGAACATCGACACCAATTGTTTTAAAATATGCTCTATTCGCAAATAGAAAATTAGAGGCAATATAATAAAGAATACTAGTGCGATGTACAATAAGAGGTAATATATAATACGATACTGATAAGATAAGAAAAAAAGGCCAAATGGAAAATTATGGAAAATATTATACAGTACGAATAACATTTTTATTTTAAGCTTATTTGTAGAAAATTACATAAAAAGGTAAAGCCGCCAAACCATACACAACCTTGAAATGATCCATTTCGGATATAAATGTTAAGTTAAAAAATATATTTTATATCAACACTTCCCATTTACGTAATAATTTGAACATTGCATGACCATCAACTTTACACCATAAGTATTTGGTTACAATTAAAATCTGAAAAGTGACATGTTCCTTTTCTCGTCGAAAGGGTGCAAAAACCGTCACTGGAGCTAATAATCTTAAATTCAGAAAGAAAATGATTAAAACCACCGTGGCGTTGCGAAACTCGATATGTTTCCTTTTTCTTTTATGGAGATTGATATAATTGATATATTTACATCGCAAAACCGTTATATGCTTTTATACGGGTATCGCATGCGCATCTATATCAATATTCTAAATTAAGATTCGCAATCATTAATATTCTAAAGTAATATTCGCATTATGTCCTAAATACTTTCACATTTCGCAATCATAATTGAATGCAATATCCTGCTAACCCAAATTTAAAATGTGGATAACAAAAATATCTTATCGGTATAATATTATCGCGGTTTCCCAGTATAACATAAAATTGAAGCGGTACACCACATTTTAATAGATATACATCTATTATTTGCATTATCTTGTGATAGGATGCATCCTCCAAAAGTATATTGTTTTCGTGTTTAATCTGATCTTCATTTTTGCATTGTTCGATTAGAAGCTCCATGCATATAATGTTAGTGTATTAATAATACATTTCACAGTTATTGGTTATATTCACGTTGGAGAAAATATCACTCCGTTTTGAAATATTGTTTACATAAGTTATTTATATGAACAGCCGTGAGATCACAGAACTGACGGAAATCCGGCTTTATGAAGGAGATGCGATTTTATCTCAGCATAGAATATTACAAAACAGTACGCAAAATGGTACGATTTGTTAGGCGTAGGGTGAAAATAATTCAAGAATGATCTTCACATTCAATGATAGTTAAGATAATCTTCACATTAAGATAGTTATGTGAATGCATCACTTTTGTGCGCAAATTTAAGTGACGCTCTATTCTGGACTATGTTCTGAACCAAACGAAATGAAATAGCTACTTTTCAAAGATTCGCAAAGAAGGAATTGATGTTAAAAGCTTTAATAAGGAAATTAATGAACGCAGATCACAGAGTATTGATGCGCAAGTACCGACCTGAAAAGTAACAATTGATTAAAACCTGGGGGGTAACGAGAACATTCGACCGTGGACCTGAGAAAACATTGTTAGCTATCAGGTACTTGTGAACTGTTGACATATTTTCAGGTGCAAGTTGCGCTTGTATATGAAATTAGCTTTAGAATATGGTTTCGCTGATCAAAGCCCAACGATCAGAGGGATTAGAAGACTGACGCCGCTGATATTATTTATTATTGATTGATACAATTTTTTCCCAAATATGTATTAAATAATTAATTTTCATTTCATTTGAATCATTAAACACAAATATCAGCCACGTTTATCATTTAGACAAATTGTAAGAGGTGTCTAGAGGTTTTAAAACAATATTAAATTAAAAAATATCGTTGAAAAAAATCCCTGATGACTCGCAGGAATGTACACCTCATTAGAGTTGAAGCGTTAGGTGCAGGTCAATTCCATAATGTTAATTTGACTATATTTCAAATTTGCTATAACGTTGACAAATTAATTGTTAGAATACGCAAAGTGAACTTGTCAGTAAATTTTGCAGCTACCAAAACAGCAGTTCAAAGATGATAAATGCAACAATTCCTATAATAGAAAGCAACCCAATTAATCAAGAAATATATTCAATAATAAACGTTTCCTTCAGATACGGTAACAATGATGACTACAACTTACTTTGTATATGTTTATCTTGTGTAATCAGACATAGGTAATCGTCTTTAAGACAACATCATAGGTTGGATTGGATATTAATTGGGTTGGAAGCTGAGATTCCAATTTGGGCATTTACTGCGTATTTAGTTTCATTAATGCCAAAGTAGTAAGCTGCAGTGACATTATTGCTTATTTCAATGCTACCACTTTCAGTAACAGTGGCTGACAAATGTGGCCTTCTAAGGAACACTGGGTTATTTCTCTGATCAAGCACTACGAGTCTATCAGCAGATAAAATGTTCGGGTACAATCAATGCTGGCGCATTTGTATAAAGATTGCAGCAGTGACAAACAACTCAAAACTCATGATTTCTCATTTTCCCCGCGGAGACATGTCGCCCCCATTTGTTCACTTCAATAAGGCGCTTCTATGCGAGTCATTGAAGCTATTGTTGGAAAAATCAGTAGCAAGACCCAGACGAGGAAGAACACCATTCTCTGCGTTCTGTTTGGGCAATTTACAATGGCAACGTAATTATCTAGCCGAGACACTCATAAATGGCAAAAGTTGGAAAATAGATCGACCCCACTCAGATAAGGCCCGGTTGCACAGGTCTGCGGCCAGCTTCCTTTCACTGCGTGTTTTCAGAAGACTGCAACGGCTGATTCGGATTCAGCACACATAATCAGTTTGTGTCTTATTTCCATTTGAAAACAGGCACATTTGCAATCATGAAAGCTCGGGATAGTGAATGATTCAGAATGAATGCAGAATAGAAAGTCATGTTAGGCGTTGGGAACATATACTTAAGGTTTTATAACTAAAAATACTCACCTCCTGCGAGAAAGAAGAAAATAAACTAACGTTGTAATGAACTCTAACCTCTAACACGCATTTTTAGATTAGAGTTGCCAATTCACAGTTACCAAATCTAATCATGCAACGTATTAGAAAAAAAACGTATATTTTTGAAACATCATCGCTCAATCGATGTGGTTATTTTTAAACTTTAGTCTCCAAATGGTTAATTCTATTTGGAAAGTACGATGCTTTCTATCTAAAGCTATGTTTACCGGGATCCACTCTTAACCGATTAACCTACTTAAAGTAGCCATGCTGCGTTTATTAGTTATTTCAGATCACTGCTGGTTAATTTACAAAATACACGTTGTTGATGATGTCATTTATTTTCCCGATTATTTAAAAAACTGGACTAAACCAATGTGTTTTATTTAATCAAGCACATTTTACAATCTGGGCACCATTCTCTTTGTCCAGCACATGATCATCTTTCCTCTGAAGTATGAACTGATTGATATCTTGCCACGTTTTGATGTTTGAATCGTTTGCGTTTTGAGTTGCAATCATCTAAAAAACAAAGTTGTATCACAAATGAGCTCTTCAAAATAAAAATAAACCAGGCAATTTGATAAAGTTTAGTCTTCGTGGCATGATTGACCATTAAATGATGTAGGGGTTCGACCAGGAACGTCACCATTTCCTTCCACCCAGCGATGCTGTTCGGCTCGCAGATTGTATGTTGCCCATTACATGTAATGATAATAATTTATTTCGACACAATGTACTTATGAAACAACTGTTCCCCAGTGTCAGGTTTTAATATATTTTAGGTAACCATTGCTACCTTTCCCCACGTATTTAAAAACAAATATATGTGATTGAGTTTATGACATTTATGAGTAATTGCCGAATTACTCAACGTATCGATTGCTTTCCTCTCGTTTCTAAAGGAATTAATATCGTAAAAATAAAACGAACGCGAACTTCTTTATTTTTTTAAATCATACACATCATACCTGCATTTCTCCTATTTTCCGCCAAGCGACCCTGCATGGTTGCTTAAAGTAGAAACAGACATCATATTGTCTCCACACAGCCATGACTTTAAAATTAATGGTATTTAATATATTTTAATGTGATTGTATTCAAAGAAACGTAACTCTAAACAGTTACTTTACTTTATAGTTACATTCAACATACGCTCAACGTTCAGTGGTCAATCATTTCAGTTGACACACATCCCACACCTTGGCGAAATGCAGCAAATATGAACCACTGCCACTCACAACGAGCTGCGATTTTGCCTCTTCATGCACTAATATATACAAAACTTCCAATTTATGTAATTTTCTAATAGGATCTAACAGCAACCTAGATTGACAAATGATTGCTTTACCATTAGGCGTTGGCAGAGTTTTGCTCAAGCTTTGTAGAGTGACCACGGATTATATTTGCATCTCTTTGGACTCTCTGTGTGGTCTTGTTTGGATTGCTTGTAACTGTTGAAAATTACTTGTGGGAAGCGTGCTTGCACTCATCATCATCCCTTTAATAGTAGAATGTAATTCTCAAGATGGTGGGCAAATATTTCGCATATAGCTTTAAGCGTTAAATTCTTCAAAAATCAAAGCAATTAGAAGATAATCTCGTCGTAAAGGCATTCAATTTACAATTTGCTCAAGTTGTTTACAACTGTCAATGTACAAAAAAGCTTAATAGCATAATAAAATGTATTGAAGTTTAATTGGAACTCATTTTACTTCATCTCTGGTGTAGCTGATGATCTAAGGAGCACCATTAGAAAGACGAAGCGTACATTTGCAATATATATATATTTGCAATATTGCAAATGTACGCTTCCCCTTTCTAATGTTATTACTTCACTGAAATACATAGTATCTGTCGGAGATCTTTACAGATAACTTTATGCTATATTCTGTGGACAAGTGGATAAAGACTTCTGTTTGTATAATAAAATTAAGGAAAATGGGGAAAATCTTGCCTTGGAATCTGAACTATTTTCACTGATATAAATCAAATGGCATGCGAAAGATAGGGACGATTATTACTAATCATTTATTGAATAGCAACAAAGATATTTGGTCGAATATACTAAAATGTAGTTTGAATTGTTCAAAACGACGATTCATTATGTCGCATTTGTGTAGTCCATGTAGATTCTAATGAATTACCAAAGTATGCAAAACAACGTTTCTCGAAGAGCGTAAACTTTTCCTAATGAATTTCTTTGCGGAATTGGCCACAACACAAACAGTATTTGAAACTTTAAATATATAAATTTATCTGTGCAATCAAAGCTATTATTGTGCATTGTTTGCCTCTGTTGGAAGGAAGCAACATTAAAGGCACAAATCCACCCAGGTCAATATTCTATAAATTTTAAATAGTCAGCATGAATAATACTGGCACACAACAAGAACACAGAAATATTCTTAACATTAACTTTAAAAAAATACCAAATTAAGATATCAAGTACATTATTTAACCTGTTCAACGTGCTAATTCTATTTCAGTATGAAATTGCAATAAGCGTAACGAAGAATGCAATCAGTTTCCCAAAAACGCACCGCCTCCTTGAATGAACGAATAATAAAATCGTACTTGATGCTGGTAATTTACTGACTTTAATGTATGGTAAATAATGGATCACGAAGATGTAAATATTGAAATATGTGCCTCAACGTGTTTTACATTATTCTTCCAATTGTATTTGATTATTCTAAGAATGTGGTCATGTCTTCAATGTGCAACGTGGTAACATTTTATTTTACCAAAAATGCAGTAGGTAAATTATTGTGCGAGTCACACTTATTAACGAACAGCATATCTATCACTTGCATAGAATTGAAGTTAAAAAAAACCCCAAAATTTACAGTAAACATAAATACTTGAACTATTTGGTATTTTCAATGACATATTCTAATAAGTATGCAAATTGCAGTAACTCATATTTGAACTGCATTTCGCATCTAAAATAAATAATACTGATGTCATTAAAAGGCCAAAGTATGTGTTAAGTTCATGAGCTGACGGTTCCAAATACCTATTGTTTATTGCCACGGTTCATTTGTTATCGCCGCACTGTCTCGATCAGACATGTGTTATCGTCTGTGCCTCTTTCTGTTTGTTTTTGGAATATAAATTAGATTTAAACCAGGTTTAGTTAAACCTCACCGCTCAAATTCATGATCTCCGAAACCGGCCGCAGACTTGCCACCTCTTAAACGAAATAAAAGCAGAGGGATATAAATAAATTCAGCCCATTAATGACTAAATATGTACTCCTTTTGGATTTCGCTGTGATGCTTAATACATTGCTGCCACTATCCTTGGGCACATTTTGAGCGTTAAAGTAGTTTGACACTGGTTATTACCGGGTTCCCAAAAAGAAATAGAATAGCAAAAAATGTGAATAGAGCACATGCAACAGCGAGAATTCTGCAGGGGTTCGTTGGTTTCTGGTTATACTTGTTCTATAACAACAAATTGCATTTGGATTTTTTTTGAGAATTTCAAGACGATGGCGTCGTTCTAGGTTAATACACATCTTTATCGAGACAACGTACAAAAATAGCCCGTTATCTAACGGCTATGAACTATTTTGCCGATTCTGGGATTCAATTCCACTATAGAACACCGAGGGCAAAATTAGATTATATTGAATGTACGTAGACTTGTTATTTTTATTTAAAGTCGTAACGTTTGAGAAAAATGTGAGATAAATATTACAAAAAATTGCTGACCATTGCCTATTTTGTATTTATGAAGTAAAACAAATTGAATTTGAAATAGTTTTATGAGAGGCAATTTATAGGTAATGGCGCAAGGCAGTTGGAAAAAGTGGCAACGACTTCAAGACATAAACGGGATTGCGTGCATTAGAACTGCAGATATAGTCATTTATTCCTAAACATATATTTAAAAATAAATATTGTAGCTTGTTATGAAAGCCACCATATTCTTGAAAGGTGCAGCGTCACATTGACTAGCAGCCGCGCAAAATAATTGCGGCCTTTTCCATTTCACATCCAGAACAAAACTGTATAGCTCCGTTTAATTTCACGCTCCTTTAACATCGCATGGATACCAATTTCGCATGGGATGTTTAAATGCAATATAGAAAGTAGAGAAGCGAGGATTCACGGACTGTCATCTTTATATCATTGCCTCAAATATGTGTAGTCATTTATGATACCCGTGACGAGTTATAAAATTAGAAACCCTAGCATACTTAGGTCATGACACTGCCAAGTCAAAAACCTGTAGAACTTTACGTACTATATTTCAAGTAAGTTGCAGAGGTAACTCGCTAGCATGTGTGTGGATAGGGGAGACATACAGTATCTGAAGTTAAGTCGATGAGCAAAAAAAAAAGGAAGATTTGAGTGTTTTGGGGAGTGGACGAGATTGATCATAATTATCTATCGGGTGGTTATGGAGACAATTTCTGGTAAAACACGAGGAAGGGGTGAATATCTAATAAATAAATAACAACAAGTAAATGACAAGGAAACGTCTTGAAAACCTTGGTGTCTGTTATGGCTGAAGTGCGATAGTCTTGCACTGCATCTGCCTCCGGTGTCTGTGCAGTGCGGTGTCTCCTAGCTGATGCAACGCACAGAGTGCAGACGGGCGGACCAAGGCGCCCCACTCACTTCGCCGACTCACTCGCTGGTTCCATGCGGTAGTCACAGCAACAGCGGGCAGCGCTGCCGGACACTCGGTCAAAACCACCAACGGGCGCGGGCCGTTGTTTTCATGCCAAATTCGCGGTTGTGTGGGAGGTTACCGAGTCGGGGAGAATTTCGGAAGAGGCACCAAACAATACAGCCAGTCGTACCTGGAGTGAGAAAGCGGTGGTCATTCTCCAACGAAACAAATCCCTAGTGGGTTTTTTGGGCAAATGACCCACATTAGACCAGAAATAGAGATGCACGTGGACCTGGGTGCATTAAGACTGGTGCATTGAGACCGAATGCACCAATTCCTGGCGTGGCTGCAACTGTGCAGCAGATTTTTTCTGCTGTCAAAAACGATTAACCGATGAGTTCAACTTTTCTGACTAATGCTCGTCCAACTTCTCACAGGCCAGGTTTTGTGTTAACGCGAATTAACATCCCATGCGACGTAATCATTGTTTTGAGGGATTTGAACTCCGCACTCTCAGCCGTGGATCGGCACAGCTCTTGAGTCGGGACTCAGTCATTGCTGACTTTCCAATCGATTTGCACTGTCCCTGGATATGGACTGCAAACGTTCGAATTGTTCGAATTGTACAAATTGTTCGAATAATTGCTCCCTTTAATCTCAAAAACGGATCGTTGTCGACTTGAAAAAAAAAGTGCTGGAGGAACTCAGCGGGCCAGGCAGCATCTGTGGATGGAATGGGCAGGTGGTGTTTCCAGCTCCTCACCCCCCCTTCTACAATCTGCCCAAAAACGTCGCCTGTCCATTCCCTTCACATATGCTCCCCGACCCTTTGAGTTACACCAGCACTTTTTGTTTTGCTTAAGATTCCAACATCTACAGTTTCTGTTGACTCCGTTTCCGATTGGTTCTTTTCTAGATTTTGAACGCGAGTGGTATTAAATTTTAAGGTCACGGGGGTGACCACATGACCCTTCCAGCCCGATCAACATGGTTGAGACTGATCCAATGTCTCTCTTGATATCCTCGTGCTCCGATTTCCCCGTATCAAAAAATAAAGTCATAGCTTTCCTTCTCGCAAGCCCTAATGTTGAGGCTACTTCTCTTATTCTAGATTTTCTAGGTGGAGAAGAAGCCTCCGTGATTCTTTATTCTAGACCCCCTTCAGAATCCTCATTGCCTCAATGGGATCAAATTGGCCCTTCCTATACCGGGGTGGTGGTGGAGGCAGATCGAATTGTGGCGTTTAAGAGACTGTTGGATAGGCACATGGCGATGCAGGGAATGGAGGGATATGAATTAAGTGGAGCCAGGTAAGAGTTGTTTTCTAATGTTGTGTACAGACATTGTGAGCCAAAGGCTTTGTACCCATTCCTATGTTCTTTTTCCGATTATTCCAACATACTCATAGGACGACTGTAGTGAATTTACACTGCCTAGTGTCCAAAACAACCCATAGACCACAACTGCACAAAGTAATCGAAATTCATCCTCACCATCACCTTGACAACTTCAGCAAGATTTTCTTCTTATTGTACTCCAAGCCACTCGTAATAAAGGACAACATCCCATTATCTTCCTAATTTTTCAGCATTTGTCTTCTGTATCTCATATCTCCTTGAAAGTGACAGTACAGGTAGCCAGTGTGGTTAAGAAGGCAAATGGATAGTCACTTTCAGTGGTCAGAGCATTGCATTAAATTGGCATGTAAATTATCTCTCTTGTGTCGGGAGTGGGAAAGTGGGGTAACATAGAACTAGTGTGCAAGGGTTGATCAATGGTTGACATTTACTTGATGGGCTGTAGAGCCTGTTTCCATGCTCTATCTTTCAATTGAAAGAGCAGGAAGATTCTGCTCCAACTTTATAAAACTTTGTTCAGACCTTAGGTGGAGTACTGCATGCAGTTCTGATCACCACACTATAGGCAGAATGAAAAAGCACTGGACAGGGTGTGGGGGACATTCACTAAGATGTTGCCGGTGATGGAGGTTTTAGTTATTGCTGGAGTACCTTGGACTGTTTTCCGTGGAGCAGAGGAAATGAAGAAAGTATGTGAATGAGATATGTAAAACTGAGAGGTGGATAAAACTGGAGGACATATGTTTGAAGTAAGTGATAAGAGATTTAGAGGAGATTTGAGAAGAACCTGTTTCACATAGTGAAATTTGATCTGGAAAACACTGAGGGAGTGATGTAAGTGAAGTCACTGACAGAGTTTCACTGAACACTTGCACTGGGTCTGCCAACACTGATTGGATCTCCCTGCTTCTAAACATTTTAATTCCTCTTCCCATTCCCATACTGATCTTTCTGTCCTAGGCCGCATGCAAACTGGAGGAACAGCACCTCATATTCCACTTGGGTACCCCCCACCCCCCTTTTCCCTCCCACACCAAAAAACAAAAGCTTTTCACTGTACCTCAGTACATGTGACAATAATAAACCAATAGCAGTACCACTCGCATAAATTGTTTACATCCCTTAACACATTCTTTATATCCACATTGCCTCCTTAAAATTTCATCCCTCAGCACCTGGGCCAATGTGAGAATGAGCAATAGAACTACGTGCAAGTAAGAGATGTAATATCTCAAACCTTACTAAGTTGTATTACCCTAATGCCCAAGAGTGCAGGAGTAACTCAGCCACTGTATCTTTGTGTCTATTTTTGTAAAACGGCATCTGCAGTTTCTTGTGTCCTAATACACAGAGTCTTGGCTGAATTAAGGATAATGTGGTTTACACGCAACTTGATGGGCGGTCTAAAGAGAGACTGTTGGTACCCCATCCATCACTCAGAAAAGTAAGTATTTGATTAAATTTGCGGGTCTGGAGACCATGAGTAGGCCACGTTTTGGATCAGATCCCTTCTTCAGACTCTCTGGAGAAGACTCTCCGATGAGGGGCCCCGACCTCAAATGTCTCTCTCTCTCTCTCTTTCCCTCCCTCTCTCTCTGCATCCACATGAGTACTCCTTCCACATGCTCAGCAAATGTTAACAAGCTATGCCACACCAATTTCTAGGATATGATCTTTCATCTGAGATAAATTGCACGAGTTTCATTTTTCATAAACCCACTTGTTTGTTTTCCATCTGTTGCAGATTTTTCCTTTCTAATCACATTTTTGTGTAACACGATAAAGCAAAAGTAAGCTACATCTGCATTTTAGATTAGATGTAAGTACATTTTTCATCTGGAATTTGCTGATGGCCTTATTATTAATCTTTGCGCTTTTTATGTGTAGGTCCCATTAATGCAGGAGTGTAGTTCAGACGCATTTTACAGATCTTTATCATTATATAAGTGATACCTGAATGAAGTGGCTGGTCAGAAGTTAAAGCACTGAATCAACGTGGCAAAATTAATGGGCAAGGTAATGCTGGCATAATTGACATTTAAATTCATCAAGCATCCCCTTTCAATATTTCTACTCTGCATGTGTACTGCACTCATAATGCTGATTGATACCTGGCTTTGGAGCACTAACTGCAAATTGCTTTGCTGGGAATCTGCTACAAAAACAGCTACAATTCCAGCTGCTCAGGGAACATTGACTAAATGCACACTGTTCAGGGATATAGGGATAAACTGACTACCCACAGTTGGTTTAACCTCGGCAGTGACAAACAATAATAGTCATGGTCAGAATAGCAGTCAGTTGGGCAAGTGTGTATTGGTTAGAGAAAGTGGGCATACATTCCGTAAAAGAAAATCATGTTAACCTAATAGTTTTTGTGATCAAATGATTTAATGGAGACGTGGGGGGCAAGTTTTGTACACAGGCAGTGAGTGCCTAAAATGCGCTAATTGGGGTGGTGGTGGAGGCGGATACAATAGTGAAATTTGAGAGGTTTTTAGATGGGTACATGGATATGCAGGGAATGGAGGGATATTGATTATGTGCAGACAGAAAGGAGTTGGTCTTAGCACAATGTTCTGCACATACATTGTGGGCCAAAGGGCCTGTTACTGTGTGCACTGTTCTATGTTCTAAATAGGAGAAGGTCAGTGCTGGGGTTTTTTTCACCAAGCCAAGGCTGATCTTTTTCCTCAACACAATTTTCCTACAAGTAGCATTATGTTCTGTATATCATTTATACGGTATCAAATATTATAATGCTTTTCAAAGCTTAAGCTTAAGATTACTTTTCCAATGTTATACAGACAAACAAAGCAGCAATTTAAACTCAATGGGACTCATGAACAATAATGATGGTAATAGTGAGCAAAAAGACAGTGCTGGAAGAACTCAGTAGGTCAGGCAGCATCTGTGGTTGGAATGGATAGAAGATGGTTTGCGTTGGGATTAATATGTAATTTGTTCATTCCCTCCACTAATGCTGCCTGATCCGCTGGGTTCGTCTAGCAGTTTTTTTTTTGCTCAAGATTCCAGCATCTGGAGTCTCTTGTGTCTCCATGATGGGAATAGTCTTTCTCTGGCAGTGCGGCAAGAGAGAGGCATTTGCATCAGTCTGTTCCACGGAGCTTTGCACGAATTCCAGTTCAGTATAATGCTTTCTATATATATTCTTCACTTTGCATTATTGTTTCTTCAGCTTGTTAATTTCCTTTCAGTTGCAACCAAGTTGAAATTTGTTTAATTTAGTTTAGAAATACATCGTGGAAACAGGTCCTTTGGTCCACCTAGTCCACACTACCCATTAATCATCCACACAATGGTTCCATTTTATCCCATCTTCACATCTTACACATTAAGGGCAATTTACAGATGCCAATTAACCTACAAATCTGCATGTCATTGGAATGTGGGAGCACCTGGAGAAAACGCATACGGTCACAGGGAAAATGGACAACTCCACACAGACAGTATCCGTAATTATGATTGAACCTGGGTCTCTGGTGCTACAAGGCAGCAGCTTGACTACACTATGTTGCCCATCTTGAATCTTGAGCATCTAATCATCAGTGCACATATTTAAAACAGTTTGATGGTGTTTGATTATCCTCTATAGCGAAGTAGAATAATGAAATTCTTACTGGCAGCACATACCAGTTTTGCAAACACAGTACCCAATAGATAATATAATATACAAACAAAAAGGTTCAATAAATAACAAATCCAATATAGTGCAAAGCAAAACAATGCTCAAAGTCACAAGTGCAACCAAGACAATTTGTAGTTCAAAGTTTAGTTGGAGTTTGTAATATTCAATAGCCTGTTGGTTGTTGGGAAGAAGCTGTTTCTGAAGCTGAAGGTTAGGGTTTTCAGACTCTTCTTCCTCTTCTTTCGTGTAGCGTGCACAGCCTAAAGTTGTTGGACAACTTGTTCTATTTTATCTTCCGTTTGTGCACGTCGAGTTGATTGCATTAGTCAAAACAGGGCGGACCACGTGAAGGTTGCAACCTTCCACCCCAGACTCCTATACATTCTTTCCAATGGAAGGAGTGAAATGGAAGCATGACTAGGGTGGTGTGGGTCCTTAGTGATGAAGGCTGCCTTTATAAGTTAGCACCTCCTATAGATCCTATCGATGGTGGAAAGATCAGTATCTGTGATGAACTGGGCAGTGTTCACCATTTTTTGTAATCTGTTTCATTCATGAGCTTTCGAGTTGCCGAACCAGGCTGTGATCCAACCAGTCAATGTGTTCTCTACCATGTACTTGTAGAAGTTTAAGAGAGTGTTCATCGACATACTGAATCTCCTCAATCTTCTAAGAAAGTAACGGCATTTGTGGACTTACTTTGCATTTACATCAATGTGCAGGGTACCAGGATAAATCTTCAGAGATATGCATGCTCAGGAATTTCAATTTGTTGACTCACTCAATCATCGATGAAGCCAGCCTTAGTGGGTCCTTGGCCTTTCTCTTCTAAAGTCAACAATCAGCTCCCTGGTTTTACTGATGTTGAGAGCAAGCTTTTTTGTTCTGGCAGCATTCAATGAAACGATTGATCTCCCTATACTCTAGGTCACTATTACCCATAATTCATCCAACAATGGTGGTGTCTTCATTGAATTTAAAGATGGAGTTGGAACTGTATTTTGCTATACAGTTATGGGTATAATGCAAGTACAGCACGGAACTGAACATATAGTCTTGGCGTGCCACTGTGCGAATGGTTATTGAGGAGGACGTGTTGTAAGCAATTGTTTCTGATTGCGTTGAGGAAGTCGAGGATCCATTTACAATGGCTTGCACAGAGACACAGTTCCTTGAGCTTGGTAACAGGTTTGTAGGAGATAATGGTTTTGAATGTCAAGCTGTAATTGATGAACGACAGCCTTTTTATTGTACAAGTCGTCCAGAGCAGAATGGAGAGCAAGCAAGATTGCATCTCCTGGTGATCTATTGTGGTGGTAGGCAGATTGTAGTTGGTCCAGAACTTGCTAAGGTCAATGTTGATCTGAGCCACAACCAACCTGTCAAAACACTTCATCACCATGGATGTTAGTGCCACAGTTTGGTAGTCATTGAGGCATATCACCTGACTCAACCTGGGCATTATTGAGTATTTTTGATGGCATTTAAAGCAAGTGATAACCTCAGACTTCCATAATAGAGGTTCAAGGTATCCGCCAGTTCGTCCATGCAGGTTTTGACCAGACATTTTCTGAGGGTTCACTCTCCTGAACGTCGGCCTCAGTGACTGCGATTACAATATCAACGGGGGGCTATGGGGCCCTAGAAGACACATTAGCGTTCTCCTTATCAAAGCACACTTTGCAGATTACTCCCTGGGCCACACCTTTCCAACTGTAATTACTGCTGCTCGACCTCTGACACATCCGGCCTGACCCATTCATAGGACAGATCCAGAGGAAATGGTGAAGCAGTGGTATACAGTTTGAAAAGAATGGTTCTGGAGTCCTCGATAATAACTCTCATAGTCATTGCATCAGTCCAAACATGGTTAGGAAGATCTATTACTGATTGTTACCCCTGATTGATCTTCAGTACTTGTTTATGTTGAATAAGTAGCAATGGTGGAGAATGTACTCTGGGTGAGAACGTCTTTGTCCATCACAAGAATGTTGTAGTTGCATCACCACTGACTGAACAGGTTGAGTTTTGAAGCGCTCAGCTGGCAGGCTGCTTTGTGATAGGTAGTGAATGAACCAACATGGCAGATAAACCAGGAGTACATCAGTGGGTCAGACAGCATTTGTGGAGGGAATGGATAGGACATGTTTTGGGTTTTAAGTCTGAAGAAGCATCTCAACCTGAAACTTTGCCCATCTATTCCCTCCACAGATGTTGCCTGAGGAACTGTTACTCCAGTACTTGTGGTTTGCTCAGCATTTGCAGTTCCTTGTGTCTCCATTAATCAGCAAATGGCAGATACTGTTATGATAATTTGGGAGTGACCATTTTATAACAGAAGTGAAAAAGTTGTTCCAAAGCCTGAAAGCGCACACCACCAGACTCATGACCAGCATCTTCCCCTTTGTTATAGGCTTTTAATATTCCTTCCATAAACTAAGGTACAGTCCGATTCATCTCTACCCCACTGTGGATATTGATCATTGTCTATGGAAGTGGTGCACTACAATGATGAGAACTATATTCTGTACTCTGTATCTCTCTATTGTTCTACCTATTAGGGATGGCATAGTGGTGCAGCGGTAGAGTTGCTGCCTTATAGCGCCAGAGACATGGGCTCAATCTTGATTTCAGTTGCTGTCTGTATGGAGTTTGTACCTTGTCCCTGTGACTGCGTTGGTTTTCTCCGGGTGCTCCAGTTTCTTCCCATATTTCAAAATTATGCAGGTTTGTAGGTTTATTGGCTTCTGCAAATTACACCTATAGTAGTGTGTAGAATAGAACTTGTGCATGCACAATCATTGGTCACCAATGCGCCTTGTTTCGCGTTGTATCTCTAAACTAAACACAACTAAACTACTCTACTTGAGTTTGGCTTGATTGTACTATGTATAGTATTATCTGATTTGATTGGATGGCCTGCAAAACAAAACTGTTTACTGTGACACATGACAATAATAAACCTAAACCTAGTGAGTAGAAGTCCAAATCTCTCCATATTATGTTGTGTGCACTACCATCATACCACTGTGGCAGACAAAACTGCTGGAGAAATTTAGCGGGTGAAGCAGCATCTATCGAGTGAAGGAATAGGCAACGTGATGGGTCGAGACTCTTCTTCAGACTGATGTCGGGGTGGGGGGCGGGAAAAAGAAAGCAATCGGTAGGCTTGTGGGAGACCTGGGAAGGGGAGGGGTAGGAGGGAGAAAGCAAGGTCTACCTGAAATTGGAGAAGTCAATGTTCATACCGCTGGGGTGTAAACTACCCAAGTGGAATATGAGGTGCTGTTCCTCCAATTTGCGCTGGGCCTCACTCTGGCAATGGCGGAGGCCCAAGACAGAAAGGTTGGATTTGGAAAGGGAGGGGGGGAGTTAAAGTGCTGAGCCACCGGGAGATCAGGTTGGTTATTGTGAACTGAGCGGATGTGTTGGGCGAAGTGATCGCCAAGCCTGCGCTTGGTCTCACCGATGTAGAGAAGTTGACACCTGGAACAGCGGATGCAATAGATGAGGTTGGAGGAGGTGCAGGTGAACCTCTGGATGAAGCTGTCACTTTACCTCCCCCCTCGACTCCAGGTGAGGCAGATTATGAGGCCATTATTTTCATGACCAACACTGGAGTTCTGAGTTTATAATTTATTCCGGGAAAGGATTACATGGCAGACAGAGGAAAGGATTTAAGGATGTGTTCACACCCTTTCTGAACAGAACGCAATCCTTGTCCGTGTTATCAACAGAGGGAAGAAGGAGCATTTGGGGTGTCTTTGAAAACTCCAAGAGCAAGAGTTGGGAAACCCAGTGCAAATAATGGCTGGGCATATCCGTTCACTCATCCTACCCTATATCTCCAACCCCATCTGTGGTAGAGTTTACAGTTCCCACAGTGGCATTATCACTTACCTCAGAACCCAAACGTGGAAGAACCTAAGAAACAGGAGTGGAAGACATTACATAAGGTCTTTTTTTGACCTACCAAATCTCTCACGTTGCACCTTTTTGATAACCTTTTGGAAACCCATACACCATCCATCTTATCTGTTATATTCTCAAAGAATTCCATACACCAATGTTGGACTAGAAGATGTTTATAGTGGTACCGCTCGGGGATTATTGCTGGGCCCAATGCTGTTTGTGGTTTATATCAACAATTTGGATGAGAATGTAAAAGGCATGATTAATAAGTTTGTGTATGATCATAAAGTGGGAGGTATAGTAGATAGCGAAGATGGTTATCAAAAAATACACCAGGATCTTGATCATTTGGGTAAGTGGGCTGAGGAATGGTTAATGGAGTTTAATGCAGCTAATTGTGAGGTGTATCATTTTGGGAAGTCAAACCAGGGCAGGACTTCCACAGTGAATCGCAGGGCCCTGGGTAAGTGTTGTAGAGCAGAGGGATCTTGGAGGGCAGGTACATAGTTCCTTGAAAGTGGTGTCACAGGTACATGGGGGGTTAAGAAGGTGTTTGACACATTGGTCTTCATCAGTCAGAGTACTGAGTATAGAATGTTAAAGAAGGAACTGCAGATGCTGGAGAATCGAGGGTTACACAAAAAGCTGGAGAAACTTAGCGGGTGCAGCAGCATCTAAGGAGCGAAGGAGATAGGCGGCGTTTCGGGTCGAGACCCTTCTTCAGACTGGTCAGGGATCAGGAAAACGAGAGATATAGACAGTGATGTGGAGAGATAAAGAACAATGAATGAAAGATATGCCAAAAAGTATTGATGATAAAGGAAACAGGCCATTGTAAGCTGTTTGTAGTGTGAAAATGAGAAGCTAGTGCAACTTGGTGGGGGGGGGGGGGAGAAGGAGAAGGAATGTCGGGGCCCGAGGGCTGAGGGAGAGGTGGGGAGGGGGAGGAGGCAGTCTGGGTTAACAGAATTGAGAATATTCAATGTTTAAGCCCAGAGGATGCAGACTCCCCAAGCGGAATATGACGTGCTGTTCCTCCAACTTGCGGTGTTGCTCACTCCGGCCGTGGAGGAGGCCCAGGACCGAGAGGTCGGATACAGAATGGGAGGGGGAGTTGAAGTGCTGAGCCACCGGGAGGTCGGGTTGGTTATTGCGGACCGAGCGGAGGTGTTCGGCGAAACGATCGCCCAGCCTCCGCTTGGTCTCACCGAAGTAGATCAGCTGGCATTTGGAGCAACGGATGCAGTAGATGAAGTTGGAGGAGGTGCAGGTGAACCTCTGTTGGACTTGGAATGACTGCTTGGGTCCCTGAAAGGAGTGGATGGGGGAGGTGAAGGGACAACTGTAGCATCTCCTGCGGTTGCAAGGGAAAGTGCCCGGGGAAGGGGTGGAGCGGGAGGGAAGGGAAGAATTGACAAGGGAGTTGCGGAGGGAGCGGTCTTTGTGGAAGGCAGACGGGGGGGGGGGGGGGGGGGGAGATGGGAACACTGCCCTCTCTTCCCATTCCCCCACTCACAACAAGGGCCGAGTCCCCCTAGTCCTCACCTTTCACCCCACCAGCATACAACAGATAGTCCTCCGCCAGTTTCGCCACCTCCAGCGTGACCCTTCCACTCGCCACATCTTCCCATCTCCCCCCCGTTGCTCCAGATGCCAGCTGATCTACATCAGTGAGACCGAGCGGAGGCTGGGCGATCGTTTCGCCGAACACCTTCGTTCGGTCGCAATAACCAACTCGACCTCCCGGTGGCTCAGCACTTCAACTCCCCCTCCCATTCCGTATCCGACCTCTCGGTCCTGGGCCTCCTCCACGGCCAGAGTGAGCAACACTGCAAGTTGGAGGAACAGCACCTCATATTCCGCTTGGGGAGTCTGCATCCTCTGGGCTTAAACATTGAATTTTCTCAATTCTGTTAACCCAGACTGCCTCCTCCCCCTCCCCACCTCTCCCTCAGCCCTCGGACCCTGACATTCCTTCTCCATCTCCCCCCCCCCCCCCCCCCCCACCAAGTCGCACTAGCTTCTCATTTTCACACTACAAACAGCTTACAATGGCCTGTTTCCTTTATCATCAATACTTTTTTGCATATCTTTCATTCATTGTTCTTTATCTCTCCACATCACTGTCTATATCTCTCGTTTCCCTGATCCCTGACCAGTCTGAAGAAGGGTCTCGACCCGAAACGTCGCCTATCTCCTTTGCTCCTTAGATACTGCTGCACCTGCTGAGTTTCTCCAGCTTTTTGTGTAACCTACTGAGTATAGAAGTTGGGAGGTCAGTTATATAAGACATTGGTGAGGTTACATTTGGAGTATTGCGTTCAGTTTTGGTTAGCCTGCTACAGAAAGGATGTTATTAAGCTAGAAAAATTGCAGTGAGGATGTATGTGGATGTTGCCAGGACTTGAGGGCCTGAGCTATAGCGAGTGCTTGGGCTGGCTTAGGCTTTGGACCTTCTAGTGCAGAAGGATGGGGGGGTGATCTTACAGAAATGTACAAGATCACGTGGAATAGAGAGAGTAAATGCCCACTGTTTTACCCAACATAGGGCAATAGACAATAGGTGCAGGAGTAGGCCATTCGCCCCTTCGAGCCAGCACCGCCATTCAATATGATCATGGCTGATCATCCCCAATCAGTACCCTGTTCCTGCCTTCTCCCCATACCCCCTGACTCAAGAACAAGGGGACATGTTTTTTTTTTTAACATGAAGGGAGAAAGGTTTAATATGAAACTAAGATGCAACTATTTCAGAGAGAGTGACCCAGAACTATTTCACAGAATGAGCTGCAAGGGAGGTAGTTGAAGCAGGTACTATACAACATTTAAAAGACATTTGGATAAGTACATTGACAGAAAAGGTTTAGAGGGATATGGGCCAAATATGGATTGGTGGGACCAGTGTATATGAGGTATCTCAGGTGGCACCAGTAAGTTGGCCTGAAGGACCTGTTTCTGCGCTGTCTGATTCTGTGACACCATAACTGCGATTTGGCTGCGTAATATTAGATGCTATAATTTACTTTAGGAAATCTCTCCATGTGCATGTTAACACATCAGGGAAGATCTTCTTACATCAACTTGGTTTTACAAGACTGTTCCTGCACTCTGCTGCACAATGACTTGAAGATAACATCAGTATCAATGTGAGTTATTTTTATGTAAGTAAAGATTACCACAGCATGAAGCTTTTATGGTATTGTACTATTTCAAACCACTGAAGGACCAACAATTCAATAGGCAGGTCTACAGCACATGGACATGTCAGATAAGTGTTACTACTTTCCTCACCTTCCCTATAGAAAAGCAATCTCATGTGCACAGGATACATAGCTTTAAAGGTGTACAACAGTGTTTTGTCAAGTACAAGGAACTGTAGATAGCACCATGCAGGTATCAAGGTTCTACATATTAATCTTAAAGTGTTCACAAATAGAAAAAAACCTGTTACCTCAGGTGGCATCTGATCAAAGGAAGATCATTGCACACATAAGTAGCTCTAATCCAGGAAACAGCAATAATACATTCATTGTGCGGCATTCTACAGTTCCTGCATTATTCCGAGAAGGAATGTTGAGTGGATAGCTTTTAACAGAGTAGAACTTTCCACAATAATGATGCCTACTGATCAGTCTGAGAAAACCTTGCTAACTGCAGAGTGTTGCCTTGATATAGACATCTCAATATTTAGTTTCTGTTTCTTGGATATTACATCAGCTTTGCAGTAAGATGAAATAAAAATGAATGGAACAAATATTGGAAATGCTGAACAAATCTGAAACACCTTATGAATGCAAGCAGGCAGTGAAAAAAGCTAATGGCATATTGGCCTTCATAACAAGAGGTGTTGAGCATAGGAGCAAAGAGGTCCTGCTGCAGTTGTACAGGGCCCTAGTGAGACCACACCTGGAGTATTATGTGCAGTTTGGGTCCCATAATTTGAGGAAGGACATTTTTGCTATTGAGGGAGTGCAGCATAAGTTTACAAGGTTAATTCCCGGGATGGCGGGACTGTCATATGCTGAGATAATGGAGCAACTGGGCTTATATACTTTGGAATTTAGAAGGATGAGAGGATATCTTATATAATATTATTAAGGGTTTGGACATGCAAGAGGCAGGAAACATATTCCCGATGTTGGGGGAGTCCAGAACCAGTTTAAGAATAAGGGGTAAACCATTTAGAACAGAGATGAGGAAACACTTTTTCACACAGAGAGTTGTGAATCTGTGGAATTCTCTGCCTCAGAGAGCGGTGGAGGCCGGTTCTCTGATACTTTCAAGAGGGAGCTAGATAGGGTTCTTAAAGATAGCAGAGTCAGGGGATATGGGAAGAAGGCAGGTTCAGGGTATTGATTGGGCATGATCAGCCATGATCACATTGAATGGCGGTGCTGGCTCGAAGGGCCGAATGGCCTACTCCTGCACCTATTGTCTATTGTCTATGGCAAGGAAAACATTTCAATTTGATAATCTTTATCATCGGGTCAAAAAGTTATCAATGTGTCAAGTATCAATGTGCAAGCTCTAAATATAAGGAAAAACATTTTTATATGTAGGAAATACAATTTAAAATTAGACTGCCGTTTCTCCTAAGAAATAATCTAATGCTCCCGTAAAAGCTATATTACAAGAAGCGCTATCTCTCAAAATAATTAATAGTAGTTAAAGCACATCAAAACATATTCAGGGTTCAAGTTTGCATCATGTTAATTTTTTAGTTTATATCTGTTATATTTCCAAATTAAGAAAGGTTGTTAATTAATAATAAACCACACAACTGTAGACATACAAGTCCAATACTCCAATATAAAATTTAATTATTTAATAAACTGACATTGAGTATTATTGTGGGATCAAGCAGGCAAGAATTTCCAAGTTGCAAGAATTGATTTGGCATTCATCCCTTCATTTGAAAAGTTAACTCTTTATGAAATTACATAGTTTCATTTATGAAATTTGAAACCACTCATAAAAATCAAGAATCAATAGTGTTTAACTGTCATTTGTACCAAAAGCAGAACAATGACATTCTTACTTGCAGCAGCATAACAGGTCTGTAAACAACGCACTCATAGATAACATAATAAACAAAAAAGTTAAATAATTAAAAAAAAACAATATTAGTGTAAACAAAAAGTGCAATGTCCCTAGTGCAACCAAGAATGTTTGACTTTCGTAGTTTAGTTGGTGTTTGTAGTGTTCATGAGCCTGACAATTATTTGAATGTATATAACGCCATATTAACTTTATTATGATAACATATATAATGCATATAACAATTATTCATCAGAATTTATTTATGAATGTGATGAATTAATGATAAATCCATGAAGATGACTTGCAAAGTCAAAATTAAACAACCATGGTGAGGTAACTCCCATTACATTCCAAGTCTGGCTCTGTACTGGAAATAAGTTTTCCTGTGGTCACTTACATTACACAAAAATTGCTAATTGGAGGATAAGCTAGTGAGGCTGCAGTTAATAGTGTATATCAAACCTTTATAGCATTTCCAATTTTACATGTGATTGGGCGTAAGTGATTATTAAGTGATTGTTTTAAGTATTTTAAGTGTCTTTCAAAATTTTCAGTTTTCTATTTAAAGTCACATTTCAAATTAAAATCCCATTTTTTTGGTTATGAAATATGGATGTGAAAAAGCAGGAAATCGTTTGCAAATGTTTTTTCAGAGAAAAACAAAATGTGAAAATTACAATTTCTTTTTTGTTCAAATTGCTTTTAATAAGGAAGGATTAGGAATTTTAACTATCAGATATGCGGATACACTGATCCTAATGACTGTCAGTTTAAATTTAGTTGCTTCATGTTAATTGAGTGCCGGTTTACCAGTAATCTAATTATTTGTCAAAATGTTGGTGTAATGGTAATTGATGGTTGGTGTAATGATAATTAAATTATATTAATGTCATTGTTATAATGTACAGTATGTTTTCGGTTAGAGAGAAATTATTCAACTTTAAAATGAAATGTTTTTCTATTATACTATTTGTTCATTCTCCTGTAGTCTATTTAATGCCAAATACCAGGTGAAACAACCAGATTCAACAGAATGCAGGATGTAAGTAGTGAAAGTAAAAAACGTTCTTAGTCCGGAGTGTTTGATGGTCACTGTTCTGTGTGGCTGTCAGTCCGTGTTGGAACTGCGTGCATCCAGCAGTTCAGCGGTCGTGAATCCGGCCACTCTGGATACTCTACGGAGTCTTGGACTGCTGCGTCGGCTGGAACCAGCGGCCTATGAAGCTGCGGAGTCTACTACCAGCACTGGCCGTACACTGAGGAGACGGTGCGACAGGAAGCAGAAGCGCGACACTCGGGGGGGGGGGGGGGGGGGGGGTGTGGGCTAAGGGTGAAACTGAAGGCTAATCCTTGCAGGACACCGCTTTCATCTATTCTGCTCGCTAACGTCCGCTCCTGGGAGAGTAAGTTGGACTGCCTGAGGCTGGATCCGGTAGCCAAGGTGAGAGATTGCTGCGCCCTGATCTTAACAGAGACATGGTTAAACCCCTCTGTTCCCGACGGCGTTATTAGCGTGGAGGGGCTAACACCATTCCGGTCGGACCGGAGCTGCGCTCTCAGTGGGAAATCCCGGGGTGGTGGTGTGTGCATTTACACTAATAACAGCTGGTGTAAAAATGCCACAGTGGTCTCAAATCATTGCTCCCCAGACATTGAGTTTTCGACAATAAGTGCAGACCCTTCTATCTGCCCAGGGAATTCACTATCATAACCATCACAGCGATGTACACCTCCCCCCCCCCCCCCCCGCAGTGCAAACACTAAAGGGCCTGTCCCACTTGCATGCGATTGCATGCGTCTGGCGCGACCAAACGTGGTTGCTTGAGGCTTATGGGCCGCATGGGGCCGGTCCTACTTCAAAGCGCGGAGGCGTATGGAGTGATGTGGGGCTGGTCCTGACATCGTGCGGGGCTCCGAAAATCCCGCAATGTCCAATAATTCAGCGCGCCAACGGCCTGTCAGCCCGCAGGCGCATTGAGGGCGTACGCAGTGTCTCAACCCGTCCTCACCACATTCTACAGGGGCACCGTAGAGAGCATTTTGACCAGCTGCATCTCTGTCTGGTTTGGGGAGTGCAAAGCCTCCGACTGGAGGTCCGTGCAGAGAGTGGTGAGGACGGCTCAAAAAATCATTGGGATTCTCTTCCTTCAATCCGGGACATTGTGTGCAAACATTGCTTGTCCAAGCCCAACAGCATTATAAAAGACCCCACACATCTCCATCATGGACTGTTCACTCTGCTGCCCTCGGGCAAAAGGTATCACAGTCGGCCAGGTTCTGCAACAGCTTCTTCCGCCGAGCCATCAGACTCTTGAATTCCATATAATGTGCCACCACTATTATCTATTTTATCTTTTTTATCTATTTTAACTTTTAATCTATTTTATCCTTTTGTTATTTGATGTTGCACGGTGAGCCAGATTGAATAAAATTTCATTCAATTTGCAGTTGATGGTGTATTTTTGAATGACAATAAAGTATTTGATTGTTTGATTGATTGATTGTGACACATAATACTTTTTATGTAAGGAAGTGCAGAATTGGAAAGTAAAATGTTATTTAATGGAAACTTATAGTATAAGTTAATACATTACAAATAATGCATACGATGTAATTATCTAACGTGATTTGGCTTTGGATTATTTTCAATTAACAGAATTACTCATTTATATTCAAATTGCACTTGCACAAGTGTACAATACAATGCTGCCCCCCTTTCATTGTTCAAATAAAGTCTGATGTGGAAAAAAATCTGTTGTGTTTGCTTTTAGGTCTTCTGCCCATTCCTGAAATCTTTCCAATTGAAAACAGCTTTACATTTGCATGTAACAATAGCTTATTATTATTCATCTGTCACATGTAAATTCACTGTTTAATTGAAACATTCACATTATATTTTATGACCATGTTTTATTACATTTAGTTAAAGCTAATTATGTCTTTTATGAGTTGGCAGGGAACTTGTACCAGTCTGCAAGCTATTTTCCACATCCTTGATATTTTATCTTTGAGCACTGTGTAAACACTTCCAATTTGAATTAGCTTTTTAAAAAAGAGCATGATGAAATAATTGTTGTTAAATATTAGGCTAAAATACATTACCTTTAAAATCCAAGTGCATTGCAATAAAATAATTTTCCTCAGCAATGGGTGGGTGAGAGATTCTTAAGTATAGATAATGGCCAACTCATTAGTTCAACAATCTTAACATTTCAAATGTCTTTGTATAATGTCTTTAACATTGATCTTGCAGAATTTGCAAGCTGTTTTTGTTGTGAATGATAAATATACATTCCAGAAGTGCCAAGTTTAGCACACCCAACCAGAAAAATATGATTGTTCTTCAAGAAAACATTAACCTAAAATTTGAACTAAAGCTACAACTGATCAAAATTACAAGTAAAATTGTCAGTTTACTGACAAAGCATGGCACTTTGTTTTTCTTCAAATGGGTGTAATTAGGTAAAATGTACAGTCGGTTTTAAACTTGAAAATCAAACATGGCTGAATACTGTTTATGAACATTCAAAGATTGTTCGTAGGAAGCTCCTTATACCTGTTGGTGCCATATAGTCTTGAGTTGGCTGAATGTGTCAATCAGCAATTTTGTGAAGAAAGTACTGTAAATGCAATCATTTGCCTTGACAGTTCTGATTGTTAACTGGTAACAAAAGTATTGCTAATTGTCCGGCATTTTAGCCGGTTCTATAGCAAGTATGCCAAAGGGTCAATTGGCGAAGTGAAATACTTAGCATGCAAAGCGAAATACAAGATGCTGTGTAATACTTGACCTCACAGCATAATAAAATGTTTCAGTGAAACGCTGTGCATTCAACATTCAGTGAATAGAGCTTCCCGACGGAATAAAAAGGGAAAATGTTCCCTTCTTTCTTTTCCTGAGTGAAAATTATTCATTATGTAATGACTGTTACAGCAATTAACTGGCATTTGGTGGAATAAATGTTTAGAGATAGCAATTTCTGATTTTAGATGAGATTTTGTATAGCATCAGGAAATTACTGTAGGTGTATGACTAATTGTGCTTCGGCTTTATGCAACAGACTTGGCCAATGGCTGATATAGACGTTTGCTGATTTCTCTTTATTATTTCAACATTTTTTTATTTTAATTTCCCTCTTAGGGGGCAGCTAACTTGACCCTTGTTTTTATTTTATTGTTGACCATTGCACTATTACCAATAAAAAGACTGCAGGTGATGGTGAGGGAGCCTATTAAAGCAATGGAGATGTATTAAACCTTCTTATTTACTGATATCAAACTAAATAAAGGATTGAATCAAATGCCTCCAGAACAGAATAAACCTCTGTTCTTTAAGTGCAGTCAGTGGTATTTTTGTTTTGTATATAATTCTGTGTATGAAATGCTAACCAGCCTTATTAAAACTCAGCTTGGTAAATAATTTGTACACGTCAAATAAATCAGATATGTTAGCAATGGTTATCTCCTGTGCTAATTAAAGAGAAGTTGGTAAAGGTTAGAAGTGAACATTTCAAGGTAACATGAATTTTTGGAACACTGAATTATTCAACAAAGGCGGCACAGTTGCGCAGCTGGTAGAGCTGCTCCCTCACAACACCAGAGGCCAGCGTTTATTCCTTATTTTGGGCGTTGTATGTGTGGAGTTTGCACATTCTCCCTCGGTCCCTGTGGGTTCCCTGTGAGTGCTCTGGTTTACTCCCACATTCTGGAAATGTGTGGATTTGTAGATTAATCGGCCTTTGTAAAATTGCCCCTAATGTGTGGGGAGTGGATGCAAAAGTGGGGTAACGTAGAGTTAGTGTGCATGGGTGGTCGATGGTCAATAGGGACTTGGTAGGTCAAAGGGCTGTTACCAATATACATCTCCAAAAAATACTAAATTAATACAGTTTGGCTCATCGTTTTGACTTTGGAGTTGTGTTCTAGAAAGTCAACTAATTGTGCACTGTGGATGCTTGGAATGATGATCAGATTAAAATATCTTAACCACATGGATAAATCTTAACATAAAAGTAAATATTTTATTTACCAATTTCCTCTCTTATCCTCCCATCATTTAAGATTGCTGGCCATGGCACATGGCCTACAGGCACATAAACCTCATTCTGGGAATCCACCTGGGAAAATCTTTGATTTAAAGAAATATTGAGGGAAAATGAACTAAGCATTAAAATTTCCAATGAAAGGTGGAAAGAATACTTAGTAAATGTGCACAAATGCTCAATTAACGCAAGACACACTTTAATACAATTTAAAATAATACACAGATTATACTACTCAAAAACAAAATTAAATAAATTTTTCCCTAACGTTTCACCAATTTGTGATAAATGCCAGTCAAGAAGCTACTATAGCGCACTCATTCATCTTTTGTACAAAAATTCAAAAGTTTTGGACTGAAATCTTTGAAATTTTCACAAAACTGTTTAAAATAAAAATGACACCAAAGCCAGAATGGATTATTTTCGGAATGACAGAAGGTAGTTCGGAATTAAAGGTGTATTAAAAGAATTTATTTGATTACGGCTTAATAATAGGAAAAAAACTAATCTTAACATTTTGGAAAATTGCTCCTTCACCAACAATAAATATGTGGATTTCAACTATGTTTGAAACACTACATCTGGAAGATATGAGACTCCGCCTGGAAGGAAAATCAGAACGCTTCTATCAGACGTGGTCTGCATTTATAGAATTACTACAAAGATAGTGTGCAGGAGTACCTCGGGCCTTGGTAGCGGGGGATGAAAAACTATCGAGTTGGTGGATTCCTTTTGCGTGGCTTTTTTTCTTTTCTTTTTCCTTTTCTTTTTTTAGGGTCTATCTTTTAACCCCCTTTTCTAATTCTTTGACCAAGGGTTTCTTCTCCCCTTTGGCACGCTCTTTCACTATCACAACTCTTTTCACATTTCACTCTCTTTCTCTCTGTTCTTTTTCTTTAAACGCCATAAAATTATGGGGTACAATGATTGTAACAGTATGTATGTGTACATTGATGTATTTACCTCTAATAAATAAAATTATTTTTAAAAAAAGAAGAAATATTTCAGCTAATATCATTCCTGTGCTTATCCTACAGACTCTGAGACCTGGAGATTGGGCATACCTATGGGTCCAAATATAGTAGGAATCGTAAAACACTCGATTGAACCTGATTTAGAAATGACATGAAATTGGTCCACTTGCATAATCTAGATACAGCTGGTCTATTTTATCTTTTGGCATAACGATAAATACTGAGAAATATTTTTTAAAAAATCATAATTTGCATCCTGAGTAACAAGTCACTGAGTCAAATAAAGATGCTAGTAATTAGCTTTATCATGCTGTTTGCTACATAATCTCACCAAGAAAGTTTTGACCTGAAACTCCTCCTATCCATGTCCTTTAGTGATGCTGCCTGACCCGTTGTATTACTTTGTGCTCTCCGCAAGATTCCAGCATCTGCTGTTCCTTTTGTCATCAAGATCTGAACTGGTTTCCTTCAATTTCTTTGTTTATCATATACAGGTTGTAAGTTCTGGGAAATAAATGTTCAGATATTGTAGAATGCCAATCATTGATAGTAACAGGTATTGATTTATTTGTTGCATCAATCTAGTTCCCATTTATTTTCCAAAAAAGAGGCTTTACAACTTTGTTATAAAATACAAGCAAACATAATAATGCGTTATTTTCAATGTAATTTACAAAGAAGCTACAATTTTTTTCTTTCATACAGTAATATATTTTGAAATCCTTTATATTCCTTTTGTGCATGTTTCCCCTCAGTTAGCAATGCCTTAAATATGTAATGGAATACTGTATTAATGTTTTCGTAATGAGATAATAACAGCTATATTCAATCACTTTCAGACTCCCAAGGGTCCCTTGTTATAGTTATGTAACTAATTATTTTGATTTTACTAATAGGAATTCACCCTTTCTTCATTCAAATATAAAATATAAGGGACATCTTTATTACATTTTCTTGATAAGAGGAAAGTTTCAAATTAT
Organism: Raja brachyura; assembly: GCA_963514005.1. Next base: position 42,582,460 of record OY740789.1, on the reverse strand, counting down.
TAATCTTTCCTTATGCACAGTCCAATATTCCCAACATTCCAGTTCCATGGTAGGTTCTCCCTTTGACTTTGATGGGAAAACAGGAGGACTCTTTCTTCCATTTCTTAATTATGGAGACTAAAACTTGCAATGTGCCTCAAATCGAGGAAGAAGACATTCAGATATTAAAAATATATATAGAGCTTAAACAAAGTGTGATTAAGATAGATTGAGATAAACATTGTTATCAATAAATTTTCTAATTTATTGGAGATTTTCATAATTATCTATTGGAATTACCGAGGTTGGACAGAACCCAAAGAGAATGGATGACATTAGTAATTTTTAGTGTTTCTTGGTGAAGCTCATATTTTCTAAAAATCTAAGGCAACAACCAGGAATATAATTTTAGAATATTCTAGACGTGCCGTCACATGGGAGGGCTGGTCCCCAAATGCAACGTCGGTGCTCACCCCGGAGCAGACGCCCCCTGGAGCCAATCATCCACATCACCCGTTTCCCAAAAGTAACCCATTCGTCCAACGCAATATTCCACCACTCACCCATAGCCCCAACTGTGCAGGCGCGGCTCATTTCCCCTCATGCCCCAACACTCCCTCTTCCTTCACCTCTCCCTCCCTCTACCCTCAGTCACTCCCTACCATCAATCACTCCCTCCCACCCTTCATAGCCCCTCTCCCCTCCCTACCCCCCAACCCATTGGGCCCCGTTTCCTCAACGCAATATTCCACCACTCACACGTTTCCCCAACGCAACCGGTTCCCTAATGCATTCTATCCTTCCCATATGGGGGGGGGGGGGGCGGTGGGGCGGAGGGCAGTCGGCGCTTCCCGGAGCCAACAAATTGACTTGACTTTTGGGTCAGCATCAGCGCTCCCTGGACGCAATCAATCCTTCCCATGTGGTGGGGGGGGGGGCAGTCAGCGCTTCCTGAAGCCAATGAATGGACAACTCAGCGTCAGTGCTCCCTTGAGCCAATCAATCCTTCCCAAGTGGGGAGGGGGAGATAAAAACCTCACTCTCTCCTTACTCCCCTTGAAGCTGCTGATCCAATTGTCCCTCTGTCACCTCGCCCTTGCTCTCATTTTCGCTACCTTCAGTCACTCCCTCCCTCAACTCTCCCCTTTCATACTCCCCCACTAAAGACAATGTTTAAATAACATTTCTTCTCCTCCCATCCCCCACCCTGTCAACTTTCACAGCCTGTGTATTGGCAGCAGAGATCACATTGTGATGTCATTTTCGGTTGTCGGAATGTTCACGGCAGCATATGTAAATGAGATAACAATGAGAACAATAAATATGTCAGTGAAAGTTGATAAAGAATAAACAAAATTCATTAAATTATTAGGTGTGAGATTAGAATCCTTTTCCATACTTTTACATTGTAAAATAATCACAATAAAGCAAAAGCTTAATATTAAAGATGCCAATATGAATACATCTAAACTGAATATTAATATTTGTGATGTTGCATATTCTATACCTCCAAGTAATGCACCAAGAGAGTAGACAGAGGATTGCAAGGGATGATGACTATAATTGCTGCATGGAACCTGAAGACTTATGTCATTTGGCAACACTGCACACCATCAGGTTATTTAACATTATCATCTTTATTATGCTTAAACCATTCCACATTGCTTCTAATGCACTCAGCGTGCTCGCTACATAATGGTACTAAAAGTCAAAAGTGAACTTTGAGAAGTATGGAATTATGAATGATTGGAGTGAGTAATAAGGCTATAATTTAATAGTTCATATAATGTGAAGAGAGTGAAGTGACTTTGCCGATGTCATAAGTACTGTTCAATTTAACAGTTGCTTGGCAACTTGCTGTGACTGCTAAATATGATTATCAAATTACATTGTATTTTATGATGTCATCAATGCAACAAATGAAATAAATTCAAAGACAAACTGGTATGAAAGTGCATTGCTGCAATGTTAATCACAATGCAGTAGAGGGGCTCTGTATCAAAGGAGATTGGCTGTTGTGCACATAGCAAATAGTGGCAACAGTTTTTTTTACAATAAAGTAAGCTGTCACAATAAAGCTGCAGTGGAGAGGTAAACTTGCACTCAAAATGTACAAGTTGGAAAAGCTGTGAAATGATTGTTTCTGAAGAACATTAAATCACCGTCAAAAAGTCATACAGCATGGAAACAGGCCCTTCAGCCTTCCTTGCCCTGACCAAAGTGCACCTTCTACGCTCGCCCCACCTGCCCACGTTTGGCCCTGACCCCTCTAAACCTTTTCTGTTCATGTACTTGTCCAGATGTCATTTAAATGTTGCTATAGTATCAGCCTCAACTACCTCTTCTGGCAGCTTGTTCCATATACCCACCACCCTCGGTGTGAAAAAGTTGCTCTACAGGTCTTTAATAAATCTTTCCCCTCTCACCCAACATAATGAAATGTTTAATGAGATTTGCTTCAAAACACATCCATTGATCATGTGATGGGGTGGAAGATTGCAACCTTCATGTGGTCCGCCCTGTTACGATGAATGCAATCAACCCGGCATGCAAAAGCAAATAAGATCAAATAGAACAAGTTGTCCTACAACTTTAGGCTGTGCATGCCATACGCAAGAAGAAGACGAAGATCATAAGATTTGACGAATTAAAAGAACTGCAGTTTGCACTTCAGAAAATGCATGGTATCAAGTTCACAAACTTGTCCACTTGCCTTTTATTTCAATGTTCTATTAAAATGCTTCCAAAGTCTTCAAATAATAAATTAAACAAAGCCAATTATTGAACTTTCTTGATAATATGTCATAAGTAAGCTGGGCTACAAGAAGCAGGGTGTTGGCGATATTTGCCAGATACAATTATGAACGGCTGAAATTAACCAATTTTGAGTTCTAAAAAAACACAAAAACGTTTCATGAGCAACCAAAACAATCGCTGAGTCCTCGAACACTAGATTGGTTAATGCCTCTATGGCTAAAATCTAGTGTGTGGGTTTTCTTTTAAACCCATCTTCCGGTCACTTTTTGATATCTAGCCCGGCATTGAAATGGTTCATTGAGATGACCGGTTGAAGGAATTGGGCTGAAATGAAACTGGCAATGAGTAACAGTTCCAAAATGAACCATCAGTTACTTGGATTCACACAGGCTTGCTTTTAATGTGGAATTCACAGTGGGACAGATGTCAGCAAGCTGTCACTTTGTTTTGTTGCTGGGCTCCACAAAGAGTGCAATGACAGAAATCTTTCCTGCTCGTATTTCCCAGCTTTAAATGGAAAATGTGCCTCGACAATCCGAGTCAGTCAGATCTGGCGTGGGTTCAAAATCCTTCTTTCGACTGGGAGATATTCAACATAACATTTAGGAGGAAAGAGTAAATTAGTTATCTTTTACTAATATATTTTAATATCTATTAGTGTTTTTAAGTATTTTGACTAATTTTGTTTAAATATTTTTCTAAAACAAATTGAATTGTTTTAAAAACCTAGGAAGATCAGACATTTCAAACTACAAATAAAAGGTTGTCAGGTCACTGCAGGGTGGGGCCTTAGGAGTTAGGCCACTCAAGCTCTCCCTGCTATGTCTTGTTGGATTATTCATAGGGAAAAGACCAGCTGGATTAGCCAGGAGAAAAATCATGGAGACCAGGATAGCAAACCCAGGCATGGATGACCCCAGCACACTGATTTGCATGCTACTTGCAATCCCCATAATAAGGGTTTACTACTGTTCGTTACTGTAAATCTCAAATTATTATCTCATTATATTGAGGGTCTCAATTGCAGCATAATGTATACACTGTTATGCTATAGATCTACCCATTGCTGTTTTTGCACACAAAAAGATGCTGGTATGCATGATTAAAAAACATATGCTGGACATAAACTTTCCTGGAAAACAAAAATGGCATTTAAACCTTTGGAGCTGCCTACGCTGTACCTGTGTTTAACTTAATTAAAAAAGCACTGGAGCTACCCAAACACTCATGGCCAGTCATTTATTCCTTTTATTATCCCTGTTTTCCCTCCCCCTATCCCCATACAGGGGCAGAAATGGCAGATGGAGTTTATCATGAGTAAGTGTGAGGTAATGCACTTTGGGAGGCTGATAATGATGGGAATGTATACAGGGCAACACTCTTAACAGCATTGATATGCAGAGGGATATTGGAGTCCAAGTTTATCGCTCACTGGAGGTGGCAGCACAATGGTAGAGGAAGCAGCACACATGATGGTAAAGAAGTCGTACGGTAAGCTTGCCTTCATTGCTGGGGTCATTGAGGACATTCCTTCCCCCAAGCTACACGATTCTCATCTCGTCAATCCTCTAACTTCACAATTTGCAACTCTCTAATCCCTTTGTCTCACAGTTTATGTGTTCATCTCTGACCTTTGTCCAAGCATCCTCCTATCAAAAACTGCCTTTGCCTGAGCTCACCCAGGTCCTGCCATGCTTTGTTCTGCCCATCCACACTTCTAGCTTGCTTTCCCCTCACTAAAATCAGTCTGAAGAAGGGTTCTGACCTATACATATTCTTTTGTGTTTATCTTGAGTTTCTCCAGTATTTTGTGTCTTCTTCAAGATTCCAGTATCTACTGTTCCTAGTGACTCCATGGCCAGTTTTTTAATTTTTTAACCAATTACGTGAAGATTAAAAAAAAACTATTTCTCAATTATGAATTAGATAATCAACAAGCTATTTCAGCCTTGTTAGCATGCTTATATCATATTACAAAGATAACAATGGTTACATACAACAGCACTGTGGGCAGTAACATGCATTTCTGGAGATGAACACGGAATTCTGTCATTTATAACAAGAGGAATCGAATATAGGAGCAAAGAGGTCCTTCTGCAGTTGTACAGAGCCCTAGTGAGACCACACCTGGAGTTTTGTGTGCAATTTTTTTCCCCCTAAATTGCGGAAGGACATTCTTGCTATTGAGGGAGTGTAGCGTAGGTTTACAAAGTTAATACCCAGGATGACGGGACTGTCATATGCTGAGAGAATGGTGCAGCTGGGCTCGTACACTCTGGAGTTTAGAAGGATGAGAGGGAATCTCATTGAAACATAGAAGATTGTTAAGGGCTTGGACACGCTAGAGGCAGGAAACATGTTCCGATGTTGAGGGAGACCAGAACCAGGGGCCACTGTTGAAGAATAAGGAGTAAGCCATGTAGAACAGAGACGAGGAAACACTTTTTCTCACAGAGAGTGATGAGTCTGTGGAATTCTCTGCCTGAGAGGGCGGTGGAGGCAGGTTCTCTGGATGCTTTCCAGGGAGAGCTAGATAGGACTCTTAAAATAGCAGAGTCAGGGGATATGGGGAGAAGGCAGGTACAGGGTACTGATTGGGGATGATAAGAAGGGCCGAATGGCCTACTCCTGCACCTATTGTTTATTGTCTATTGTCTATTTCAGTGATCTGGTGAACCATTATTCTGCTTTCATGCTTTGAACAGTTGATATGTTTTCTGCTCCAATTGTATAGTTCCTTAAGTGAATGGCTGAGATGAGCGTTGCTTGCCCTCTAAGCCTGCACTCAAGCAGATGCCATCCAATGTACTTGTACAGTATAGCTATACAAAGCAAATCTATTATGTTTTAAATTACCAGTTTCACTGACCAATTTAAGATGGATGAAATAGTTCGATTTTATAACTATTCTTTTATTCATTCATGTGAGCGTCCATAGGTTGAGCCAGTATTTAATTGCCCATCCCTAATTACCTTTGAGAAGTTGGTAATGAGCTGCCATCTTGAACTACACCCATCCTTGAGATATGGGCATACCAGGATTTTGACCCAGTGATGGTGAAGGGACAACGATATATTTCCAATTCAGGATGGGGTACGGTTTGGAGGGAACTTACAGTTAGTGATGTTCCAATGTTTTTCTCCCTTTGTTCTTCTAGATGGTAGAGGTTATTGGTTTTGAAGGTGATGTGTGAGGAGTCATGGTGAGTAGCTGAAGTGCACCCTGCATTTGGACAAAGTGCTGTAACTTTGTGTCAATGGTGGAATGAGTGAATGGTTGTGGACAGGGTTGGCTATCAAATGGGCTGCTATGTCCTGGATTGTGTTAAGATTTTTGAATGTTGTTGAAGCGGCACTCGTGCAGGTAATTGGAGAGTATTCTATCACATTCCTGATGTGAGCCTTGTAGACGATGATCAGGCTTTGGGAAGTTAGGATGTTGAATTACTTGTTGCACAATTCCTCATCTCTGACCGGCTCTTGTAGCCACAGGATAATCATCAGGGTATTAATGACAGGGTAATTTAGTGATTGTAATTCCATTGTATGTTGAGGGCGATGGCTGGATCCATTTCAGTTTCTGACCAATGATAATCACGGTAATGATAAAGGTAATAATAGTGGGGGATTTAGTGATGGTAATACCATTGAATATCGATGGTGATTGCTGGATCTTCTCTTGTTGGATAAAGTCATTGTCTGGCTTTCATTTACATAATGAACTTTGTTGTTAGCATCCATCGATCTGCAAGAGATAAGTTCATGTGATAGGAGTATAATTAGGCCATCAGAAAGTGTCCAGGCATATCTTTCAGTATTCCAATTATTGCTTGGTACAGTAAGATTACTGACAGCACATAGATTTACAAGGAATTGTAGGTGCTTTTTTACAGAGGGCAGTGGAGGCCAAATCACTGGATGGATTTAAGAGAGAATTAGATGGAGCTCTAGGGGCTAGTGGAATCAAGGCATATGGGGAGAACACAGGCACTGGTTATTGATTGGGGATGATCAGCCATGATCACAATGAATGACGGTGCTGGCTCGAAGGGCCGAATGGCCTCCTCCTGCACCTATTTTCTATGTTTCTATGTTTCTAAAATAAAGCACACAGTGCTGGAGTAACTCAGCGGGTCAGGCAGCATTCCTGGAGAAAAAGGATAGGTGACCTTTTGGGTTGGGACCCTTCTTTGGACAGATTTTGGTGGGGGGCAGTGGAGAGAGAGCTGGAAGAGAGGTGGGGACAGAACAAAAGCTAGCAAGTGATAGGTGAAATTCACTGCAGAATAACTGCTGATGCTGGTTTACACCGAAGATAGACACGAAATGCTGGAGAATGCAAAAACCTTACCCTTCCTTATCTTTGTGTCACCCTCTCTTGACTCTCAGTCTGAAAAAGTGCCTCAACCTGAAACAGCACGCATTTCTTCTATCATGAGTTGCTGCCAGTCCTAGTGAGTTATTCCAGCATTTTGTGTCCATCTTAAGTGATAGGCGTATACAGGTGAGAGAGGTTTTTGTTTGGCAGATGATTTTACAAAGGCCAGAGATGAAAGACAAACAGTATAAGAAGATAATGAGACGAGGTGTGTATGGTGAAGCCAGAGGAAGGAATATAGGTGGAGCGGGACAACGGGAGGAGGAAGAGGTAAATGGGTAGAAATCCAGGTTGGTCAGGGAAGAGGGGGAAAAAAAGAGAGGGGGGTGGGGGGGGGAGGAGGAGTTTGTAGGCTAATTACCAAGAATTGGAGAATTCAACGTTCATACCATTGTTGTAAGCTACCCAACCGGAATATGAGGTGCTGCGCCTCCAGTTTGCACGTGTCTCACTGTGGTGAAGGAGGAGGTGCAGGATAGAAAAGTCAATACGGGAATGGTAAGGGGAGTTAAAATGGTTAACAATTGGGAGATCCACCAGGCTTTGGTGGACCAATTTCAAGTGTTTTGTGAAATAGTCACCTAGTCTATGCTTGGCTTTGCTAATGTAAAGAGGAAATCACATAGGGTACTTTGAGTGTAGTAGATGAGGTTATACTTAAATTAAATGCCATTAGAACCCTGGATAATGATGACTGAGTGATCCACATAAAGTTTCTTTTCAATAATTTCTGTTGTCTGATTCACCATTTTTATTTCATTCAAGCACAGTGAACAACATGCATTACATAGCTTAATGCTCTAACTCATATGGCAGACATCATATAGTAATTGAGAAATACACCATAGAACCAGGCCCTTCAGCCCACCGAGTTCAGGCCAACCACCAAACGCCCACTTTTGCACTAAATTCTACCCTAACCCAATTTATTCTCTCCAGATTCTACCACGCATCTACATACTAAGGGCATTTTACACTGGCCAATTAACGAACCAACCCACAGGATGTGGGAGGAAACTGGAACACCTAGAGAAAACCTGTACAGGGGGATTGTGTAAAATCCACTCCGGCACCTTAGTTTAGTTTATTTATTTAATATTGTCATATATACCGATGTACAGTGACAAGCCTTTGTTTGCATGCTATCCAGTCTAAGCAAAGACTATACATGAATACAACCATGCCATCCACAGTGCACAGATAAAGGATATAAGTCACTGGAATAGTAGGGCAGGAGCTCTTTTAGCTGTGCCATTGTTTTGGAGTCCAGTGAAGATTCTTCCTACATGTTGTATCCATAATCCTTGATCAAGGTCTACTGGTTAAAAACTCAATTACCTGAAGATCACTTCATTCAAGAACCAAGGATACTCAATCAAAAGTTCTGCATTCAATTTTACAAAAGAATGAATGTGATATTGACAGGACACATACGACAAGGTAAATTATTCATTGATTAGTCTTGGTCTCAATTACGAAGAGGCTGCTGCCTTGGCTGAATGTGGTGTGTGACGTGCTAGTGCTAAATAACCGCAAACTCTACAACTGATTATCTTTCATAATGTGATGATGATCCATCCTTGTCCATGTTGGACAAGAAATATTGTATATTTCTGAAGTGGGTGAGGTGTGCTATGAAATTCAACGTAAGTTTTCAATGGTTCAGGATTGAGGATACCTTTAGGATGCTTTTAATATGTTCAATAATGCGTGACGTAATGATGTCTGCTCTCCAATAATGTTTGTAAAATGATTGATTCTCCAAACAGGGTGGTATACTGCCAAAGGTAATAGAGCCATTGCCTCACCGCTCCAGAGACGCAGGTTCAAATCTGACGTTGGGTCCTGTCTGTGCGGAAGTTGCATGTTCTCCCTTGGACTGCATGGTTTTACTTTGGATGTTCCAGCTTTCTCCCTCATCCCAATGATGAGCGAGTTGGTGGGTTAATTGATTCTAGTAAATTGTAGGAGAGTGGTAGAATCTAGGGGAGATTTATGAGAATTTTGTGGAGAAAACGAAACATAAGATTAATGCACGATTAGTGTAAATGGATAGTTGATTTTCAGCATGGACTCAGTGGGCCAAAGGGCCTGTCTCTACACTCTCTGACACTAATATGCCCACATATAATTTATTTCACAAAGTTTGGGGGTTACTATTTGTGATGCGGGACATAGAGTGAGTGTTAACCTGCCAATGTTAGTTTAGAACAGCTGTTAAACTCTGATCACTTGTGCCTGACTCTATTTATAAGAGTTCACTCTCACTTAAACCTGTCAAATGTTCCATTGTCTCTGAAAATAGAACATAGAACAGTACAGTAACAGATCCTTCGGCCCACAATGTTTATCTCTAGTTAAACTGATCTCATCTGCCTCTACATGATCCATATCCCTCTATTCCCTGCACTTCCATGTACCTATCTAAAAGCCTCTTAAATGCCACTATCATATGTGCCTTCACCACCACTCCTTGCAATGCATTCCAGGCCCCTACCACTCTCTGTGTAAAACACTTGCCCTGTACATCTCCATTAAACCCTCTCACTTTATAGCTATCGCCTCGAGTGTTAAATATATCCACACTGGGAAAATGTTTCTGACTGTCTACCCTATCCATGACTCTCATAGTTTTATCTACTTTTATCCAGTTTCCCCTCATCCTCTGACATTCCAGAGAAAATAATCCAAGTCTATCCAACGTCTCCCTGTAGCTAAAACCCTCTAATCCAGTCAAATTTCTGGTAAACATCTTCTGCACCCTCTCCAAAGCCTCCATAATCTTTCCTGTAATGTGGCGACCAAAATTGCATGCATCTTAAACGGTTCCTGATCTTCAAACCAAGGAACATTTGACAAATCAGACATTCCTCTTGTACTGCTCTAGTTTTATGTATGAATGCAATGACTGGTGTGTATTACATGCCCGTGAGTAGACTTATTGGATTTTTTCTGGTCAATTAAACCGACTAAATCCATTGTAATATGCAAAACTATTCCTGTTCTGTGCTTACACTTGATGTAACATTTTTGACTTTAATTCATCTTTTAATTTTCAGATGTTAAGATAATGCATTGTAGGCTTTTATAGGGGTTGCATACTTGTGATTTTAGATTGTTGAGAAATAAATTCTGGTTGTATTTTGAGTAAATGTGGGATAGGGTCAGTCAGACTCTCTGCCCTCATTAATATGTTTCCTATGTTGATGTTGCTAACTTTCAAATAAATATATTTTACCTCAAAATACATTTTCAAATGTATTTAATTGAGGAGTTTATTTTCCTGGATCTCAGATAATAAATATTAGCATGTTGGTGAACTGCAGTAGTCTATTGTATTCATGCAATGAATGATAAACGTGTTAACTTTGCCTCACTTTGAGTCAACACTCCCAAGGATAACTTCATTGCATCCCTCAAATATGACCGTCCTGTTTGTGGCAAACATCTATTTGCCCTTTCATAAAATATGCCATTATGTTTTATTCAATTCACACAAAAGAATGGCTGAAAAATTGCCCCACTGATAGTCAATAATTGTACCACTTGCACTGCTGCCAGCAATGAAGAAATCTGCTCATAAGAAAAAGCAGGTGGTGGGGCATCATGCTAATCGTCAATGTGTGCCATAGTAATTAGCCGTGGCATTTGCTAAAATTAACAATTAGCTAACGTGCAATTCAATGTTCACAGACTACAGTTTACTTTATATAATCATTGTATTTTGGCAGTAATTGTTCAGCACAATTATTTTCATTTGGATATTTCCTGCACTTGAAATATGAAGTAATAATTTCATGCATTCAACAGGCAGTTTAATCCTGCTTTAGTCCAGAGAAAGTATATTTTTGTGTGCACTTATTTATTTGTTAAAGTGTCTCATTTCATAATGCCGCATTGAAATTACAAAGATTATTAAATATTAATTTAAAAGTTTTAAAGAATACTTTTAAATTTGACAAACCATTCAGAGCAATGTTTTCTTCGGTTGTTTTCTGATACTTTCCTGCAATGTATGTCAACAAATTATACAATCTTTAAAAAAGATGCGTGCTAATGCTATGTTGTACTGACACCGTAAGTGAAAAGCTAAGTTTGCAATCCTGTGCTGGTCTTGCACAGGCCATAAACTATGACTCTTGCTATTCTAACCCTTTTCAGTGATCTTCCTTTCAACATGCCATGGAATACACATCTCACACCAGTGGAGAACTTTATGAGCAAAGGGCCACCCACTTGCATATTATCCTTGCCTGCCCTGCAACATGACACAGGAACAAAGTAGACATTAACTGCTACATTAAACCCAGGAGGAAAGTAATCAGTAACCTGTTATTCCCTTCATAAAGGGAAACACATGCAGTGTGAAATACAGCCGACTAATCAATAGTAAACTAGACAATGCAATGTGGCAAACAAATTGCAAATCAATTAGAATCCTTGTTTTCTTTGAAACTGTTCACTATATATAAAGCAATTACTTGTTCATTAGACCTAATTTAACAGCATGACTACCCTAGCAACAACTGGCAGCGTCTGGCTATCAAACTGCACAAGGAAAATGAGTGACAGTTTATTTTTTCCATTGCCAACTCCCAAAAAGAAAACAAAATGGAGAGTTTATTATATCTTGAGATGATTTTAAGGCTGCTTTGCAGGGAGTTTCAGATTTTTGCAAAAAAAGTCAAATTTAAGAACAATCTCCAGAGTAATCTTTCATATCATAACGTTATTTATTTTGCAGATTACATTTTATTCACACATATTGTCAACAAAATTGACCCATCTATTCTCAAATTATAAACCTGTGATAGTGATTTTAAAAAAATATATATATTTTTAGGTACAAAACAAAAATCATGCATGCTCGAGTCAAAAGAAAGCTGCAGCCAATATTTTCCTAAACAAACCCAGCTAATTTCTCACATCCTTCCTCAAGATCCTGATGTGCATGGATGCATAATCTCATGGGTATGCTTAACTAAATATATTACATTTTCTACATGTATTCATAAATTTGTAGGTTGAATAATATTTGTAGGTTGGATAATGTTTAATGTTCCATAGTTTAAATTTGGAATTCTTGAAAGAACCGTCAAAGAATACTTTAAAAGCAGATTTAAACTAATTCATAAACTCTGTCCAGTAGCCATTGGCATTAGTGAAGACCTTTCATCTAATTTAGGACAAAAATGCCAAAAACTAAAATCCATGTCTTAGCAGAGATACTGTGAACTCATTCACAGATACTTTTGAAAAACTATAACATGAAAAGGATCCACTCCCTTTTGTTGTTAAGTCTTGCCAAAACATGAATAGAGAAGTCCCTTTGTGATGGCTGACTCGATGATTCTCATTCATCAGCTTTGCAGAGTTTTATTAACATAGTAATTTGTTCCGGCAAAACAGAAAGTGACAGTAAATTAAGGATGGCATTTATGCTGAAGAAAACCCATCTGTTTCATGGAATATTTAATCATTTTTGCCTGCATCTTTTTATTTTGAATACAAATACAAGCAATTTGCAGGCTATTCTTGTCAATCCATGAGCCTGTAGAATAAGTCTTCAACTCCAGTTGCTATAGCACTTTGAAGAACCACTCTGTCTTGCCATAAATTCTCCTTAAGTGAAATAACTCAAAGGGATATCTGGAGCAACTGGAGCAAATAATGAATTTCTAAGGCATTGTAGGAGCAAACACTTATCTTATTTACACTCCTTACACACCAATTGCGAGGTGACCTTTTAGACTCAGATGAGTGCAAGTCTGCACATTTTTTTTTCTTGCCTCGCATTTTCAGACATGCGGAGCACATGATCTAATAAACATTTGCAGTACCGAATGAAGCGATATAGAAGAGCCCTATCTTTTTAGCTCCCTGTGTAAGAGACTCTTGTCACTCGTTAATATCTCCATGCAGAATGTGATCAACCATGCAATCAAGTGGCGAATAATTTGTTGACTAATTAAACTAACACAACAAGCACTTTAGCACCTACAAGTGACAAGTTTAGCAGAAGCAAGTGGAAACTCTGAATTGAGCCTTTTTTTAGAATATCATGCCAAATCTAATTCTGACTAAGTATCATTCAATTATACTTGACTTCCACTATGTGGTGACATGCTTACAATAATTCATCATGTGTGACAATACCTTAATATCAAGGAAAGTTTAAAGGATTTACAAATAAAGCATTTCATTCAAAAGGGAAATCCAATCATCACATAAGAGGTATGTGAATAGTTTAAAGGTCTAATGATTGCAGTTCATATAATTCTATAATTTTGAGTCAAACTGAAGCAGTGGTCAAACCAACAGAGCACCTCTCACTGCTGTTAGTTTCTTTCTTCCTTTAACCATTTTTAAAACAGAATAGAGAACATGCTAAATTTAAAAAATCTAATAATCTGAGGATCCAATACAAAAATAGCATGCCACGCTTTTTTCCTGCTACAGTTACTGTCACACATACAATTGTCCTTTATCAGCATCTATTGTAGATAGCTTGAATTTATATTAGAAATGGCAAACTTCCTCTTAATTGTTAAATAATTTAACTCCGACGTATCAATTGCACGGCAGCATTGTCAGAAAACACAGATGCTGTCATATGATGTAAACACTGGTTGCAATTATTCTACCACTCTTCAATATATAAATGACAGTGGTATAGCAGATAGAACTCCAGCCAGAGACATTGGTTTGATGTTTTGTTAAAGAAGGAACTGCAGATGCTGGAGAATCGAGGGTACACAAAAGGCTGGAGAAACTCAGCGGGTGCAGCAGCATCTAAGGAGCGAAGGAGATAGGCGACATTTCGGGTCAAGACCCTTCTTCAGATGATCTTTACCTCAGGTGTTGTCTGCTTGGAGTTTGCACATTCTCCCTTTGACCACATAGGTTTCCTCTGGGTGTTCCGGTTTCCTCCCACGTCCCAAACGTTTGTAGGTTAATTGGCCTCTGTAAGTTGCCCTTAGTGGTTAGGATGTGGGTGCAAAAGTGGAATAACGTAGAACTAGTGTAACCGGGAGATCGATGGCAGGCATGGACTCGGTGGGCCAAAGGGCCTGTTTCCTTGCTGCATCTTTCAATCAATCAATTAATGTCAGGCCCCTATCTAGTTCAACAATACATAACAATGTGATATCCCATTGGGGTACCTTTACCTTATTACTTGTGTTTGGCACCTTACGGAATAGAGCCCCAATTTGGGTGAAGCGGGATTGAACAAAGCTATTCATATCTATGTTGAACCACCTAACCAAAGGAACCTAAGTAACCATTTTACAAAATGCTCTGGAACAAGGATATCTGCTTTGGGTACTGAACCATTTATGCCTGGAAGCTTGCCTACATGGAGCTGTGTAATGGCAGTAAGAGGGCTTACTAATTAAGTCATCAGTATTAAAATATAACTGCAACCGTAGAATTAATCAACCTAACAAAACACAGATTTATTATACTTTCATGCAGACTTCCAAGACATTGTTAGTATTTTCAATGTTTGTCATTTTTTTATTGCTCCAAGTATCATCTTGGGTTGGAACAAGTACACAACTGTCACTTTAACATTGCTGGCAAACGGACCCCTTATGCATTATAACATGCTGTATTTTGGCAGGAAATCAATAAAGTGAAAATCTGTTCTAATCATCCATACATTTATCATCACAATCAACAATCAAAGCCAAGACCTGCTTCTTTATCCGCAGGCTCCAGCCTCCCAATTTCCTGCTGTGAAAGGCAGAGTAAATTAGAACCCTCAGCTCCTGTTAGCTGGTTTAATGGGCATGATTTGTGAACCATTAAATGAGGTTATGTAAATTGCTCCTGAGTAGTATGCTAGCACACAGGTGACAGGTGCAGTAAATCAACTGATGAGTCCATAACAGATCTGCGCAAATCAGAAATCTGTGACATTTAGGTCGAGGAGAAACATTTCTGTCAACAAGGAAGTGATTTCTGCAGTGGTCCAGGCTTGAAGCAATTATGCTCCTCTTCTTAATGGTTTAAAACTGAACAAATTGTAATGGAAGATAAACAAGTACTTTACCAGTTAATGATAATACTTTAGAACTCAAAAGTCTAAATCAGTTAACTGCCACATTACTGACTTAAGAACTTTGCGGTAGTGAATGCAATAAACAAATTTGCCCTGGAAGTATATTCTGTTATTCTGCATTTAACAAATCACTTTAGCCACACATTTTTTAAGGTTAGAGGACTTTTGAAATTTAAATTATATTTTCCTGTTATGATATTACTACATGTTGTTACTTTGTCGTTTCCAATAAATATTGACTTTGAATCCTATCTTTTCTCTGCCAATATTTATATTAATAGGTCTGTAAAGATATATCTGTGCCAGAAAAAACTTTCAGCAATTGTTTTGATGTAAATCAACATCAAGAACAAGCTTTGTAGGTATATTTTAATTGGAAATTGTTGAAAAAGCCTTGATGAGCTTGTATTGTCCCCCTCATTTTTGTTGGAATAATAATTTGGATAGCTTGGGCAAACTAATAGCTGCAGTGGTTGACTTTGAGCCTGTTACTTGATGTCAATCCAATTAATTTATTTGTACCTTCAGCACATTTTTCTGACAGCAAACAACATCCCTTTTGAAAAATGTCTAACAAAAGAATGGATTTTGTTTGAAATAAATAAATAACAGATTCATTTAAAAGTTGTCAATACCAGATTTTACAATATCTCTGCAAACACTCAGAATCTCGGTCATCAGAAAAGAGAAGGAAGTTGCCACTTTGTGGCATCTACTCTCCAATAATCAGTGCAAGAACATAAAATACATAATTTTAGATTCTGCAGGAATAACTTGGTGTCAGACCTCACTGCTACCTTGATTTGCAGTTAGGAGAAAAACACTAAGGCATGAACACTCCTTGTGCTGGTTGGACAGTGCAACCATGATTAAGCATGCATATAATGACTCAGAGATGCAAGTTAATTGCATATCACAATTCAACTTTTCCACTAATGTCCAATTTCTCCCCCATAATATTTTAGGAAAAAAGTGACTTCCAGATTCACAGAGCAGTTTTAACTTATTTTGAATGGTCAAGCTTTAGGTTATTATTGTTACATGTACCGTGTTGCAGTGAAAAGTTTTGTTTTGCATACTTCCAAACAGATCAAATATACCATGCGTAGATACAATCAGTTCAAAATGAAGTACAATAGAGCAAAGAGGAAGATATAGAATGCAGAATATTGTTCTCAGCATTGGAGCACACCAGTTCCATAGACAATCTCCTCAATGTGGTAGAGGTGAGCCCTACCAGGTGAGTACTCTAGCTAATGGAAGGATGATTCATAAGCCTGATAACAGAGGGGAAAAAGCTGTTCCTGAGTCTGCTGGTGCATGTTTTCAAGTTTCTGTACCTTCTGCCAGACAGGAACAGGATAAAGAAGGAATGACTGAGATGGGACGACTTTGATGAAGTAGGGCAGCACGGTGGCCTTGCAGCGCCAGAGACCCGGGTTCGATCCTTACCTCGGGCGCAGTGTGTATGGAGTTTGTACGTTCTCTCCGTGACCTGTGTAGGTGTTCTCCGGGAGCTCCAGTTTCCTCCCACACTCCAAAGCCGTACAGTTTTGTAGGTTAATTGGCTTGGGAAAATTGTAAATTATCCCTAGTGTGCGGAGGATAGTATTAGTGGGCGGGGTTTGCTTGTCGGTGTGGACTCAGTGTGCCAAAGGGCCTGTTTGTAAGCTGTATCTCTAAACTAAACTAAACTAATTTACCCATTCATCCTATTATCACCATTTATATAATGTCTAAAGTCGTTTCAGCTTTGCCACAAGACGAAGATAGACATAAAAAGCTGGAGTAAATCAGCGGGACAGGCAGCATCTCTGGCGATGGATTTGAAAAGTTGAAGCCCACTCAAATGCAAGTTGTAGTTGCTCTCACATAAACATAGACCTGGGTAAACATTGACTTTGACTGAGCCAATATTTAAAGGGCAAAGTGTTTGATCTTATTTACCGCAAAGTGATTCTATCTCAGTGAAGTAAATATTTTACTTATCAGAAACATTTTATTTAACTACAATCTATAGTTTGGGTAATTTTTCAGTTTAGATTTATATGTTAAATTTGATTTTTACGATCCCCATTTTACGATCTATACAGTGTTGATCTATACAGTGTTCGGCATATAGCAATATGCTGAGGCTGTATTACACACATTTGCTATGTTAAAAACAATGCATGAGATTTTTGCTCCATGTAAGCAGAAGTAATATGTTCCCAGTCATTGAAGATAACAGAGTGTTATTTATCATTTATCGATTTGTATTATTACTTGACAGACAATGTTCAGTCTCTTGATACAGTTACATATTCTGTTCCCAAAACGTACCGTTTATAAAGTGCCATTTCATTCAGTTTCACCAACCAGCCAACCCATGGTTATTTAGTGCTACTGGGAGAATCTGTTGTGCAGCAGTTTGGAGTAATGGACAGCCCTTTTCACTTTGTATCATGAGGTTGGGAAGGAATCAGTTTATTGCTGGTTGGCATTTCTGAATGAAATTAAAAATGAATCACACGTATGATTTGGTATTTTTAATTCAGTGATATCTTTCAGTACCAGAAATCTGTGGCATGGATTTCACTTCTCATTTTGCACCGTTTCAGTAAGAAAGACTAAATGTGCACGAGTGGCTGACTCTTGATCGCCTGCCTTCTCATAATGTTAAAAGTTCTAGCAAATAGGCTTTGAAAATGCACAAACAGTCCAGTATAAAAATGCAGCTCTAAACATAAGAAAAGTGAGCTTCCAAGTGTGGATAAGTAGAGAGTCAAATATTAAGTGGATACCTAAATGAGGAATAACAATAAAAACAAACCCATCCCATTAGTTAGTTACAGTTTAGTTTATTGTCACATGTACCGAGGTACAGGGAAAAGCTTTTGTTGCATGCTATTTTGTTGCATGTTTTTCCTCATAACTGAAATGCTCCATCCAAGGCAACCTTCTCTAAACCCTCTAATGTGCATTCATATCCCACTTATTATATAGTGGCTAGATATGCACATTGTGTGTTGCAGAACTACCTTGTCTACCGATGTAACTGTCTTCACTAATCCTTGTTCATGTACAATAAGGTGCCCCTGTTCCTCAGCACATCTGAGGATAATACCACTCATTACATGTCCTCCTGTAATGCATGACTTCACATTTTTCAGCATTATATTGACATTTTTTTGTCCATTTTACCAATCATCTATATTGAACTGTGGACGAAGACAAGCCCATTGCTATCAATTACACTACCAATTGTTTTCTCGTCTGCAAACATACCAACTATACATTTGGTACATTTCCTACATTTATATCCAGATTCTTAATGCATATAGCACATGGTAGATGCACAGAGTCCCTTGCCTAGAGTAGGTGAATCAACGGCCAGAGGACTTAGGTTTAGGTGAAGGGGAAAAGATTTGATAGGAATCTGAGGGGTAACTTTTTCACACAAAGGGTGGTGGGTGTAAGCTGCCAGAGGAGGTAGTTGAGGCAGGAACTATGCCAACATTGACAAATGTTAAGACAGATTTGGAGGGATGTGGACCAAACACGGGCAGGTGGGACTAGTGTAGCTGGGACATGTTTGCCAGTGTGGGCAAGTTGGGCCAAAGGGCCTGTTTCCACACCATATCACTCGAAAACTCTATGAATCTATGGTCAGGGACCCACTATCAAACCCTCCAACAGACCAATGGTCACAGGCTTCCATGCAAAAATGACCTTCAACTGTCACCCTCTGAATCATATTGCACAGCATTTTTGCTGTACTGTTCAACGTTCTATGTTCTATCTACCTCACTCCCAAGATCACTGTTTCAATTCCTAACAAAACAGCCTAGCCTTTTACTAGAGATTCAGATTTCTTTAAATTTTGTAAATTAAATGGAACTCGTTTTGGAACCCAGGGATTACAGTGGAAGTTGTTTGTGATTAACCCTATAATTTCCCATTGAAAAAGCACACAGGTATTTATTATTTGCAAATCTCAGCTTCTGTGCAGTGCTGGAAATGGAGGGACTGTTAAATTGTAGGCTGTTATTACGCCTATGAAGATAACAATGGATGTTTACATATATAAATTGCTAAAAAGTAAAAATACATAAGAACAGGTTGTTTTGACTGTGAAAGTAATGAAATGTATTTGTTGTTCCTGAGATAGGCAATATCTTATACCTGAATTATTCTGGTCATCATCTCTCAAGAATAATAGATCAGAATTTGCAAGAAAACTTTGCTGAACCTGTTAGCATACACTAACATTCCTCACGTACATTAAAGCCTCAGTTATTTGTCCTGCAACAGGTTAGAGGAGGAATAATTGATCTTTTCCCTCTCGTTTGAGTGGTTGAGAAATACTCAGATAACTGTTCATTACAGTAAAATTATATTTAGGTACGTTCTTATTTAAAAGACCTCTTAAATCTTTCAATTTATTGTTAAAGTTACTAAATTTGTGTTTCACATTGAAAAAAACTGGTAGAGCTGCTGTCTCACAGTGCCAGAGACCCCGCTTCAATCCTGACCTCAGGTGCTGTTTGTGTGGAGTTTGTACATTATCTCTGTGACCACATGGGTTCCCTCTGGGCGCTCTGGTTTCTTCCCACATGCCAGTGACATGCAGATTTGAGGATGAATTGACCGCTGTAAATTGCACCAAGTGTGTAGGGATTGGATACAAAAAATAGGATAACATAGAACTAGTTTAAACGTGAGGGGTCGGCCTGGACTTGGCAGACCAAAGGGCCTGTTTCCATGCTACATCTAACAATTTAATCAATCAAATTAATGGATTGTGATTTAGATTTTTTTGTATAAAGTTTTCAAGTGTTTAAATGTAGTTTATTTTGTTTTTTTACACATTTAAAGGAATATTTAATATTTATATATTTCCATTAAAAAAAAATTTAAAGAATACCTTTGTATTTTTTTAATGTGTCTGAAACATTTCAAATATTCCGAATGTTCGCCTTTGAAAGTCTTTGACAATTCCAGCTAAGCTAGCAGGTCTGTGAAATTAGTTTCTCCTTTGTGTTGGCAGGTTTGCTTTGGCTGCCACGCACGACATCACTACATGAAAGACGCTTCTGTTCCACAACAGTTTGCCAAATGAGGAATCTACTCCAGCAGATTCTGGAAATTTCTGCAGCAACCACTTGCTGAGCTGATTGCATATTTTTTGTTCTCAGTATCAGAGAGAATGCATTGCACAGGTGGGTTAGGGAGCTACAGTGGCACAGGGGGCTATTAGAGCTGCTGCTTCACATCACCAGAGGCCCAGGTTCAATCCTAACCTTGAGTGCTGCAGGCATGGAGTTTGCATGTTCTCCCTGTGATTGTTTCCTCGGCGTGTACTGGGTTCCTCCCACACTCCAAAGATGCCCAGGTGTTTAGGTTAATTAGTCTTTGTAAATTGCCTCTAGTGTTTAGGAAGTGGGTGAGAAAGTGGGATAACATTGAACTAGTGTGAACGGGTGATCGAAGATCAGCTTAGACTGGATGGGCCGAAGGGCCTGTTTCCATGCTGTATCTCCATAAACTAAATATGCAACCTGAATGTATACATCTGGAGCCCCAAACTATTTTGTTTCCTTAAATACTGTAACAGAATTCATACTCGAAAGAACTGTATAGCTGTGCAATCCTGAATTGTTCTCTGCCAGGTTGTACACTATGTACTCCTGTGAAATGGAAGCAAAAACACTCTACTTTCTTTTCCATGAGTGGGATGGTGATGTGGGTTATAAAATCTTTAAGTTCACAAATGACCGGAATATTGCCGGAGTTGTTGATAATGCTTAGCGTAGTATTAAGCTGCAGAAAGATATTGCAGTGTTTGTGAAATGTGATAATAAATGGCGGATGGAGGTTACTCAAGACAAATGTGAGATGATGCATTTTAGGATAAAGTGAAGTCAAACATTGGGATCTAAAGGCTCCAACTTGACTTTAAAGAATAGATACAGTATGTTAGATACACGGCCAGTTCATTCCCATAAATGGGAGCGTTGGGAAAGAGAAAGGAACACGGAGCTCGTAGTACGAAATGAGAAATAGCAAAGGTGACAAATGGGAAGAAATAATTATGTCAAGTGATTGTTCAGCATGAATTATACTGATTATAGTTAACTGAGAGGGAAAATGGAAGAAAAAATCAATGAGGAAGGAGAGAGTATGAGATGCCAATAGAAGTTAACATGGAAGGGAATCAAAAGTCTTCTTTATGCTTGTAAATAGTAAGGGGCAGTGGTGTGTATCAATATGACCAGATAGGTAGAAAAGGGGGTGAAACCCTGTAGATAGATTTTAAGGAATCACGATAGTAATTAAAAATCAGGATCTCAAAGGCAATGGGCGGCACAGTGGTGCATCTGGTAGAGTTGTTGCATCACAGAGCCAGAGATCCAGGTTCGATCCTGAGCTTGGGTGCTGTTTGTGTGTAGTTTGCATATTTTTCCTGTGATGACATTGGTTTCCACCAGGTGCTCTGGTTTTCTTCCACACCCTAAAGATGTGCAGGTTGATTAACCTGGGTAAAATTGCCTGAGTCGATAAGGAGTGGATGAGCTAGTGAGATAACATGGAGCTAGTGTGAATCGGAGATTGATGATTGGTATGGACTCGGTGTGCCAAAAGGCCTGTTTCCATGCTGTACCTCTAAACTAAACTAAACAAAACTTAACGAAACTAAACTCTCCAGATTACCCCTTGTACAATGTGCCACTGCAAATAGAAAGCTGTGAAGCACAGGTAAGTGCCTAGCTGGAGAGATGGAAAAGGAGAGGGCTAGAATCCTGGGACACTGTGACCAGTTCTGGGACATTGGCCTGTAGAAGCCAGATGAGTTACTTCCCATATAACTAAGACAAATTTGGTAGGAGGTGGGTTTGGGTATAGGAATGTAACATTGAACATGAGGAAAAACGTGCAGAAATGATTGAAAAGATAAATAATATGGAATCTATGAAATGTGTGGATAAGGCAAGAATAAGAAAGTGAACAAATAAATCTGAGATTTAGTTTTGCATGAAAATGAGGTTGGTGAGTTAGGAACAGTTAGCAGGAACAATTAACCATATGGAATATTGATATTACCAGGGATCTGGATATAATAGGATATAATAGGGCAGAAACAGATTCTAAATATTCCTAGATACAAGATGTCCAAGAAAAATAGGGAAGAAGGGAAAGAAGAGGAAGAGGCAGTATTTATTAAAGAGCATATTGCAATGCCAGTGAGAGAGAATATCCTGTATTGATTTTGGATAGAACCAATCTGTGTAAATCTGATTAACACTATCTAGTTAATTCTATTGCCAACACAGCTGATTACAAGTAGAGAGAGATAAAGAGAGACCATCCAGGTCTCTGATACTTTTCTTGTCATTGAAGAAGAAGGCTTGGCTGAGGTATTAAATGATTATTTGAGATCGGTCTTTGGAAGAATACGTCACTTAAGTTTCAGCAATGAAAGATGTAATTGGGATTTCATTGGGGCAGTTACAGTAGATAATCCTAATTCAGTTGGGATGCATTCTAAATTGCTCAGGGAAGTCAGTGAGCAAATTGGAGATAATTTGTTTTGAAATTCACAAACAACTACAGATTTAGGGTAGATGTCTAATGACATAAAAATTGCAAATAATGATCTCTTATTCAAAGGCGTTGATGTTGGGGAAATTACATTAAAAGACAGAATTATCTGGACAATTTAGAAGTCACTAGGCTATCCTCCCTCAGTACTGCTAAATTGTACTAAACAGTACTGTGGGACCAGAATATCCTAGAACTGTACTCAGTACTGAGAGAGGGTATTCTAGAAGACTCTTCTAACGATTATATGGGTCAAGATCAAAAACTAAAAGGATGTCTTCATCACTTTTTTGGAGGTATAAAATGGACCTTCCAACAGTTAACAGGATAGAGGAACAGAAATGTAGGCATATATCAGAAAGATGCAGTGAAAACAGGGTTATTTTATTGGGGAATTTCAATAAAAATAATATTAACTTGGATTTCCTTAGCGTTGAAGGCTCGGAGGTGACAAAATCATTATTATGTATCCAGGAGACATTTTGATGCAGTATGTAAATACACCAATCTTATTACCCAAGACGTTATCTTGGGTAATTAAGTTGGTCAAGTGTAGGTTATGTCAGTGTCCGATCATTTTGGCGACAGTGACTATGACTCCATACATTTATGTAAAGGATAGGGATGGACTAGTAATAAAGGACTTACATTTAGGGAAGGCCAATTTCAAAGACTTAACGGAGGACAAAAATAACTTGGAAACATCTATCTGTCGGTAAGTTTATATCTGCACAGTGCAAAGGATTCAAAAGAGAAATCTCAAGAGTTCAAGGCCAACATATTCCTGTAAGGATAAAATCCAGGGATAACAAGTATAGAGGACCCTACACGTTGAGGAATAATGCGGGTTGGATAAAGATAAGAAAGAAATAATTGGCTGACAGAATCAGGTAAATATGTACACAATCTATAGGTATATTAAGGACAAAAAAATAAGCAGGGGAAATGGTAGGGCCCATTAGGGACAATAGAAGCACTCTGTATGTGGAGAGAGAACATATTGATGAGAATCTAATGAATAGTTTTCAATGTTATTCACAAATTAATGTTGCTGGAGAATTAAATTAAGTGGAAGGTGAAATTCCAGTACAGATCTCCATAAATAAAGAGGAGGTACACTCAATGCCTTGGCAGGTTTTAAACTGGATACTTCTCCAGGACCAGATGAGATTTATCCCAGGCTGCTAGAGGAGGTAAGGGAAGAGTTTGGAACTCTGGCTGAGATTTTTATACATGGTCCTCCTTTTTTCAAGAAAGGCAGTAGGGAACTATCTGTTAACTATAGATATGAGCCTAACAGCAGTGGTACAGAAGACAGTGGAACAAGTTCTAGAGCGAGGATTAATGATTACTTGAAAAGCCAGAGATTAATTTGTGACTGCCAAAATGGTTTAATCAAGAAATGTGCAGTGATGCATTTTGTGAGTAGTATTGAAGCTAAGCCATATAGCATGAATGGTAGGATTCTGGGAAGTATTGAGTAAAATGGGAAGGTTGTCCCAGCCTGGTCATTCCTTCTTCTCTCTGCTACCATCTCGAAGTTTGAAAGTGTGCTCCAACAGACTCAAGAACAGTTTAATTCCCTTATGTTATGAGGCTTCTTCCAGAAGCTCAGAAACTGTCTGATTCACCTCTACCCCATTGTGGACATTGGACTTTGTCTTTGGAACTGATGCATTACAAAGCACTACAAAGCTGAGAACTATATTTTGCATTCTATATCCTCCCCTTTGCTCTTATCTATTCTGGCTTGATTGGATATATGTATGATGTATCTGATCTGTTTGGATAGCACGCAAAACAAAGCTTTTCACCACTCCTCAGTAGATGCGACAATAATAAATCTTAACTTAATTCTAAGACCTTGGAGTATGAGCCCATTGTCCCTTGAAAGTCAGATAAGATGGTCAGGAAGGCATACCAGCCCCCATTAATCAAAACACTGAAGACATAAATAGGGAGCTGGTCAACAAGGTAGAAGAAAGACACGATAGCACTGGATAAAGTGCAGCGTTGATATGCCACGATGTTGCCTCAGATGAAGCAGTTTAGTGATGAGGAGAGACTGGAGATCTGTTCCTCCTGGAGCAGAGGAGGTTATGATTGAGGTATATAAAATTATGATGGCTACAGACAGAGTATATTGCGGGAAACCTTTCTCCATGTCAGAGGTAGATAAAACAAGGGGACATAGCTTTAGGGTAAAAAGGAAAAGATTTAGAGGGCTATGAGGGGAACATTCTTCACCTAGATAAGTACCTGGAGTACATTGCCAAAGAGAATGGTTGAATCTGGACGTCTGGCAATACTTAAGAAGTGTTTAGATGAACATTTGAATCACTTAGACAGAAAGGATTATTGTCCAAAAAGTGCAGGAAGATGGGAATATCATGGAAGGATGCCCACTGGTTATTGTGAACAACTTGGGCTGCATGGCCTATTTCCATGCTGTATGATGTATGAAATGTGGCTTAATTAGAGAAAGCCAAGGTAGATATCTTTAGCGTAAATTGAGTCTAACTAACTTGAAGTTTTTTGATGAAGTAAAAGAAAGGATCCACTAGAGGAATAAGGTTAATTTTGTTATTGTGGACTTTCAAAAGCCATTTGATAAGGTTGCACATATTAGGCCTTATCAAGATGGAAACCACGGCATAAAATGAGCTAAATGGGTATGGATAGATAATTAGCTAAGTAGATGTGAAAGATTGTTTATCAGATGCGAGAAATGTACACTAAACATAGAAATGTACACAGAAATGTAGAGTTCCCTAAGGGGATCCTAACAAAGACTACTACTTTCCTTAATATACATTAATTAGTTGGCTTTGATATACTGGGTGTACTTTCCAATTATGTAGTTGAGCAAAACACGAGGCATAGTGAACTGCAAGAAGCTTAGCAATAAATATCAATGACATACAGTATATTTGGGCAGATTATATTTAACGCTGCCAAATGTAACATTACAGTTTGTTTGGAAGAATAATAAGTGACAATATAAAAAATTGCATATAATTAAAAAAACAGCCATCTTAGGATCCACAAACGTGGTTCCTTAAAAGTGACAGGCAGATTGAGAACGCTGTTAAAATCCTCTGTGTTATCAAAAGAAGAATAGAGTATAAGAGCAAGGAAGTCATGAAGAACAAAAACATTGGCTCAGCCACAGTTTTGCTTCAGTTTTGGACACAACTTTAGGAAAGATGTGAAAACTTTGGAGAAGATGCAGAATGGATTTACCAAAATGATTCCAGAAATGCCTAACTTTAGTTATGTGAACAGACTGTCTGTTTTTGCAACCGAGAAGAATGCAAGGAGATCTGATAGATATCTATATTACTAAAAGTCTCATCTTCACCACTTCTTGTTGCACTGTATATTGATTTTAGAAAAAAAATTGAGAATGCTAAATTTGCCTTGCCTAATTGAAATGTTGGTTTAAAAATGCAAAAGTTGCCTTGCCCAATTGAAAAGTTGGTTTGAGAATGCTAAAGTTGCATTGCCTAATTAAAAAGTTAGTTTGCGAATGCAAAAGTTGCCTTGCCTAGTTTAAAAGTTGGTTTGAGAATGCAAAAGTTGTCTTGCCTAATTGAAAAGTTGGTTTGAGAATGCCAAAGGTGCCTTGCTTGATTGAAAAGTTGGTTTGAGAATGCTAATGTTGCCTTGCCTAATTGAAAAGTTGGTTTGAGAACACAAAAATTGCCTTGCCTAATTGAAAAGTTGGTTTGAGAATGCTAAAGTTGCCTTGCCTAATTGAAAAGTTGGTTTGAGAATGCAAAGGTTGCCTTGCCTAAATGAAAGTTGGTTTGAGAATGCTAAAGTTGCCTTGCCTAATTGAAAAGTTGGTTTGAGAATGCTAAAGTTGCCTTGCCTAATTGAAAAGTTGGTTTGAGAATGCAAAGGTTGCCTTGCCTAATTGAAAAGTTGGTTTGAGAATTCTAAAGTTGCCTTGCCTAATTGAAAAATTGGTTTGAGAATGCCAAAGTTGCCTTGCCTGATTGAAAAGTTGGTTTAAGAATGCTAACGTTGCCTTGCCTAATTGAAAAGTTGGTTTGAGAATGCAAAAGTTGCCTTGCCTAATTGAAAAGTTGGTTTGAGAATGCTAAAATTGCCTTGCCTAATTGAAAAGTTGGTTTGAGAATGCTAAAGTTGCCTTGCCTAATTGAAAAGTTGGTTTGAGAATGCTAAAATTGCCTTGCCTAATTGAAAAGTTGGTTTGAGAATGCTAAAGTTGCCTTGCCTAATTGAAAGGTTGGTTTCAGAATGCAAAAGTTGCCTTGCCTAATTGAAAAGTTGGTTTGAGAATGCTAAAGTTGCCTTGCCTAACTGAAAAGTTGGTTTGAGAATTCTAAAGTTGCCTTGCCTAATTGAAAAATTGGTTTGAGAATGCCAAAGTTGCCTTGCCTGATTGAAAAGTTGGTTCAAGAATGCTAACGTTGCCTTGCCTAATTGAAAAGTTGGTTTGAGAATGCTAAAGTTGCCTTGCCTAATTGAAAAGTTGGTTTGAGAATGCTAAAATTGCCTTGCCTAATTGAAAAGTTGGTTTGAGAATGCTAAAGTTGCCTTGCCTAATTGAAAGGTTGGTTTCAGAATGCAAAAGTTGCCTTGCCTAATTGAAAAGTTGGTTTGAGAATGCTAAAGTTGCCTTGCCTAATTGAAAAGTTGGTTTGAGAATGCAAAAGTTGCCTTGCCTAATTGAAAAGTTGGTTTGAGAATGCTAACATTGCCTTGCATAATTGAAAAGTTAGTTTGAAAATGCTAAAGTTGCCTTGCCTAATTGAAAAGTTGGTTTGAGAATGCAAAAATTGCCTTGCCGTTTGTATAATTAAAAGTCTAATCTTCCTGTTTGCGCTCTAGGAAAAATGCTACCACGTACGGCTGTGATGTTTGGCCATCTTACTCAGTCCTCCTCCGCTCATCAGGTGCTGAGGATTTTTCCCATCGATAAAAAATAAAAGAGTTATTAGTGTTTAAAAAATGTTGAGATTCTCTCTTCTGTCAATCATGCCACGGAGGCCACGTCCCTTCAGGTGGGGGGACTATAAAACCTGGAAGTGAGGGTGTGGCTCAGTCTCTGCAAGAAGAGGTAGGGGGAGGTCACCACTCTCTGTCTTTAGTGGCCTTGCACCCTGCTTGAAATGGTATGAAACTGCATTTGAATTTGGTGGCCTTGCATCCTGCTTGAAATGGTAGGAAACTGCACTCGAATTTAGTGGCCTTGCACCCTGCCCAAGAATCCATTCGGCCCACGATGTCCATACTAGGCCTTTGGAAACCAATCCCTTCAGCCCACAACACCCATACCAGCCCTCCCGTTGCTGGGAAGTAACGGGTTCCACTTAGTCTAGTATTTAATATAATCAAACAATCAGACACAATGTTTTATGGCTTGGTTAAATTATCAGAGAGATCAATGACTATGGGACTTAAGCCCCTGTCCCACTGTACGAGGTAATTCAAGAATTCTCCTAAGTTTTCCTCTGATCCAAACTCGGAGAATGTCCGTGGCGGGTCCATAGGAGTTCATGGATGTTTCGTAGTGGCTCATAATGCTCGGTAGGTAGTCGGGACATCCGGTAAACTCGTGACATTTTTTTATCCCTGCAAAAATATCCACGAGTAAAACAATAACCGTGATGAAAAAAAGTTACTTTTTACTTGTACGAGTTGCTACGAAACATCCACGTACTCCTACAGACCCGCTACGGACATTTTCCGAGTTCGAATCAGGGGAATACGCAGGAGAACTCTTGAATTACCTCGCACAGTGGGGCAGGGGCTTAAGAATGTAATTGATCTGGAATACAATGCCAGGAGTAGCAGAAGTAGAATCAATTCAGAAATCATGGTGCAGCTTTGTAAATCTTGGTTGATATTGCATTTGGAGTATTGTGTACAGATCTGCTTGTCACATTACACAAAGAATGTGGAGAGGGTGCAGGGAGGTTTACCAAAATGTTGCCTGGATTACAGAGCATTAGCTGTAAGAAGAGTATAGATAAATTTGGATTGTTTTCTGTGGAGCATTGAAAGATACGGAGTGACCTGGTAGAAGTATATGAAATTATGAGAGACAGAGATTGGATGGAGATATGAAAGATGTGCCAGTCAAGATTTCTAGATACAGTGGGTGCATGGAATTGTCTATCAGAGTGGTGGGACAGATTCGATAGTGGCATTTAAGAGACTTTTAAATAGGCACATGGATGTTCAGGGAATGGAGGGAAATCGATCACATGCAGGCAGGCAGAGTAGACTAATTTAACTTGGCATCATGCTTGGCACAGATATTGTGCACCAAAGGGTTTGTTGCCCAGTACTGTTTTATGTTCTAATTGATCTGTTCAAAGGGAGCTGGGTAAGTATCTAAATATGTACAGATAGCAAAACATGCAACTACAAGTATTTTATACAAAATAACCAAAAGGTGGTGTCATATTTGGCTACAGTGGATAAAGGAAGATTAACTAGGATGAATACAGGAGCAAGTGCTGCCTTTCTTGAGATTTAGTTATTTTTTATGTGCAGAAGAGCAGGGTCTGCTGAAACTGCTGGCGTTAAAAAAAAACTAATTCTACCTTATGTGTTTGCCTCAGTGGTGGTCATGGAAAAGCACAAATGCCCATTAAGTTCAAGTCATGGATTGAACTTAATGGGAAAGATGGAACACAATCTCACTGAAAATAATAATGTGGAAGGGAAGATATCATTCACTTCTCCCCAAGTTGCTGGTACCAGGGCATACATATTGATTCTAAAAGAGTATTGCTGACTCCAGCCAAACCACAAGACAAGAGCTCAGTACAATTGCTTGAACTGACTGAATTGTGCGAATGCACTACTACCCAGTCCAATGGTGCATAGGGAACAGCATACGGATTAAACAATTGGAGATTTTACAGATAGATTGTAAATATTGCAAGTCTGTTACAAAGTTAAGAATATTGTGGATATGCAGAAAATGTGAAGATAACAAATCGACATATTGTGTGGGTGTTACAAGGTGGTAAGAGTAAAGTATGATTTCCAGCTTCCTATTCTGAGGAGTTGTTTGGACATTTAATTAAAAAAAAAAGGCTGTAAAGCAGAAATAAAAACAAAAAATGGTTTAAGTATTCACCAAGTAGAGGAGTGTCTACAGATAGAGAAAAAACAATCTTCCAGGTCAACTTTCATCAGAACAGGCATGTTGACAGGTACAGCGAAGAATTGGATAGGCTGGGGTTATAGGAACAGAGGTGTTAAAGAAGATATAACTAACATCTATTAAATTATGAGAGGCTTAGACAGAGTATACAGAAAAGATATATACTTCTTTGACAGAGGAACAGTTTAAAACAATTGGTAAATTGTAGCAGGTTGGCTGGAAGGCAGAAGACAAACAGTGGCAAAAAAGGGGCCTTTTTCTGGTTGGCTGCCTGCTTGTGACTAGTGGAGTTCCACAAGGGTCGATGTTGGGGCCATTACTCTTCACATTGCATGTTAATGACTTGGACGGGGGGAAGGATTTGTGGCAAAGTTTGCGGATGATACGGACATAGGTGGAGGGGCAGGCAGTGTGGAGAAAGTAGGGACTCTGCAGAAGGATTTGGACAGGTTGGGAGAGTGGGAAGAGAAGTGACAGGTGGAATATTGTGCAGCAAAATGTGGAGTCATGCATTTTGATTGTCGGAATAAAGGCATAGACTATTTTCTAAATGGGGTGAGAATCCAGAAATCGGAGGTGCAAAGGGACTTGGGAGTGCTGGTGCAGTATCGGTAGTAAAGAAATCAAACTTAATGTTAGCATTTATTTCAAGAGGGCTTGTATACAAAAACAGGGATGTAATGTTGAGGCTCTGTAAGGCTGCATTTGGAATATTGTGAGCAATTTTGGGCACCATGTCTAAGGATGTGCTGGCTCTGGAGAGGATCTAGAGGAAGTTTACAGGAATGATCCCAGGAATGAGTAGGTTAACCTATGATGAGCGTTCGTCGGCACTGGGCCTGTATTTGCTGGAGTTTAGAAGAATGAGGGGGGACCTAATTGAAACATACAGAATAATGAAAGGCTTGGATAGATAAAGTGCATGTGGAGAAGATGTTTCCAGTAGTGGGAGAGTGTGGGACTAGAGATCATAGACTCAAAATTAAAGGACGCTCTTTAGGAAGGAGATGTGAAATTTCTTTAGACAGAGGGTGGTGAATCTGTGGAATTCTTTGCCACAGAAGGCTGTGGAGGCCGTCAGTGGATATTTTTAAGGCCGAGATGGATAGATTCTTGATTAGTACAGCTGTCAGAGATTATGGCGAGAAGGCAAGATAATGGGGTTAGGGGGGAGAGATAGATCATCCATGATTGAATGGCGGAGTAGACTTGATAGGCCAAATGGCCTAATTCTACTCCTATTCCTTATGACCCTATGGTAGAAAAATTCGTGGGCAGATGAAGGTGTTTTTTTTCACTCAAGAGTATGTTCTATGTTTGTCCTATCATAGTTAATAAGCTCTCTGTCTGAATGGGTGGTGGAAGCAGAATCCTTTGTTTGATTAAATAGTACCTCAATGTAAACTTCATGTCTACAGCGCTATACATTTCATGCAGAAGAGTCTATATACAGCTGTATCTTGCTAAATGCCAGAAAATTAATTTAGTGACCGAGAGTTGAAAAGCATTTGGAAGACACTCCGTGGGAATATGTACAATGTAAAGGATATTGTAAGAGTCCATCAATAGATCTTTTCTGTCATGGGCAAACCATTAATAGGAAATTAACTATGTTCATCGGTGAGGCACATTTGAAGTGAATAGAAGCTGTTCCAATGGACATTTTTCAATCTCAAGCGACGATTTCAAGTTTGAAAATCATGTTAACCAGAGGTGGTCTTTCAGAGGTACTTGTGATAGACTTCACTGGCGCTGAACTTCCCAAATTCCCCAGAGGGAATGGAATGAGATGGAATACCATCCAGCCTCAAATAGTTGGGCAGAAAGGGCTGTTCAGATTGTTAAAGGTAGATCAAGAAAGATAAAAGTAGGTAAAATTGAGACGTGGTCCACCTATTCCACTGCTGAAATACATCACATACAACTGTAGGGCAGACACCTGAATTACTGATGAGTAGATGTTTCAGAATGCATTTGGTTAAAACAGAGCTTAATGCTACTGTCTTCCAAACAATAGACAATAGACAATAGGTGCAGGAGTAGGTCATTCGAGCCTATTCAATGCGATCATCCCCAATCAGTACCCTGTTCCTGGCTTCTCCCCATATCCCCTGACTCCGCTATCTTTAAGAGCCCAATTTAGCTCAAAGGAAGCATAAGGAACATTATGGGGCCAGAGCTTGTGACTGCTCTTTTAGAAACATAGAAACATAGAAACATAGAAAATAGGTGCAGTAGTAGGCCATTCGGCCCTTTGAGCCTGCACCGCTATTCAATATGATCATGGCTGATCATCCTGTACCTGCCTTCTCTCCATACCCCTTGATCCCATTAGCCACAAGGGCCACATCTAACTCCCTCTTAAATATAGCCAACAAACTGGCCTCAACTACCTTCTGTGGCAGAGAATTCCACAGATTCACCATTCTCTGTGTGAAAAATGATTTTCTCATCTCGGTCCTAAAAGACTTCCCCCTTATCCTTAAACAGT
This sequence comes from Raja brachyura, assembly GCA_963514005.1. The sequence goes on along the minus strand of OY740789.1, from coordinate 42,550,059 downwards.
GACCCCTTGTCCTGGACTTCCCCAACATCGGGAACAATCTTCCTGCATCTAGCCTGTCCAACCCCTTAAGAATTGTGTAAGTCTCTATGAGATCCCCCCTCAATCTTCTAAATTCCAGCGAGTACAAGCCGAGTCTATCCAGTCTTTCTTCATATGGAAGTCCTGCCATCCTAGGAATCAGTCTGGTGAACCTTCTCTGTACTCCCTCTATAGCAAGAATGTCTTTCCTCAGATTAGGAGACCAAAACTGTATGCAATACTCCAGGTGTGGTCTCACCAAAACCCGGTACAACTGCAGTAGAACCTCCCTGCTCTTGTACTCAAATCATTTTGCTATGAATGCCAACATACCACTGCTGCACCTGCATGCCTAATTTCAATAACTGGTGTACCATGACACCCAGGTCTCGTTGCATCTCCCCTTTTCCTAATCGGTCACCATTCAAATAATTGTCTACTTTCCTGTTTTTGCCATCAAAGTGGATAACTTCACATTTATCCACATTATACTGCATCTGCCATGCATTTGCCCACTCACCCAGCCTATCCAAGTCACCTTGCAGCCTTCAAGCATCCTTGTCACAGCTAACACTGCCCCCCAGCTTCGTGTCATCCACAAACTTCAAGATGTTGCATTTAATTCCCTCGTCCAAATCATTAATATATATTGTAAATAGCTGGGATCCCAGCACTGAGCCTTGTGGCACCCCACTAGTCACTGCCTGCCATCCTGAAAAGGACCCATTCACTCCTACTCTTTGCTTCCTATCTGCCAGCCAGTTCTCTATCCACATCAATACTGAACCGCCAATACCGTGTGCTTTAAGTTTGTATACTAATCTCTTGTGTGGGACCTTGTCGAAAGCCTTGCGAAAGTCCAGATATAACACATCCACTGCTTCTCCCTTATCCACTCTACTAGTAACATTCTCTAAAAATTCAATAAGGTTCGTCATACATGATTTACCTTTCGTAAATCCATGCTGACTTTGTCCAATGATTTCACCACTTTCCAAATGTGCAGCTATCCCATTTTTAATAACTGACTCTAGCAGTTTCCCCACTACTGATGTTAGACTAACTGGTCTGTAATTCCCTGTTTTCTCTCTCCTTTTTTAAAAAGTGGGGTTACATTAGCTACCCTCCAATCCTCAGGAACTACTCCAGAATCTAAAGAGTTTTGAAAAATTATCACTAAGGCATCCACTATTTCTGGGGCTACTTCCTTAAGTACCCTGGGATGCAGCCTATCTGGTCCTGGCGATTTATCGGCCTTTAATCCATTCAATTTACCTAACACCACTTTCCGGCTAACCTGGATTTCACTCAGTTGCTCCATCTCATTTGACCCGCAATCCCCTGCTATTTCCGGCAAATTATTAATTAAGTACTCCACTACTACTGTTAGGTGGCCTGTACACAACACCCACTAGCGTTTTCTGCCCCTTAGTGTTTCGCAGCTCCACCCATATCAATTCCACATCCTCCAAGCTAATGTCCTTCCTTTCTATTGCGTTAATCTCCTCTCTAACCAGCAACGCTACCCCACCTCCTTTTCCTCTCTGTCTATCCCTCCTGAATATTGAATATCCCTGGATGTTCAGCTCCCAGCCTTGGTCACCCTGGAGCCATGTCTCCGTGATCCCAACTATATCATAATCATTAATAGCTATCTGCACATTCAACTCATCCACCTTATTACGAATGCTCCTCGCATTGAGACACAAAGCCTTCAGGCTTGTTTTTACAACGCTCTTGCCCCTTTTACAATTATATTGAAAGGTGACCCTTTTTGATTTTTGCCCTGGATTTGTCTGCCTGCCACTTTTCACCTTGCTACCTATTGCTTCTATCCTCATTTTGGGTAGAGCCTCTCTGTCTCTCTGCTCACATATTTAAGAAACCCACCACCTCTTATTCTCTGTTTATTATTATTTTCTTATTTCCCCCCTACGTGTTGCGTCTGACTGCTTCCCTTCTCTGCCTCCTGCCTCACACATGGTCTACTTGCTTTCTCTATTTGAGTCCCTCCCCCCAACCGATCTAGTTTAAAGTCTCCTCAGTAGCCTTTGCAGTCTCCCCAGTAGCCTTTGCTGTATATCATCCTATATTTTGAAGTATATGATCCTATATTTACAGAAGATATTACATAAGGAATCTGGCTAGCAGTTGCACTTTGCTGATTGCAGTGGACTGGTTTCACTTGTGTTTGCCTGGATGGTAGTCACATGATGAAGCATCATCACATCCACATGAGACAATGAATGTTACAGCCATGAACTGAACCAGGTGGAAGAAGACCTCTGGTCATCTGTTATTCACACTGATGGGTTGCAGGGCACAACTCAAAATAAGTTTATCACTTACTTTTTTCGTCCCAGTACAAACTGAGTATCAATCAGAAGTAGAAAGGAAACTATTAAATATAATTAACATAGGAATATGAATGAGAATAATGGTCTTATAGCTTTATTTTTTTATGGTATTTTATTGTTTGCTTCTTACTAATGAATATTTTCATCCACACTGAGGAGGAAGAGATGTTATGACTGTATTATAAACTCCCTCTGGTGGTTGGATGATGATACAGAGATAAAGTGTTAGCTTTTCAGAGAGAAAGAAAGGAGTGAATTACTGCTGAGCTGTGAAAGCTTTTTCACTCAATGTTTCCACACACTAAAATATGTCATTCTGATTGCAGATTTCTGGCAAAAACAGAGAATGCTGGCAAATCAGTGTAGAAGGAGAAATAGTATGGATAGTGGATGATTGTTAAAGATTTATGAGGTGGCACATGAAGTGTAGCTGTACAAGACATCAGTTTCAGATGGAACGCATCCTAGTTTGCATACGGAGGTGAGCATGCAGTTCGAAAAGGGGTTTCAATAATCCCTGGGCAAGAGGAATAAGCCAGCGGACTGGAAAGTAGAAAATTGACACCTTTGGTTAAAAAGGGATGCAAACATATCCCTGGCAGCCACTCACCAATCATTTTTAGCCTTGGGAAATGTTCAGAAACAATAATCATGGTGTTGTCTGTGTTTGCATGTTCTGCATGTAACCACACGGGTTTCCTCTGGGTGTTCTGGTTACCGTCCATAACCCAATGACGTGCATGCTTGTAGGCTAATTGGCCTCTGTAAATTGCCCCTTGTGAGTGGATGTGAAAGTGAACCTAGAAATAGCATGATAGTTGGTCAGTGTGGATGGTGAGCTAGAGGGCCTGTTTCCATGCTGCATTTTTCAATTATTCAATCAATATTGGTGAGGCTGGAATCATAGGCTATTGGCAGGACACTGTATACCATGCCTGATTACTTCTATAGTGCCATTGAAGAATCCTGGGGACCAACACTGCCATTAAGAGGTTTAAATTTACTTAATTAATTGCATCAGTGGGTGAGTCACCAATCACTGAAAGAATAAACACCACCGGAAGAAAAATCATTGACTCCATCTTCAGAACATAACCTGAGATACATTGGTTTGAAAAATGTGATCTATAGCATATGTGATAAAGCATGGAAATATGGGGATAAGGGAGGGGAGTTTGGAGACAAGTGCTCCACTAATACTTTTTCAGATTCAGTACTTCATATATCCTACATTATGCCTATGAATGAAATATTGCATCCCTTTAAAATTTGTCTTGTTCACCTTAATGAGTATTAAGGCAAATAATTATCCTGAAAGAAATCTCAGAACCATGTAGTAGCAATGTTACAAAATTTTGAGATTTTAAAAATCAAGTCTGCAATTTATCCCATCAGATAAAGCATAAAAAGAAGTTTAATTTGACACCTAATTCACTTTCATATCTTCAGTATTAAAAAAGTTATGGCCATTTTCATACTCGGAAATTAGCGTCTTGTTCCCCATTGCCTTTCCATTGACTTAACTCAAAAGCTGTGATCTAGAACAGTCAAAAGCCCATAACCTTCTTAAAAATTAAGAGAACTCAATGAAATTTTCAGTTATTATAGAACGAAATATGAAACAATCTTACTTGGATGACCTGAAATTAAAGTATATAATTAGTTAGTTATCTAATTGTAGCTAATTACAAAATTCAATTACTAGATCTATCCATTTCTTAAGAAAATATAAACTTTTTAAAATTGCCTAAGAGTCCCAATAACATTCACACAATAATCCACAATATAACATGATTTTTAAATCTCATTTTCATGAATTTATAGGCCAAATGGAAGGAATTTAGTGTTTAATGCCTGTAAATTAATGGCCATTTAAATCAACTAGCGAGTGGGTTTTAGTGGAATGCGGTGGAGTAGAACGTTGCGGTTTGCGGTGAAGTCGGTATGAAAAATACAGCCGGTTCATACTTTTTTTTGTCCCCTTTTCGCAACATGAAAATGTGATTAAAGCCTTCCTAAAAACTAAGTTTTAATGTAAAAATAATGCACTTTATTTTGCCCCCTACGTTAGGTCCGTTCTGTTGTTGGTGTTCAGAGCTTTAGAAGATGATTTTTAAACTACTCTAGTTAATAAATAATCTAGCGTAGTTTAAAAATAACTTCATGAATGAAATGTCGGAGCGATTTCTCTTTAGCGACGAAATCGCCCGACATGGATCGATTTGGACTGTCTAGGGAAAAACGGCATTTTAAACACGCCCCCCCTCTGAAAGGCGCCAAAGTCACGCACACGGGGAGTGGCAGAACTGCAGAGCAGCTAAAGGTAGGTATTGTGCAGTTGTGCACTTATTTTCACAACATGGTAAGAGTCAGATAAAAGTAAACCTCTGGCTGTTGGGTTGAAACAAGATTTTATTTATAATTTGTGGGAATGAATTGCAGATGCTGGTTTGCACTGAAGATAGACACTAAATGCTGGAGTAACTCAGCGGGAGAGGCAGCATCTCTGGAGAGAAGGAATGGGTGACAATTTGGATCTGAGGAAGGGTCTTGACCCAAAACATGATCCATTCTTTCTCTCTTGAGATGCTGCGTGTTCCTATGAGTTACTCCATCATTTTGTGTCTTTCTTTATGTAGAATTCACTTGTGGGAACAACAACTCAGATGGTAAACTAAAGACTGATAGCTAAGACCTAACAACATATTCAAAAATAATGTGCCAGAAAAAGCTGCATTTCATTAATTTTGCTGAGTGGAAATGCTCTGCTTAATCTATGTCATTGTTATGTATTTGGGGACTGAGTTTCAATCTGCCAAATAAATATGTTGTAAAAAGGTAGTAAAAAACAATCTAAATTATAAGAATAAATTACACTTAACTGTAGACTTTTCTTTGTCCTACCACATTTTGGGGAACTGTCAGGGCAATTCAAAGTGGTCAAACACTGTCATGTGTCAGGTGCTGGCTCATGGTCTTATTTATCCTGGAAGCCCATGGTCTTATAACCATATAACCATATAACCATATAACAATTACAGCACGGAAACAGGCCCTCTCGGCCCTTCCAGAACGTGCTGACCATTTATTTTCCCCTAGTCCCATCTACCTGCACTCAGACCATACCCCTCCATTCCCTTCACGTCCATATACCTATCCACTTTACTTTTAAATGTTAAAATCGATCCTGCCTCCACCACTTCCGCTGGAAGATCATTCCACACAGCCACCACTCTCTGAGTAAAGATGTTCCCCCTCATGTTACCCCTAAACTTCTGTCCCTTAATTCTCCTGTCATGCCCTCTTGTTTGAATCTTCCCTACCCTCAATGAGAAAAGCTTATCCACGTCAACTCTGTCTATCCCTTTCATCATTTTAAAGACTTCAATCAAGTCCCCCCTTAACCTTCTGCGCTCCAAAGAATAAAGACCTAACTTGTTCAACCTTTCTCTGTAACTTAGTTGCTGGAACCCAGGCAACATTCTAGTAAATCTCCTCTGTACTCTCTCTATTTTGTTGACATCCTTCCTATAATTAGGCGACCAAAATTGTACACCATACTCCAGAATTGGTCTTACCAATGCCTTGTACAATTTTAACATTACTTCCCTACTCTTATATTCAATGCTCTGATTTATAAAGGCCAGCACACCAAAAGCTTTCTTTACCACCCTATCTACATGTGATTCCACCTTCAGGGAACTATGCACAGTTATTTGTAGATCCCTCTGTTCCACAGCATTCCTCAATTCCCTACCATTTACCATGTACGTCCTATTTTGATTTGTCCTGACAAGATGTAGCACCTCACACTTATCAGCATTAAACTCCATCTGCCATCTTTCAGCCCACTCTTCCCAATGGCCCAAATCTCTCTGTAGACTTTGAAAATCTACTTCATTATCCACAGCACCACCTATCTTAGTATCATCTGCATACTTACTAATCCAATTTTGCACCCCATCATCTAGATCATTGATGTACATGACAAACAACAGTGGATCCAACACAGATCCCTGAGGCACCGTCCACCATTACAGACAAACAGCCATCCACCATTACTCTCTGGCATCTCCCATTCAGCCACTGTTGAATCCATCTTGCTACTCCGCCAATAACACCCAAAGATTAAACCTTCTTAACCAACCTTCCATGGGGAACCTTGTCAAAGGCCTTACTGAAATCCATATAGACAACATCCACTGCTTTACCCTCATCAATTTCCCTATTAACCTCTTCAAAGAATTCAAGAAGGTTTGTCAAACATGACCTTCCAGGCACAAATCCATGTTGACTGTTCTTGATCAGACCCTGTTTATCCAGATGCTTATATATATTATCTCTAAGTATCCTTTCCATTAATTTGCCCACCATGGACGTCAAACTAACAGTTCTATAATTGCTAGGTTTATTCTTTGAACCCTTTTTAAACAATGGAACAACATGCGCAGTACGCCAATCCTCCGGCACTATTCCCGTTTCTAGTGACATTTGAAATATTTCTGTCATAGCCCCTGCTATTTCTACACTAACTTCCCTCAATGTCCTAGGGAATATCCTGTAAAGGACCTGGAGACTTATCCACTTTTATATTTTTTTAAAGTGTCAGTACTTCCTCCTCTTTGAATCTCATAGTTTCCATAGCTACTCTACTTTTTTCCCTTACCTCACAGAGTTCAATATCCTTCTCCTTGGTGAATACCGAAGAAAATAAATTGTTCAATATCTCCCCCATCTCTTTTGGCTCTGCAGATAGCTGTCCATTCTGGCTCTCTAATGGTCCAATTGTATCCCTCGTTATCCTTTTGCTATTAATATAGCTGTAGAAACCCTTTGGATTCTCTTTCACCTTTCTTGCCAAAGCAACCTCATATCTTTTCTTATTTCTTTCTTAAGATTCTTTTTACATTCTTTATACTCATCTAGCACCTCATTTACTCCATGCCTCCTATAATTATTGTAGATATCTCTCTTTTTTCAAACCAAGTGTCCAATTTCCCTTGAAAACCATGGCTCTTTCCGATTTTTACCATTTCCCTTCAACCGAACAGGGACATAAAGATGCTGTACTCTTACAATTTCCACTTTAAATGTCCTCCATTTCTCTTCTACATCCTTCCCATAAAACAAAATGTCCCAATTTACTCCTTTTAAATCATTATGCATTCCCTCAAAGTTAGCCTTTCTCCAATCAAAAATCTCAACCCTAGGTCCAGTTCTGACTCTCTCCATAATTATATTGAAACTAATGGTATTGTGATCACTGGTCCCGAAGTGCTCACCAACGCATACCTCCGTCACCTGACCTGCCTCATTTCCTAACAGGAGGTCCAGCACTGCCCCTTCTCTGGTCGATACCTCTGTGCATTGCTGCAAAAAACTATCCTGCACACATTTAATAAACTCCAAACTATCCAGGCCATTTACAGAATGTGTTTCCCAGTCTATTTTTGGAAAATTGAAATCTCCCACAATCACTACCTTGCGCTTACTACTAATATTTGCTATCTCCTTACAAATTAGCTCTTCCAATTCTCGCTCCCCATTTGGCGGTCTATAATACACCCCTAAAAGTGTTGCTACACCGTTCCCACTTCTCAGTTCCACTCAAATAGCCTCCCTAGATGAGCCCTCTAATCTATCCTGCCAAAGCACTGCTGTAATATCTTCTCTGACAAGCAATGCAACCCCTCCACCTCTGATGCCTCCAATTCTATCACACCTCAAAAGCAACGAAATCCTGGAATATTTAGTTTCCAATCACAACCCTCCCGCAACCATGTTTCACTGATTGCCACAACATCATATTTCCAGGTGTCAATCCAGGCTCTAAGTTCATCCACCTTTCTTACAATGCTCCTTGCATTAAAATATACACATTTTTAGAAACCCACCATCCCCTATTCTCTATTTAATATCTCTTTCCTCTTTCTTGCCTATATTTTGGGTCCGAGTGCTTAACTTCTCTGCCTCTTGCCCCTCACCCTGTCCCCTAGCCCCCACTACCCGAGTCCCTTATCATGGTCCTCCTCTATGTGTCCATAACACATAGCACATCAACATGCCTGGAAGGCTTTAAGAACTTAAACTTGCATATAGATAGTGCACATGGCTCATTACGGCCTACAATTTTAAGTTAATGAGACATGTAAACACTAGGCTTTAGCAGGATCCAGTAAGCTTAATGCCTACATAAAACTTTCAGTCAGTGCTTTGTTAAAGGTACGTTATTGCTATTAATGTTATCCCTTAGCAACTGATAATGTGTGCACTGTTTTAGTCTTGTTGGACAAAGGAAGTTACTTAAATCTTGTTGGACTCTTCCTGATAGCTATTTGAAGTTGTGCTGCATCTTTTGTCAGTGACTGTTTATACAGCTGTTTGAGAGCTTGTTGACATAGCCATGGGAATTCCATAGTCCTGGAAATTCCTATGAACAAATCTTTCTATTGGCTACTAAGTTCAGCTGGGTCCATACCTGGAGATACGATCACAAGAGATTTTTGTCGGATTGCATTTGCTGAAATTTGAATATTTATATAATATTTGATATCTGTGCTTTATTGAAGTAAAAACATAATACCAACAAGGGGTATAATTTAAACAAACTCAGATAATAAGAAGAAACTGCAACTTAAAGATGGAACTGCATGTTCTGTTAGGGCAGTGAACTAAGAAGCTACTAATATTAATTGTTGCTGGAATTGGGTTCAGAATCATTGATTGCGTCCCTCCCCTCTAGCTGGCTCCAGCACCAGCACCAGATATGGAGCATCTTGTTCTTGTTTTCTCATGACAGTGAATAAAAACTGGTGCCAGCAGACGGAGAGCATTTCCTCCACTCCTACATCTTCACAGCAATTGTGAAAGCCTTGCACTCCAGTGCGTATAGGGCAATATGGGCAGCCCAACAACAATAGAAAAGGTATGCCACACTCACAGAATCATAGAATTATACTGCATAGAAAAAGGCTCTTTTGCCTACCGAGCCAAAGCGACTGCTATATCTATGTATGATATTTCATTAGTCCCTTATCCCTCTGTGCCTCACCCATCTAAGTACATGTCCATTAATATATAACCAATTTAAAAAGGAGATGTTGAACTCTGTAAGTTTGTTATTGCCCTTGATAAGTTTCCAATTGATATATGATTGGAATACATTTATTCTTTTCAGCACTTCGATTGGAGGAGCTTTCTACTCTCTACTGGATGTTCACAAGGATACTCATTAAAGTCAATGAGCCAGGCTCTAGGCTCTTGCTTAATTTTCCTACGCTAACACGTTTTTGACAGAGCCATCATAAATAAAGATAGTTTGAGAAGTTTTATTCACATTCCAAAAGCTTTTCACATTTCCAAAAGTTTTATTCACATCCCAAAACCAAACAAACGTAAACCAAATTTGGGGTTAGTTAGCTATTGGATAATAATATATGTAGTTATGCTTGAGCTGATATTATGGGAGTAGTTAAACACCTACAAAATGGTACCACGATTACGTTAATGGACCTGTAAAGCTGCAGCAAGCAAGAATTTCACTGTACCGTGCTAACTCATGTGACAATTGTGTATGTGTGTTCATATGTGTTCTCCATTTAAAAATATCATGGAGAACACATCAAATGGAGAACACATCAAATGGAGAACACATATGTGTTCTCCATTTAAAAATATATTCATTTGTAACAAGAAATAATGCACCAGTCTTTTCCCGGAGCAACGAATTTACAAAAAACCCCATAGTGCATTTTAGCGAGCCTTTGTGATTTAGAAAAAAATACTTGATGAAATGCTTCTCAGGAACAAAAGAATTATGTAGATTGAGAAATATCTGTATGAGTTCATTTTAATCCTAATGGTGGGGTGGGAGATTGCAACCTTCACGTGTTCCACCCTGTTTCGACTAATGCAATCAATGCGATGTGCACAAACAAATAGATCAAATAGAACAAGTTGACCTACAACTTTAGGCTGTGCACGCCATACGCAACAAGACAAAGAATCCTAATGGTAATCTGACCAAACATTTTTGGAATGCTGACTGCCAGCTGGCTGATGGTCCGGCTAGGCTAACTGCTTCACAAAAATGAAGCAGCTCTAGTTTACTGTTGCATCTTAATGGTGAGCTGCAGAAGACTGAGCATTGTATGCATCAACTTTTGCTTTAATTCTTATTTTGTTCCACTAAAATTATAAAACACAATTTTGATCCATTTTATGAAGAATGTGCATTTCACACGCTGCTATGTGAAAATTGCACAGAGGTTTTATTGATGTCATGGGATTAACATTGCATAATAAAACTCCCATCTTGGCTGTCTGATAGAAGTTCTCAGTCACATCGTAGAGGATGGAACAAAGGCAGAAATGCATGGCAAGTTTCGCACTTGTGAGTACGCAAATACTTTATATCCAATTGAAGTAATTGGTGAAGGTAATAGAGCAGACTGTGAAACAGACGAGTGAAATGCTACAACACATTTTATATCAGACTTCACTAATGATGTGTTTTACATTAATTTAATATCACTTTTTTATTATATTGGCTATTTTCATGGAATTTGATTACAGTGACTACGAGTATATAATTGTTGAAATATGTACAAGACATAACTATACAAAATGATTCTGGCATTAGCCACCATAAAGTAAATCATTTACAATCTATAGTTCCATCTACATCTATAAATTGATGCTAAGTATACTTACAATAATATTTAGCTCTATTTTTATTTCTACTATTATGATGTGGTTGCATATATAATCTATTTAAAATGCATTTGTAGTTAACTGCATAAGTGTATCAGGACTTAACCTGACTGAAACATTTATTTCAAATCTGGGTTTCTAATTTTTTTTTTACATGACTAAACAACATTTCATCTAATTCATTAATTCCTTACATAGGTTCAATTATTATTCTAACGTTTGTTTTCAGAGAGAACTCAATTATATCAATATATGCTTGTTAAGACGATTTAACAAAGGCACAATATACTCTTCCTACTAAAGTAATTAATGCTTCTCTGATCACATAATTGCACGAAAATAGCATTTGGATTCACAATGGTCTCCCTAATTGGATCTTAAATCTGCTAACATAGTGGGGCAAACATTCTCTTTCTGCCCTTCAAAGATTTCCTGCTGTGCACAGCCTGTTCCATTAACAGTTTCTCATAGCAGCAGATGACCTTCACTTCAACTGAGAAAATCAATTTAAAGCAGTGCTACCATTACCAAGATCAGTAGAAAACAGTACATGAGATGACAAATAGATATATTGCAATTAACTATCCACTGAATAAAATCAGATTAATCTGACGCATTAAAATAATTTCACAGTTGCCATTCTATTACTATTTGTCTTTCTGAGGTTGATTCCAGACCCCCATGATACCAATGGGAACTGCTTTCTCAAGGAGCAAACACAGAGCCCATTGCTTTCCTCTTGCTAAAACTAGTGAATGGAAAAATGTGGGCTTCACATGTAAAGCAATCTTTGTGACACCCCCCTCCCTCTGTTAAGTTTTTATACCCTACACCTAGGAGATTTAGAACATGGCATAATTTGAGGCTTCTGCCAATGCTGTTACTGTTCTATGGCTGTCCAATAAAAATTGGGTAAAATTATGATTTGCTGTCATGACATTTTCGTCCCTCAAAGTGGTCAATTTGTCTGCAATATCTGAATAATTTAAATTGAAACTGCACTATTGCAGGTGCTATTTTGGTATTGGTATTCAGTTTGTTTAAATTCATAACATGTAGTCAGATGAGTGAAAAAAACTTTAGACACAAGGAACTGCAGATGCTGGTTAACAAAAAGAACTGTGTTAGAGTAATTCAGCAGGTCAGGCCGTATCTCTGGATGACGTGGATAGGTGTAGTTTTGGATTGGAACTGTTCAGACTGGGCCAATGAGAAAAGTGCAGAGAAAAATACCAATCCAGAATATAATGTGCACGCATCTTGATTTTCCAACTGCTCATCCTCACTCCCTGCTCAGGGTTTGCAGATGTCTATTGTCAGAAAAGGGAAATATATAAGAGCTGGACTATAACAGTGGGAGGCAGTGAAGCAATAATTCCATTGTTACACCATTATTCGGCTAATTCATTACAAGAGATAGTGTGCCACATGTCCTCAGTGCTGCAGTCTTAATCCTAAAGTATTACAGTATCTCCAATTCTGTCAATTTGTTCTGGATTCCCCAGCAGAAGAAAGCAGTAGTCCTCTTTGGAATGTGCATTTCAAGGTAATTAGATCTTACCCTTCTAAAGTGGAAGAAATATAGGCCAATCATACACAATGTCTTCTCGTCGAAAAACTATTTTATCTAAAAAAACAATCTAATGTAACTACTGCCTTGCACTGGTTCAGGGCAGGCATCTTTTAGAGGCAAGGAGACAAAATCAATTTGTGACTAAAATTAGGTATATCATTAATGCTTTAGTAAGGTCATACTCTAAATCGCTTGCATTAAATATTAGTAAACTATACTAAGCATCTTCTTTAGCTTCTATTTATTTAGTGACACATGAACTTACACTTTTCAACCAAAAAAATATTCTTATTATCTATTCATTCTATCAAGACACATAACCTTAACATTTGTCTATTTAGTTAATTTGACTGTATACCTTTGCAGATACTTTGCATCTTCCTCCTTGTTCATTTTCAACTTTAGGTTTGAATCCACAGCAAACATGGATATTTTACATCTAAGTTGGTAATATAGACAATGAGTACTGTAGCTGAGCTCCCAAATTCATCTATGTGGTCCTTGCTAGTAGGGATTGGTGACTTGGAAATTATCCATTGATTCCTTCTCTTTAATTTTAGTTTAGAGATACAGCGCGGAAACTGCCCCTTTGACCCACCAAGTCCATGTCGACCAGTGAACACCTGTACACTAATTCTATGCTATTCCAGTTTCACATCCTACACACTAAGGGCAATTTACAGAAGCCAAATTATTACAACATCCACAGTGATAGAATTCCATTTTTTCATCAATAAGGAATTTCCTTGATTATACTATAATAATTGGGAAAAAATTAATATTAAAATATTGGACAAACACAACAACCCCCACATTTAAAATGTGGATTATGGAGATGTCGGAGACCCTATATTTGGAAAAATTAAACTTGTCTTAATTGACAAACCACAATTATTTGCTCGAGCATGGTCTCCATTTATAGATTCTTTGAAGGGGTAGATTGGTCCAGCACGGGAGCCTGACTGAAGCTTGAATCCAGGATTAGATAAATAGTTACGTTTTATAACCCACGGACCTATCTCCTAAGCTGTATTATTGATAATATACTCTATTTTTAAAAAAAATTATATCTTTTTTCTTCTCTCGCTTTCTATCTATAAATAAAAATAAACAACTGGAAGCAGTGTTAATACGTAATTGATAAATGAGGACCCCAGCTATTTTGATAGCTGGGACCCCGAGACACTAGATATTAATATTATGTAATTGTTAAACAAAGCCTGTATTGGTTTGGATTATGATATGCTTCTAATAAAAATATTATTAAAAAAAAAATAACAGAGATAAGGCTAACCACTATTTTTTCATCTTCAGCATTTCATGAATATATGGAAAATTCATTCACAGAACAATCCCATCTCTCCCCGTTCTGAGGAAGGGTCCTTGAGCTGAAACGTTGACTGGTTTCTCTCTTCATAGATGCTGCTTTACTGGTTGGCTTCTTCCATAATATCTGTTTTTATTTCATATTGCAGCATTTTCAGATTCATTTGTCTTCCCTCTCTTTTTTTCTTTGTAACCCTGCAAGTTATTCAATCTCATATGTTCATCAGCCCCCTTTCTTTGATTCTGACCTACACTAAGAAGTAATTTACAGGAGCCAATTAACCCTCTCAGCATATCATTCGGATGTGAGAGTACCCTATTGAAACCCAGAGAATACGAAAACTACACACAGACAGCAGGCAAAATGGGATTGAACATGAGTCCATGGACCTCTGAGACAGCACTGACATCTCTGTGGCTAATTTTACATTTGTGAATCACGTTACCAACCACTTTTATATTGTAAAGAATGGGTTCCGAGTTATGTTCAAAGTGCTGGACACCATCATAGGGACATGTCAAATTCCTTAACTTTTCAATGTTCATACCATCAACTCCTGCAGGGTGCCCCTTTAAATACTTCATGTCTTAGATCTTAAGTAGAAGCTTGTTTTCTAAGCAACTGATAATCCGGGAAAGCTTTTCCCACGTTCTACTGCAGAACTTATTTCTGGTATATCGCTTTGTGCAGATCCCATATTTAATCTCACCCTTATGGTGCACACAGAGGCTGTGTCAGAGCAAGTGGCTCTGGGTGTCAAATTGAGAGATAATGTATATTCATCTTGATTTTCCACCTGTTCATCCTTCACTCACTGGTAAGGTTTTCAGATACAGCTTCTGGTGTCGGAAAAGAGAAATACATAAGAGCAGGATTATAACAATGGGAGGTAGTGAAGCATTAATTCCATTGTCACATCATTATTCATGTAATTAATTATAAGTGATAGTGTGCATTCTCAACACCTTGAAGTAGCACGGATGCCAAATTCACTCAGTGGTTTTCAATGGTAGTCCTCCATGATCAACATCCTGGGAGTCACCACTGACCAGAAACCCAGCTGGATCAAACATATAAAAACTGAATTTACAATAGAAGGTCAGAGTATATTTTACAGCAAATGGCGTAACACTCCAAAGTTTTTTCACCATCCACAAAGCACATGCCAGGACCATGATGGATTACTCTTCACTACCCTTGATGAGTGAGCAGCCATTCAATTTGAAGGTGAGGATGACAAAATGGTGGAAACTAATAAAGCAGGAAAATGGGGATTGAAATGTTGAGCCGGGGGGGCGGGGGGGGGAGAGGATGAATAGAATGGGAATGGGGGGTGGGGGGAAAAAAATGGGCACCCGAGACGCAGAGGTGGGTGGATAGAGAAGACCACTCTGATAATAGGGATCCCTGACAATACCTTAATTTCAGTTAATATTTGTTAGAATAGGTATCCTTTGTTATGACATAACAACCATCTGTCTTCAATTGTGCTTGTGTCCTTTTGTTTTACAGTTAGATATCATTGTTGTAAGTAAGCATCATTATAAATTGGTCTCCCTTGATCTCCATGTAACAGAGATTGTTTTCCTGTCTAATGCTCCACTAATGACACTCTAGTTATTCATTAGGAAATATATTAGAACAATTAGTTCACTGATTTATTCTCTCTGTATTCGTCTTTTTTCCCCCAGTTTGAATAAATTAATTCAGCTCACTGACAGCATGAGTAAAATGAAACTTTCCTCACCTTAATAGTACACTTACATTATCTAACACAATAGTTTTAATTTTGTGGCAATTTAGGTATTCCATTAATAACTTCATTATTTTATTATATCCCTAACATAGTCATAGAATCATACAGCTGTACAGCATAAAAATGTCCCTTCAGCCCATCTTGTCCATGCCAACCAAGATGGCATATCAGGGTAGTCCCATTTGCCTGTATTTGCCCCATGGGCCTCTAAACCCTTCCCATCCATATATTTGTCTTAAAGAACAGTTTACAGTATCATTGTTCTCCATGTTAATGCCATTTCCTAGTGTCAAAACCTTAAAAATTACTTTGCACCAGCAAAAGGACTAACTTGCAGAAAACGAAAATATATATTAATCATATTTAGTGCTTAGTTTTGTATCACTAAAAGTTAAAATAATCAAAAATGAATCCTCAAATTAAAACATGTTAGATTTAACAGACATTGGAGAAGAAATGTGTCTTTTGGATGCTAGTACACTTCACAAAAATAGCAAACCAATATCAGGAAATGTATACAATCATTAAGTAATACGATTGTGAGCATATAGTGATGGTGAAGAAAATACCCATTTCTTCCCCAGAATCAGGAATTGTGTAAATCATTACAAATCTGAGTGAGGATAACTTTCCCCTATTGATTAAACAGATAATCACCAGGTGAAGATCCAGTTGATTAGATAGTCTCACTTGTACTAGGACAGTGGAAGCTTGAGAAGAATCCAAGGAATGGAGATGATAAGCATGTGTTTTAAAAAAAAATTCATTCAAAGGATGTGGACTTAAGTGGCAAAGGCAGCATTTAATTCCCATCTACTTGCTCTTAAGAAGCTGGTGGTGAGCTGACCTCTTCAACCACTGCAGTCCTTGAGATGCAAGGATACCCAGGTATACTCACAATGCTCTTAGGGAGGGAGTTCAAGGATTTTGACCCAGTGATGGTGACCAGTGGCTTGTCAGTTTAAACATAATTCAGCCATTCAATTTGTATCAAACCCATTGTACTGACCTGACCAGGACTAACTATTGATCTGGATTTTACTTAATTTCTGCTGATCCACTGGCTGTTCATAAGTGCATAAATTATAGGAGCAGAATTAGGCCATTCAGTCCATGAAGTCTACTGCCAAAGATAGGAGGAGGGGTGCATCGTGCAGAGGGAGCAGGGAGTCTGCAGAAGGACTTGGACAGGTTGAGAGAGTGGCCGATGGAATACAGCATAGCAAAATGTGAGGTCATGTGTGCTGGTATAAGGAATAGAGGCGTAGACTATTTCTAAATTCAAAACGTGGAAAGGGACTTGGGAGTGCTGGTGCAGGATTCCCAAAATATATTTTGCAGGTTGTCAAGGTAGTAAGGAAGACAAATGCAATGTTAGCATTCATTTTGGGAAGACTAGAATATTAAAGCAGGGATGCAATGATCAGGTCAGACCACATCTGGAGTGTGAGCAGTTTTGGACCCCATATCTGAGGACGGGTGTGCTGGTGTTGGAGAGGATCCAAAGAAGGTTTACGAGAATTATCCCAGGGATGATTAGGTTAACGTGTGATGAGCCTGTACTCGCTGGAGTTTAGAAGGTTGAGGGGGGATCTTATTGAAACCTACCAAATAATGAAAGACATGGGTATAGTGTGCGTGGAGCGGAAATTTCCACATGAGAGAGTCTAGGACAAGAGGGCACAGTCTCAGAATAAAAGGGATGCACCTTTAGAACGGAGATGAGGAAGAATTTGGTGAATGGTGGTGAATCTGTGGAATTAATTGCCTCAGATGGCTGCACAGGCCAAATCTTTGGGTATTTTTAAAGCAGAGATTGCCAGGTTCTAGATTTGTAAGGGTGTCAAAGATTATGGGGATAAGGCAGGAGAATGGGGTTGAGAGGGAAAGATATACCATACATGATTGAATGATAGAGTAGGCACGATGGGCTGAATGGCCTAATTCTGCTCCTATGACTTATGAACATGAATTGGTCAGTGAGGGATTGTAATAAATGACAGGTTCTGATGCCAAATCACCCCATTAGTCAAATTTGGGACAGCAATAGGCATCCCAAGAATATTTGTAGGACCCAGGAGAGAACTCCTCCTCTCCAGAATTTGAAAAATTAAGCAAATAAAAATGGTTACCAACAGTTATTGTAAAAACTACATGTTTGATTGCTCGAACCATGAACCAAGCAGCTGGCAACCATTGGTACCAGGATATTGTATAGATGGTCCAACAATTATTGCCGGATCCTGATTTGCTTTTGGCAGCCATGCTCCATTTTAGGTAGTCCAGCTTTTCGTCCATTAATACACTCACCTGAATGTGGCACTACGTGGTACTTGGTCAATTGTGGAGTAGCTCAGTGTAAGTAAACGGTGAACAGTGTAAGTTAGGTTTGTCCCCCAGTGCAGCTTAACAAAGTAATTTTTTTTTAATTGCGTGCACGATAAGATTTGGGTACAAAAATCACCTCTATTGCTTTAACGATCCTGTCGAATTCTACTGCTGCTTTATAAAATAAGCCTTCTGCAATTGTGTAAAATTAGACCAGCAGTCTGACCACCTCTGGTTATAATTATCAGTATACGTTTTTCCTAATTATAGTTTTTTTTGTACTCATCATTCACCCTTAACCAATGTAAGCAACTAAAATTGCTTGAATAGCCAAAAGAAAGTTTCCCACAGTCACTAGCCACAGAAAACAGCATTGTCTTTCCTCAGCTTGATGGACAACATTTTTATAAATGGTAACCCGTCTGTCAATGGCACCCCTTACTGAAAAGGCAAAAAAGAGAACAGAATGGACTCTGCCAATATCTGACAAAGCATGTTAGCACATAATCAGCCATTCATTAGTTGAGCAGCTGCCCATGAGACTTGCAATAAACACAGGTGCCTTCAGCCATTCCCCATTCACACATAAAAGCCAAAAAGCACAGGATACCTGAAAAAGAAACAGTTTATTGTAACCTGTCAAACTTCCATATTCTCAACGCGACTTTTACATGGGATTTGGAGAGGGGATGCAGTGGGAAAGCCAACAAATAATTTTCATGTGAAAAAATGAACACGTATTCTCTATAACTGGCTGGCTGACATTGGCTAGAAAACACAAGGAAAAGAAAGCAACTTTTCAACTATAACATTAACTCTTTAAAGAATGGATTTGCATTGGTGACCAAATTCACAAATGCAACAGGATATATTAACTTCTTTCTTGCATAATATGGAGAACACATTTTTTCTTGCTTCTACATTGTGGCTGTTAGGAAGCCAATGCAAATAGTTTTGGCAGATTAATATGTAAAAAGGAATGCTTTTAAATACATATAGAGGATAATTTGAAATTTCAGACAAAATAACTAGATATTTATTTTGCCATTTTAAGTGCTAAATTAAAATAAATATTATTTCACTGGCACTGTGACATTTATTTTATCAGCTTCACTCAAGGCATTAATTCAAAGGTATATTAGAAGAAAACATCAGACCTACAATCCATAAAGATAATGGTAATAATCTCATGTGCAGAATGGCTTCCAACTTCATCACCTAAATAATTACCTGTGACTTTAATTAAATGAAAATCTGATTTGTTGAAGATACGATACGATAGAATTTTATTTATCCCAGGAGGGAAATTAATCTGCCAAATCATAAAAAAACACACATGAAACATGAAATTAAAGTGACGAGTGGCAAGGCTTGGAGGATGTGCAAAGATTGAGGAGGTGGGGGGGGGGGGGGGGGGAGGGGAGTCAGTCTCAGTCTCAGTCTACACCATGCCAGAAGGGGGACGAGTTGTAATGTTTGATAGCCATAGGGAAGAAGGATCTCCTGTAGCATTCTGCCCTGCATCTTGGTGGAACCAGTCTTTTGCTGAAGGTACTCCTCTGATTGACCAGTGTGTCATGGAGGGTGTGAGCTGTATTGTCCAGCATGCTCCGCAGTTTGAGGAGCATCCTCCCCTCCAAGACCACCTCCCATGAATCCTACTCCGGGAGGCAGGAGGGCGCCAGCCTTCCTGATGGGTTTGTTGATTTCCTTGACGTCTGCAGCCTTCACCCTGCTGCCCCAGCACACGGCAGCAAAGAAGATGGCGCTGGCTACCATCGATTGGTAGAACATCTTACTGCAGACATTGAAGGACCAGAGCCTTCTCAAAAAGTACAGCCGGCTCTGCCCCTTCTTGTACAGGGACTCAGCGTTCCTGACCAGTCCAGTTTACTGTCCAGGTACACTCCAAGGGATTTTTACTCCCTGGTAAACTGCACATCAACACCATCCATGGAGACAGGGGACAGGGGTGTTCCTCTCCTTCTAAAGTCCACCACCAACTCCCTAATCTTGTCGGTGCTGAGCTGCTGGTGATCAACCCACACCACTCAACAAAGTCGTTGACTATTACACAAAAAGCTGGAGAAACTCAGCGGGTGCAGCAGCATCTAAGGAGCGAAGGAGATAGGTGATGTTTCGGGTCGAGACCCTTCTTCAGACAAAGTCATTGACTACACCTCTGTATTCAACTTCCTTCCTCTCACTGACGCAGCCCACAACTGCAGTCATATGAAAACTTCTACAGGTGGCAGGAGGTGGATTTATATCTGACGTCCGAGGTATAGTTGGTAAAACAGGAAGGGCAAGAGGGGCCCCTGTGTTGTTCACCATCATGTCCGAGACACAGTTCTTTAGCCTGACATATTGTGGTCGTCTAGTCAGGCAGTTGGTGATCCAGGACACCAATGGAGCACAGTGACCCTCACTGTTTTATTATAGTCAGTGAGTTGAGGGCATGGGTAGGATTCATAGAACTGCTGTAGTCTGCGCAATATGTTAAACTGTAAAGATAATTTAATGGGTGACACACAGATGTGCAGAGTGGAATTTTATACTGCATATTAATTAGTATCTTCCAAAACCTGAGCAAGCATATCAGATGATGGCTGATGAAAGTGGAAGGGCTTGTCACGGGAGTCTAGTGGGTGGGATTCTACAGCAAGAGTCCGAACCTTGGCAAAGAGCAAGTCGGACAAAAAGTGGTGCTGAACCAAAAGATATATCCATAAACTCTAGTTTTAATGGACCTCTTTATAACAAATTTTGGTTAGAGCAGATGGACCTACCGATGGCTGTCTGCGCCAACCCCTGAACTTACAGCCCTGGCTGCCCATGCCAACCCGGCTTGAAAATCCTCCCATGCTGCCTACAGCCCTGGCTGTCCACACCACCCTCGGCTCGCACAGCCTCCCCGGAAGCTTACAGCCTAGGCTGCCCACACCACCCCCACCTCACATCGCCTCCCCAGCAGCTTGCAGTCCCGGATCCCCATGTTACACCCAGCCCACACCACCTCCCCGGCCGCTTCAGCCCCAATTGCCCCCACCATCCCCGGGGCGCATCATCTCCCAGGTTGCTTACAAGCCCCAATTGCCCCCACCACAACCGCCAACTACTACCAGCACTCTGGCAGACGGTGGGTCACGATCATTGACTCCGCCTAGCCTGCCCAACCTCTCCCTATACTTCAGGCACTTGAGTCTTGGCACCATGCCTCGTAAATCTTCTCTGCACTTTTTCCAGCTTATTTGAATCTTTCCGAGAGCAGGATGACCAAAACTGAACACAGTATTCAAAATGTGGCCTCGCCAATGTCTTGTACAACTGTAATGCAATGTCCCAACTTCTATACTTAATACTCTAATTAATGCAGGCTAGCAATGCCAAAGGCTTTCTTCACCACCCTATTTACCTGTGATGCCACTTTCAGGTAGCTACTTATGTACTTGTATTCCTAAATTCCTCTGCTGCCCAGGGTCTGACCATTTACTGTGAAAGTTCGCCCTCGTTTGATTTCCCAAAAATCCGAATTAAACTTCATTTGACATTCATTGGCCACTTGCCCAGCTGATCAAGATCTTGTTGCAATTCTTGATAATTATGTTCTGTGTCTACTGTACCACCTATTATAGACATTTACAAAATTACTAATTACACCTTGTACATTCTTACCTAATAATCATTGATATAGATGACGCACAGCAATGGCCCTGTTAATACTGGCCAGATTAAAGACACTATAAAATGGAGGATCCCTGCACTTGTCAGAATTTCTTAACTCTTGTTAGCTGAAATGTACAGGCTTTGGATGGTGCCAGCTAGTCTAGGCTCAGACTGGTATGCAGGATGGTGAGGGATCCAGGTGTTCTCCTTGTTTCTCCTAAATTGATAAACTGTATAGCAGTTTTGCAAACAAACCTTAAATGCATCATTTCGATTGGATCGCTGCAAGGGCATTGTAAATAGTATAAATAATGTTGCGAGATGGCCATCCTGTTAATTGATGAATGGTCGAACTGTTGAGTCTTGGAGAAACTGTTAGAATCCCAGGGCATATATTCAAGATTGTATTATTGGGTTATGGAACTGTCAATTATATAGTTAATATTAATATGTTTAATTGGTTTATAAAGAGACCACCCCCATGTGGTTCGGGGATATAAAAATTAGCTCCCACGAGGCCTGAAGTTGATCTTCTGGAAGAACATTTGGGACTGCGTGACCTTTAGCAATGTCTCTGCTTGCACGAGGCTAGAAGGACTTGGCCAAGCAGATAAAAGGATCTAACCCGTGGTGGTTAGGTGTTGTACAGGGAAATTTGTGTTTCCAAAATAAACCTTAGTTGCGCAATTCAGTATTTTATTGACTGAAACTAAACTGGGGGGAGCTTAATTGGCCAAGCTATTTACTTTGGGGACTCCTCCGGGATCTCAACGGACCCCCAAACACAAGTTTGTGACTAAGGGTGTTGAGCTGTCTCGATTGCGAGTGCAGAAATAGGCGGCACAGTGTGATTTTTGCATTGATATTTGGCACTTCGCTAGTCGGAGCAGATCGATCCTTCGTGAGCTTGGGAAAGGGTCCCAACAAGATTGTAGAACAGAGTCTGGGAAGACTAAATGGATTGTGGAAAAATTACTGAGGAACAGAAAGCGAGTAGAGCGGTCGAAAGAATAGCAATTTGGAAGGAAGCAGCTCTGAAGTGAGGGATAAAACTAGAGGATACCGAAGCCTTTGAACCTCCAGGCAGCCTAAGAGAGGAGCCTGAGAGTATTGAATATAAGGGGAAAAGAAAATCTTCCACAGAGTAACTGGCATCCATAAGTTTTTAAGCGTGAGGAACCGATGGTTGGCACTGGTTACAAGGGGGATGACGATGATTAGTTAGAAGATTAGGAAAGTGTTAAAATTAGCAATTCACGTCCACCACCTTATTCATCTTGCAATTCCCATATCACAGATACACACTGTGGAACTTGTGAACGGAATAGACAATCAGATCCATGGCACAGACTTCCTTAAACCCGACTGCTCCATCTAGATAGTCTGAGAGTTCACAGTACCAGAAGCTAAACTAGGAAAATAACTCAATTAGTTAAGGATAGAGAAGATAGAGAAAGGATATTAAAACGAGTGTATCATTGCGGGTGTACCCCTAGACAAGTTGGATGAGCAGTTAGAGAAGGAAAGGGATCATTTAGAAGGTACCGTGAACTGCCTGGTGAAGGGTAAGATACATCTGGGGGTGAGACAACAATTGAAGAAGCCAAGATAGTTCTTGATATGACAGAAGTATGTAAATTAAACAAACAACCCTAAAACAGTTCCCTGTAAAGAAGATACCTAATCGTTCTTTTGATTGTGAATTTGAATTTGGTGGCCTGCACTCTGCTTGAAATGGAATGAAATGAATTTAAATTTGGTGGCCTGTACTCTGCTTGAAATGAAATTAAATTGAATTTGCATTTGGTGGTCTGCACTCTGCTTGCAATTGAATGAAATTAAATTTGAATTTGGTGGCCTGTACTCTGCTTGAAATACTATGAAATGTATTTGAATTTGGTGGCATGCACTCTGCTTGAAATTGAATGAAATTGAATTAGAATTTGGTGGCCTGCACTCTGCTTGAAATGGAATGAAATTGAATTTGGTGTCCTGCACTCTGCTTGAAATGTGATGAAATTGAATTTAGTGGCATGCACTCTGCTTGAACTGCTATGAAATGGATTTGAATTTAGTGGCCAGCATGCTGCATGAAATGGTATGAGATGAATTTGAATTTGGTGGCCTGCACTCTGCTAGAAATGGAAGGAAATTGAATTTGAATTTGGTGGCCTACACTCTGCTTGAAATGGAATGGAATTGAATTTGCATTTGGTCGCCTGCAATCTGCTTATAATGGTATGAAATGAATTTGAATTTGGTGACTTGCACTCTACTTGAAATGCTATGAAATTTAATTTGGTGGCCTGCACTCTGCTTGAAATGGTATGAAATTGAATTTGGTTGCCTGCACTCTGCCTAAAATGCTATGAAATTGAATTTGGTGGCCTGCACTCTGCTTGAAATTATATGAAATTGAATTTGTTGGCCTGGACTCTGGTTGAAATGGTATGAAATGAATTTGAATTTGGTGGCCTGCACTCTGCTTGAAATGCTATGAAATTGAATTTGGTGGGCTGCACTCTGCTTGAAATGCTATGAAACGAATTTGAATTTGGTGGCCTGCACTCGGCTTGAAATGGTGTGAAATTGAATTTGGTGGCCTGCACGCTGATTGAAATGCTATGAAATTGAATTTGGTGGACTGCACTCTGCTTGAAATGCTATGAAATTGAATTTAGTGGCCTTCACTCAGCCTAAAATGCTAGGAAATGAATTTGAATTTGTTGGCCTGGACTCTGGTTGAAATGGTATGAAATGAATTTGAATTTGGTGGCCTGCACTCTGCATGAAATGCAATGAAATTGAAGTTAGTGGCCTGCACTCTGCTTGAAATGGTGTGAAATTCAATTTGGTTGCCTGCACTCTGCTTGAAATGCTATGAAATTGAACATGGTGGCCTGGACTCTGGTTGAAGTGGTATGAAATGAATTTGAATTTGGTGGCCTGCACTCTGCTGGAAATACTATGAAATTAATTTGAAATTGGTGGCCTGCACTCTGCTTGAAATGGTATGAAATTGAATTTAATGGCCTGCACTCTGCTTGAAATGCTATGAAATGAATTTGAATTTGTTGGCCTGTACTCTTATTGAAATTGTATGAAATTGAATTTGTTGGCCTGGAATCTGCTTGAAATGCAATGAAATTGAAGTTGGTGGCCTGCACTCTGCTTGAAATGCTATGAAATTGAACATGGTGGCCTGGACTCTGGATGAAGTGGTATGAAATTGAATTTGGTTGCCTGCACTCTGCCTAAAATGCTATGAAATTGAATTTGGTGGCCTGCACTCTGCTTGAAATTGTATGAAATTGAAATTGTTGGCCTGGACTCTGGTTGAAATGGTATGAAGTGAATTTGAATTTGGTGGCCTGCACTCTGCTTGAAATGCTATGAAATGGAATTTGGCGGGCTGCACTCTGCTTGAAATGCTATGAAACAAATTTGAATTTGGTGGCCTGCACTCGGCGTGAAATGGTGTGAAATTGAATTTGGTGGCCTGCACGCTGATTGAAATGCTATGAAATTGAATTTGGTGGACTGCACTCTGCTTGAAATGCTATGAAATTGAATTTAGTGGCCTTCACTCAGCCTAAAATGCTAGGAAATGAATTTGAATTCGTTGGCCTGCACTCTGCTGGAAATGCCATGAAATGAATTTGAAATTGGTGGCCTGCACTCTGCTTGAAATGGTATGACATTGAATTTAATGGCCTGCACTCTGCTTGAAATGCTAAGAAATGAATTTGAATTTGTTGGCCTGTACTCTGGTTGAAATGGTATGAAATGAATTTTTATTTGGTGGCCTGCACTCTGCTTGAAATGCAATGAAATTGAAGTTAGTGGCCTGCACTCTGCTTGAAATGGTGTGAAATTCAATTTGGTTGCCTGCACTCTGCTTGAAATGCTATGAAATTGAACATGGTGGCCTGGACTCTGGTTGAAGTGGTATGAAATGAATTTGAATTTGGTGGCCTGCACTCTGCTGGAAATGCTATGAAATTAATTTGAAATTGGTGGCCTGCACGCTGCTTGAAATGGTATGAAATTGAATGTAGTGGCCTGCACTCTGCTTGAAATGCTATGAAAAGAATTTGTATTTGTTGGCCTGTACTCCTTTTGAAATGGTATGAAATGAATTTGAATTTGATAACCTGCACTGTGTTGGAAATGGAATGAAATTGAATTTGAATTTGGTTGCCTGCATGCTGCTTGAAATGGAATGAAATAAATTTAAATTTGGTGGCCTGCACTCTGCTTGAAATGCTATGAAATTGAATTTGGTGGCCTGCACTCTGCTTGAAATGGAATGAAATTGAATTTGCATTTGGTCGCCTGCAATCTGCTTCAAATAGTATGAAATGAATTTGAATTTGGTGGCTTGCACTCTACTTGAAATGCTTTGAAATTTAATTTGGTGGCCACCACTCTGCTTGAAATGGTATGAAATTGAATTTGGTTGCCTGCACTCTGCTTGAAATGCTTTGAAATTGAATTTTGTGGCCTTCACTCAGCCTAAAATGCTAGGAAAAGAATTTGAATTTGATGGCCTGCACGCGCCTTGAAATGCTATGAAATGAATTTGAATTTGTTGGCCTGTACTCTGTTTGAAATTGTATGAAATTGAATTTGTTGGCCTGGAATCTGCTTGAAAGGCAATGAAATTGAAGTTGGTGGCCTGCACTCTGCTTGAAATGGTGTGAAATTCAATTTGGTTGCCTGCACTCTGCTTGAAATGCTATGAAATTGAATATGGTGGCCTGGACTCTGGTTGAAGTGGTATGAAATGAATTTGAATTTAGTGGCCTGCACTCTGCTTGAAATGCAATGAAATGAATTTGAATTTAGTGGTCTGCACGCTGCTGGAAATGCTATGAAATTAATTTGAAATTGGTGGCCTGCACTCTGCTTGAAATGCTATGAAAATAATTTGTATTTGATGGCTTGTACTCTGTTTGAAATTGTATAAAATTGAATTTAGTGGCCTGGACTCTGGTTGAAATGGTATGAAATGAATTTGAATTTGTTAACCTGCACTCTGCTGGAAATGGAATGAAATTGAATTTGAATTTGGTGACCTGCTTTCAGCTTGAAATGGAATGAAATTGAATTTTTTGCATTTGGTCGCCTGCAATCTGTTTAAAATGGTATGAATTGAATTTGTATTTGGTGGCTTGCACTAACTGAAATGCTGTGAAATTTAATTTGGTGGCCTGCACTCTGCTTGGAATGGTATGAAATTGGATTTTTTTGGCTGCACTCTGCTTGAAATGCTGTGAAATTGAATTTAGTAGCCTGCACTCTGTTTCAAATGGTATGAAATTGAATTTGGTGGCCTGAACTCTGCTTGAAATGCTATGAAATTTAATTTGATGGCCTGCACACTGCTTGAAATGCTAAGAACTTAATTTGTATTTGATGGCCTGTACTCTGTTTGAAATTGTATGAAATTGAATTTGGTGGCCTGGACTCTGGTTGAAATGGTATGAAATTGAATTTGGTGGTCTGCACTCTGCTTGAAATGGTATGAAGTTGAATTTAGTGGCCTGTACTCTGCTTGAAATACTATGAAATTAATTTGAATTTGATGGCCTGTACTCTGCTTGAAATGCTGTGAAATAGAATTTGGTAGCCTGCAATTTGCTTGAAATGCATGAAATGAATTTGAATTTGGTGGTCTGCACTCTGCTTGAAATTGTATGAAGTTGAATTTAGTGGCCTGCAATTTGCTTGAAATGCTATGAAATGAATTTGAATTTGGTGGCCTGTACTCTGCTTGAAATGGTATGAAATAGAATTTAGTGGCCTTCACTCTGCCTAAAATGCTAGGAAATGAATTTGAATTTGATGGCCTGCACTCTCCTTGAAATGGAATGAAATGAAATTGAATTTGGTGGCCTGAACACTGCTTGAAATGCTAAGAACTTAATTTGTATTTGATGGCTTGTACTCTGTTTGAAATTGTATGAAATTGAATTTGGTGGCCTGGACTCTGGTTGAAATGGAATGAAATGAATTTGAATTTGGTGGCCTGCACTCTACTTGAAATGCTGTGAAATTGAATTTGGTAGACTGCACTCTGTTTCAAATGGTATGAAATTGAATTTGGTGGCCTGAACTCTGCTTGAAATGCTATGAAATTGAATTTGGTGGCCTGCACACTGCTTGAAATGCTAAGAACTTAATTTGTATTTGATGGCCTGTACTCTGTTTGAAATTGTATGAAATTGAATTTGGTGGCCTGGACTCTGGTTGAAATGGTATGAAATTGAATTTGGTGGTCTGCACTCTGCTTGAAATGGTATGAAGTTGAATTTAGTGGCCTGTACTCTGCTTGAAATACTATGAAATTAATTTGAAATTGATGGCCTGTACTCTGCTTGAAATACTGTGAAATTGAATTTGGTAGCCTGCAATTTGCTTGAAATGCTATGAAATGAATTTGAATTTGGTGGCCTGCACTCTGCTTGAAATGGTATGAAATTGAATTAAGTGGCCTTCACTCTGCCTAAAATGCTAGGAAATGAATTTGAATTTGATGGCCTGCACTCACCTTGAAATGGAATGAAATGAATTTGAATTTGGTGGCCTGCACTCTCCTTGAAATGGAATGAAATGAATTTGAATTTGGTGCCCTGCACTCTGCTTAAAATGGTATGAAATTGAATTTGGTGGCCTGCACTCTGCCTAAAATGCTATGAAATGAATTTGGTGGTCTGCACTCTGCTTGAAATGGTATGAAGTTGAATTTAGTGGCCTGCAATTTGCTTCAAATGCTATGAAATGAATTTGAATTTGGTGGCCTGTACTCTGTTTGAAATGGTATGAAATTGAATTTAGTGGCCTTCACTCTGCCTAAAATGCTAGGAAATGAATTTGAATTTCATGGCCTGCACTCTCCTTGAAATGGAATGAAATGAATTTGAATTTGGTGGCCTGCACTCTACTTGAAATGCCGTGAAATTGAATTTGGTAGCCTGCACTCTGTTTGAAATTGTATGAAATTGAATTTGTTGGCCTGAACTCTGCTTGAAATGCTATGAAATTGAATTTGGTGGCCTGCACACTGCTTGAAATGCTAAGAACTTAATTTTTATTTGATGGCCTGTACTCTGTTTGAAATTGTATGAAATTGAATTTGGTGGCTTGCACTCTGCTTAACATGGTGTGAAATTCACTTTGGTTGCCTGCACTCTGCTTGAAATGCTATGAAAATAAATATGGTGGCCTGGACACTGGTTGAAGTGGTATGAATTGAATTTGAATTTGGTGGCCTGCACTCTGCTTGAAATGCTATGAAATTAATTTGAAATTGGTGGCCTGCACTCTGCTTGAAATGGTATGAAATTGAATGTAGTGGCCTGCACTCTGCTTGAAATGCTATGAAAATAATTTGTATTTGATGGCCTGTACTCTGTTTGAAATTGTATGAAATTGAATTTGGTGGCCTGGACTCTGGTTGAAATGGTATGAAATGAATTTGAATTTGGTAACCTGCAATCTGCTGGAAATGGAATGAAATTGAATTTGAATTTGGTGGCCTGCATTCAGCTTGAAATGGAATGAAATTGAATTTGCATTAGGTCGCCTGCAACCTGCTTAAAATGGTATGAATTGAATTTGTATTTGGTGGCTTGCACTAACTGAAATGCTGTGAAACTTAATTTGGTGGCCTGCACTCTGCTTGAAATGGTATGAAATTGGATTTTGTTGCCTGCACTCTGCTTGAAATGGTATGAAATTGAATTTGGTGGCCTGGACACTGCTTGAAATGCAACAGAATGCAATTGAATTTGGTGGCCTGCACTCTGTATGAAATGGTATGAAATTGAATTTGGTGGTCTGCACTCTGCTTGAAATGCTATGAAATTGAATTTGGTGGCCTGCACACTGCTCAAAATGCTATGAACTTAATTTGTATTTGATTGCCTGTACTCTGTTTGAAATTGTATGAAATTGAATTTGGTGGCCTGGATTCTGGTTGAAATGGTATGAAATTGAATTTGGCAGCCTGCACGATGCTTGAAATGCTATGAAATTGAATTTGGTAGCCGGCACTTTGTTTGAAATGGTATGAAATTGAAATTGGTGGCCTGCACGCTGCTTGAAATGGTATGAAATTGGATTTCTTTGTCTGCACTCTGCTTGAAATGGTATGAAATTGAATTTGGTGGCCTGGACTCTGCTTGAAATGCTACAGAATGAAATTGAATTTGGTGGCCTGCACTCGGCTTGAAATGGTATGAAATTGAACTTGGTGGCCTGCACTCCGCTTGAAATGTAATGAAATTGAATTTAGTGGCATGCACTCTGCTTGAACTGCTATGAAATGGAAATGAATTTAGTGGCCAGCATTCTGCATGAAATGGTGTGAAATCAATTTGAATTTGGTGGCCTGCACTCCGCTAGAAATGGAAGGAAATTGAATTTGGCGGCCTGCACTCTGCGTGAAATGCTATGAAATTGAATTTGGTGGCCTGCACTCTGCTTGAAATTGTATGAAATTGAATTTGTTGGCCTGGACTCTGGTTGAAATGGTATGAAATGAATTTGTATTTGGTGGCCTGTACTCTGCTTGAAATGCTATGAAATTGAATTTGGTGGCCTGCACTCTGCTGGAAATGCTATGAAATGAATTTGAATTTGTTGGCCTGCACTCTGCTGGAAATGCTATGAAATTGAATTTGGTGGTCTGCACTCTGCTTGAAATACTATGAAATTGAATTTAGTCGCCTTCACTCAGCCTAAAATGCTAGAAAATGAATTGGAATTTGATGGCCTGCACTCTCCTTGAAATGGAATGAAATGAATTTGAATTTGGTGCCCTGCACTCTGCTTGAAATGCTGTGAAATTGAAGATGGTGGTGTGCACTCTGCTTGAAATGGTATGAAATGAATTTGAATTTGGTGGCCTGCACTCTGGTTGAAATGGTATGAAATTGAATTTGGTGGCCTGCACTCTGCCTAAAATGCTATGAAATGCATTTGAATTTGATAACCTGCACTCTGCTGGAAATTGAATGAAATTGAATTAGAATTTGGTGGCCTGCATTCGGCTTGAAATGCAATGAAATTGAATTTGAATTTGGTGGACTACACTCTGCTTGAAATGGAATGAAATTGAATTTGCATTTGGTTGCCTGCAATCTGCTTCAAATGGTATGAAATGAATTTGAATTTGGTGGGTTGCACTCTACTTGAAATGCTATGAAATTTAATTTGGTGGCCTGCACTCTGCTTGAAATAGTATGAAATTGAATTTGGTGGCCTGCACTCTGCTTGAAATTGTATGAAATTGAATTTGTTGGCTGGACTCTGGTTGAAATGGTATGAAATGAATTTGAATTTGGTGGCTTGCACTCTGCTTGAAATGCTATGAAATTGAATTTGGTAGCCTGCACTCAGCTTGAAATGCTATGAAATGAATTTGGTGGTCTGCACTCGGCTTGAAATTGTATGAAGTTGAATTTGGTGGCCTGAACTTTGCTTGAAATTGTATGAAATTGAATTTGGTGGCCTGCACTCTGCTTGAAATCCTATGAAATTGAATTGAATTTGGTGACCTGCACTCTGCTTGAAATCCTATGAAATTGAATTGAATTTGGTGACCTGCACTCTGCTTGAAATGGAATTAAATCGAATTCGAATTTGGTGACCTGCACTCTGCATAAAATGGTATGAAATTGAATTTAGTGGCATGCACTCTGCTTGAAATGCTATGAAATGGATTTGAATTTAGTGGCCAGCATTCTGCATGAAATGGTATGCATGAATTTGAGTTTGGTGGCCTGAACTCCGCTAGAAATGGATTGAAATTGAATTTGGCGGCCTGCACTCTGGCTGAAATGCTATGAAATTGAATTTAGTGGCCTTCACTCTGCCTAAAATGCTCGGAAATGAATTTGAATTTGATGGCCTGCACTCTCCTTGAAATGGAATGAAATGAGTTTCAATTTGGTGCCCTGCACTCTGCTTGAAATGGTATGAAATTAAATTTGGTGGCCTTCAATTTGCTTGAATTGCTATGAAATTGAATTTAGTGGCCTGCACTCTGCTAGAAATGTTATGAAATTAATTTGAAATTGGTGGCCTGCCCCCTGCTTTAAATGGTATGAAATTGAATTTGTTAGCATGCACTCTGCTAGAAATGCTATGAAATTAATTTGAATTTGGTGGACTACACTCTGCTTGAAATGGAATGAAATTGAATTTGCATTTGGTTGCCTGCAATCTGCTTCAAATGGTATGAAATGAATTTGAATTTGGTGGCTTGCACTCTAATTGAAATGGTATGAAATTAAATTTGGTGGCCTGCACTCTGCTTGAAATGGTATGAAATTGAATTTGGTTGCCTGCACTCTGCCTGAAATGGTATGAAATTGAATTTGTTGGCCTGCACTCTGCTTGAAATTGTATGAAATGAATTTCAGTTAGGTGGCCTGGACTCTGCTTGAAATGGTGTGAAATTGAATTTGATGGCCTGTACGCTGCTTGAAATGCTATGAAATTGAACTTGGTCACTGCACTCTGCTTGAAATGCTATGAAATTGAATTTAGTGGCCTTCACTCAGCATAAAATGCTAGGAAATGAATTTGAATTTGATGGCCTGCACTCTCCTTGAAATGGAATGAAATGAATTTGAATTTGGTGCCGTGCACTCTGCTTGAAATGGAATGAAATTGAATTAGAATTTGGTGGCCTGCACTCTGCTTGAAATTGTATGAAGTTGAATTATTTGGCCTGCACTCTGCTTGAAATGCTATGAAATTGAATTGAATTTGGTGACCTGCACTCTGCTTGAAATGGAATTAAATTGAATTCGAATTTGGTGGCCTGCACTCTGCATAAAATGGTATGAAATTGAATTTAGTGGCATGCACTCTGCTTGAAATGCTATGAAATGGATTTGAATTTAGTGGCCAGCATTCTGCATGAAATGGTATGAATGAATTTGAATTTGGTGGCCTGCGCTCTGCTAGAAATGGATTGAAATTGAATTTGGCGGCCTGCACTCTGGCTGAAATGCTATGAAATTGAATTTAGTGGCCTTCACTCTGCCTAAAATGCTCGGAAATGAATTTGAATTTGATGGCCTGCACTCTCCTTGAAATGGAATGAAATGAATTTCAATTTGGTGCCCTGCACTCTGCTTGAAATGGTATGAAATTAAATTTGGTGGCCTTCAATTTGCTTGAATTGCTATGAAATTGAATTTAGTGGCCTGCACTCTGCTAGAAATGTTATGAAATTAATTTGAAATTGGTGGCCTGCCCCCTGCTTTAAATGGTATGAAATTGAATTTGTTAGCATGCACTCTGCTAGAAATGCTATGAAATTAATTTGAATTTGGTGGACTACACTCTGCTTGAAATGGAATGAAATTGAATTTGCATTTGGTTGCCTGCAATCTGCTTCAAATGGTATGAAATGAATTTGAATTTGGTGGCTTGCACTCTAATTGAAATGGTATGAAATTAAATTTGGTGGCCTGCACTCTGCTTGAAATGGTATGAAATTGAATTTGGTTGCCTGCACTCTGCCTGAAATGGTATGAAATTGAATTTGTTGGCCTGCACTCTGCTTGAAATTGTATGAAATGAATTTCAGTTAGGTGGCCTGGACTCTGCTTGAAATGGTGTGAAATTGAATTTGATGGCCTGTACGCTGCTTGAAATGCTATGAAATTGAACTTGGTCACTGCACTCTGCTTGAAATGCTATGAAATTGAATTTAGTGGCCTTCACTCAGCATAAAATGCTAGGAAATGAATTTGAATTTGATGGCCTGCACTCTCCTTGAAATGGAATGAAATGAATTTGAATTTGGTGCCGTGCACTCTGCTTGAAATGGAATGAAATTGAATTAGAATTTGGTGGCCTGCACTCTGCTTGAAATTGTATGAAGTTGAATTATTTGGCCTGCACTCTGCTTGAAATGCTATGAAATTGAATTGAATTTGGTGACCTGCACTCTGCTTGAAATGGAATTAAATTGAATTCGAATTTGGTGGCCTGCACTCTGCATAAAATGGTATGAAATTGAATTTAGTGGCATGCACTCTGCTTGAAATGCTATGAAATGGATTTGAATTTAGTGGCCAGCATTCTGCATGAAATGGTATGAATGAATTTGAATTTGGTGGCCTGCGCTCTGCTAGAAATGGATTGAAATTGAATTTGGCGGGCTGCACTCTGGCTGAAATGCTATGAAATTGAATTTAGTGGCCTTCACTCTGCCTAAAATGCTCGGAAATGAATTTGAATTTGATGGCCTGCACTCTCCTTGAAATGGAATGAAATGAATTTCAATTTGGTGCCCTGCACTCTGCTTGAAATGGTATGAAATTAAATTTGGTGGCCTTCAATTTGCTTGAATTGCTATGAAATTGAATTTAGTGGCCTGCACTCTGCTAGAAATGCTATGAAATTAATTTGAAATTGGTGGCCTGCCCCCTGCTTTAAATGGTATGAAATTGAATTTGTTAGCATGCACTCTGCTAGAAATGCTATGAAATTAATTTGAATTTGGTGGACTACACTCTGCTTGAAATGGAATGAAATTGAATTTGCATTTGGTTGCCTGCAATCTGCTTCAAATGGTATGAAATGAATTTGAATTTGGTGGCTTGCACTCTAATTGAAATGGTATGAAATTAAATTTGGTTGCCTGCACTCTGCTTGAAATGGTATGAAATTGAATTTGGTTGCCTGCACTCTGCTTGAAATGGTATGAAATTGAATTTGTTGGCCTGCACTCTGCTTGAAATTGTATGAATTTGAATTTGGTGGCCTGGACTTTGGTTGAAATGGTATGAAATGAATTTGAACTTGGTGGCATGCACTCTGCTTGAAATGCTATGAAATTGAATTTGGTGGCCTGCACTCTGCTTGAAATGCTATGAAATGAATTTCAGTTAGGTTGCCTGCACTCGGCTTGAAATGGTGTGAAATTGAATTTGATGGCCTGTACGCTGCTTGAAATGCTATGAAATTGAACTTGGTGGACTGCACTCTGCTTGAAATGCTATGAAATTGAATTTAGTGGCCTTCACTCAGCATAAAATGCTAGGAAATGAATTTGAATTTGATGGCCTGCACTCTCCTTGAAATGGAATGAAATGAATTTGAATTTGGTGCCCTGCACTCGGCTTGAAATGCTATGAAATTGAAGTTGGTGGCCTGCACTCTGCTTGAAATACTATGAAATGTATTTGAATTTGGTGGCATGCACTCTGCTTGAAATGGAATGAAATTGAATTAGAATTTGGTGGCCTGCACTCTGCTTGAAATTGTATGAAGTTGAATTTGGTGGCCTGCACTCTGCTTGAAATGCTATGAAATTGAATTGAATTTGGTGACCTGCACTCTGCTTGAAATGGAATTATATTGAATTCAAATTTGGTGGCCTGCACTCTGCATAAAATGGTATGAAATTGAATTTAGTGGCATGCACTCTGCTTGAAATGCTATGAAATGGATTTGAATTTAGTGGCCAGCATTCTGCATGAAATGGTATGAATGAATTTGAATTTGGTGGCCTGCACTCTGCTAGAAATGGAATGAAATTGAATTTGGTGGCCTGCACTCTGGCTGAAATGCTATGAAATTGAATTTAGTGGCCTTCACTCTGCCTAAAATGCTCGGAAATGAATTTGAATTTGATGGCCTGCACTCTCCTTGAAATGGAATGAAATGAATTTCAATTTGGTGCCCTGCACTCTGCTTGAAATGGTATGAAATTAAATTTGGTGGCCTTCAATTTGCTTGAATTGCTATGAAATTGAATTTAGTGGCCTGCACTCTGCTAGAAATGCTATGAAATTAATTTGAAATTGGTGGCCTGCCCCCTGCTTTAAATGGTATGAAATTGAATTTGTTAGCATGCACTCTGCTAGAAATGCTATGAAATTAATTTGAATTTGGTGGACTACACTCTGCTTGAAATGGAATGAAATTGAATTTGCATTTGGTTGCCTGCAATCTGCTTCAAATGGTATGAAATGAATTTGAATTTGGTGGCTTGCACTCTAATTGAAATGGTATGAAATTAAATTTGGTGGCCTGCACTCTGCTTGAAATGGTATGAAATTGAATTTGGTTGCCTGCACTCTGCCTGAAATGGTATGAAATTGAATTTGTTGGCCTGCACTCTGCTTGAAATTGTATGAAATGAATTTCAGTTAGGTGGCCTGGACTCTGCTTGAAATGGTGTGAAATTGAATTTGATGGCCTGTACGCTGCTTGAAATGCTATGAAATTGAACTTGGTCACTGCACTCTGCTTGAAATGCTATGAAATTGAATTTAGTGGCCTTCACTCTGCCTAAAATGCTCGGAAATGAATTTGAATTTGATGGCCTGCACTCTCCTTGAAATGGAATGAAATGAATTTCAATTTGGTGCCCTGCACTCTGCTTGAAATGGTATGAAATTAAATTTGGTGGCCTTCAATTTGCTTGAATTGCTATGAAATTGAATTTAGTGGCCTGCACTCTGCTAGAAATGCTATGAAATTAATTTGAAATTGGTGGCCTGCCCCCTGCTTTAAATGGTATGAAATTGAATTTGTTAGCATGCACTCTGCTAGAAATGCTATGAAATTAATTTGAATTTGGTGGACTACACTCTGCTTGAAATGGAATGAAATTGAATTTGCATTTGGTTGCCTGCAATCTGCTTCAAATGGTATGAAATGAATTTGAATTTGGTGGCTTGCACTCTAATTGAAATGGTATGAAATTAAATTTGGTGGCCTGCACTCTGCTTGAAATGGTATGAAATTGAATTTGGTTGCCTGCACTCTGCCTGAAATGGTATGAAATTGAATTTGTTGGCCTGCACTCTGCTTGAAATTGTATGAAATGAATTTCAGTTAGGTGGCCTGGACTCTGCTTGAAATGGTGTGAAATTGAATTTGATGGCCTGTACGCTGCTTGAAATGCTATGAAATTGAACTTGGTCACTGCACTCTGCTTGAAATGCTATGAAATTGAATTTAGTGGCCTTCACTCAGCATAAAATGCTAGGAAATGAATTTGAATTTGATGGCCTGCACTCTCCTTGAAATGGAATGAAATGAATTTGAATTTGGTGCCGTGCACTCTGCTTGAAATGGAATGAAATTGAATTAGAATTTGGTGGCCTGCACTCTGCTTGAAATTGTATGAAGTTGAATTATTTGGCCTGCACTCTGCTTGAAATGCTATGAAATTGAATTGAATTTGGTGACCTGCACTCTGCTTGAAATGGAATTAAATTGAATTCGAATTTGGTGGCCTGCACTCTGCATAAAATGGTATGAAATTGAATTTGGCGGCCTGCACTCTGGCTGAAATGCTATGAAATTGAATTTAGTGGCCTTCACTCTGCCTAAAATGCTCGGAAATGAATTTGAATTTGATGGCCTGCACTCTCCTTGAAATGGAATGAAATGAATTTCAATTTGGTGCCCTGCACTCTGCTTGAAATGGTATGAAATTAAATTTGGTGGCCTTCAATTTGCTTGAATTGCTATGAAATTGAATTTAGTGGCCTGCACTCTGCTAGAAATGCTATGAAATTAATTTGAAATTGGTGGCCTGCCCCCTGCTTTAAATGGTATGAAATTGAATTTGTTAGCATGCACTCTGCTAGAAATGCTATGAAATTAATTTGAATTTGGTGGACTACACTCTGCTTGAAATGGAATGAAATTGAATTTGCATTTGGTTGCCTGCAATCTGCTTCAAATGGTATGAAATGAATTTGAATTTGGTGGCTTGCACTCTAATTGAAATGGTATGAAATTAAATTTGGTTGCCTGCACTCTGCTTGAAATGGTATGAAATTGAATTTGGTTGCCTGCACTCTGCTTGAAATGGTATGAAATTGAATTTGTTGGCCTGCACTCTGCTTGAAATTGTATGAATTTGAATTTGGTGGCCTGGACTTTGGTTGAAATGGTATGAAATGAATTTGAACTTGGTGGCATGCACTCTGCTTGAAATGCTATGAAATTGAATTTGGTGGCCTGCACTCTGCTTGAAATGCTATGAAATGAATTTCAGTTAGGTTGCCTGCACTCGGCTTGAAATGGTGTGAAATTGAATTTGATGGCCTGTACGCTGCTTGAAATGCTATGAAATTGAACTTGGTGGACTGCACTCTGCTTGAAATGCTATGAAATTGAATTTAGTGGCCTTCACTCAGCATAAAATGCTAGGAAATGAATTTGAATTTGATGGCCTGCACTCTCATTGAAATGGAATGAAATGAATTTGAATTTGGTGCCCTGCACTCGGCTTGAAATGCTATGAAATTGAAGTTGGTGGCCTGCACTCTGCTTGAAATACTATGAAATGTATTTGAATTTGGTGGCATGCACTCTGCTTGAAATGGAATGAAATTGAATTAGAATTTGGTGGCCTGCACTCTGCTTGAAATTGTATGAAGTTGAATTTGGTGGCCTGCACTCTGCTTGAAATGCTATGAAATTGAATTGAATTTGGTGACCTGCACTCTGCTTGAAATGGAATTATATTGAATTCAAATTTGGTGGCCTGCACTCTGCATAAAATGGTATGAAATTGAATTTAGTGGCATGCACTCTGCTTGAAATGCTATGAAATGGATTTGAATTTAGTGGCCAGCATTCTGCATGAAATGGTATGAATGAATTTGAATTTGGTGGCCTGCACTCTGCTAGAAATGGAATGAAATTGAATTTGGCGGCCTGCAATCTGGCTGAAATGCTATGAAATTGAATTTAGTGGCCTTCACTCTGCCTAAAATGCTCGGAAATGAATTTGAATTTGATGGCCTGCACTCTCCTTGAAATGGAATGAAATGAATTTCAATTTGGTGCCCTGCACTCTGCTTGAAATGGTATGAAATTAAATTTGGTGGCCTTCAATTTGCTTGAATTGCTATGAAATTGAATTTAGTGGCCTGCACTCTGCTAGAAATGCTATGAAATTAATTTGAAATTGGTGGCCTTCCCCCTGCTTTAAATGGTATGAAATTGAATTTGTTAGCATGCACTCTGCTAGAAATGCTATGAAATTAATTTGAATTTGGTGGACTACACTCTGCTTGAAATGGAATGAAATTGAATTTGCATTTGGTTGCCTGCAATCTGCTTCAAATGGTATGAAATGAATTTGAATTTGGTGGCTTGCACTCTAATTGAAATGGTATGAAATTAAATTTGGTGGCCTGCACTCTGCTTGAAATGGTATGAAATTGAATTTGGTTGCCTGCACTCTGCTTGAAATGGTATGAAATTGAATTTGTTGGCCTGCACTCTGCTTGAAATTGTATGAATTTGAATTTGGTGGCCTGTACTCTGGTTGAAATGGTATGAAATGAATTTGAATTTGGTGGCCTGCACTCTGCTTGAAATGCTATGAAATTGAATTTGGTGGCCTGCACTCTGCTTGAAATGCTATGAAATGAATTTCAGTTAGGTGGCCTGCACTCGGCTTGAAATGGTGTGAAATTGAATTTGATGGCCTGTACGCTGCTTGAAATGCTATGAAATTGAACTTGGTGGACTGCACTCTGCTTGAAATGCTATGAAATTGAATTTAGTGGCCTTCACTCAGCATAAAATGCTAGGTAATGAATTTGAATTTGATGGCCTGCACTCTCCTTGAAATGGAATGAAATGAATTTGAATTTGGTGCCCTGCACTCGGCTTGAAATGCTATGAAATTGAAGTTGGTGGCCTGCACTCTGCTTGAAATACTATGAAATGTATTTGAATTTGGTGGCATGCACTCTGCTTGAAATGGAATGCAATTGAATTAGAATTTGGTGGCCTGCACTCTGATTAAAATTGTATGAAATTAAATTTGGTGGCCTCCACTCTGGTTGAAATGGTATGAAATGAATTTGCATTTGATGGCCTGCACTCTCCTTGAAATGGAATGAAATGAATTTGAATTTGGTGCCCTGCACTCTGCTTGAAATGCTATGAAATTGAAGTTGGTGGCCGGCACTCTGCTTGAAATGCTATGAAATTGAATTGAATTTGGTGACCTGCACTCTGCATAAAATGGTATGAAATTGAATTTGGTTGCATGCACTCTGCTTGAAATGCTATGAAATGGATTTGAATTTAGTGGCCAGCATTCTGCATGAAATGGTATGAATGAATTTGAATTTGGTGGCTTGCACTCTAAATGAAATGCTAGGAAATTAAATTTGGTGGCCTGCACTCTGGATGAAATGCTATGAAATTGAATTTAGTGGCCTTCACTCTGCCTAAAATGCTCGGAAATGAATTTGAATTTGATGGCCTGCACTCTCCTTGAAATGGAATGAAATGAATTTGAATTTGGTGCCCTGCACTCTGCTTGAAATGGAATTAAATTGAATTCAAATTTGGTGGCCTGCACTCTGCATAAAATGGTATGAAATTGAATTTAGTGGCATGCACTCTGCTTGAACTTCTATGAAATGGATTTGAATTTAGTGGCCAGCATTCTGCATGAAATGGTATGAATGAATTTGAATTTGGTGGCCTGCACTCTGCTAGAAATGGAATGAAATTGAATTTGGCGGCCTGCACTCTGGCTGAAATGCTATGAAATTGAATTTAGTGGCCTTCACTCTGCCTAAAATGCTCGGAAATGAATTTGAATTTGATGGCCTGCACTCTCCTTGAAATGGAATGAAATGAATTTCAATTTGGTGCCCTGCACTCTGCTTGAAATGGTATGAAATTAAATTTGGTGGCCTGCACTTTGCTTGAATTGCTATGAAATTGAATTTAGTGGCCTGCACTCTGCTAGAAATGCTATGAAATTAATTTGAAATTGGTGGCCTGCCCCCTGCTTTAAATGGTATGAAATTGAATTTGTTAGCATGCACTCTGCTAGAAATGCTATGAAATTAATTTGAATTTGGTGGACTACACTCTGCTTGAAATGGAATGAAATTGAATTTGCATTTGGTTGCCTGCAATCAGCTTCAAATGGTATGAAATGAATTTGAATTTGGTGGCTTGCACTCTAATTAAAATGCTATGAAATTAAATTTGGTGGCCTGCACTCTGCTTGAAATGGTATGAAATTGAATTTGATTGCCTGCACTCTGCTTGAAATTGTATGAAATTGAATTTGTTGGCCTGGACTCTGGTTGAAATGGTATGATATTAATTTGAATTTGGTGGCCTTCACTCAGCATAAAATGATAGGAAATGAATTTGAGTTTGATGCCCTGCACTCTCCTTGAAATGGAATGAAATGAATTTGAATTTGGTGCCCTGCACTCTGCTTGAAATGGAATGCAATTGAATTAGAATTTGGTGGCCTGCACTCTGATTGAAATTGTATGAAATTGAATTTGGTGGCCTCCACTCTGCTTGAAATTGTATGAAATTGAATTTGGTGGCCTGCACTCGGCTTGAAATGCTATGAAATTGAATTGAATTTGGTGATCTGCACTCTGCTTGAAATGGAATTAAATTGAATTCAAATTTGGTGGCCTGCACTCTGCATAAAATGGTATGAAATTGAATTTAGTGGCATGCACTCTGCTTGAACTGCTATGAAATGGATTTGAATTTAGTGGCCAGCATTCTGCATGAAATGGTATGAATGAATTTGAATTTGGTGGCCTGCACTCTGCTAGAAATGGAATGAAATTGAATTTGGCGGCCTGCACTCTGGCTGAAATGCTATGAAATTGAATTTAGTGGCCTTCACTCTGCCTAAAATGCTCGGAAATGAATTTGAATTTGATGGCCTGCACTCTCCTTGAAATGGAATGAAATGAATTTCAATTTGGTGCCCTGCACTCTGCTTGAAATGGTATGAAATTAAATTTGGTGGCCTGCACTTTGCTTGAATTGCTATGAAATTGAATTTAGTGGCCTGCACTCTGCTAGAAATGCTATGAAATTAATTTGAAATTGGTGGCCT
Source organism: Raja brachyura (assembly GCA_963514005.1). The sequence goes on along the minus strand of OY740789.1, from coordinate 42,508,419 downwards.
GCCCCCTGCTTTAAATGGTATGAAATTGAATTTGTTAGCATGCACTCTGCTAGAAATGCTATGAAATTAATTTGAATTTGGTGGACTACACTCTGCTTGAAATGGAATGAAATTGAATTTGCATTTGGTTGCCTGCAATCAGCTTCAAATGGTATGAAATGAATTTGAATTTGGTGGCTTGCACTCTAATTGAAATGGTATGAAATTAAATTTGGTGGCCTGCACTCTGCTTGAAATGGTATGAAATTGAATTTGATTGCCTGCACTCTGCTTGAAATTGTATGAAATTGAATTTGTTGGCCTGGACTCTGGTTGAAATGGTATGAAATTAATTTGAATTTGGTGGCCTTCACTCAGCATAAAATGCTAGGAAATGAATTTGAGTTTGATGCCCTGCACTCTCCTTGAAATGGAATGAAATGAATTTGAATTTGGTGCCCTGCACTCGGCTTGAAATGCTATGAAATTGAAGTTGGTGGCCTGCACTCTACTTGAAACACTATGAAATGTATTTGAATTTGGTGGCATGCACTCTGCTTGAAATGGAATGAAATTGAATTAGAATTTGGTGGCCTGCACTCCGCTAGAAATGGAAGGAAATTGAATTTGGCATCCTGCACTCTGCGTGAAATGCTATGAAATTGAATTTGGTGGCCTGCACTCTGCTTGAAATTGTATGAAATTGAATTTGTTGGCCTGGACTCTGGTTGAAATGGTATGAAATGAATTTGTATTTGGTGGCCTGCACTCTGCTTGAAATGCTATGAAATTGAATTTGGTGGCCTGCACTCTGCTGGAAATGCTATGAAATGAATTTGAATTGGGTGGCCTGCACTCTGCTTGAAATGCTATGAAATTGAATTTGGTGGTCTGCACTCTGCTTGAAATACTATGAAATTGAATTTAGTGGCGTTCACTCAGCCTAAAATGCTAGAAAATGAATTGGAATTTGATGGCCTGCACTCTCGTTGAAATGGAATGAAATGAATTTGAATTTGGTGCCCTGCACTCTGCTTGAAATGGTATGAAATTAAATTTGGTGGCCTTCACTTTGCTTGAATTGCTATGAAATTGAATTTAGTGGCCTGCACTCTGCTAGAAATGCTATGAAATTAATTGAAAATTGGTGGCCTGCCCCCTGCTTTAAATGGTATGAAATTGAATTTGTTAGCATGCACTCTGCTAGAAATGCTATGAAATTAATTTGAATTTGGTGGACTACACTCTGCTTGAAATGGAATGAAATTGAATTTGCATTTGGTTGCCTGCAATCGGCTTCAAATGGTATGAAATGAATTTGAATTTGGTGGCTTGCACTCTAATTGAAATGGTATGAAATTAAATTTGGTGGCCTGCACTCTGCTTGAAATGGTATGAAATTGAATTTGATTGCCTGCACTCTGCTTGAAATTGTATGAAATTGAATTTGTTGGCCTGGACTCTGGTTGAAATGGTATGAAATTAATTTGAATTTGGTGGCCTTCACTCAGCATAAAATGCTAGGAAATGAATTTGAGTTTGATGCCCTGCACTCTCCTTGAAATGGAATGAAATGAATTTGAATTTGGTGCCCTGCACTCGGCTTGAAATGCTATGAAATTGAAGTTGGTGGCCTGCACTCTACTTGAAACACTATGAAATGTATTTGAATTTGGTGGCATGCACTCTGCTTGAAATGGAATGAAATTGAATTAGAATTTGGTGGCCTGCACTCCGCTAGAAATGGAAGGAAATTGAATTTGGCATCCTGCACTCTGCGTGAAATGCTATGAAATTGAATTTGGTGGCCTGCACTCTGCTTGAAATTGTATGAAATTGAATTTGTTGGCCTGGACTCTGGTTGAAATGGTATGAAATGAATTTGTATTTGGTGGCCTGCACTCTGCTTGAAATGCTATGAAATTGAATTTGGTGGCCTGCACTCTGCTGGAAATGCTATGAAATGAATTTGAATTGGGTGGCCTGCACTCTGCTTGAAATGCTATGAAATTGAATTTGGTGGTCTGCACTCTGCTTGAAATACTATGAAATTGAATTTAGTGGCGTTCACTCAGCCTAAAATGCTAGAAAATGAATTGGAATTTGATGGCCTGCACTCTCGTTGAAATGGAATGAAATGAATTTGAATTTGGTGGCCTGCACTCTGCTTGAAATGCTGTGAAATTGAAGATGGTGGCGTGCACTCTGCTTGAAATGGTATGAAATGAATTTGAATTTGGTGGCCTGCACTCTGGTTGAAATGGTATGAAATTGAATTTGGTGGCCTGCACTCTGCTTGAAATTGTATGAAATTGAATTTGTTGGCCTGGACTCTGGTTGAAATGGTATGAAATGAATTTGTATTTGGTGGCCTGCACTCTGCTTGAAATGCTATGAAATTGAATTTGGTGGCCTGCACTCTGCTGGAAATGCTATGAAATGAATTTGAATTGGGTGGCCTGCACTCTGCTTGAAATGCTATGAAATTGAATTTGGTGGTCTGCACTCTGCTTGAAATACTATGAAATTGAATTTAGTGGCGTTCACTCAGCCTAAAATGCTAGAAAATGAATTGGAATTTGATGGCCTGCACTCTCGTTGAAATGGAATGAAATGAATTTGAATTTGGTGCCCTGCACTCTGCTTGAAATGGTATGAAATTAAATTTGGTGGCCTTCACTTTGCTTGAATTGCTATGAAATTGAATTTAGTGGCCTGCACTCTGCTAGAAATGCTATGAAATTAATTGGAAATTGGTGGCCTGCCCCCTGCTTTAAATGGTATGAAATTGAATTTGTTAGCATGCACTCTGCTAGAAATGCTATGAAATTAATTTGAATTTGGTGGACTACACTCTGCTTGAAATGGAATGAAATTGAATTTGCATTTGGTTGCCTGCAATCGGCTTCAAATGGTATGAAATGAATTTGAATTTGGTGGCTTGCACTCTAATTGAAATGGTATGAAATTAAATTTGGTGGCCTGCACTCTGCTTGAAATGGTATGAAATTGAATTTGATTGCCTGCACTCTGCTTGAAATTGTATGAAATTGAATTTGTTGGCCTGGACTCTGGTTGAAATGGTATGAAATTAATTTGAATTTGGTGGCCTTCACTCAGCATAAAATGCTAGGAAATGAATTTGAGTTTGATGCCCTGCACTCTCCTTGAAATGGAATGAAATGAATTTGAATTTGGTGCCCTGCACTCGGCTTGAAATGCTATGAAATTGAAGTTGGTGGCCTGCACTCTACTTGAAACACTATGAAATGTATTTGAATTTGGTGGCATGCACTCTGCTTGAAATGGAATGAAATTGAATTAGAATTTGGTGGCCTGCACTCCGCTAGAAATGGAAGGAAATTGAATTTGGCATCCTGCACTCTGCGTGAAATGCTATGAAATTGAATTTGGTGGCCTGCACTCTGCTTGAAATTGTATGAAATTGAATTTGTTGGCCTGGACTCTGGTTGAAATGGTATGAAATGAATTTGTATTTGGTGGCCTGCACTCTGCTTGAAATGCTATGAAATTGAATTTGGTGGCCTGCACTCTGCTGGAAATGCTATGAAATGAATTTGAATTGGGTGGCCTGCACTCTGCTTGAAATGCTATGAAATTGAATTTGGTGGTCTGCACTCTGCTTGAAATACTATGAAATTGAATTTAGTGGCGTTCACTCAGCCTAAAATGCTAGAAAATGAATTGGAATTTGATGGCCTGCACTCTCGTTGAAATGGAATGAAATGAATTTGAATTTGGTGGCCTGCACTCTGCTTGAAATGCTGTGAAATTGAAGATGGTGGCGTGCACTCTGCTTGAAATGGTATGAAATGAATTTGAATTTGGTGGCCTGCACTCTGGTTGAAATGGTATGAAATTGAATTTGGTGGCCTGCACTCTGCTTGAAATTGTATGAAATTGAATTTGTTGGCCTGGACTCTGGTTGAAATGGTATGAAATGAATTTGTATTTGGTGGCCTGCACTCTGCTTGAAATGCTATGAAATTGAATTTGGTGGCCTGCACTCTGCTGGAAATGCTATGAAATGAATTTGAATTGGGTGGCCTGCACTCTGCTTGAAATGCTATGAAATTGAATTTGGTGGTCTGCACTCTGCTTGAAATACTATGAAATTGAATTTAGTGGCGTTCACTCAGCCTAAAATGCTAGAAAATGAATTGGAATTTGATGGCCTGCACTCTCGTTGAAATGGAATGAAATGAATTTGAATTTGGTGCCCTGCACTCTGCTTGAAATGGTATGAAATTAAATTTGGTGGCCTTCACTTTGCTTGAATTGCTATGAAATTGAATTTAGTGGCCTGCACTCTGCTAGAAATGCTATGAAATTAATTGGAAATTGGTGGCCTGCCCCCTGCTTTAAATGGTATGAAATTGAATTTGTTAGCATGCACTCTGCTAGAAATGCTATGAAATTAATTTGAATTTGGTGGACTACACTCTGCTTGAAATGGAATGAAATTGAATTTGCATTTGGTTGCCTGCAATCGGCTTCAAATGGTATGAAATGAATTTGAATTTGGTGGCTTGCACTCTAATTGAAATGGTATGAAATTAAATTTGGTGGCCTGCACTCTGCTTGAAATGGTATGAAATTGAATTTGATTGCCTGCACTCTGCTTGAAATTGTATGAAATTGAATTTGTTGGCCTGGACTCTGGTTGAAATGGTATGAAATTAATTTGAATTTGGTGGCCTTCACTCAGCATAAAATGCTAGGAAATGAATTTGAGTTTGATGCCCTGCACTCTCCTTGAAATGGAATGAAATGAATTTGAATTTGGTGCCCTGCACTCGGCTTGAAATGCTATGAAATTGAAGTTGGTGGCCTGCACTCTACTTGAAACACTATGAAATGTATTTGAATTTGGTGGCATGCACTCTGCTTGAAATGGAATGAAATTGAATTAGAATTTGGTGGCCTGCACTCCGCTAGAAATGGAAGGAAATTGAATTTGGCATCCTGCACTCTGCGTGAAATGCTATGAAATTGAATTTGGTGGCCTGCACTCTGCTTGAAATTGTATGAAATTGAATTTGTTGGCCTGGACTCTGGTTGAAATGGTATGAAATGAATTTGTATTTGGTGGCCTGCACTCTGCTTGAAATGCTATGAAATTGAATTTGGTGGCCTGCACTCTGCTGGAAATGCTATGAAATGAATTTGAATTGGGTGGCCTGCACTCTGCTTGAAATGCTATGAAATTGAATTTGGTGGTCTGCACTCTGCTTGAAATACTATGAAATTGAATTTAGTGGCGTTCACTCAGCCTAAAATGCTAGAAAATGAATTGGAATTTGATGGCCTGCACTCTCGTTGAAATGGAATGAAATGAATTTGAATTTGGTGGCCTGCACTCTGCTTGAAATGCTGTGAAATTGAAGATGGTGGCGTGCACTCTGCTTGAAATGGTATGAAATGAATTTGAATTTGGTGGCCTGCACTCTGGTTGAAATGGTATGAAATTGAATTTGGTGGCCTGCACTCTGCTTGAAATTGTATGAAATTGAATTTGTTGGCCTGGACTCTGGTTGAAATGGTATGAAATGAATTTGTATTTGGTGGCCTGCACTCTGCTTGAAATGCTATGAAATTGAATTTGGTGGCCTGCACTCTGCTGGAAATGCTATGAAATGAATTTGAATTGGGTGGCCTGCACTCTGCTTGAAATGCTATGAAATTGAATTTGGTGGTCTGCACTCTGCTTGAAATACTATGAAATTGAATTTAGTGGCGTTCACTCAGCCTAAAATGCTAGAAAATGAATTGGAATTTGATGGCCTGCACTCTCGTTGAAATGGAATGAAATGAATTTGAATTTGGTGCCCTGCACTCTGCTTGAAATGGTATGAAATTAAATTTGGTGGCCTTCACTTTGCTTGAATTGCTATGAAATTGAATTTAGTGGCCTGCACTCTGCTAGAAATGCTATGAAATTAATTGGAAATTGGTGGCCTGCCCCCTGCTTTAAATGGTATGAAATTGAATTTGTTAGCATGCACTCTGCTAGAAATGCTATGAAATTAATTTGAATTTGGTGGACTACACTCTGCTTGAAATGGAATGAAATTGAATTTGCATTTGGTTGCCTGCAATCGGCTTCAAATGGTATGAAATGAATTTGAATTTGGTGGCTTGCACTCTAATTGAAATGGTATGAAATTAAATTTGGTGGCCTGCACTCTGCTTGAAATGGTATGAAATTGAATTTGATTGCCTGCACTCTGCTTGAAATTGTATGAAATTGAATTTGTTGGCCTGGACTCTGGTTGAAATGGTATGAAATTAATTTGAATTTGGTGGCCTTCACTCAGCATAAAATGCTAGGAAATGAATTTGAGTTTGATGCCCTGCACTCTCCTTGAAATGGAATGAAATGAATTTGAATTTGGTGCCCTGTACTCGGCTTGAAATGCTATGAAATTGAAGTTGGTGGCCTGCACTCTACTTGAAACACTATGAAATGTATTTGAATTTGGTGGCATGCACTCTGCTTGAAATGGAATGAAATTGAATTAGAATTTGGTGGCCTGCACTCCGCTAGAAATGGAAGGAAATTGAATTTGGCATCCTGCACTCTGCGTGAAATGCTATGAAATTGAATTTGGTGGCCTGCACTCTGCTTGAAATTGTATGAAATTGAATTTGTTGGCCTGGACTCTGGTTGAAATGGTATGAAATGAATTTGTATTTGGTGGCCTGCACTCTGCTTGAAATGCTATGAAATTGAATTTGGTGGCCTGCACTCTGCTGGAAATGCTATGAAATGAATTTGAATTGGGTGGCCTGCACTCTGCTTGAAATGCTATGAAATTGAATTTGGTGGTCTGCACTCTGCTTGAAATACTATGAAATTGAATTTAGTGGCGTTCACTCAGCCTAAAATGCTAGAAAATGAATTGGAATTTGATGGCCTGCACTCTCGTTGAAATGGAATGAAATGAATTTGAATTTGGTGGCCTGCACTCTGCTTGAAATGCTGTGAAATTGAAGATGGTGGCGTGCACTCTGCTTGAAATGGTATGAAATGAATTTGAATTTGGTGGCCTGCACTCTGGTTGAAATGGTATGAAATTGAATTTGGTGGCCTGCACTCTGCCTAAAATGCTATGAAATGAATTTGAATTTGATAACCTGCACTCTGCTGGAAATGGAATGAAATTGAATTTGAATTTGGTGGCCTGCATTCGGCTTGAAATGCAATGAAATTGAATTTGAATTTGGTGGACTACACTCTGCTTGAAATGGAATGAAATTGAATTTGCATTTGGTTGCCTGCAATCTGCTTCAAATGGTATGAAATGAATTTGAATTTGGTGGGTTGCACTCTACTTGAAATGCTATGAAATTTAATTTGGTGGCCTGCACTCTGCTTGAAATGGTATGAAATTGAATTTGGTTGCCTGCACTCAGCTTGGAATGGTATGAAATTGAATTTGGTGGCCTGCACTCCGCTTGAAATGTAATGAAATTGTATTTAGTGGCATGCACTCTGCTTGAACTGCTATGAAATGGATTTGAATTTAGTGGCCAGCATTCTGCATGAAATGGTATGAAATCAATTTGAATTTGGTGGCCTGCACTCCGCTAGAAATGGAAGGAAATTGAATTTGGCGGTCTGCACTCTGCGTGAAATGTTATGAAATTGAATTTGGTGGGCTGCACTCTGCTTGAAATTGTATGAAATTGAATTTGTTGGCCTGGACTCTGGTTGAAATGGTATGAAATGAAGTTGCATTTGGTGGCCTGCACTCTGCTTGAAATGCTATGAAATTGAATTTGGTGGCCTGCACTCTGCTGGAAATGCTATGAAATGAATTTGAATTTGGTGGCCTGCACTCTGCTTGAAATGCTATGAAATTGAATTTGGTGGTCTGCACTCTGCTTGAAATACTATGAAATTGAATTTAGTCGCCTTCACTCAGCCTAAAATGCTAGAAAATGAATTGGAATTTGATGGCCTGCACTCTCCTTGAAATGGAATGAAATGAATTTGAATTTGGTGCCCTGCACTCTGCTTGAAATGCTGTGAAATTGAAGATGGTGGCGTGCACTCTGCTTGAAATGGTATGAAATGAATTTGAATTATTTGGCCTGCACTCTGGTTGAAATGGTATGAAATTGAATTTGGTGGCCTGCACTCTGCCTAAAATGCTATGAAATGAATTTGAATTTGATAATCTTCACTCTGCTGGAAATGGAATGAAATTGAATTTGAATTTGGTGGCCTGCATTCGGCTTGAAATGCAATGAAATTGAATTTGAATTTGGTGGCCTGGACTCTGGTTGAAAAGGAATGAAATTGAATTTGAATTTGGTGGCCTGCACTCGGCTTGAAATGGTGTGAAATTGAATTTGATGGCCTGTACGCTGCTTGAAATGCTATGAAATTGAACTTGGTGGACTGCACTCTGCTTGAAATGCTATGAAATTGAATTTAGTGGCCTTCACTCAGCATAAAATGCTAGGAAATGAATTTGAATTTGATAGCCTGCACTCTCCTTGAAATGGAATGAAATGAATTTGAATTTGGTGGCCTGCAATCAGCTTCAAATGGTATGAAATGAATTTGAATTTGGTGGCTTGCACTCTAATTAAAATGCTATGAAATTAAATTTGGTGGCCTGCACTCTGCTTGAAATGGTATGAAATTGAATTTGATTGCCTGCACTCTGCTTGAAATTGTATGAAATTGAATTTGTTGGCCTGGACTCTGGTTGAAATGGTATGAAATTAATTTGAATTTGGTGGCCTTCACTCAGCATAAAATGCTAGGAAATGAATTTGAGTTTGATGCCCTGCACTCTCCTTGAAATGGAATGAAATGAATTTGAATTTGGTGCCCTGCACTCGGCTTGAAATGCTATGAAATTGAAGTTGGTGGCCTGCACTCTACTTGAAACACTATGAAATGTATTTGAATTTGGTGGCATGCACTCTGCTTGAAATGGAATGAAATTGAATTAGAATTTGGTGGCCTGCACTCCGCTAGAAATGGAAGGAAATTGAATTTGGCATCCTGCACTCTGCGTGAAATGCTATGAAATTGAATTTGGTGGCCTGCACTCTGCTTGAAATTGTATGAAATTGAATTTGTTGGCCTGGACTCTGGTTGAAATGGTATGAAATGAATTTGTATTTGGTGGCCTGCACTCTGCTTGAAATGCTATGAAATTGAATTTGGTGGCCTGCACTCTGCTGGAAATGCTATGAAATGAATTTGAATTGGGTGGCCTGCACTCTGCTTGAAATGCTATGAAATTGAATTTGGTGGTCTGCACTCTGCTTGAAATACTATGAAATTGAATTTAGTGGCGTTCACTCAGCCTAAAATGCTAGAAAATGAATTGGAATTTGATGGCCTGCACTCTCGTTGAAATGGAATGAAATGAATTTGAATTTGGTGCCCTGCACTCTGCTTGAAATGGTATGAAATTAAATTTGGTGGCCTTCACTTTGCTTGAATTGCTATGAAATTGAATTTAGTGGCCTGCACTCTGCTAGAAATGCTATGAAATTAATTGGAAATTGGTGGCCTGCCCCCTGCTTTAAATGGTATGAAATTGAATTTGTTAGCATGCACTCTGCTAGAAATGCTATGAAATTAATTTGAATTTGGTGGACTACACTCTGCTTGAAATGGAATGAAATTGAATTTGCATTTGGTTGCCTGCAATCAGCTTCAAATGGTATGAAATGAATTTGAATTTGGTGGCTTGCACTCTAATTAAAATGCTATGAAATTAAATTTGGTTGCCTGCACTCTGCTTGAAATGGTATGAAATTGAATTTGATTGCCTGCACTCTGCTTGAAATTGTATGAAATTGAATTTGTTGGCCTGGACTCTGGTTGAAATGGTATGAAATTAATTTGAATTTGGTGGCCTTCACTCAGCATAAAATGCTAGGAAATGAATTTGAGTTTGATGCCCTGCACTCTCCTTGAAATGGAATGAAATGAATTTGAATTTGGTGCCCTGCACTCGGCTTGAAATGCTATGAAATTGAAGTTGGTGGCCTGCACTCTACTTGAAACACTATGAAATGTATTTGAATTTGGTGGCATGCACTCTGCTTGAAATGGAATGAAATTGAATTAGAATTTGGTGGCCTGCACTCCGCTAGAAATGGAAGGAAATTGAATTTGGCATCCTGCACTCTGCGTGAAATGCTATGAAATTGAATTTGGTGGCCTGCACTCTGCTTGAAATTGTATGAAATTGAATTTGTTGGCCTGGACTCTGGTTGAAATGGTATGAAATGAATTTGTATTTGGTGGCCTGCACTCTGCTTGAAATGCTATGAAATTGAATTTGGTGGCCTGCACTCTGCTGGAAATGCTATGAAATGAATTTGAATTGGGTGGCCTGCACTCTGCTTGAAATGCTATGAAATTGAATTTGGTGATCTGCACTCTGCTTGAAATACTATGAAATTGAATTTAGTGGCGTTCACTCAGCCTAAAATGCTAGAAAATGAATTGGAATTTGATGGCCTGCACTCTCGTTGAAATGGAATGAAATGAATTTGAATTTGGTGCCCTGCACTCTGCTTGAAATGGTATGAAATTAAATTTGGTGGCCTTCACTTTGCTTGAATTGCTATGAAATTGAATTTAGTGGCCTGCACTCTGCTAGAAATGCTATGAAATTAATTGGAAATTGGTGGCCTGCCCCCTGCTTTAAATGGTATGAAATTGAATTTGTTAGCATGCACTCTGCTAGAAATGCTATGAAATTAATTTGAATTTGGTGGACTACACTCTGCTTGAAATGGAATGAAATTGAATTTGCATTTGGTTGCCTGCAATCAGCTTCAAATGGTATGAAATGAATTGGAATTTGGTGGCTTGCACTCTAATTGAAATGGTATGAAATTAAATTTGGTGGCCTGCACTCTGCTTGAAATGGTATGAAATTGAATTTGATTGCCTGCACTCTGCTTGAAATTGTATGAAATTGAATTTGTTGGCCTGGACTCTGGTTGAAATGGTATGAAATTAATTTGAATTTGGTGGCCTTCACTCAGCATAAAATGCTAGGAAATGAATTTGAGTTTGATGCCCTGCACTCTCCTTGAAATGGAATGAAATGAATTTGAATTTGGTGCCCTGCACTCGGCTTGAAATGCTATGAAATTGAAGTTGGTGGCCTGCACTCTACTTGAAACACTATGAAATGTATTTGAATTTGGTGGCATGCACTCTGCTTGAAATGGAATGAAATTGAATTAGAATTTGGTGGCCTGCACTCCGCTAGAAATGGAAGGAAATTGAATTTGGCATCCTGCACTCTGCGTGAAATGCTATGAAATTGAATTTGGTGGCCTGCACTCTGCTTGAAATTGTATGAAATTGAATTTGTTGGCCTGGACTCTGGTTGAAATGGTATGAAATGAATTTGTATTTGGTGGCCTGCACTCTGCTTGAAATGCTATGAAATTGAATTTGGTGGCCTGCACTCTGCTGGAAATGCTATGAAATGAATTTGAATTGGGTGGCCTGCACTCTGCTTGAAATGCTATGAAATTGAATTTGGTGGTCTGCACTCTGCTTGAAATACTATGAAATTGAATTTAGTGGCGTTCACTCAGCCTAAAATGCTAGAAAATGAATTGGAATTTGATGGCCTGCACTCTCGTTGAAATGGAATGAAATGAATTTGAATTTGGTGGCCTGCACTCTGCTTGAAATGCTGTGAAATTGAAGATGGTGGCGTGCACTCTGCTTGAAATGGTATGAAATGAATTTGAATTTGGTGGCCTGCACTCTGGTTGAAATGGTATGAAATTGAATTTGGTGGCCTGCACTCTGCCTAAAATGCTATGAAATGAATTTGAATTTGATAACCTGCACTCTGCTGGAAATGGAATGAAATTGAATTTGAATTTGGTGGCCTGCATTCGGCTTGAAATGCAATGAAATTGAATTTGAATTTGGTGGACTACACTCTGCTTGAAATGGAATGAAATTGAATTTGCATTTGGTTGCCTGCAATCTGCTTCAAATGGTATGAAATGAATTTGAATTTGGTGGGTTGCACTCTACTTGAAATGCTATGAAATTTAATTTGGTGGCCTGCACTCTGCTTGAAATGGTATGAAATTGAATTTGGTTGCCTGCACTCAGCTTGGAATGGTATGAAATTGAATTTGGTGGCCTGCACTCCGCTTGAAATGTAATGAAATTGAATTTAGTGGCATGCACTCTGCTTGAACTGCTATGAAATGGATTTGAATTTAGTGGCCAGCATTCTGCATGAAATGGTATGAAATCAATTTGAATTTGGTGGCCTGCACTCCGCTAGAAATGGAAGGAAATTGAATTTGGCGGTCTGCACTCTGCGTGAAATGTTATGAAATTGAATTTGGTGGGCTGCACTCTGCTTGAAATTGTATGAAATTGAATTTGTTGGCCTGGACTCTGGTTGAAATGGTATGAAATGAAGTTGCATTTGGTGGCCTGCACTCTGCTTGAAATGCTATGAAATTGAATTTGGTGGCCTGCACTCTGCTGGAAATGCTATGAAATGAATTTGAATTTGGTGGCCTGCACTCTGCTTGAAATGCTATGAAATTGAATTTGGTGGTCTGCACTCTGCTTGAAATACTATGAAATTGAATTTAGTCGCCTTCACTCAGCCTAAAATGCTAGAAAATGAATTGGAATTTGATGGCCTGCACTCTCCTTGAAATGGAATGAAATGAATTTGAATTTGGTGCCCTGCACTCTGCTTGAAATGCTGTGAAATTGAAGATGGTGGCGTGCACTCTGCTTGAAATGGTATGAAATGAATTTGAATTATTTGGCCTGCACTCTGGTTGAAATGGTATGAAATTGAATTTGGTGGCCTGCACTCTGCCTAAAATGCTATGAAATGAATTTGAATTTGATAATCTTCACTCTGCTGGAAATGGAATGAAATTGAATTTGAATTTGGTGGCCTGCATTCGGCTTGAAATGCAATGAAATTGAATTTGAATTTGGTGGCCTGGACTCTGGTTGAAAAGGAATGAAATTGAATTTGAATTTGGTGGCCTGCACTCGGCTTGAAATGGTGTGAAATTGAATTTGATGGCCTGTACGCTGCTTGAAATGCTATGAAATTGAACTTGGTGGACTGCACTCTGCTTGAAATGCTATGAAATTGAATTTAGTGGCCTTCACTCAGCATAAAATGCTAGGAAATGAATTTGAATTTGATAGCCTGCACTCTCCTTGAAATGGAATGAAATGAATTTGAATTTGGTGGCCTGCACTCTGCTTGAAATACTATGAAATGTATTTGAATTTGGTGGCATGCACTCTGCTTGAAATGGAATGAAATTGAATTAGAATTTGGTGGCCTGCACTCTGCTTGAAATTGTATGAAGTTGAATTTGGTGGCCTGCACTCTGTTTGAAATGCTATGAAATTGAATTGAATTTCGTGACCTGTACTCTGTTTGAAATGGAATTAAATTGAATTCGAATTTGGTGGCCTGCACTCTGCATAAAATGGTATGAAATTGAATTTAGTGGCATGCACTCTGCTTGAAATGCTATGAAATGGATTTGAATTTAGTGGCCAGCATTGTGCATGAAATGGTATGAATGAATTTGAATTTGGTGGCCTGCACTCCGCTAGAAATGGAATGAAATTGAATTTGGCGGCCTGCACTCTGGCTGAAATGCTATGAAATTGAATTTAGTGGCCTTCACTCTGCCTAAAATGCTCAGAAATGAATTTGAATTTGATGGCCTGCACTCTCCTTGAAATGGAATGAAATGAATTTCAATTTGGTGCCCTGCACTCTGCTTGAAATGGTATGAAATTAAATTTGGTGGCCTTCACTTTGCTTGAATTGCTATGAAATTGAATTTAGTGGCCTGCACTCTGCTAGAAATGCTATGAAATTAATTGGAAATTGGTGGCCTGCCCCCTGCTTTAAATGGTATGAAATTGAATTTGTTAGCATGCACTCTGCTAGAAATGATATGAAATTAATTTGAATTTGGTGGACTACACTCTGCTTGAAATGGAATGATATTGAATTTGCATTTGGTTGCCTGCAATCAGCTTCAAATGGTATGAAATGAATTTGAATTTGGTGGCTTGCACTCTAATTGAAATAGTATGAAATTAAATTTGGTGGCCTGCACTCTGCTTGAAATGGTATGAAATTGAATTTGGTTGCCTGCACTCTGCTTGAAATTGTATGAAATTGAATTTGTTGGCCTGGACTCTGGTTGAAATGGTATGAAATTAATTTGAATTTGGTGGCCTTCACTCAGCATAAAATGCTATGAAATGAATTTGAATTTGATGGCCTGCACTCTCCTTGAAATGGAATGAAATGAATTTGAATTTGGTGCCCTGCACTCGGCTTGAAATGCTATGAAATTGAAGTTGGTGGCCTGCACTCTGCTTGAAACACTATGAAATGTATTTGAATTTGGTGGCATGCACTCTGCTTGAAATGGAATGAAATTGAATTAGAATTTGGTGGCCTGCACTCTGCTTGAAATGGAATTAAATTGAATTAGAATTTGGTGGACAGCACTCCGCTAGAAATGGAAGGAAATTGAATTTGGCGTCCTGCACTCTTCGTGAAATGCTATGAAATTGAATTTGGTGGCCTGCAATCTGCTTGAAATTGTATGAAATTGAATTTGTTGGCCTGGACTCTGGTTGAAATGGTATGAAATGAATTTGTATTTGGTGGCCTGCACTCTGCTTGAAATGCTATGAAATTGAATTTGGTGGCCTGCACTCTGCTGGAAATGCTATGAAATGAATTAGAAACATAGAAAATAGGTGCAGGAGTAGGCCATTCGGCCCTTCGAGCCTGCACCGCCATTCAATGTGATCAAGGCTGATCATCCAACTCAGTATCCCGTACCTGCCTTCTCTCCATACCCCCTGATCCCTTTAGCCACAAGTGACACATCTAACGCCCTCTTAAATATAGCCAATGAACTGGCCTCAACTACCTTCTGTGGCAGAGAATTCCAGAGACTCACCACTCTCTGTGTAAAGAATGTTTTCCTCATTTCGGTCCTAAAGGAATTCCCCCTTATCCTTAGACTGTGACCCCTTGTTCTGGACTCCCCCAACATCGGGAACAATCTTCCAGCATCTGGCTTGTCCAACCCCTTAAGAATTTTGTAAGTAACCCAATTTGAATTGGGTGGCCTGCACTCTGCTTGAAATACTATGAAATTGAATTTAGTGGCCTTCACTCAGCCTAAAATGCTAGAAAATGAATTGGAATTTGATGGCCTGCACTCTCCTTGAAATGGAATGAAATGAATTTGAATTTGGTGCCCTGCACTCTGCTTGAAATGCTGTGAAATTGAAGATGGTGGCATGCACTCTGCTTGAAATGGTATGAAATTGAATTTGGTGGCCTGCACTCTGCCTAAAATGCTATGAAATGAATTTGAATTTGATAACCTGCACTCTACTGGAAATGGAATGAAATTGAATTTGAATTTGGTGGCCTGCATTCGGCTTGAAATGCAATGAAATTGAATTTGAATTTGGTGGACTACACTCTGCTTGAAATGGAATGAAATTGAATTTGCATTTGGTTGCCTGCAATCTGCTTCAAATGGTATGAAATGAATTTGAATTTGGTGGCTTGCACTCTACTTGAAATGGTATGAAATTTAATTTGGTGGCCTGCACTCTGCTTGAAATGGTATGAAATTGAATTTGGTTGCCTGCACTCAGCTTGGAATGGTATGAAATTGAATTTGGTGGCCTGCACTCTGCTTGAAATTGTATGAAATTGAATTTGTTGGCTGGACTCTGGTTGAAATGGTATGAAATGAATTTGAATTTGGTGGCCTGCACTCTGCTTGAAATGCTATGAAATTGAATTTGGTGGCCTGCACTCTGCTTGAAATGCTATGAAATGAATTTCAGTTAGGTGGCCTGCACTCGGCTTGAAATGGTGTGAAATTGAATTTGATGGCCTGTACGCTGCTTGAAATGCTATGAAATTGAACTTGGTGGACTGCACTCTGCTTGAAATGCTATGAAATTGAATTTAGTGGCCTTCACTCAGCATAAAATGCTAGGAAATGAATTTGAATTTGATGGCCTGCACTCTCCTTGAAATGGAATGAAATGAATTTGAATTTGGTGGCCTGCACTCTGCTTGAAATGCTATGAAATTGAAGTTTGTGGTCTGCACTCTGCTTGAAATGCTATGAAGTGAAATTGAATTTTGCGGCCTGCACTCTGCTTGGAATGCTATGAAATTGAATTAAGTGGCCTTCACTCTACCTAAAATGCTAGGAAATTAATTTGAATTTGATGGCCTGCACTCTCCTTCAAATGGAATGAAATGAATTTGAATTTGGTGCCCTGCACTCTGCTTGAAATGCTATGAAATTGAAGTTTGTGGTCTGCACTCTGGTTGAAATGCAATTAAATGAAATTAAATTTTGCAGCCTGCACTCTGCTTGGAATGCTATGAAATTGAATTAAGTGGCCTTCACTCTACCTAAAATGCTAGGAAATGAATTTGAATTTGATGGCCTGCACTCTCCTTGAAATGGAATGAAATGAATTTGAATTTGGTGGCCAGCGCTCTGCTTGAAAAGGTATGAAATTGGATTTTGTGGCCTGCACTCTGGTTGAATTGCTATGAAATGAATTTAAATTTGGTGGCCGGCACTCTGCTTGAAATGCTATGAAATTGAATTTGTTGGCCTGCACTCTGCTTAAAATGCCATGAAATTGAATTTTGTGGCCGGCTCTCTGCTTGCAATGCTATAAAATTGAATTTGGTGACCTTCACTCTGCCTTAAATGCTAGGGAATGAATTTGAATTAGATGGCCTGCACTCTCCTTGAAATGCTATGAAATGAATTTGAATTTGGTGGCCTGCATGCTGCTTGAAATGCTGTGGAATTGAACTTGGTGGCCTGCACTCTGCTTCCAATGCTATGAAATTGAATTTGGTGGCCGGCACTCTGCTTGAAATGTTATGAAATTGAATTTAGTGGCCTTCAATCTGCATTAAATGCTAGGAAATTAATTTGAATTTGATGGCCTGCACTCCCCTTGAAATGCTATGAAATGAATTTGAATTTGGTAGCCTGCACTCTGCCTGAAATGCTATGAAATTGAATTTGGTGGCCTGCATGCTGCTTGAAATGCTATGAAATGAATTTGAATTTGATGGCCTGCACTCTACTTGAAATGGTATGAAGTTGAATTTGGTAGCCTGCACTCTGCTTGAATTGCTATGAAATTGAATTTAGTGGGCTGCACTCTGCTGAAAATGCTATGAAATTAATTTGAAATTGGTGGCCTGCACTCTGCTGGAAATGGTATGAAATTGAATTTGTTGGCCTGGACTCTGGTTGAAATGGTATGAAATGAATTTGAATTTGGTGGCCTGCAATCTGCTTGAAATGCAATGAAATGAATTTGAATTTGGTGGCCTGCCCTCTGCTTGTAATGCTATGAAATTGAAGTTGGTGGTCTGCACTATGCTTCAAATGCTATGAAATGAAATTGAGTTTGGCGGCCTGCACTCTGCTTGAAATGGTATGAAATGAATTTGAATTTGGTGGCCTGCAATCTGCTTGAAATGCAATGAAATGAATTTGAATTTGGTGCCCTGCACTCTGCTTGAAATGCTATGAAATTGAAGATGGTGGCCTGCACTCTGCTTGAAATGCTATGAAATGAATCTGAAATTGATGGCCTGCACTCTGCTTGAATAGCTATGAAATCTAATGTAGTGGCCTGCACTCTGCTGGAAATGCGATGTAATGAAATTGAATTTGGCGGCCTGCACTCTGCTTGAAATGGTATGAAATTGAATTTGTTGGCCTGGACTCTGGTTGAAATGCTATGAAATGAATTTGCATTTGGTGCCCTCCACTCTGCTTGAAATGCTGTGAAATTGAAGATGATGGCCTGCACTGTGCTTGAAATGGTAAGTAATTGAATTTGTTGGCCGGAACTCCGGTTGAAATGGTATGAAATGAACTTGAATTTGATAGCCTGCAATCTGCTTGAAATGCAATGAAATGAATTTGAATTTGGTGGCCGGCACTCTGCTTGAAATGCTATGAAATTGAATTTGTTCGCCTGGACTCTGGTTGAAATGCAGTGAAATGAATTTGAATTTGGTGGCATGCATGCTGGTTGAAATGCTGTCAAATTGAATTTGGTGGCCTGCACTCTGCTTGAAATGCTATGAAATTGAATTTAGTGGCCTTCACTCAGCATAAAATGCGAGGAAATGAATTTGAATTTGATGGCCTGCACTCTCCTTGAAATGGAATGAAATGAATTTGAATTTGGTGGCTTGCACTCTGCTTGAAATGCTATGAAATTGAAGTTTGTGGTCTGCACTCTGCTTGAAATGCTATGAAGTGAAATTGAATTTTGCGGCCTGCACTCTGCTTGGAATGCTATGAAATTGAATTAAGTGGCCTTCACTCTACCTAAAATGCTAGGAAATTAATTTGAATTTGATGGCCTGCACTCTCCTTCAAATGGAATGAAATGAATTTGAATTTGGTGCCCTGCACTCTGCTTGAAATGCTATGAAATTGAAGTTTGTGGTCTGCACTCTGGTTGAAATGCAATTAAATGAAATTAAATTTTGCAGCCTGCACTCTGCTTGGAATGCTATGAAATTGAATTAAGTGGCCTTCACTCTACCTAAAATGCTAGGAAATGAATTTGAATTTGATGGCCTGCACTCTCCTTGAAATGGAATGAAATGAATTTGAATTTGGTGGCCAGCGCTCTGCTTGAAAAGGTATGAAATTGGATTTTGTGGCCTGCACTCTGGTTGAATTGCTATGAAATGAATTTAAATTTGGTGGCCGGCACTCTGCTTGAAATGCTATGAAATTGAATTTGTTGGCCTGCACTCTGCTTAAAATGCCATGAAATTGAATTTTGTGGCCGGCTCTCTGCTTGCAATGCTATAAAATTGAATTTGGTGACCTTCACTCTGCCTTAAATGCTAGGGAATGAATTTGAATTAGATGGCCTGCACTCTCCTTGAAATGCTATGAAATGAATTTGAATTTGGTGGCCTGCATGCTGCTTGAAATGCTGTGGAATTGAACTTGGTGGCCTGCACTCTGCTTCCAATGCTATGAAATTGAATTTGGTGGCCGGCACTCTGCTTGAAATGTTATGAAATTGAATTTAGTGGCCTTCAATCTGCATTAAATGCTAGGAAATTAATTTGAATTTGATGGCCTGCACTCCCCTTGAAATGCTATGAAATGAATTTGAATTTGGTAGCCTGCACTCTGCCTGAAATGCTATGAAATTGAATTTGGTGGCCTGCATGCTGCTTGAAATGCTATGAAATGAATTTGAATTTGATGGCCTGCACTCTACTTGAAATGGTATGAAGTTGAATTTGGTAGCCTGCACTCTGCTTGAATTGCTATGAAATTGAATTTAGTGGGCTGCACTCTGCTGAAAATGCTATGAAATTAATTTGAAATTGGTGGCCTGCACTCTGCTGGAAATGGTATGAAATTGAATTTGTTGGCCTGGACTCTGGTTGAAATGGTATGAAATGAATTTGAATTTGGTGGCCTGCAATCTGCTTGAAATGCAATGAAATGAATTTGAATTTGGTGGCCTGCCCTCTGCTTGTAATGCTATGAAATTGAAGTTGGTGGTCTGCACTATGCTTCAAATGCTATGAAATGAAATTGAGTTTGGCGGCCTGCACTCTGCTTGAAATGGTATGAAATGAATTTGAATTTGGTGGCCTGCAATCTGCTTGAAATGCAATGAAATGAATTTGAATTTGGTGCCCTGCACTCTGCTTGAAATGCTATGAAATTGAAGATGGTGGCCTGCACTCTGCTTGAAATGCTATGAAATGAATCTGAAATTGATGGCCTGCACTCTGCTTGAATAGCTATGAAATCTAATGTAGTGGCCTGCACTCTGCTGGAAATGCGATGTAATGAAATTGAATTTGGCGGCCTGCACTCTGCTTGAAATGGTATGAAATTGAATTTGTTGGCCTGGACTCTGGTTGAAATGCTATGAAATGAATTTGCATTTGGTGCCCTCCACTCTGCTTGAAATGCTGTGAAATTGAAGATGATGGCCTGCACTGTGCTTGAAATGGTAAGTAATTGAAGTTGTTGGCCGGAACTCCGGTTGAAATGGTATGAAATGAACTTGAATTTGATAGCCTGCAATCTGCTTGAAATGCAATGAAATGAATTTGAATTTGGTGGCCGGCACTCTGCTTGAAATGCTATGAAATTGAATTTGTTCGCCTGGACTCTGGTTGAAATGCAGTGAAATGAATTTGAATTTGGTGGCATGCATGCTGGTTGAAATGCTGTCAAATTGAATTTGGTGGCCTGCACTCTGCTTGAAATGCTATGAAATTGAATTTAGTGGCCTTCACTCTGCCTTAAATGCTAGGAAATTAATTTGAATTTGATGGCCTGCACTCTCCTTGAAATGGAATGAAATTAATTTGAATTTGGTGGCTTGCACTCTGCTTGAAATGCTATGAAATTGAATTTGGTGGCCTGCACTCTGCTTGAAATGCTATGAAATGAATTTGAATTTGGTAGCCTGCATTCGGCTTGAAATGGTATGAAATTGAATTTGGTTGCCTGCACACTGATTGAAATGCTATGGAATTGAATTTGATGGCCTGCACTGTGCTTGAAATGCTATGAAATTGCATTTAGTGGCTTTCACTCTGCCTAAAATTATAGGAAATTAATTTGAATTTGATGGCCTGCACTCTCGTTGAAATGGAATGAAATGAATTTGAATTTGGTGGCCTGCACTCTACTTGAAATGCTATGAAATTGAAGTTTGTGGTCTGCACTCTTCTTGAAATGCTATGAAATTGAAGTTTGTGGTCTGCAATCTTCTTGAAATGCTATGAAATGAAATTGAGTTTGGCGGCCTGCAGTCTGCTTGAAATGCTATGAAATGAATTTGAATTTGATGGCCTGCACTCTCCTTGAAATACAATAAAATGAATTTGAATTTGGTGGCCTGCCCTCTGCTTGAAATGCTATGCAATTGAAGTTGTTGGTCTGCACTCTGCTTCAAATGCTATGAAATGAAATTGAATTTGGTGGCCTGCACTCTGTTTGAAATGCTATGAAATGTATTTGAATTTGATGGCCTGCACTCTCCTTGAAATGGAATGAAGTTAATTTGAATTTGGTGCCCTGCACTCTGCTTGAAATGGTATGAAATTGGATTTGGTGGCCTGCACTCTGCTTGAAATGCTATGAAATTGAATTTAGTGGCCTTCACTCTGCCGTAAATGCTCGGAAATGAATTTGAATTTGATGGCCTGCACTCTCCTTTAAATGTAATGAAATGAATTTGACTTTAGTGGCCTGCACTCTGCTTGAAATGCTATGAAATTGAATTTGGTGGCTTGCACTCTGCTTGAAATGCTATGAAATGAATTGGAATTTGGTAGTCTGCACTCTGCTAGAAATGCTATGAAATTGAATTTGGTGGCCTGCAAGCTGTTTGAAATGATATAAAATTGAACTTTGTGGCTCGCACTCTGCTTGAATTGCTATGAAATTGAATTTGGTGGCCCACATTCTGCTTGAAATGGTATGTAATTGAATTTGTTGGCTGGACCTCTGGTTGAAATGGTATGAAATGAATTTGAATTTGGTGGCCTGTAATCTGCTTGATATGCAATGAAATGAATTTGAATTTGGTGGCCGGCACTCTGCTTGAAATGCTAAGAAATTGAATTTGGTGGCCGGCACTCTGGATGAAATACTATGAAATGTATTTGAATTTGGTGGCATGCACTCTGCTTGAAATGGAATGAAATTGAATTAGAATTTGGTGGCCTGCACTCTGCTTGAAATTGTATGAAGTTGAATTTGGTGGCCTGCACTCTGCTTGAAATTGTATGAAATTGAATTTGGTGGCCTGCACTCTGCTTGAAATGCTATGAAATTGAATTGAATTTGGTGACCTGCACTCTGCTTGAAATGGAATTAAATTGAATTCAAATTCCGTGGCCTGCACTCTGCATCAAATGCTATGAAATTGAATTTAGTGGCATGCACTCTGCTTGAAATGCTATGAAATGGATTTGAATTTAGTGGCCAGCATTCTGCATGAAATGGTATGAATGAATTTGAATTTGGTGGCCTGCACTCTGCTAGAAATGGAATGAAATTGAATTTGGCGGCCTGCACTTTGGCAGAAATGCTATGAAATTGAATTTAGTGGCCTTCACTCTGCCTAAAATGCTCGGAAATGAATTTGAATTTGATGGCCTGCACTCTCCTTGAAATGGAATGAAATGAATTTCAATTTGGTGCCCTGCACTCTGCTTGAAATGGTATGAAATTAAATTTGGTGGCCTTCACTTTGCTTGAATTGCTATGAAATTGAATTTAGTGGCCTGCACTCTGCTAGAAATGCTATGAAATTAATTTGAAATTGGTGGCCTGCCCCCTGCTTTAAATGGTATGAAATTGAATTTGTTAGCATGCACTCTGCTAGAAATGCTATGAAATTAATTTGAATTTGGTGGACTACACTCTGCTTGAAATGGAATGAAATTGAATTTGCATTTGGTTGCCTGCAATCAGCTTCAAATGGTATGAAATGAATTTGAATTTGGTGGCTTGCACTCTAATTAAAATGCTATGAAATTAAATTTGGTGGCCTGCACTCTGCTTGAAATGGTATGAAATTGAATTTGATTGCCTGCACTCTGCTTGAAATTGTATGAAATTGAATTTGTTGGCCTGGACTCTGGTTGAAATGGTATGAAATTAATTTGAATTTGGTGACCTTCACTCAGCATAAAATGCTAGGAAATGAATTTGAGTTTGATGCCCTGCACTCTCCTTGAAATGGAATGAAATGAATTTGAATTTGGTGCCCTGCACTCGGCTTGAAATGCTATGAAATTGAAGTTGGTGGCCTGCACTCTACTTGAAACACTATGAAATGTATTTGAATTTGGTGGCATGCACTCTGCTTGAAATGGAATGAAATTGAATTAGAATTTGGTGGCCTGCACTCCGCTAGAAATGGAAGGAAATTGAATTTGGCATCCTGCACTCTGCGTGAAATGCTATGAAATTGAATTTGGTGGGCTGCACTCTGCTTGAAATTATATGAAATTGAATTTGTTGGCCTGGACTCTGGTTGAAATGGTATGAAATGAATTTGTATTTGGTGGCCTGCACTCTGCTTGAAATGCTATGAAATTGAATTTGGTGGCCTGCACTCTGCTTGAAATGCTATGAAATTGAATTTGGTGGCCTGCACTCTGCTGGAAATGCTATGAAATGAATTTGAATTGGGTGGCCTGCACTCTGCTTGAAATGCTATGAAATTGAATTTGGTGGTCTGCACTCTGCTTGAAATACTATGAAATTGAATTTAGTGGCGTTCACTCAGCCTAAAATGCTAGAAAATGAATTGGAATTTGATGGCCTGCACTCTCGTTGAAATGGAATGAAATGAATTTGAATTTGGTGCCCTGCACTCTGCTTGAAATGGTATGAAATTAAATTTGGTGGCCTTCACTTTGCTTGAATTGCTATGAAATTGAATTTAGTGGCCTGCACTCTGCTAGAAATGCTATGAAATTAATTGGAAATTGGTGGCCTGCCCCCTGCTTTAAATGGTATGAAATTGAATTTGTTAGCATGCACTCTGCTAGAAATGCTATGAAATTAATTTGAATTTGGTGGACTACACTCTGCTTGAAATGGAATGAAATTGAATTTGCATTTGGTTGCCTGCAATCAGCTTCAAATGGTATGAAATGAATTTGAATTTGGTGGCTTGCACTCTAATTGAAATGGTATGAAATTAAATTTGGTGGCCTGCACTCTGCTTGAAATGGTATGAAATTGAATTTGATTGCCTGCACTCTGCTTGAAATTGTATGAAATTGAATTTGTTGGCCTGGACTCTGGTTGAAATGGTATGAAATTAATTTGAATTTGGTGGCCTTCACTCAGCATAAAATGCTAGGAAATGAATTTGAGTTTGATGCCCTGCACTCTCCTTGAAATGGAATGAAATGAATTTGAATTTGGTGCCCTGCACTCGGCTTGAAATGCTATGAAATTGAAGTTGGTGGCCTGCACTCTACTTGAAACACTATGAAATGTATTTGAATTTGGTGGCATGCACTCTGCTTGAAATGGAATGAAATTGAATTAGAATTTGGTGGCCTGCACTCCGCTAGAAATGGAAGGAAATTGAATTTGGCATCCTGCACTCTGCGTGAAATGCTATGAAATTGAATTTGGTGGCCTGCACTCTGCTTGAAATTGTATGAAATTGAATTTGTTGGCCTGGACTCTGGTTGAAATGGTATGAAATGAATTTGTATTTGGTGGCCTGCACTCTGCTTGAAATGCTATGAAATTGAATTTGGTGGCCTGCACTCTGCTGGAAATGCTATGAAATTGAATTTGGTGGTCTGCACTCTGCTTGAAATACTATGAAATTGAATTTAGTGGCGTTCACTCAGCCTAAAATGCTAGAAAATGAATTGGAATTTGATGGCCTGCACTCTCGTTGAAATGGAATGAAATGAATTTGAATTTGGTGCCCTGCACTCTGCTTGAAATGCTGTGAAATTGAAGATGGTGGCGTGCACTCTGCTTGAAATGGTATGAAATGAATTTGAATTTGGTGGCCTGCACTCTGGTTGAAATGGTATGAAATTGAATTTGGTGGCCTGCACTCTGCCTAAAATGCTATGAAATGAATTTGAATTTGATAACCTGCACTCTGCTGGAAATGGAATGAAATTGAATTTGAATTTGGTGGCCTGCATTCGGCTTGAAATGCAATGAAATTGAATTTGAATTTGGTGGACTACACTCTGCTTGAAATGGAATGAAATTGAATTTGCATTTGGTTGCCTGCAATCTGCTTCAAATGGTATGAAATGAATTTGAATTTGGTGGGTTGCACTCTACTTGAAATGCTATGAAATTTAATTTGGTGGCCTGCACTCTGCTTGAAATGGTATGAAATTGAATTTGGTTGCCTGCACTCAGCTTGGAATGGTATGAAATTGAATTTGGTGGCCTGCACTCCGCTTGAAATGTAATGAAATTGAATTTAGTGGCATGCACTCTGCTTGAACTGCTATGAAATGGATTTGAATTTAGTGGCCAGCATTCTGCATGAAATGGTATGAAATCAATTTGAATTTGGTGGCCTGCACTCCGCTAGAAATGGAAGGAAATTGAATTTGGCGGTCTGCACTCTGCGTGAAATGTTATGAAATTGAATTTGGTGGGCTGCACTCTGCTTGAAATTGTATGAAATTGAATTTGTTGGCCTGGACTCTGGTTGAAATGGTATGAAATGAAGTTGCATTTGGTGGCCTGCACTCTGCTTGAAATGCTATGAAATTGAATTTGGTGGCCTGCACTCTGCTGGAAATGCTATGAAATGAATTTGAATTTGGTGGCCTGCACTCTGCTTGAAATGCTATGAAATTGAATTTGGTGGTCTGCACTCTGCTTGAAATACTATGAAATTGAATTTAGTCGCCTTCACTCAGCCTAAAATGCTAGAAAATGAATTGGAATTTGATGGCCTGCACTCTCCTTGAAATGGAATGAAATGAATTTGAATTTGGTGCCCTGCACTCTGCTTGAAATGCTGTGAAATTGAAGATGGTGGCGTGCACTCTGCTTGAAATGGTATGAAATGAATTTGAATTATTTGGCCTGCACTCTGGTTGAAATGGTATGAAATTGAATTTGGTGGCCTGCACTCTGCCTAAAATGCTATGAAATGAATTTGAATTTGATAATCTTCACTCTGCTGGAAATGGAATGAAATTGAATTTGAATTTGGTGGCCTGCATTCGGCTTGAAATGCAATGAAATTGAATTTGAATTTGGTGGCCTGGACTCTGGTTGAAAAGGAATGAAATTGAATTTGAATTTGGTGGCCTGCACTCGGCTTGAAATGGTGTGAAATTGAATTTGATGGCCTGTACGCTGCTTGAAATGCTATGAAATTGAACTTGGTGGACTGCACTCTGCTTGAAATGCTATGAAATTGAATTTAGTGGCCTTCACTCAGCATAAAATGCTAGGAAATGAATTTGAATTTGATAGCCTGCACTCTCCTTGAAATGGAATGAAATGAATTTGAATTTGGTGGCCTGCACTCTGCTTGAAATACTATGAAATGTATTTGAATTTGGTGGCATGCACTCTGCTTGAAATGGAATGAAATTGAATTAGAATTTGGTGGCCTGCACTCTGCTTGAAATTGTATGAAGTTGAATTTGGTGGCCTGCACTCTGTTTGAAATGCTATGAAATTGAATTGAATTTCGTGACCTGTACTCTGTTTGAAATGGAATTAAATTGAATTCGAATTTGGTGGCCTGCACTCTGCATAAAATGGTATGAAATTGAATATAGTGGCATGCACTCTGCTTGAAATGCTATGAAATGGATTTGAATTTAGTGGCCAGCATTGTGCATGAAATGGTATGAATGAATTTGAATTTGGTGGCCTGCACTCCGCTAGAAATGGAATGAAATTGAATTTGGCGGCCTGCACTCTGGCTGAAATGCTATGAAATTGAATTTAGTGGCCTTCACTCTGCCTAAAATGCTCAGAAATGAATTTGAATTTGATGGCCTGCACTCTCCTTGAAATGGAATGAAATGAATTTCAATTTGGTGCCCTGCACTCTGCTTGAAATGGTATGAAATTAAATTTGGTGGCCTTCACTTTGCTTGAATTGCTATGAAATTGAATTTAGTGGCCTGCACTCTGCTAGAAATGCTATGAAATTAATTTGAAATTGGTGGCCTGCCCCCTGCTTTAAATGGTATGAAATTGAATTTGTTAGCATGCACTCTGCTAGAAATGATATGAAATTAATTTGAATTTGGTGGACTACACTCTGCTTGAAATGGAATGATATTGAATTTGCATTTGGTTGCCTGCAATCAGCTTCAAATGGTATGAAATGAATTTGAATTTGGTGGCTTGCACTCTAATTGAAATAGTATGAAATTAAATTTGGTGGCCTGCACTCTGCTTGAAATGGTATGAAATTGAATTTGGTTGCCTGCACTCTGCTTGAAATTGTATGAAATTAATTTGAATTTGGTGGCCTTCACTCAGCATAAAATGCTATGAAATGAATTTGAATTTGATGGCCTGCACTCTCCTTGAAATGGAATGAAATGAATTTGAATTTGGTGCCCTGCACTCGGCTTGAAATGCTATGAAATTGAAGTTGGTGGCCTGCACTCTGCTTGAAACACTATGAAATGTATTTGAATTTGGTGGCATGCACTCTGCTTGAAATGGAATGAAATTGAATTAGAATTTGGTGGCCTGCACTCTGCTTGAAATGGAATTAAATTGAATTAGAATTTGGTGGACAGCACTCCGCTAGAAATGGAAGGAAATTGAATTTGGCGTCCTGCACTCTTCGTGAAATGCTATGAAATTGAATTTGGTGGCCTGCAATCTGCTTGAAATTGTATGAAATTGAATTTGTTGGCCTGGACTCTGGTTGAAATGGTATGAAATGAATTTGTATTTGGTGGCCTGCACTCTGCTTGAAATGCTATGAAATTGAATTTGGTGGCCTGCACTCTGCTGGAAATGCTATGAAATGAATTAGAAACATAGAAAATAGGTGCAGGAGTAGGCCATTCGGCCCTTCGAGCCTGCACCGCCATTCAATGTGATCAAGGCTGATCATCCAACTCAGTATCCCGTACCTGCCTTCTCTCCATACCCCCTGATCCCTTTAGCCACAAGTGACACATCTAACGCCCTCTTAAATATAGCCAATGAACTGGCCTCAACTACCTTCTGTGGCAGAGAATTCCAGAGACTCACCACTCTCTGTGTAAAGAATGTTTTCCTCATTTCGGTCCTAAAGGAATTCCCCCTTATCCTTAGACTGTGACCCCTTGTTCTGGACTCCCCCAACATCGGGAACAATCTTCCAGCATCTAGCTTGTCCAACCCCTTAAGAATTTTGTAAGTAACCCAATTTGAATTGGGTGGCCTGCACTCTGCTTGAAATACTATGAAATTGAATTTAGTGGCCTTCACTCAGCCTAAAATGCTAGAAAATGAATTGGAATTTGATGGCCTGCACTCTCCTTGAAATGGAATGAAATGAATTTGAATTTGGTGCCCTGCACTCTGCTTGAAATGCTGTGAAATTGAAGATGGTGGCATGCACTCTGCTTGAAATGGTATGAAATTGAATTTGGTGGCCTGCACTCTGCCTAAAATGCTATGAAATGAATTTGAATTTGATAACCTGCACTCTACTGGAAATGGAATGAAATTGAATTTGAATTTGGTGGCCTGCATTCGGCTTGAAATGCAATGAAATTGAATTTGAATTTGGTGGACTACACTCTGCTTGAAATGGAATGAAATTGAATTTGCATTTGGTTGCCTGCAATCTGCTTCAAATGGTATGAAATGAATTTGAATTTGGTGGCTTGCACTCTACTTGAAATGGTATGAAATTTAATTTGGTGGCCTGCACTCTGCTTGAAATGGTATGAAATTGAATTTGGTTGCCTGCACTCAGCTTGGAATGGTATGAAATTGAATTTGGTGGCCTGCACTCTGCTTGAAATTGTATGAAATTGAATTTGTTGGCTGGACTCTGGTTGAAATGGTATGAAATGAATTTGAATTTGGTGGCCTGCACTCTGCTTGAAATGCTATGAAATTGAATTTGGTGGCCTGCACTCTGCTTGAAATGCTATGAAATGAATTTCAGTTAGGTGGCCTGCACTCGGCTTGAAATGGTGTGAAATTGAATTTGATGGCCTGTACGCTGCTTGAAATGCTATGAAATTGAACTTGGTGGACTGCACTCTGCTTGAAATGCTATGAAATTGAATTTAGTGGCCTTCACTCAGCATAAAATGCGAGGAAATGAATTTGAATTTGATGGCCTGCACTCTCCTTGAAATGGAATGAAATGAATTTGAATTTGGTGGCCTGCACTCTGCTTGAAATGCTATGAAATTGAAGTTTGTGGTCTGCACTCTGCTTGAAATGCTATGAAGTGAAATTGAATTTTGCGGCCTGCACTCTGCTTGGAATGCTATGAAATTGAATTAAGTGGCCTTCACTCTACCTAAAATGCTAGGAAATTAATTTGAATTTGATGGCCTGCACTCTCCTTCAAATGGAATGAAATGAATTTGAATTTGGTGCCCTGCACTCTGCTTGAAATGCTATGAAATTGAAGTTTGTGGTCTGCACTCTGGTTGAAATGCAATTAAATGAAATTAAATTTTGCAGCCTGCACTCTGCTTGGAATGCTATGAAATTGAATTAAGTGGCCTTCACTCTACCTAAAATGCTAGGAAATGAATTTGAATTTGATGGCCTGCACTCTCCTTGAAATGGAATGAAATGAATTTGAATTTGGTGGCCAGCGCTCTGCTTGAAAAGGTATGAAATTGGATTTTGTGGCCTGCACTCTGGTTGAATTGCTATGAAATGAATTTAAATTTGGTGGCCGGCACTCTGCTTGAAATGCTATGAAATTGAATTTGTTGGCCTGCACTCTGCTTAAAATGCCATGAAATTGAATTTTGTGGCCGGCTCTCTGCTTGCAATGCTATAAAATTGAATTTGGTGACCTTCACTCTGCCTTAAATGCTAGGGAATGAATTTGAATTAGATGGCCTGCACTCTCCTTGAAATGCTATGAAATGAATTTGAATTTGGTGGCCTGCATGCTGCTTGAAATGCTGTGGAGTTGAACTTGGTGGCCTGCACTCTGCTTCCAATGCTATGAAATTGAATTTGGTGGCCGGCACTCTGCTTGAAATGTTATGAAATTGAATTTAGTGGCCTTCAATCTGCATTAAATGCTAGGAAATTAATTTGAATTTGATGGCCTGCACTCCCCTTGAAATGCTATGAAATGAATTTGAATTTGGTAGCCTGCACTCTGCCTGAAATGCTATGAAATTGAATTTGGTGGCCTGCATGCTGCTTGAAATGCTATGAAATGAATTTGAATTTGATGGCCTGCACTCTACTTGAAATGGTATGAAGTTGAATTTGGTAGCCTGCACTCTGCTTGAATTGCTATGAAATTGAATTTAGTGGGCTGCACTCTGCTGAAAATGCTATGAAATTAATTTGAAATTGGTGGCCTGCACTCTGCTGGAAATGGTATGAAATTGAATTTGTTGGCCTGGACTCTGGTTGAAATGGTATGAAATGAATTTGAATTTGGTGGCCTGCAATCTGCTTGAAATGCAATGAAATGAATTTGAATTTGGTGGCCTGCCCTCTGCTTGTAATGCTATGAAATTGAAGTTGGTGGTCTGCACTATGCTTCAAATGCTATGAAATGAAATTGAGTTTGGCGGCCTGCACTCTGCTTGAAATGGTATGAAATGAATTTGAATTTGGTGGCCTGCAATCTGCTTGAAATGCAATGAAATGAATTTGAATTTGGTGCCCTGCACTCTGCTTGAAATGCTATGAAATTGAAGATGGTGGCCTGCACTCTGCTTGAAATGCTATGAAATGAATCTGAAATTGATGGCCTGCACTCTGCTTGAATAGCTATGAAATCTAATGTAGTGGCCTGCACTCTGCTGGAAATGCGAGGTAATGAAATTGAATTTGGCGGCCTGCACTCTGCTTGAAATGGTATGAAATTGAATTTGTTGGCCTGGACTCTGGTTGAAATGCTATGAAATGAATTTGCATTTGGTGCCCTCCACTCTGCTTGAAATGCTGTGAAATTGAAGATGATGGCCTGCACTGTGCTTGAAATGGTAAGTAATTGAATTTGTTGGCCGGAACTCCGGTTGAAATGGTATGAAATGAACTTGAATTTGATAGCCTGCAATCTGCTTGAAATGCAATGAAATGAATTTGAATTTGGTGGCCGGCACTCTGCTTGAAATGCTATGAAATTGAATTTGTTCGCCTGGACTCTGGTTGAAATGCAGTGAAATGAATTTGAATTTGGTGGCATGCATGCTGGTTGAAATGCTGTCAAATTGAATTTGGTGGCCTGCACTCTGCCTTAAATGCTAGGAAATTAATTTGAATTTGATGGCCTGCACTCTCCTTGAAATGGAATGAAATTAATTTGAATTTGGTGGCTTGCACTCTGCTTGAAATGCTATGAAATTGAATTTGGTGGCCTGCACTCTGCTTGAAATGCTATGAAATGAATTTGAATTTGGTAGCCTGCATTCGGCTTGAAATGGTATGAAATTGAATTTGGTTGCCTGCACACTGATTGAAATGCTATGGAATTGAATTTGATGGCCTGCACTGTGCTTGAAATGCTATGAAATTGCATTTAGTGGCTTTCACTCTGCCTAAAATTATAGGAAATTAATTTGAATTTGATGGCCTGCACTCTCGTTGAAATGGAATGAAATGAATTTGAATTTGGTGGCCTGCACTCTACTTGAAATGCTATGAAATTGAAGTTTGTGGTCTGCACTCTTCTTGAAATGCTATGAAATTGAAGTTTGTGGTCTGCAATCTTCTTGAAATGCTATGAAATGAAATTGAGTTTGGCGGCCTGCAGTCTGCTTGAAATGCTATGAAATGAATTTGAATTTGATGGCCTGCACTCTCCTTGAAATACAATAAAATGAATTTGAATTTGGTGGCCTGCCCTCTGCTTGAAATGCTATGCAATTGAAGTTGTTGGTCTGCACTCTGCTTCAAATGCTATGAAATGAAATTGAATTTGGTGGCCTGCACTCTGTTTGAAATGCTATGAAATGTATTTGAATTTGATGGCCTGCACTCTCCTTGAAATGGAATGAAGTTAATTTGAATTTGGTGCCCTGCACTCTGCTTGAAATGGTATGAAATTGGATTTGGTGGCCTGCACTCTGCTTGAAATGCTATGAAATTGAATTTAGTGGCCTTCACTCTGCCGTAAATGCTCGGAAATGAATTTGAATTTGATGGCCTGCATTCTCCTTTAAATGTAATGAAATGAATTTGACTTTAGTGGCCTGCACTCTGCTTGAAATGCTATGAAATTGAATTTGGTGGCTTGCACTCTGCTTGAAATGCTATGAAATGAATTGGAATTTGGTAGTCTGCACTCTGCTAGAAATGCTATGAAATTGAATTTGGTGGCCTGCAAGCTGTTTGAAATGATATAAAATTGAACTTTGTGGCTCGCACTCTGCTTGAATTGCTATGAAATTGAATTTGGTGGCCCACATTCTGCTTGAAATGGTATGTGATTGAATTTGTTGGCTGGACCTCTGGTTGAAATGGTATGAAATGAATTTGAATTTGGTGGCCTGTAATCTGCTTGATATGCAATGAAATGAATTTGAATTTGGTGGCCGGCACTCTGCTTGAAATGCTAAGAAATTGAATTTGGTGGCCGGCACTCTGGATGAAATACTATGAAATGTATTTGAATTTGGTGGCATGCACTCTGCTTGAAATGGAATGAAATTGAATTAGAATTTGGTGGCCTGCACTCTGCTTGAAATTGTATGAAGTTGAATTTGGTGGCCTGCACTCTGCTTGAAATTGTATGAAATTGAATTTGGTGGCCTGCACTCTGCTTGAAATGCTATGAAATTGAATTGAATTTGGTGACCTGCACTCTGCTTGAAATGGAATTAAATTGAATTCAAATTCCGTGGCCTGCACTCTGCATCAAATGCTATGAAATTGAATTTAGTGGCATGCACTCTGCTTGAAATGCTATGAAATGGATTTGAATTAAGTGGCCAGCATTCTGCATGAAATGGTATGAATGAATTTGAATTTGGTGGCCTGCACTCTGCTAGAAATGGAATGAAATTGAATTTGGCGGCCTGCACTTTGGCAGAAATGCTATGAAATTGAATTTAGTGGCCTTCACTCTGCCTAAAATGCTCGGAAATGAATTTGAATTTGATGGCCTGCACTCTCCTTGAAATGGAATGAAATGAATTTCAATTTGGTGCCCTGCACTCTGCTTGAAATGGTATGAAATTAAATTTGGTGGCCTTCACTTTGCTTGAATTGCTATGAAATTGAATTTAGTGGCCTGCACTCTGCTAGAAATGCTATGAAATTAATTTGAAATTGGTGGCCTGCCCCCTGCTTTAAATGGTATGAAATTGAATTTGTTAGCATGCATTCTGCTAGAAATGCTATGAAATTAATTTGAATTTGGTGGACTACACTCTGCTTGAAATGGAATGAAATTGACTTTGCATTTGGTTGCCTGCAATCTGCTTCAAATGGTATGAAATGAATTTGAATTGGGTGGCTTGCACACTAATTGAAATGGTATGAAATTAAATTTGGTTGCCTGCACTCTGCTTGAAATGGTATGAAATTGAATTTGGTGGCCTGCACTCTGCTTGAAATTGTATGAAATTGAATTTGTTGGCCTGGACTCTGGTTGAAATGGTATGAAATGAATTTGAATTTGGTGGCCTGCACTCTGCTTGAAATGCTATGAAATTGAATT
Organism: Raja brachyura; assembly: GCA_963514005.1. The sequence continues at coordinate 42,474,932 of OY740789.1, read as the reverse complement.
TGGTGGCCTGCACTCTGCTTGAAATGCTATGAAATTGAATTTAGTGGCCTGCACTCTGCTTGAAATGCTATGAAATTGAATTTAGTCTCCTTCACTCAGCATGAAATGCTAGGAAATGAATTTGAATTTGATAGCCTGCACTCTCCTTGAAATGGAATGAAATGAATTTGAATTTGGTGCCCTGCACTCGGCTTGAAATGCTGTGAAATTGAAGTTGGTGGCCTGCACTCTGCTTGAAATACTATGAAATATATTTGAATTTGGTGGCATGCACTCTGCTTGAAATGGAATGAAATTGAATTAGAATTTGGTGGCCTGCACTCTGCTTGAAATTGTATGAAATTGAATTGAATTTGGTGACCTTCAGTCTGCTTGAAATGGAATTAAATTGAATTAGAATTTGGTGGCCTGCACTCTGCTTGAAATGCTATGAAATTGAATTGAATTTGGTGACCTGCACTCTGCTTGAAATGGAATTAAATTGAATTCAAATTCCGTGGCCTGCACTCTGCATCAAATGCTATGAAATTGAATTTAGTGGCATGCACTCTGCTTGAAATGCTATGAAATGGATTTGAATTTAGTGGCCAGCATTCTGCATGAAATGGTATGAATGAATTTGAATTTGGTGGCCTGCACTCTGCTAGAAATGGAATGAAATTGAATTTGGCGGCCTGCACTTTGGCAGAAATGCTATGAAATTGAATTTAGTGGCCTTCACTCTGCCTAAAATGCTTGGAAATGAATTTGAATTTGATGGCCTGCACTCTCCTTGAAATGGAATGAAATGAATTTCAATTTGGTGCCCTGCACTCTGCTTGAAATGGTATGAAATTAAATTTGGTGGCCTTCACTTTGCTTGAATTGCTATGAAATTGAATTTAGTGGCCTGCACTCTGCTAGAAATGCTATGAAATTAATTTGAAATTGGTGGCCTGCCCCCTGCTTTAAATGGTATGAAATTGAATTTGTTAGCATGCATTCTGCTAGAAATGCTATGAAATTAATTTGAATTTGGTGGACTACACTCTGCTTGAAATGGAATGAAATTGACTTTGCATTTGGTTGCCTGCAATCTGCTTCAAATGGTATGAAATGAATTTGAATTGGGTGGCTTGCACACTAATTGAAATGGTATGAAATTAAATTTGGTTGCCTGCACTCTGCTTGAAATGGTATGAAATTGAATTTGGTGGCCTGCACTCTGCTTGAAATTGTATGAAATTGAATTTGTTGGCCTGGACTCTGGTTGAAATGGTATGAAATGAATTTGAATTTGGTGGCCTGCACTCTGCTTGAAATGCTATGAAATTGAATTTGGTGGCCTGCACTCTGCTTGAAATGCTATGAAATTGAATTTAGTGGCCTGCACTCTGCTTGAAATGCTATGAAATTGAATTTAGTCTCCTTCACTCAGCATGAAATGCTAGGAAATGAATTTGAATTTGATAGCCTGCACTCTCCTTGAAATGGAATGAAATGGATATGAATTTAGTGGCCAGCATTCTGCATGAAATGGTATGAATGAATTTGAATTTGGTGGCCTGCACACTGCTAGAAATGGAATTAAATTGAATTTGACGGCCTGCACTCTGGATGAAATGCTATGAAATTGAATTTAGTGGCCTTCACTCTGCCTAAAATGCTCGGAAATGAATTTGAATTTGATGGCCTGCACTCTCCTTGAAATGGAATGAAATGAATTTCAATTTGGTGCCCTGCACTCTGCTTGAAATGGTATGACATTAAATTTGGTGGCCTTCACTTTGCTTGAATTGCTATGAAATTGAATTTAGTGGCCTGCACTCTGCTAGAAATGCTATGAAATTAATTGGAAATTGGTGGCCTGCCCCCTGCTTTAAATGGTATGAAATTGAACTTGTTGGCATGCACTCTGCTTGAACTGCTAGGAAATGGATTTGAATTTGGTGGCCTGCACGCTGCTTGAAATGCTGTGAAATTGAATTTGGTGGCCTGCACTCTGCTTGAAATGCTATGAAATTGAAGTTGGTGGCCTGCACTCTGCTTGAAATGGAATGAAATTAAATTTGAATTTGGTGGCCAGTACTCTGCTTGAAATACTATGAAATGTATTTGAATTTGGTAGCATGCACTCTGCTTGAAATAGAAAGTAATTGAATTTGCATTTGGTGGCCTGCACTCGGCTAGAAATGGTATGAAATTGAATTTGGTAGCCTGCGCTCCGCTTGAAATGTGATGAAATTGAATTTAGCGGCACGCACTCTGCTTGAACTGCTATGAAATGCATTTGAATTTAGTGGCCAGCATTCTGCATGAAATGGTATGAAAAGAATTTGAATTTGGTGGCCTGCACTCCGCTAGAAATGGAAGGAAATTGAATTTGTCGGCCTGCACTCTGCTTGAAATGCTGTGAAATTGAAGATGGTGGCCTGCACGCTGCTTGAAATGCTATGAAATTAAACTTGGCAGCATGCACTCTGCTTGAAATTGTATGAAATTGAATTTGTTGGGCTGGACTCTGGTTGAAATGGTATGAAATGAATATGAATTTGGTGGCCTGCACTCTGCTTGAAATGCTATGAACTTGAATTTGTTGGGCTGGACTCTGGTTGAAATGGTATGAAATGAATATGAATTTGGTGGCCTGCACGCTGCTTGAAATGCTATGAAATTGAATTTGGTGGACTGCACTCTGCTTGAAATGCTATGAAATTGAATTTAGTGGACTTCACTCAGCCTAAAATGCTAGGAAATGAATTGGAATTTGATGGCCTGCACTCTCCTTGAAATGGAATGAAATTGAATTTGAATTTGGTGGTCTGCATTCGGCTTGAAATGGAATGAAATTGAATTTGAATTTGGTGGCCTGCACTCTGCTTGAAATGCTATGAAATTGAATTGAATTTGGTGACCTGCACTCTGCTTGAAATGGAATTAAATTGAATTCGAATTTAGTGGCCTGCACTCTGCATAAAATGGTATGAATGAATTTGAATTTGGTGGCCTGCACTCTGCTGGAAATGGAATGAAATTGAATTTGGCGGCCTGCACTTTGGATGAAATGCTATGAAATTGAATTTAGTGGCCGTCACTCTACCTAAAATGCTCGGAAATGAATTTGAATTTGATGGCCTGCACTCTCCTTGAAATGGAATGAAATGAATTTCAATTTGGTGCCCTGCACTCTGCTTGAAATGGTATGACATTAAATTTGGTGGCCTTCACTTTGCTTGAATTGCTATGAAATTGAATTTAGTGGCCTGCACTCTGCTAGAAATGCTATGAAATTAATTTGAAATTGGTGGCCTGCCCCCTGCTTTAAATGGTATGAAATTGAACTTGTTGGCATGCACTCTGCTTGAACTGCTAGGAAATGGATTTGAATTTGGTGGCCTGCACTCCGCTAGAAATGGATGGAAATTGAATTTGGTGGCCTGCACTCTGCTTGAAATGCTATGAAATTGAATTTGGCGGCATGCACTCTGCTTGAAATTGTATGAAATTGAATTTGTTGGGCTGGACTCTGGTTGAAATGGTATGAAATGAATTTGAATTTGGTGGCCTGCACTCTGCTTGAAATGCTATGAAATTGAATTTGGTGGCCTGCACTCTGCTTGAAATGCTATGAAATGAATTTGAATTTGGTGGCCTGCACTCTGCTTGAAATGCTGTGAAATTGAAGATGGCGGCCTGCACGCTGCTTGAAATGCTATGAAATTGAATTTGGTGGCCTGCACTCTGCTTGAAATGCTATGAAATGAATTTGAATTTGGTGGACTGCACTCTGCTTGAAATGCTATGAAATTGAATTTAGTGGCCTTCACTCAGCCTAAAATGCGAGGAAATGAATTGGAATTTGATGGCCTGCACTCTCCTTGAAATGGAATGAAATGAATTTGAATTTGGTGCCCTGCACTCTGCTTGAAATGCTGTGAAATTGAAGATGGTGGCGTGCACTCTGCTTGAAATGGTATGAAATGAATTTGAATTTGGTGGCCTGCACTCTGCTTGAAATGGTATGAAATTGAATTTGGTGACCTGCACTCTGCCTAAAATGCTATGAAATGAATTTGAATTTGATAACCTGCACTCTGCTGGAAATGGTATAAAATTGAATTTGGTGGCCAGCACTCTACTTGAAATGCTATGAAATGAATTTGAATTTGGTGGCCTGAACTCGGCTGGAAATGGTGTGAAATTGAATTTGGTGGCCTGCACGCTGCTTGAAATGCTATGAAATTAAATTTGGTGGACGGCACTCTGCTTGAAATGCTATGAAATTGAATTGAATTTGGTGACCTGCACTCTGCTTGAAATGGAATTAAATTGAATTCGAATTTAGTGGCCTGCACTCTGCATAAAATGGTATGAATGAATTTGAATTTGGTGGCCTGCACTCTGCTGGAAATGGAATGAAATTGAATTTGGCGGCCTGCACTTTGGATGAAATGCTATGAAATTGAATTTAGTGGCCGTCACTCTACCTAAAATGCTCGGAAATGAATTTGAATTTGATGGCCTGCACTCTCCTTGAAATGGAATGAAATTGAATTTGAATTTGGTGGTCTGCATTCGGCTTGAAATGGAATGAAATTGAATTTGAATTTGGTGGCCTGCACTCTGCTTGAAATGCTATGAAATTGAATTGAATTTGGTGACCTGCACTCTGCTTGAAATGGAATTAAATTGAATTCGAATTTAGTGGCCTGCACTCTGCATAAAATGGTATGAATGAATTTGAATTTGGTGGCCTGCACTCTGCTGGAAATGGAATGAAATTGAATTTGGCGGCCTGCACTTTGGATGAAATGCTATGAAATTGAATTTAGTGGCCGTCACTCTACCTAAAATGCTCGGAAATGAATTTGAATTTGATGGCCTGCACTCTCCTTGAAATGGAATGAAATGAATTTCAATTTGGTGCCCTGCACTCTGCTTGAAATGGTATGACATTAAATTTGGTGGCCTTCACTTTGCTTGAATTGCTATGAAATTGAATTTAGTGGCCTGCACTCTGCTAGAAATGCTATGAAATTAATTTGAAATTGGTGGCCTGCCCCCTGCTTTAAATGGTATGAAATTGAACTTGTTGGCATGCACTCTGCTTGAACTGCTAGGAAATGGATTTGAATTTGGTGGCCTGCACTCCGCTAGAAATGGATGGAAATTGAATTTGGTGGCCTGCACTCTGCTTGAAATGCTATGAAATTGAATTTGGCGGCATGCACTCTGCTTGAAATTGTATGAAATTGAATTTGTTGGGCTGGACTCTGGTTGAAATGGTATGAAATGAATTTGAATTTGGTGGCCTGCACTCTGCTTGAAATGCTATGAAATTGAATTTGGTGGCCTGCACTCTGCTTGAAATGCTATGAAATGAATTTGAATTTGGTGGCCTGCACTCTGCTTGAAATGCTGTGAAATTGAAGATGGCGGCCTGCACGCTGCTTGAAATGCTATGAAATTGAATTTGGTGGCCTGCACTCTGCTTGAAATGCTATGAAATGAATTTGAATTTGGTGGACTGCACTCTGCTTGAAATGCTATGAAATTGAATTTAGTGGCCTTCACTCAGCCTAAAATGCGAGGAAATGAATTGGAATTTGATGGCCTGCACTCTCCTTGAAATGGAATGAAATGAATTTGAATTTGGTGCCCTGCACTCTGCTTGAAATGCTGTGAAATTGAAGATGGTGGCGTGCACTCTGCTTGAAATGGTATGAAATGAATTTGAATTTGGTGGCCTGCACTCTGCTTGAAATGGTATGAAATTGAATTTGGTGACCTGCACTCTGCCTAAAATGCTATGAAATGAATTTGAATTTGATAACCTGCACTCTGCTGGAAATGGAATGAAATTGAATTTGAATTTGGTGGCCTGCATTCGGCTTGAAATGGAATGAAATTGAACTTGAATTTGGTGGACTACACTCTGCTTGAAATGGTATGAAATTGAATTTGGTTGCCTGCACTCTGCTTGAAATGGTATGAAATTGAATTTGGTGGCCTGTACTCTGCTTGAAATGGTATGAAATTGAATTTGGTGGCCTGTACTCTGCTTGAAATGCCATGAAATTGAAGATGGTGGCCTGCACTCTGCTCGAAATGCTATGAAATGAATCTGAATTTGGTGGCTTCCATTCTGCCTGAAATGGTATGGAATTGAATTTAAGAGCCTGCTCACTGCTTGAATTGCTATGAAATGAATTTGAATTAGGTGGCCTCCACTCTGCTTGAAATGCTATGAAATGAATTTGAATTAGGTGGCCTGCACTTGGCTTGAAATGGTGTGAAATTGAATTTGATGGCCTGTACGCTGCTTGAAATGCTATGAAATTGAATTTGGTGGACTGCACTCTGCTTGAAATGCTATGAAATCGAATTTAGTGGCCTTCACTCAGCCTAAAATGCTAGGAAATGAAATTGAATTTGATGGCCTGCACTCTTCTTGAAATGGATTGCAATGAATTTGAATTTGGTGCCCTGCACTCTGCTTGCAATGCTATGAAATTGAAGTTGGTGGCCTGCACTCTGCTTGAAATGTGATGAAATTGAATTTGGTGGCCTGCACTCTGCTTGAAATGGTATGAAATTGAATTTGGTGGCCTGCACTCTGCTTGAAATGGTATGAAATTGAAGTTGGTGACATGCATTCTGCTTGAAATGGTACAAAATGGAATTTGGTGGCCTGCACTCTGCTTGAAATGGTATGAAATGAATTTGAATTTGGTGGCCTGCACTCTGCTTGAAATGCAATGAAATTGAAGTTGGTGGCCGGGACTTGGCTTGAAATGGTGTGAAATTAAATTTGGTTCCCTGCACTCTGCTTGAGATGCTATGAAATTGAACATGGTGGCCTGGACTCTGGTTGCAGTGGTATGAAATGAATTTGAATTTGGTGGCCTGCACTCTGTTTGAAATGCAATGAAATGAATTTGAATTTTGTGGCCTGCACTCTGCTTGAAATGGTATGAAATTGAATTTGGTGGCCTGCTCTCTGCCTGAAATTGTATGAAATTGAATTTGTTGGACTAGACTCTGGTTGAAATGGTATGAAATGAATTTGAATTTGGTGGCCTGCACTCTGCTTGAAATGCTATAAAATTGAATTTGGTGGCCAGCACTCTACTTGAAATGCTATGAAATGAATTTGAATTTGGTGGCCTGAACTCGGCTGGAAATGGTGTGAAATTGAATTTGGTGGCCTGCACGCTGCTTGAAATGCTATGAAATTAAATTTGGTGGACGGCACTCTGCTTGAAATGCTATGAAATTGAATGTAGTGGCCTTCACTCAGCCTAAAATGCTAGGAAATGAATTTGAATTTGATGGCCTGCACTCTCCTTGAAATGGAATGAAATGAATTTGAATTTGGTGCCCTGCACTCTGCTTGAAATGCTACGAAATTGAAGTTGGTGGCCTGCACTCGGCTTGAAATGGTATGAAATGAATTTGAATTTGGTGGCCTGCACTCTGCTTGAAATGGTATGAACTAGAATTTGGTGGCCTGCACTCTGATTGAAATGGTATGAATTTGAATTCTGTGGCCTGCACTCTGCTTGAAATGCTATTAAATGAATTTGAATTTGATGGCCTGTACTCTGCTTGAAATGCAATGAAATGAATTTGAATTTGGTGGCCTGCACTCTGCTTGAAACGCTGTGAAATGAATTTGAAATTGGTGGGCTGCACTCTGCTTGAAATGGTATGAAATTGAATTTGGTGGCCTGCACTCTGCTTGAAATGGTACGAAATGGAATTTGGTGGCCTGCACTCTGCTTGAAATGGTATGAAATTAACTTGAATTTGGTGGCCTGCACTCGGCTTGAAATGGTATGAAATTGAATTTGGTGGCCTTCACTCTGCTTGAAATGGTATGAAATGAATTTGAATTTGGTGGCCTGTACTCGGCTTGAAATAGTGTGAAATTGAATTTGATGGCCTGTACGCTGCTTGAAATGCTATGAAATTGAATTTGGTGGACTGCACTCTGCTTGAAATGCTATGAAATTGAATTTAGTGGCTTTCACTCAGCCTAAAATGCTAGTAAATTAATTTGAATTTGATGGCCTGCACTCTCCTTGAAATGGAATCAAATGAATTTGAATTTGGTGCCCTGCACTCTGCTTAAAATGGTATGAAATTGAATTTGGTGGCCTGCACTCTGCCTAAAATGCTATGAAATGAAATTGAATTTGATAACCCGCACTCTGCTGTAAATGGAATGTAATTGAATTTGAATTTGGCGGCCTGCATTTGGCTTGAAATGGAATGAAATTGAATTTGATTTTGGTGCCCTACACTCTCCTTGAAATGGAATGAAATTGAATTTGCATTTGGTCGCCTGCAATCTGCTTAAAATGGTATGAAGTGAATTTGAATTTTGTGGCTTGCACTCTGCTTGAAATGGTATGAAATTGAATTTGTTTGCTTGCACTCTGCTTGAAATGCCATGAAATTTAATTTCGTGGCCTGCACTCTGCTTGAAATGGTATGAAATTGAATTTGGTGGCCTGCTCTCTGCCTGAAATTGTATGAAATTGAATTTGTTGGACTAGACTCTGGTTGAAATGGTATGAAATGAATTTGAATTTGGTGGCCTGCACTCTGCTTGAAATGCTATGAAATTGAATTTGTTTGCTTGCACTCTGCTTGAAATGCCATGAAATTTAATTTGGTGGCCTGCACTCTGCTTGAAATGGTATGAAATTGAATTTGGTGGCCTGCTCTCTGCCTGAAATTGTATGAAATTGAATTTGTTGGACTAGACTCTGGTTGAAATGGTATGAAATGAATTTGAATTTGGTGGCCTGCACTCTGCTTGAAATGCTATAAAATTGAATTTGGTGGCCAGCACTCTACTTGAAATGCTATGAAATGAATTTGAATTTGGTGGCCTGCACTCGGCTGGAAATGGTGTGAAATTGAATTTGGTGGCCTGCGCGCTGCTTGAAATGCTATGAAATTGAATTTGGTGGACGGCACTCTGCTTGAAATGCTATGAAATTGAATGTAGTGGCCTTCACTCAGCCTAAAATGCTAGGAAATGAATTTGAATTTGATGGCCTGCACTCTCCTTGAAATGGAATGAAATGAATTTGAATTTGGTGTCCTGCACTCTGCTTGAAATGCTACGAAATTGAAGTTGGTGGCCTGCACTCGGCTTGAAATGGTATGAAATGAATTTGAATTTGGTGGCCTGCACTCTGCTTGAAATGGTATGAACTAGAATTTGGTGGCCTGCACTCTGATTGAAGTGAAGTGAAATTGAATTTAGTGGCCTGCACCCTGCTGGAAATGCTATGATATTAATTTGAAATTGGTGGCCTCCAGTCTGGTTGAAATGGTATGAATTTGAATTCTGTGGCCTGCACTCTGCTTGAAATGCTATTAAATGAATTTGAATTTGATGGCCTGTACTCTGCTTGAAATGCAATGAAATGAATTTGAATTTGGTGGCCTGCACTCTGCTTGAAACGCTGTGAAATGAATTTGAAATTGGTGGGCTGCACTCTGCTTGAAATGGTATGAAATTGAATTTGGTGGCCTGCACTCTGCTTGAAATGGTACGAAATGGAATTTGGTGGCCTGCATTCTGCTTGAAATGGTATGAAATTAACTTGAATTTGGTGGCCTGCACTCGGCTTGAAATGGTATGAAATTGAATTTAATGGCCTGCACTCTGCTTGAAATGCTATGAAATGAATTTGAATTTGGTGGCCTGCACTTGGCTTGAAATGGTATGAAATTGCACTTGGTGGCCTGCACTCTGCTTGAAAGGGAATGAAATGAATTTGAATTTGGTGGCCTGCATTCGGCTTGAAACGGAATGAAATTGAATTTGAATTTGGTGGCCTACACTCTCATTGAAATGGAATGAAATTGAATTTGCAATTGATCGAATGCAATCTGTGTAAAATGGTATGAAATTAATTCGAATTTGGTGGCTTGCACTCTACTTGAAATGCCATGAAATTTAATTTGGTGGCCTGCACTCTGCTTGAAATGGTATGAAATTGAATTTGGTGGCCTGCTCTCTGCCTGAAATTGTATGAAATTGAATTTGTTGGACTAGACTCTGGTTGAAATGGTATGAAATGAATTTGAATTTGGTGGCCTGCACTCTGCTTGAAATGCTATAAAATTGAATTTGGAGGCCAGCACTCTACTTGAAATGCTATGAAATGAATTTGAATTTGGTGGCCTGAACTCGGCTGGAAATGGTGTGAAATTGAATTTGGTGGCCTGCACGCTGCTTGAAATGCTATGAAATTGAATTTGGTGGACGGCACTCTGCTTGAAATGCTATGAAATTGAATGTAGTGGCCTTCACTCAGCCTAAAATGCTAGGAAATGAATTTGAATTTGATGGCCTGCACTCTCCTTGAAATGGAATGAAATGAATTTGAATTTGGTGCCCTGCACTCTGCTTGAAATGCTACGAAATTGAAGTTGGTGGCCTGCACTCGGCTTGAAATGGTATGAAATGAATTTGAATTTGGTGGCCTGCACTCTGCTTGAAATGGTATGAACTAGAATTTGGTGGCCTGCACTCTGATTGAAATGGTATGAATTTGAATTCTGTGGCCTGCACTCTGCTTGAAATGCTATTAAATGAATTTGAATTTGATGGCCTGTACTCTGCTTGAAATGCAATGAAATGAATTTGAATTTGGTGGCCTGCACTCTGCTTGAAACGCTGTGAAATGAATTTGAAATTGGTGGGCTGCACTCTGCTTGAAATGGTATGAAATTGAATTTGGTGGCCTGCACTCTGCTTGAAATGGTACGAAATGGAATTTGGTGGCCTGCACTCTGCTTGAAATGGTATGAAATTAACTTGAATTTGGTGGCCTGCACTCGGCTTGAAATGGTATGAAATTGAATTTGGTGGCCTTCACTCTGCTTGAAATGGTATGAAATGAATTTGAATTTGGTGGCCTGCACTCAGCTTGAAATAGTGTGAAATTGAATTTGATGGCCTGTACGCTGCTTGAAATGCTATGAAATTGAATTTGGTGGACTGCACTCTGCTTGAAATGCTATGAAATTGAATTTAGTGGCTTTCACTCAGCCTAAAATGCTAGTAAATTAATTTGAATTTGATGGCCTGCACTCTCCTTGAAATGGAATCAAATGAATTTGAATTTGGTGCCCTGCACTCTGCTTAAAATGGTATGAAATTGAATTTGGTGGCCTGCACTCTGCCTAAAATGCTATGAAATGAAATTGAATTTGATAACCCGCACTCTGCTGTAAATGGAATGTAATTGAATTTGAATTTGGCGGCCTGCATTTGGCTTGAAATGGAATGAAATTGAATTTGATTTTGGTGCCCTACACTCTCCTTGAAATGGAATGAAATTGAATTTGCATTTGGTCGCCTGCAATCTGCTTCAAATGGTATGAAGTGAATTTGAATTTTGTGGCTTGCACTCTGCTTGAAATGGTATGAAATTGAATTTGTTTGCTTGCACTCTGCTTGAAATGCCATGAAATTTAATTTGGTGGCCTGCTCTCTGCCTGAAATTGTATGAAATTGAATTTGTTGGACTAGACTCTGGTTGAAATGGTATGAAATGAATTTGAATTTGGTGGCCTGCACTCTGCTTGAAATGCTATAAAATTGAATTTGGTGGCCAGCACTCTACTTGAAATGCTATGAAATGAATTTGAATTTGGTGGCCTGCACTCGGCTGGAAATGGTGTGAAATTGAATTTGGTGGCCTGCACGCTGCTTGAAATGCTATGAAATTGAATTTGGTGGACGGCACTCTGCTTGAAATGCTATGAAATTGAATGTAGTGGCCTTCACTCAGCCTAAAATGCTAGGAAATGAATTTGAATTTGATGGCCTGCACTCTCCTTGAAATGGAATGAAATGAATTTGAATTTGGTGCCCTGCACTCTGCTTGAAATGCTACGAAATTGAAGTTGGTGGCCTGCACTCGGCTTGAAATGGTATGAAATGAATTTGAATTTGGTGGCCTGCACTCTGCTTGAAATGGTATGAACTAGAATTTGGTGGCCTGCACTCTGATTGAAGTGAAGTGAAATTGAATTTAATGGCCTGCACCCTGCTGGAAATGCTATGATATTAATTTGAAATTGGTGGCCTCCAGTCTGGTTGAAATGGTATGAATTTGAATTCTGTGGCCTGCACTCTGCTTGAAATGCTATTAAAGGAATTTGAATTTGATGGCCTGTACTCTGCTTGAAATGCAATGAAATGAATTTGAATTTGGTGGCCTGCACTCTGCTTGAAACGCTGTGAAATGAATTTGAAATTGGTGGGCTGCACTCTGCTTGAAATGGTATGAAATTGAATTTGGTGGCCTGCACTCTGCTTGAAATGGTACGAAATGGAATTTGGTGGCCTGCACTCTGCTTGAAATGGTATGAAATTAACTTGAATTTGGTGGCCTGCACTCGGCTTGAAATGGTATGAAATTGAATTTGGTGGCCTTCACTCTGCTTGAAATGGTATGAAATGAATTTGAATTTGGTGGCCTGCACTCGGCTTGAAATAGTGTGAAATTGAATTTGATGGCCTGTACGCTGCTTGAAATGCTATGAAATTGAATTTGGTGGACTGCACTCTGCTTGAAATGCTATGAAATTGAATTTAGTGGCTTTCACTCAGCCTAAAATACTAGTAAATTAATTTGAATTTGATGGCCTGCACTCTCCTTGAAATGGAATCAAATGAATTTGAATTTGGTGCCCTGCACTCTGCTTAAAATGGTATGAAATTGAATTTGGTGGCCTGCACTCTGCCTAAAATGCTATGAAATGAAATTGAATTTGATAACCCGCACTCTGCTGTAAATGGAATGTAATTGAATTTGAATTTGGCGGCCTGCATTTGGCTTGAAATGGAATGAAATTGAATTTGATTTTGGTGGCCTACACTCTCCTTGAAATGTAATGAAATTGAATTTGCATTTGGTTGCCTGCAATCTGCTTAAAATGGTATGAAGTGAATTTGAATTTTGTGGCTTGCACTCTGCTTGAAATGGTATGAAATTGAATTTGTTTGCCTGCACTCTGCTTGAAATGGTATGAAATTGAATTTGGTGGCCTGCACTCTGCTTGAAATTGTATGAAATTGAATTTGTTGGCCTGGACTCTGGTTGAAATGGTATGAAATGAATTTGAATTTGGTGGCCTGCACTCTGCTTGAAATGCTATGAAATGAATTTGAATTTGGTGGCCTGCACTAGGCTTGAAATGGTGTGAAATTGAATTTGGTGGCCTGCACGCTGCTTGAAATGCTATGAAATTGAATTTGGTGGACGGCACTCTGCTTGAAATGCTATGAAATTGAATTTAGTGGCCTTCACTCAGCCTAAAATGGTAGGAAATGAATTTGAATTTGATGGCCTGCACTCTCCTTGAAATGGAATGAAATGAATTTGAATTTGGTGCCCTGCACTCTGCTTGAAATGCTACGAAATTGAAGTTGGTGGCCTGCACTCGGCTTGAAATGGTATGAAATGAATTTGAATTTGGTGGCCTGCACTCTGCTTGAAATGGTATGAACTAGAATTTGGTGGCCTGCACTCTGATTGAAGTGAAGTGAAATTGAATTTAATGGCCTGCACCCTGCTGGAAATGCTATGATATTAATTTGAAATTGGTGGCCTCCAGTCTGGTTGAAATGGTATGAATTTGAATTCTGTGGCCTGCACTCTGCTTGAAATGCTATTAAAGGAATTTGAATTTGATGGCCTGTACTCTGCTTGAAATGCAATGAAATGAATTTGAATTTGGTGGCCTGCACTCTGCTTGAAACGCTGTGAAATGAATTTGAAATTGGTGGGCTGCACTCTGCTTGAAATGGTATGAAATTGAATTTGGTGGCCTGCACTCTGCTTGAAATGGTACGAAATGGAATTTGGTGGCCTGCACTCTGCTTGAAATGGTATGAAATTAACTTGAATTTGGTGGCCTGCACTCGGCTTGAAATGGTATGAAATTGAATTTGGTGGCCTTCACTCTGCTTGAAATGGTATGAAATGAATTTGAATTTGGTGGCCTGCACTCGGCTTGAAATAGTGTGAAATTGAATTTGATGGCCTGTACGCTGCTTGAAATGCTATGAAATTGAATTTGGTGGACTGCACTCTGCTTGAAATGCTATGAAATTGAATTTAGTGGCTTTCACTCAGCCTAAAATGCTAGTAAATTAATTTGAATTTGATGGCCTGCACTCTCCTTGAAATGGAATCAAATGAATTTGAATTTGGTGCCCTGCACTCTGCTTAAAATGGTATGAAATTGAATTTGGTGGCCTGCACTCTGCCTAAAATGCTATGAAATGAAATTGAATTTGATAACCCGCACTCTGCTGTAAATGGAATGTAATTGAATTTGAATTTGGCGGCCTGCATTTGGCTTGAAATGGAATGAAATTGAATTTGATTTTGGTGGCCTACACTCTCCTTGAAATGTAATGAAATTGAATTTGCATTTGGTTGCCTGCAATCTGCTTAAAATGGTATGAAGTGAATTTGAATTTTGTGGCTTGCACTCTGCTTGAAATGGTATGAAATTGAATTTGTTTGCCTGCACTCTGCTTGAAATGGTATGAAATTGAATTTGGTGGCCTGCACTCTGCTTGAAATTGTATGAAATTGAATTTGTTGGCCTGGACTCTGGTTGAAATGGTATGAAATGAATTTGAATTTGGTGGCCTGCACTCTGCTTGAAATGCTATGAAATGAATTTGAATTTGGTGGCCTGCACTAGGCTTGAAATGGTGTGAAATTGAATTTGGTGGCCTGCACGCTGCTTGAAATGCTATGAAATTGAATTTGGTGGACGGCACTCTGCTTGAAATGCTATGAAATTGAATTTAGTGGCCTTCACTCAGCCTAAAATGGTAGGAAATGAATTTGAATTTGATGGCCTGCACTCTCCTTGAAATGGAATGAAATGAATTTGAATTTGGTGCCCTGCACTCTGCTTGAAATGGTATGAACTTGAATTTGGTGGCCTGCACTCTGCTTGAAATGAAATGAAATTGAATTTAGTGGCCTGCACCCTGCTGGAAATGCTATGAAATTAATTTGAAATTGGTGGCCTGCACTCTGGTTGAAATGGTATGAATTTGAATTCTGTGGCCTGCACTCTGCTTGAAATGCTATTAAATGAATTTGAATTTGATGGCCTGTACTCTGCTTGAAATGCAATGAAATGAATTTTAATTTGGTGGCCTGCACTCTGCTTCAAATGCTGTGAAATGAATTTGAAATTGGTGGGCTGCACTCTGCTAGAAATGGTATGAAATTGAATTTGCTGGCCTGCACTCTGCTTGAAATGGTACGAAATGGAATTTGGTGGCCTGCACTCTGCTTGAAATGGTATGAAATGAATTTGAATTTGGTGGCCTGCACTCGGCGTGAAATGGTATGAAATTGAATTTGGTGGCCTGCACTCGGCTTGAAATAGTGTGAAATTGAATTTGATGGCCTGTACGCTGCTTGAAATGCTATGAAATTGAATTTGGTGGACTGCACTCTGTTTGAAATGCTATGAAATTGAATTTACTGGCTTTCACTCAGCCTAAAATACTAGGAAATGAATTTGTATTTGATGGCCTGCACTCTCCTTGAAATGGAATGAAATGAATTTGAATTTGGTGCCCTGCACTCTGCTTAAAATGGTATGAAATTGAATTTGGTGGCCTGCACTCTGCCTAAAATGCTATGAAATGAATTTGAATTTGATAACCCGCACTCTGCTGGAAATGGAATGTAATTGAATTTGAATTTGGCGGCCTGCATTTGGCTTGAAATGGAATGAAATTGAATTTGATTTTGGTGGCCAACACTCTCCTTGGAATGGAATGAAATTGAATTTGCATTTGGTCGCCTGCAATCTGCTTTAAATGGTATGAAATGAATTTGAATTTGGTGGCTTGCACTCTGCTTGAAATGGTATGAAATTGAATTTGGTTGCCTGCACTCTGCTTGAAATGGTATGAGATTGAATTTGGTGGCCTGCATTCTGCTTGAAATTGTATGAAATTGAATTTGTTGGCCTGGACTCTGGTTGAAATGGTATGAAATGAATTTGAATTTGGTAGCCTGCACTCTGCTTGAAATGCTATGAAATTGAATTTGGTGGCCTGCACTCTGTTTGAAATGCTATGAAATGAATTTGAATTTGGTTGCCTTCACTCAGCCTAAAATGCTAGGAAATGAATTTGAATTTGATGGCCTGCACTCTGCTTGAAATGGTATGAAATGAATTTGCATTTGGTGGCCTGCACTCTGCTTGAAATGGTATGAACTTGAATTTGGTGGCCTGCACTCTGCTTGAAATGAAGTGAATTTGAATTTAGTGGCCTGCACCCTGCTGGAAATGCTATGCATTAATTTGAAATTGGTGGCCTCCACTCTGGTTGAAATGGTATGAATTTGAATTTGTTTGCCTGCACTCTGCTTGAAATGGTATGAAATTGAATTTGGTGGCCTGCACTCTGCTTGAAATTGTATGAAATTGAATTTGTTGGCCCGGACTCTGGTTGAAATGGTATGAAATGAATTTGAATTTGGTGGCCTGCACTCTGCTTGAAATGCTATGAAATGAATTTGAATTTGGTGGCCTGCACTAGGCTTGAAATGGTGTGAAATTGAATTTGGTGGCCTGCACGCTGCTTGAAATGCTATGAAATTGAATTTGGTGGACGGCACTCTGCTTGAAATGCTATGAAATTGAATTTAGTGGCCTTCACTCAGCCTAAAATGGTAGGAAATGAATTTGAATTTGATGGCCTGCACTCTCCTTGAAATGGAATGAAATGAATTTGAATTTGGTGCCCTGCACTCTGCTTGAAATGGTATGAACTTGAATTTGGTGGCCTGCACTCTGCTTGAAATGAAATGAAATTGAATTTAGTGGCCTGCACCCTGCTGGAAATGCTATGAAATTAATTTGAAATTGGTGGCCTGCACTCTGGTTGAAATGGTATGAATTTGAATTCTGTGGCCTGCACTCTGCTTGAAATGCTATTAAATGAATTTGAATTTGATGGCCTGTACTCTGCTTGAAATGCAATGAAATGAATTTTAATTTGGTGGCCTGCACTCTGCTTCAAATGCTGTGAAATGAATTTGAAATTGGTGGGCTGCACTCTGCTAGAAATGGTATGAAATTGAATTTGCTGGCCTGCACTCTGCTTGAAATGGTACGAAATGGAATTTGGTGGCCTGTACTCTGCTTGAAATGCTATGAAATGAATTTGAATTTGTGGCCTCCACTCTGCTTGAAATGCTCTGAAATTGAATTTGGTGGCCTGCACTCTGCTTGAAATGCTATGAAATGAATTTGAATTTGGTGGCCTGCACTCGGCGTGAAACGGTATGAAATTGAATTTGGTGGCCTGCACTCGGCTTGAAATAGTGTGAAATTGAATTTGATGGCCTGTACGCTGCTTGAAATGCTATGAAATTGAATTTGGTGGACTGCACTCTGTTTGAAATGCTATGAAATTGAATTTACTGGCTTTCACTCAGCCTAAAATGCTAGGAAATGAATTTGAATTTGATGGCCTGCACTCTCCTTGAAATGGAATGAAATGAATTTGAATTTGGTGCCCTGCACTCTGCTTAAAATGGTATGAAATTGAATTTGGTGGCCTGCACTCTGCCTAAAATGCTATGAAATGAATTTGAATTTGATAACCCGCACTCTGCTGGAAATGGAATGTAATTGAATTTGAATTTGGCGGCCTGCATTTGGCTTGAAATGGAATGAAATTGAATTTGATTTTGGTGGCCAACACTCTCCCTGGAATGGAATGAAATTGAATTTGCATTTGGTCGCCTGCAATCTGCTTTAAATGGTATGAAATGAATTTGAATTTGGTGGCTTGCACTCTGCTTGAAATGGTATGAAATTGAATTTGGTTGCCTGCACTCTGCTTGAAATGGTATGAGATTGAATTTGGTGGCCTGCATTCTGCTTGAAATTGTATGAAATTGAATTTGTTGGCCTGGACTCTGGTTGAAATGGTATGAAATGAATTTGAATTTGGTGGCCTGCACTCTGCTTGAAATGCTATGAAATTGAATTTGGTGGCCTGCACTCTGTTTGAAATGCTATGAAATGAATTTGAATTTGGTTGCCTTCACTCAGCCTAAAATGCTAGGAAATGAATTTGAATTTGATGGCCTGCACTCTGCTTGAAATGGTATGAAATGAATTTGCATTTGGTGGCCTGCACTCTGCTTGAAATGGTATGAACTTGAATTTGGTGGCCTGCACTCTGCTTGAAATGAAGTGAATTTGAATTTAGTGGCCTGCACCCTGCTGGAAATGCTATGCATTAATTTGAAATTGGTGGCCTCCACTCTGGTTGAAATGGTATGAATTTGAATTTGTTTGCCTGCACTCTGCTTGAAATGGTATGAAATTGAATTTGGTGGCCTGCACTCTGCTTGAAATTGTATGAAATTGAATTTGTTGGCCCGGACTCTGGTTGAAATGGTATGAAATGAATTTGAATTTGGTGGCCTGCACTCTGCTTGAAATGCTATGAAATGAATTTGAATTTGGTGGCCTGCACTAGGCTTGAAATGGTGTGAAATTGAATTTGGTGGCCTGCACGCTGCTTGAAATGCTATGAAATTGAATTTGGTGGACGGCACTCTGCTTGAAATGCTATGAAATTGAATTTAGTGGCCTTCACTCAGCCTAAAATGGTAGGAAATGAATTTGAATTTGATGGCCTGCACTCTCCTTGAAATGGAATGAAATGAATTTGAATTTGGTGCCCTGCACTCTGCTTGAAATGGTATGAACTTGAATTTGGTGGCCTGCACTCTGCTTGAAATGAAATGAAATTGAATTTAGTGGCCTGCACCCTGCTGGAAATGCTATGAAATTAATTTGAAATTGGTGGCCTGCACTCTGGTTGAAATGGTATGAATTTGAATTCTGTGGCCTGCACTCTGCTTGAAATGCTATTAAATGAATTTGAATTTGATGGCCTGTACTCTGCTTGAAATGCAATGAAATGAATTTTAATTTGGTGGCCTGCACTCTGCTTCAAATGCTGTGAAATGAATTTGAAATTGGTGGGCTGCACTCTGCTAGAAATGGTATGAAATTGAATTTGCTGGCCTGCACTCTGCTTGAAATGGTACGAAATGGAATTTGGTGGCCTGCACTCTGCTTGAAATGGTATGAAATGAATTTGAATTTGGTGGCCTGCACTCGGCGTGAAATGGTATGAAATTGAATTTGGTGGCCTGCACTCGGCTTGAAATAGTGTGAAATTGAATTTGATGGCCTGTACGCTGCTTGAAATGCTATGAAATTGAATTTGGTGGACTGCACTCTGTTTGAAATGCTATGAAATTGAATTTACTGGCTTTCACTCAGCCTAAAATGCTAGGAAATGAATTTGAATTTGATGGCCTGCACTCTCCTTGAAATGGAATGAAATGAATTTGAATTTGGTGCCCTGCACTCTGCTTAAAATGGTATGAAATTGAATTTGGTGGCCTGCACTCTGCCTAAAATGCTATGAAATGAATTTGAATTTGATAACCCGCACTCTGCTGGAAATGGAATGTAATTGAATTTGAATTTGGCGGCCTGCATTTGGCTTGAAATGGAATGAAATTGAATTTGATTTTGGTGGCCAACACTCTCCTTGGAATGGAATGAAATTGAATTTGCATTTGGTCGCCTGCAATCTGCTTTAAATGGTATGAAATGAATTTGAATTTGGTGGCTTGCACTCTGCTTGAAATGGTATGAAATTGAATTTGGTTGCCTGCACTCTGCTTGAAATGGTATGAGATTGAATTTGGTGGCCTGCATTCTGCTTGAAATTGTATGAAATTGAATTTGTTGGCCTGGACTCTGGTTGAAATGGTATGAAATGAATTTGAATTTGGTAGCCTGCACTCTGCTTGAAATGCTATGAAATTGAATTTGGTGGCCTGCACTCTGTTTGAAATGCTATGAAATGAATTTGAATTTGGTTGCCTTCACTCAGCCTAAAATGCTAGGAAATGAATTTGAATTTGATGGCCTGCACTCTGCTTGAAATGGTATGAAATGAATTTGCATTTGGTGGCCTGCACTCTGCTTGAAATGGTATGAACTTGAATTTGGTGGCCTGCACTCTGCTTGAAATGAAGTGAATTTGAATTTAGTGGCCTGCACCCTGCTGGAAATGCTATGCATTAATTTGAAATTGGTGGCCTCCACTCTGGTTGAAATGGTATGAATTTGAATTTGTTTGCCTGCACTCTGCTTGAAATGGTATGAAATTGAATTTGGTGGCCTGCACTCTGCTTGAAATTGTATGAAATTGAATTTGTTGGCCCGGACTCTGGTTGAAATGGTATGAAATGAATTTGAATTTGGTGGCCTGCACTCTGCTTGAAATGCTATGAAATGAATTTGAATTTGGTGGCCTGCACTAGGCTTGAAATGGTGTGAAATTGAATTTGGTGGCCTGCACGCTGCTTGAAATGCTATGAAATTGAATTTGGTGGACGGCACTCTGCTTGAAATGCTATGAAATTGAATTTAGTGGCCTTCACTCAGCCTAAAATGGTAGGAAATGAATTTGAATTTGATGGCCTGCACTCTCCTTGAAATGGAATGAAATGAATTTGAATTTGGTGCCCTGCACTCTGCTTGAAATGGTATGAACTTGAATTTGGTGGCCTGCACTCTGCTTGAAATGAAATGAAATTGAATTTAGTGGCCTGCACCCTGCTGGAAATGCTATGAAATTAATTTGAAATTGGTGGCCTGCACTCTGGTTGAAATGGTATGAATTTGAATTCTGTGGCCTGCACTCTGCTTGAAATGCTATTAAATGAATTTGAATTTGATGGCCTGTACTCTGCTTGAAATGCAATGAAATGAATTTTAATTTGGTGGCCTGCACTCTGCTTCAAATGCTGTGAAATGAATTTGAAATTGGTGGGCTGCACTCTGCTAGAAATGGTATGAAATTGAATTTGCTGGCCTGCACTCTGCTTGAAATGGTACGAAATGGAATTTGGTGGCCTGCACTCTGCTTGAAATGGTATGAAATGAATTTGAATTTGGTGGCCTGCACTCGGCGTGAAATGGTATGAAATTGAATTTGGTGGCCTGCACTCGGCTTGAAATAGTGTGAAATTGAATTTGATGGCCTGTACGCTGCTTGAAATGCTATGAAATTGAATTTGGTGGACTGCACTCTGTTTGAAATGCTATGAAATTGAATTTACTGGCTTTCACTCAGCCTAAAATGCTAGGAAATTAATTTGAATTTGATGGCCTGCACTCTCCTTGAAATGGAATGAAATGAATTTGAATTTGGTGCCCTGCACTCTGCTTAAAATGGTATGAAATTGAATTTGGTGGCCTGCACTCTGCCTAAAATGCTATGAAATGAATTTGAATTTGATAACCCGCACTCTGCTGGAAATGGAATGTAATTGAATTTGAATTTGGCGGCCTGCATTTGGCTTGAAATGGAATGAAATTGAATTTGATTTTGGTGGCCAACACTCTCCTTGGAATGGAATGAAATTGAATTTGCATTTGGTCGCCTGCAATCTGCTTTAAATGGTATGAAATGAATTTGAATTTGGTGGCTTGCACTCTGCTTGAAATGGTATGAAATTGAATTTGGTTGCCTGCACTCTGCTTGAAATGGTATGAGATTGAATTTGGTGGCCTGCATTCTGCTTGAAATTGTATGAAATTGAATTTGTTGGCCTGGACTCTGGTTGAAATGGTATGAAATGAATTTGAATTTGGTAGCCTGCACTCTGCTTGAAATGCTATGAAATTGAATTTGGTGGCCTGCACTCTGTTTGAAATGCTATGAAATGAATTTGAATTTGGTTGCCTTCACTCAGCCTAAAATGCTAGGAAATGAATTTGAATTTGATGGCCTGCACTCTGCTTGAAATGGTATGAAATGAATTTGCATTTGGTGGCCTGCACTCTGCTTGAAATGGTATGAACTTGAATTTGGTGGCCTGCACTCTGCTTGAAATGAAGTGAATTTGAATTTAGTGGCCTGCACCCTGCTGGAAATGCTATGCATTAATTTGAAATTGGTGGCCTCCACTCTGGTTGAAATGGTATGAATTTGAATTTGTTTGCCTGCACTCTGCTTGAAATGGTATGAAATTGAATTTGGTGGCCTGCACTCTGCTTGAAATTGTATGAAATTGAATTTGTTGGCCCGGACTCTGGTTGAAATGGTATGAAATGAATTTGAATTTGGTGGCCTGCACTCTGCTTGAAATGCTATGAAATGAATTTGAATTTGGTGGCCTGCACTAGGCTTGAAATGGTGTGAAATTGAATTTGGTTGCCTGCACGCTGCTTGAAATGCTATGAAATTGAATTTGGTGGACGGCACTCTGCTTGAAATGCTATGAAATTGAATTTAGTGGCCTTCACTCAGCCTAAAATGGTAGGAAATGAATTTGAATTTGATGGCCTGCACTCTCCTTGAAATGGAATGAAATGAATTTGAATTTGGTGCCCTGCACTCTGCTTGAAATGGTATGAACTTGAATTTGGTGGCCTGCACTCTGCTTGAAATGAAATGAAATTGAATTTAGTGGCCTGCACCCTGCTGGAAATGCTATGAAATTAATTTGAAATTGGTGGCCTGCACTCTGGTTGAAATGGTATGAATTTGAATTCTGTGGCCTGCACTCTGCTTGAAATGCTATTAAATGAATTTGAATTTGATGGCCTGTACTCTGCTTGAAATGCAATGAAATGAATTTTAATTTGGTGGCCTGCACTCTGCTTCAAATGCTGTGAAATGAATTTGAAATTGGTGGGCTGCACTCTGCTAGAAATGGTATGAAATTGAATTTGCTGGCCTGCACTCTGCTTGAAATGGTACGAAATGGAATTTGGTGGCCTGCACTCTGCTTGAAATGGTATGAAATGAATTTGAATTTGGTGGCCTGCACTCGGCGTGAAATGGTATGAAATTGAATTTGGTGGCCTGCACTCGGCTTGAAATAGTGTGAAATTGAATTTGATGGCCTGTACGCTGCTTGAAATGCTATGAAATTGAATTTGGTGGACTGCACTCTGTTTGAAATGCTATGAAATTGAATTTACTGGCTTTCACTCAGCCTAAAATGCTAGGCAATGAATTTGAATTTGATGGCCTGCACTCTCCTTGAAATGGAATGAAATGAATTTGAATTTGGTGCCCTGCACTCTGCTTAAAATGGTATGAAATTGAATTTGGTGGCCTGCACTCTGCCTAAAATGCTATGAAATGAATTTGAATTTGATAACCCGCACTCTGCTGGAAATGGAATGTAATTGAATTTGAATTTGGCGGCCTGCATTTGGCTTGAAATGGAATGAAATTGAATTTGATTTTGGTCGCCTGCAATCTGCTTTAAATGGAATGAAATGAATTTGAATTTGGTGGCTTGCACTCTGCTTGAAATGGTATGAAATTGAATTTGGTTGCCTGCACTCTGCTTGAAATGCTACTAAATGAATTTGATGGCCTGCACTCTGCTTGAAATGCTGTGAAATGAATTTGAAATTGGTGGGCTGCACTCTGCTTGAAATGGTATGAAATTGAATTTGGTGGCCTGCACTCTGCTTGAAATGGTATGAAATGGAATTTGGTGGCCTGCACTCTGCTTGAAATGGTATGAAATGAATTTGAATTTGGTGGCCTGCACTCGGCTTGAAATGGTATGAAATTGAATTTGGTGGCCTGCACTCTGCTTGAAATAGTATGAAATGAATTTGAATTTGGTGGCCTGCACTCGGCTTGAAATAGTGTGAAATTGAATTTGATGGCCTGTACGCTGCTTGAAATGCTATGAAATTGAATTTGGTGGACTGCACTCTGCTTGAAATGCTATGAAATTGAATTTAGTGGCTTTCACTCAGCCTAAAATGCTAGGAAATGAATTTGAATTTGATGGCCTGCACTCTCCTTGAAATGGAATGAAATGAATTTGAATTTGGTGCCCTGCACTCTGCTTAAAATGGTATGAAATTGAATTTGGTGGCCTGCACTCTGCCTAAAATGCTATGAAATGAAATTGAATTTGATAACCCGCACTCTGCTGTAAATGGAATGTAATTGAATTTGAATTTGGCGGCCTGCATTTGGCTTGAAATGGAATGAAATTGAATTTGATTTTGGTGGCCTACACTCTCCTTGAAATGTAATGAAATTGAACTTGCATTTGGGTGCCTGCAATCTGCTTAAAATGGTATGAAGTGAATTTAAATTTTGTGGCTTGCACTCTGCTTGAAATGGTATGAAATTGAATTTGTTTGCCTGCACTCTGCTTGAAATGGTATGAAATTGAATTTGGTGGCCTGCACTCTGCTCGAAATGGTATGAAATTGAATTTGGTGGCCAGCACTCTGCTTGAAATGAAATGAAATTGAATTTAGTGGCCTGCACTCTGCTGGAAATGCTATGAAATTAATTTGAAATTGGTGGCCTGCACTCTGGTTGAAATGGTATGAATTTGAATTCTGTGGCCTGCACTCTGCTTGAAATTCTATTAAATGAATTATAATTTGATGGCCTGTACTCTGTTTGAAATTGTATGAAATTGAATTTTTTGGCCTGGACTCTGTTTGACATGGTATGAAATTAATTTGAATTTGGTGGCCTGCACTCTGCTTGAAATGCAATGAAATGAATTTGAATTTGGTGGCCTGCACTCTGCTTGAAATGCCGTGAAATGAATTTGAAATTGGTGGGCTGCAGTCTGCTTGAAATGCTGTGAAATGAATTTGAATTTGGTGGGCTGCACTCTGCTTGAAATGGTACGAAATGGAATTTGGTGGCCTGCAATCTGCTTGAAATGCTATGAAATGAATTTGAATTTGGCGGCCTGCACTCTGCTTGAAATGGTATGAACTTGAATTTGGTGGCCTGCACTCTGCTTGAAATGAAGTGAATTTGAATTTAGTGGCCTGCACCCTGCTGGAAATGCTATGCATTAATTTGAAATTGGTGGCCTCCACTCTGGTTGAAATGGTATGAATTTGAATTTGTTTGCCTGCACTCTGCTTGAAATGGTATGAAATTGAATTTGGTGGCCTGCACTCTGCTTGAAATTGTATGAAATTGAATTTGTTGGCCCGGACTCTGGTTGAAATGGTATGAAATGAATTTGAATTTGGTGGCCTGCACTCTGCTTGAAATGCTATGAAATGAATTTGAATTTGGTGGCCTGCACTAGGCTTGAAATGGTGTGAAATTGAATTTGGTGGCCTGCACGCTGCTTGAAATGCTATGAAATTGAATTTGGTGGACGGCACTCTGCTTGAAATGCTATGAAATTGAATTTAGTGGCCTTCACTCAGCCTAAAATGGTAGGAAATGAATTTGAATTTGATGGCCTGCACTCTCCTTGAAATGGAATGAAATGAATTTGAATTTGGTGCCCTGCACTCTGCTTGAAATGGTATGAACTTGAATTTGGTGGCCTGCACTCTGCTTGAAATGAAATGAAATTGAATTTAGTGGCCTGCACCCTGCTGGAAATGCTATGAAATTAATTTGAAATTGGTGGCCTGCACTCTGGTTGAAATGGTATGAATTTGAATTCTGTGGCCTGCACTCTGCTTGAAATGCTATTAAATGAATTTGAATTTGATGGCCTGTACTCTGCTTGAAATGCAATGAAATGAATTTTAATTTGGTGGCCTGCACTCTGCTTCAAATGCTGTGAAATGAATTTGAAATTGGTGGGCTGCACTCTGCTAGAAATGGTATGAAATTGAATTTGCTGGCCTGCACTCTGCTTGAAATGGTACGAAATGGAATTTGGTGGCCTGCACTCTGCTTGAAATGGTATGAAATGAATTTGAATTTGGTGGCCTGCACTCGGCGTGAAATGGTATGAAATTGAATTTGGTGGCCTGCACTCGGCTTGAAATAGTGTGAAATTGAATTTGATGGCCTGTACGCTGCTTGAAATGCTATGAAATTGAATTTGGTGGACTGCACTCTGTTTGAAATGCTATGAAATTGAATTTACTGGCTTTCACTCAGCCTAAAATGCTAGGCAATGAATTTGAATTTGATGGCCTGCACTCTCCTTGAAATGGAATGAAATGAATTTGAATTTGGTGCCCTGCACTCTGCTTAAAATGGTATGAAATTGAATTTGGTGGCCTGCACTCTGCCTAAAATGCTATGAAATGAATTTGAATTTGATAACCCGCACTCTGCTGGAAATGGAATGTAATTGAATTTGAATTTGGCGGCCTGCATTTGGCTTGAAATGGAATGAAATTGAATTTGATTTTGGTGGCCAACACTCTCCTTGGAATGGAATGAAATTGAATTTGCATTTGGTCGCCTGCAATCTGCTTTAAATGGTATGAAATGAATTTGAATTTGGTGGCTTGCACTCTGCTTGAAATGGTATGAAATTGAATTTGGTTGCCTGCACTCTGCTTGAAATGGTATGAGATTGAATTTGGTGGCCTGCATTCTGCTTGAAATTGTATGAAATTGAATTTGTTGGCCTGGACTCTGGTTGAAATGGTATGAAATGAATTTGAATTTGGTAGCCTGCACTCTGCTTGAAATGCTATGAAATTGAATTTGGTGGCCTGCACTCTGTTTGAAATGCTATGAAATGAATTTGAATTTGGTTGCCTTCACTCAGCCTAAAATGCTAGGAAATGAATTTGAATTTGATGGCCTGCACTCTGCTTGAAATGGTATGAAATGAATTTGCATTTGGTGGCCTGCACTCTGCTTGAAATGGTATGAACTTGAATTTGGTGGCCTGCACTCTGCTTGAAATGAAGTGAATTTGAATTTAGTGGCCTGCACCCTGCTGGAAATGCTATGCATTAATTTGAAATTGGTGGCCTCCACTCTGGTTGAAATGGTATGAATTTGAATTTGTTTGCCTGCACTCTGCTTGAAATGGTATGAAATTGAATTTGGTGGCCTGCACTCTGCTTGAAATTGTATGAAATTGAATTTGTTGGCCCGGACTCTGGTTGAAATG
Source organism: Raja brachyura (assembly GCA_963514005.1). The sequence goes on along the minus strand of OY740789.1, from coordinate 42,447,930 downwards.
GTATGAAATGAATTTGAATTTGGTGGCCTGCACTCTGCTTGAAATGCTATGAAATGAATTTGAATTTGGTGGCCTGCACTAGGCTTGAAATGGTGTGAAATTGAATTTAGTGGCCTTCACTCAGCCTAAAATGGTAGGAAATGAATTTGAATTTGATGGCCTGCACTCTCCTTGAAATGGAATGAAATGAATTTGAATTTGGTGCCCTGCACTCTGCTTGAAATGGTATGAACTTGAATTTGGTGGCCTGCACTCTGCTTGAAATGAAATGAAATTGAATTTAGTGGCCTGCACCCTGCTGGAAATGCTATGAAATTAATTTGAAATTGGTGGCCTGCACTCTGGTTGAAATGGTATGAATTTGAATTCTGTGGCCTGCACTCTGCTTGAAATGCTATTAAATGAATTTGAATTTGATGGCCTGTACTCTGCTTGAAATGCAATGAAATGAATTTTAATTTGGTGGCCTGCACTCTGCTTCAAATGCTGTGAAATGAATTTGAAATTGGTGGGCTGCACTCTGCTAGAAATGGTATGAAATTGAATTTGCTGGCCTGCACTCTGCTTGAAATGGTACGAAATGGAATTTGGTGGCCTGCACTCTGCTTGAAATGGTATGAAATGAATTTGAATTTGGTGGCCTGCACTCGGCGTGAAATGGTATGAAATTGAATTTGGTGGCCTGCACTCGGCTTGAAATAGTGTGAAATTGAATTTGATGGCCTGTACGCTGCTTGAAATGCTATGAAATTGAATTTGGTGGACTGCACTCTGTTTGAAATGCTATGAAATTGAATTTACTGGCTTTCACTCAGCCTAAAATGCTAGGAAATGAATTTGAATTTGATGGCCTGCACTCTCCTTGAAATGGAATGAAATGAATTTGAATTTGGTGCCCTGCACTCTGCTTAAAATGGTATGAAATTGAATTTGGTGGCCTGCACTCTGCCTAAAATGCTATGAAATGAATTTGAATTTGATAACCCGCACTCTGCTGGAAATGGAATGTAATTGAATTTGAATTTGGCGGCCTGCATTTGGCTTGAAATGGAATGAAATTGAATTTGATTTTGGTCGCCTGCAATCTGCTTTAAATGGAATGAAATGAATTTGAATTTGGTGGCTTGCACTCTGCTTGAAATGGTATGAAATTGAATTTGGTTGCCTGCACTCTGCTTGAAATGCTACTAAATGAATTTGATGGCCTGCACTCTGCTTGAAATGCTGTGAAATGAATTTGAAATTGGTGGGCTGCACTCTGCTTGAAATGGTATGAAATTGAATTTGGTGGCCTGCACTCTGCTTGAAATGGTATGAAATGGAATTTGGTGGCCTGCACTCTGCTTGAAATGGTATGAAATGAATTTGAATTTGGTGGCCTGCACTCGGCTTGAAATGGTATGAAATTGAATTTGGTGGCCTGCACTCTGCTTGAAATAGTATGAAATGAATTTGAATTTGGTGGCCTGCACTCGGCTTGAAATAGTGTGAAATTGAATTTGATGGCCTGTACGCTGCTTGAAATGCTATGAAATTGAATTTGGTGGACTGCACTCTGCTTGAAATGCTATGAAATTGAATTTAGTGGCTTTCACTCAGCCTAAAATGCTAGGAAATGAATTTGAATTTGATGGCCTGCACTCTCCTTGAAATGGAATGAAATGAATTTGAATTTGGTGCCCTGCACTCTGCTTAAAATGGTATGAAATTGAATTTGGTGGCCTGCACTCTGCCTAAAATGCTATGAAATGAAATTGAATTTGATAACCCGCACTCTGCTGTAAATGGAATGTAATTGAATTTGAATTTGGCGGCCTGCATTTGGCTTGAAATGGAATGAAATTGAATTTGATTTTGGTGGCCTACACTCTCCTTGAAATGTAATGAAATTGAACTTGCATTTGGGTGCCTGCAATCTGCTTAAAATGGTATGAAGTGAATTTGAATTTTGTGGCTTGCACTCTGCTTGAAATGGTATGAAATTGAATTTGTTTGCCTGCACTCTGCTTGAAATGGTATGAAATTGAATTTGGTGGCCTGCACTCTGCTCGAAATGGTATGAAATTGAATTTGGTGGCCAGCACTCTGCTTGAAATGAAATGAAATTGAATTTAGTGGCCTGCACTCTGCTGGAAATGCTATGAAATTAATTTGAAATTGGTGGCCTGCACTCTGGTTGAAATGGTATGAATTTGAATTCTGTGGCCTGCACTCTGCTTGAAATTCTATTAAATGAATTATAATTTGATGGCCTGTACTCTGTTTGAAATTGTATGAAATTGAATTTTTTGGCCTGGACTCTGTTTGACATGGTATGAAATTAATTTGAATTTGGTGGCCTGCACTCTGCTTGAAATGCAATGAAATGAATTTGAATTTGGTGGCCTGCACTCTGCTTGAAATGCCGTGAAATGAATTTGAAATTGGTGGGCTGCAGTCTGCTTGAAATGCTGTGAAATGAATTTGAATTTGGTGGGCTGCACTCTGCTTGAAATGGTACGAAATGGAATTTGGTGGCCTGCACTCTGCTTGAAATGCTATGAAATGAATTTGAATTTGGCGGCCTGCACTCTGCTTGAAATGGTATGAACTTGAATTTGGTGGCCTGCACTCTGCTTGAAATGAAATTAAATTGAATTTAGTGGCCTGCACTCTGCTGGAAATGCTATGAAATTAATTTGAATTTGATGGCCTGTATTCTGTTTGAAATTGTATGAAATTGAATTTGTTGGCCTGGACTCTGTTTGAAATGGTATGAAATGAATTTGAATTTGGTGGCCTGCACTCTGCTTGAAATGCATAGAAATAAATTTGAAATTGGTGGGCTGCAGTCTGCTTGAAATGCTGTGAAATGAATTTGAATTTGGTGGGCTGCACTCTGCTTGAAATGGTATGAAATTGAATTTGGTGGAATGCACTCTGCTTGAAATGGTACAAAATGGAATTTGGTGGCCTGCACTCTGCTTGAAATGCTATGAAATGAATTTGAATGTGGTGGCCTGCACTCTGCTTGAAATGCTATGAAATTGAATTTGGTGGCCTGCACGCTGCTTGAAATGCTATGAAATTGAATTTGGTGGACGGCACTCTGCTTGAAATGCTATGAAATTGAATTTAGTGGCATTCACTCAGCCTAAAATGCAAGGAAATGAATTTGAATTTGATGGCCTGCACTCTCCTTGAAATGGAATGAAATTAATTTGAATTTGGTGCCCTGCACTCTGCTTGAAATGCTACGAAATTGAAGTTGGTGGCCTGCACTCTGCTTGAAATGGTATGAAATGAATTTGAATTTGGTGGCCTGCACTCTGCTTGAAATGGTATGAACTTGAATTTGGTGGCCTGCACTCTGCTTGAAATGAAATGAAATTGAATTTAGTGGCCTGCACTCTGCTGGAAATGCTATGAAATTAATTTTGAATTTGGTGGCCTGCACTCTGCTTGAAATGCTGTGAAATGAATTTGAAATTGGTGGGTGGCACTCTGCTTGAAATGGTATGACATTGAATTTGGTGGCCTGCACTCTGCTTGAAATGGTACGAAATGGAATTTGGTGGCCTGCACTCTGCTTGAAATGGTATGAAATGAATTTGAATTTGGTGGCATGCACTCGGCTTGAAATGGTATGAAATTGAATTTGGTGGCCTGCACGCTGCTTGAAATGCTATGAAATTGAATTTGGTGGACGGCACTCTGCTTGAAATGCTATGAAATTGAATTTAGTGGCATTCACTCAGCCTAAAATGCAAGGAAATGAATTTGAATTTGATGGCCTGCACTCTCCTTGAAATGGAATGAAATTAATTTGAATTTGGTGCCCTGCACTCTGCTTGAAATGCTACGAAATTGAAGTTGGTGGCCTGCACTCTGCTTGAAATGGTATGAAATGAATTTGAATTTGGTGGCCTGCACTCTGCTTGAAATGGTATGAACTTGAATTTGGTGGCCTGCACTCTGCTTGAAATGAAATGAAATTGAATTTAGTGGCCTGCACTCTGCTGGAAATGCTATGAAATTAATTTTGAATTTGGTGGCCTGCACTCTGCTTGAAATGCTGTGAAATGAATTTGAAATTGGTGGGTGGCACTCTGCTTGAAATGGTATGACATTGAATTTGGTGGCCTGCACTCTGCTTGAAATGGTACGAAATGGAATTTGGTGGCCTGCACTCTGCTTGAAATGGTATGAAATGAATTTGAATTTGGTGGCTTGCACTCGGCTTGAAATGGTATGAAATTGAATTTGGTGGCCTGCACGCTGCTTGAAATGCTATGAAATTAATTTGAATTTGGTGGCCTGCACGCGGCTTGAAATGGTGTGAAATTGAATTTGATTACCTGTACGCTGCTAGAAATGCTATGAAATTGAATTTAGTGGCTTTCGCTCAGCCTAAAATGCTAGGAAATGAATTTAAATTTGATGGCCTGCACTCTCCTTGAAATGGAATGAAATGAATTTGAATTTGGTGCCTTGCACTCTGCTTGAAATGGTATGAAATTGAATATGGTGGCCAGCACTCTGCTTGAAATTGTATGAAATTGAATTTGGTGGCCTGGACTCTGGTTGAAATGGTATGAAATGAATTTGAATTTGGTGGCCTGCACTCTGCTTGAAATGCTATGAAATTGAATTTGGTGGCCTGCACTCCGCTTGAAATGCTATGAAATGAATTTGAATTTGGTGGCCTGCACTCGGCTTGAAATGGTGTGAAATTGAATTTGAATTTGGTGTCCTGCACTCTGCTTGAAATGCTACGAAATTGAAGTTGGTGGCCTGCACTCTGCTTGAAATGGTATGAACTTGAATTTGGTGGCCTGCACTCTGCTTGAAATGCTACAAAATGAATTTGAATTAGGTGGCCTGCACTCTGCTTGAAATGGGATGAAATTGAATTTGATAACCTGCACTCTGCTGGAAATGGAATGAAATTGAATTTGAATTTGGTGGCATACACTCTGCTTGAAATGGAATGAAATTGAATTTGCATTTGGTCGCCTGCAATCTGTTTAAAATGGTATGAAATGAATTTGAATTTGGTCGCTTGCACTCAACTTGAAATGCTATGAAATAAAATTTGGTGGCCTGCACTTGGCTTGAAATGGTATGAAATTGAATTTGGTGGCCTGCACTCTGCTTGAAATGCAATGAAATTGAATTTGGTGGCCTGCACTCTGTTTAACATGCTATGAAATGAATTTGTATTTGGTGGCCTGCACTGGGCTTGAAATGGTGTGAAACTGAATTTGTTGGCCTACACGCTGCTTGAAATGATATGAAATTGAAATTGGTGGATGGCACTCTGCTTGAAATGCTATGAAAATGGAATTTAGTGGCCTTCACTCAGCCTAAAATTCTAGGAAATGAATTTGAATTTGACAGCCCGCACTCTCCTTGAAATGAAATGAAATGAATTTGAATTTGGTGCCCTGCACTCTGCTTGAAATGCTATGAAATTGAAGTTGGTGGCCTGCACTCTGCTTCAAATGGTATGAAATGAATTTGAATTTGGTGGCCTGCACTCTGCTTGAAAAGGTGTGAAATTGAATTTAGTGGCCTGCACTCTGCCTAAAATGGTATGAAATGAATTTGAATTTGATAACCTGCACTCTGCTGGAAATGGAATGAAATTGAACTTGAATTTGGTGGCCTGCATTCGGCTTGAAATGGAATGAAATTGAATTTCAATTTGGTGGCCTACACTCTGCTTGAAATTGAATGAAATTGAATTTGCATTTAATCGCCTGCAATCTGTTTAAAATGGTATGCAATTAATTTGAATTTGGTGGCTTGCACTATACATGAAATGCTATGAAATTTAATTTGGTGGCCTGCACTCTGCTCGAAATGGTATGAAATTGAATTTGGTGGCCAGCACTCTGCTTGAAATGAAGTGAAATTGAATTTACTGGCCTGCACTCTGCTGGAAATGCTATGAAATTAATTTGAAATTGGTGGCCTGCACTCTGGTTGAAATGGTATGAATCTGAATTCTGTGGCCTGCACTCTGCTTGAAATGCTATTAAATGAATTATAATTTGATGGCTTGTACTCTGTTTGAAATTGTATGAAATTGAATTTGTTGGCCTGGACTCTGTTTGACATGGTATGAAATGAACTTGAATTTGGTGGCCTGCACTCTGCTTGAAATGCAATGAAATAAATTTGAAATTGGTGGGCTGCAGTCTGCTTGAAATGCTGTGAAATGAATTTGAATTTGGTGGGCTGCACTCTGCTTGAAATGGTATGAAATTGAATTTGGTGGAATGCACTCTGCTTGAAATGCTATGAAATTGAATTTGGTGGCCTGCAGTCTGCTTGAAATGCTATGAAATTGAATTTGGTGGCCTGCACGCTGCTTGAAATGCTATGAAATTGAATTTGGTGGACGGCACTCTGCTTGAAATGCTATGAAATTGAATTTAGTGGCATTCACTCAGCCTAAAATGCAAGGAAATGAATTTGAATTTGATGGCCTGCACTCTCCTTGAAATGGAATGAAATTAATTTGAATTTGGTGCCCTGCACTCTGCTTGAAATGCTACGAAATTGAAGTTGGTGGCCTGCACTCTGCTTGAAATGGTATGAAATGAATTTGAATTTGGTGGCCTGCACTCTGCTTTAAATGGTATGAACTTGAATTTGGTGGCCTGCACTCTGCTTGAAATGAAATGAAATTGAATTTAGTGGCCTGCACTCTGCTGGAAATGCTATGAAATTAATTTTGAATTTGGTGGCCTGCACTCTGCTTGAAATGCTGTGAAATGAATTTGAAATTGGTGGGTGGCACTCTGCTTGAAATGGTATGAAATGGAATTTGGTGGCCTGCACTCTGCTTGAAATGGTATGAAATGAATTTGAATTTGGTGGCTTGCACTCGGCTTGAAATGGTATGAAATTGAATTTGGTGGCCTGCACTCTGCTTGAAATGCTATGAAATTAATTTGAATTTGGTGGCCTGCACGCGGCTTGAAATGGTGTGAAATTGAATTTGATGGCCTGTACGCTGCTTGAAATGCTATGAAATTGAATTTAGTGGCTTTCGCTCAGCCTAAAATGCTAGGAAATGAATTTGAATTTGATGGCCTGCACTCTCCTTGAAATGGAATTAAATTAATTTGAATTTGGTGCCCTGCACTCTACTTGAAATGCTACGAAATTGAAGTTGGTGGCCTGCACTCTGCTTGAAATTGTATGAAATTGAATTTGGTGGCCTGGATTCTGGTTGAAATGGTATGAAATGAATTTGAATTTGGTGGCCTGCACTCGGCGTGAAATGGTATGAAATTGAATTTGGTGGCCTGCACTCGGCTTGAAATAGTGTGAAATTGAATTTGATGGCCTGTACGCTGCTTGAAATGCTATGAAATTGAATTTGGTGGACTGCACTCTGTTTGAAATGCTATGAAATTGAATTTACTGGCTTTCACTCAGCCTAAAATGCTAGGAAATGAATTTGAATTTGATGGCCTGCACTCTCCTTGAAATGGAATGAAATGAATTTGAATTTGGTGCCCTGCACTCTGCTTAAAATGGTATGAAATTGAATTTGGTGGCCTGCACTCTGCCTAAAATGCTATGAAATGAATTTGAATTTGATAACCCGCACTCTGCTGGAAATGGAATGTAATTGAATTTGAATTTGGCGGCCTGCATTTGGCTTGAAATGGAATGAAATTGAATTTGATTTTGGTGGCCAACACTCTCCTTGGAATGGAATGAAATTGAATTTGCATTTGGTCGCCTGCAATCTGCTTTAAATGGTATGAAATGAATTTGAATTTGGTGGCTTGCACTCTGCTTGAAATGGTATGAAATTGAATTTGGTTGCCTGCACTCTGCTTGAAATGGTATGAGATTGAATTTGGTGGCCTGCATTCTGCTTGAAATTGTATGAAATTGAATTTGTTGGCCTGGACTCTGGTTGAAATGGTATGAAACAAATTTGAATTTGGTGGCCTGCACTCTGCTTGAAATGCTATGAAATTGAATTTGGTGGCCTGCACTCTGTTTGAAATGCTATGAAATGAATTTGAATTTGGTTGCCTTCACTCAGCCTAAAATGCTAGGAAATGAATTTGAATTTGATGGCCTGCACTCTGCTTGAAATGGTATGAAATGAATTTGCATTTGGTGGCCTGCACTCTGCTTGAAATGGTATGAACTTGAATTTGGTGGCCTGCACTCTGCTTGAAATGAAGTGAATTTGAATTTAGTGGCCTGCACCCTGCTGGAAATGCTATGCATTAATTTGAAATTGGTGGCCTCCACTCTGGTTGAAATGGTATGAATTTGAATACTGTGGCCTGCACTCTGCTTGAAATGCTACTAAATGAATTTGATGGCCTGTACTCTGCTTGAAATGCAATGAAATGAATTTGAATTTGGTGGCCTGCACTCTGCTTGAAATGCTGTGAAATGAATTTGAAATTGGTGGGCTGCACTCTGCTTGAAATGGTATGAAATTGAATTTGGTGGCCTGCACTCTGCTTGAAATGGTATGAAATGGAATTTGGTGGCCTGCACTCTGCTTGAAATGGTATGAAATGAATTTGAATTTGGTGGCCTGCACTCGGCTTGAAATGGTATGAAATTGAATTTGGTGGCCTGCACTCTACTTGAAATAGTATGAAATGAATTTGAATTTGGTGGCCTGCACTCGGCTTGAAATAGTGTGAAATTGAATTTGATGGCCTGTACGCTGCTTGAAATGCTATGAAATTGAATTTGGTGGACTGCACTCTGCTTGAAATGCTATGAAATTGAATTTAGTGGCTTTCACTCAGCCTAAAATGCTAGGAAATGAATTTGAATTTGATGGCCTGCACTCTCCTTGAAATGGAATGAAATGAATTTGAATTTGGTGCCCTGCACTCTGCTTAAAATGGTATGAAATTGAATTTGGTGGCCTGCACTCTGCCTAAAATGCTATGAAATGAAATTGAATTTGATAACCCGCACTCTGCTGTAAATGGAATGTAATTGAATTTGAATTTGGCGGCCTGCATTTGGCTTGAAATGGAATGAAATTGAATTTGATTTTGGTGGCCTACACTCTCCTTGAAATGTAATGAAATTGAATTTGCATTTGGTTGCCTGCAATCTGCTTAAAATGGTATGAAATGAATTTGAATTTGGTGGCTTGCACTCTGCTTGAAATGGTATGAAATTGAATTTGTTTGCCTGCACTCTGCTTGAAATGGTATGAAATTAAATTTGGTGGCCTGCACTCTGCTTGAAATTGTATGAAATTGAATTTGTTGGCCTGGACTCTGGTTGAAATGGTATGAAATGAATTTGAATTTGGTGGCCTGCAGTCTGCTTGAAATGCTATGAAATGAATTTGAATTTGGTGGGCTGCACTCTGCTTGAAATGGTATGAAATTGAATTTGGTGGCCTGCACTCTGCTTGAAATGGTACAAAATGGAATTTGGTGGCCTGTACTCTGCTTGAAATGCTATGAAATGAATTTGAATTTGGTGGCCTCCACTCTGCTTGAAATGCTATGAAATTGAATTTGGTGGCCTGCACTCTGCTTGAAATGCTATGAAATGAATTTGAACTTGGTGGCCTGCACTCAGCTTGAAATGGTGTGAAATTGAATTTAGTGGCCTTCACTCAGCCTAAAATGCTAGGAAATGAATTTGAATTTGATGGCCTGCACTCTGCTTGAAATGCAGTGAAATGAATTTGAAATTGGTGGGCTGCACTCTGCTTGAAATGGTATGAAATTGAATTTGGTGGCCTGCACTCTGCTTGAAATGGTATGAAATGGAATTTGGTGGCCTGCACTCTGCTTGAAATGGTATGAAATGAATTTGAATTTGGTGGCCTGCACTCGGCTTGAAATGGTATGAAATTGAATTTGGTGGCCTGCACTCTGCTTGAAATAGTATGAAATGAATTTGAATTTGGTGGCCTGCACTCGGCTTGAAATAGTGTGAAATTGAATTTGATGGCCTGTACGCTGCTTGAAATGCTATGAAATTGAATTTGGTGGACTGCACTCTGCTTGAAATGCTATGAAATTGAATTTAGTGGCTTTCACTCAGCCTAAAATGCTAGGAAATGAATTTGAATTTGATGGCCTGCACTCTCCTTCAAATGGAATGAAATGAATTTGAATTTGGTGCCCTGCACTCTGCTTAAAATGGTATGAAATTGAATTTGGTGGCCTGCACTCTGCCTAAAATGCTATGAAATGAAATTGAATTTGATAACCCGCACTCTGCTGTAAATGGAATGTAATTGAATTTGAATTTGGCGGCCTGCATTTGGCTTGAAATGGAATGAAATTGAATTTGATTTTGGTGGCCTACACTCTCCTTGAAATGTAATGAAATTGAATTTGCATTTGGTTGCCTGCAATCTGCTTAAAATGGTATGAAATGAATTTGAATTTGGTGACTTGCACTCTGCTTGAAATGGTATGAAATTGAATTTGTTTGCCTGCACTCTGCTTGAAATGGTATGAAATTAAATTTGGTGGCCTGCACTCTGCTTGAAATTGTATTAAATTGAATTTGTTGGCCTGGACTCTGGTTGAAATGGTATGAAATGAATTTGAATTTGGTGGCCTGCAGTCTGCTTGAAATGCTATGAAATGAATTTGAATTTGGTGGGCTGCACTCTGCTTGAAATGGTATGAAATTGAATTTGGTGGCCTGCACTCTGCTTGAAATGGTACAAAATGGAATTTGGTGGCCTGTACTCTGCTTGAAATGCTATGAAATGAATTTGAATTTGGTGGCCTCCACTCTGCTTGAAATGCTATGAAATTGAATTTGGTGGCCAGCACTCTGCTTGAAATGCTATGAAATGAATTTGAACTTGGTGGCCTGCACTCAGCTTGAAATGGTGTGAAATTGAATTTAGTGGCCTTCACTCAGCCTAAAATGCTAGGAAATGAATTTGAATTTGATGGCCTGCACTCTTCTTCAAATGGAATGAAATGAATTTGAATTTGGTGCCCTGCACTCTGCTTGAAATGGTATGAACTTGAATTTGGTGGCCTGCACTCTGCTTGAAATGAAATTAAATTGAATTTAGTGGCCTGCACTCTGCTGGAAATGCTATGAAATTAATTTGAATTTGATGTCCTGTACTCTGTTTGAAATTGTATGAAATTGAATTTGTTAGCCTGGACTCTGTTTGAAATGGAATGAAATGAATTTGAATTTGGTGGCCTGCACTCTGCTTGAAATGCAATGAAATAAATTTGAATTTGGTGGCCTGCAGTCTGCTTGAAATGCTGTGAAATGAATTTGAATTTGGTGGTCTGCACTCTGCTTGAAATGGTATGAAATTGAATTTGGTGCCCTGCACTCTGCTTGAAATGGTACGAAATTGAATTTGGTGGCCTGTACTCTGCTTGAAATGCTATGAAATGAATTTGAACTTGGTGGCCTGCACTCGGCTTGAAATGGTGTGAAATTGAATTTGATGGCCTGTACGCTGCTTGAAATGCTATGAAATTGAATTTGGCAGACTGCACTCTGCTTGAAATGCTATGAAATTGAATTTAGTGGCCTTCACTCAGCCTAAAATGCTAGGAAATGAATTTGAATTTGATGGCCTGCACTCTCCTTCAAATGGAATGAAATGAATTTGAATTTGGTGCCCTGCACTCTGCTTAAAATGGTATGAAACTGAATTTGGTGGCCTGCAATCTGCCTAAAATGCTACGAAATGAATTTGAAATTGATAACCCGCACTCTGCTGGAAATGGAATGAAATTGAATTTGAATTTGGTGGCCTGCATTTGGCTTGAAATGGAATGAAATTGAATTTGATTATGGTGGCCTACACTCTCCTTGAAATGGAATGAAATTGAATTTGCATTTGGTCGCCTGCAATCTGCGTAAAATGGTATGAAATGAATTTGAATTTGGTGGCTTGCACTCTACTTGAAAAGCTATGAGATTTAATTTGGTGGCCTACACTCTGCTTGAAATGGTATGACATTGAATTTGGTTGCCTGCACTCTGCTTGAAATGGTATGAAATTAAATTTGGTGGTCTGCACTCTGCTTGAAATTGTATGAAATTGAATTTTTTGACCTGGACTCTGGTTGAAATGGTATGAAGTGAATTTGAATTTGGTGGCCTGCACTCTGCTTGAAATGCAATGAAATGAATTTGGATTTGGTGGCCTGCACTCTGCTTGAGATGCTACAGAATGAAATTGAAAATGGTGGCCTGGACTCTGGTTGAAGTGGTATGAAATGAATTTGAATTTGGTGGCCTGCAGTCTGCTTGAAATGCAATGAAATGAATTTGAATTTAGTGGCCTGCACTTGGCTTGAAATGGTATGAAATTGCATTTGGTGGCCTGCACTCTGCTTGAAATGCTACAAAATGAATTTGAATTAGGTGGCCTGCACTCTGCTTGAAATGGGATGAAATTGAATTTGGTGGCCTGGACTCTGCCTAAAATGGTATGAAATGAATTTGAATTTGATAACCTGCACTCTGCTGGAAATGGAATGAAATTGAATTTGAATTTGGTGGCATACACTCTGCTTGAAATGGAATGAAATTGAATTTGCATTTGGTCGCCTGCAATCTGTTTAAAATGGTATGAAATGAATTTGAATTTGGTCGCTTGCACTCTACTTGAAATGCTATGAAATACAATTTGGTGGCCTGCACGTGGCTTGAAATGGTATGAAATTGAACTTGGTGGCCTGCACTCTGCTTGAAATGCTATGAAATTGAATTTGGTGGCCTGCACTCTGTTTAACATGCTATGAAATGAATTTGTATTTGGTGGCCTGCACTGGGCTTGAAATGGTGTGAAACTGAATTTGTTGGCCTGCACGCTGCTTGAAATGATATGAAATTGAAATTGGTGGATGGCACTCTGCTTGAAATGCTATGAAATGGAATTTAGTGGCCTTCACTCAGCCTAAAATGCTAGGAAATGAATTTGAATTTGATGGCCCGCACTCTCCTTGAAATGAAATGAAATGAATTTGAATTTGGTGCCCTGCACTCTGCTTGAAATGCTACGAAATTGAAGTTGGTGGCCTGCACTCTGCTTCAAATGGTATGAAATGAATTTGAATTTGGTGGCCTGCACTCTGCTTGAAAAGGTGTGAAATTGAATTTAGTGGCCTGCACTCTGCCTAAAATGGTATGAAATGAATTTGAATTTGATAACCTGCACTCTGCTGGAAATGGAATGAAATTGAACTTGAATTTGGTGGCCTGCATTCGGCTTGAAATGGAATGAAATTGAATTTCAATTTGGTGGCCTACACTCTGCATGAAATGGAATGAAATTGAATTTGCATTTAATCGCCTGCAATCTGTTTAAAATGGTATGCAATTAATTTGAATTTGGTGGCTTGCACTATACATGAAATGCTATGAAATTTAATTTGGTGGCCTGCACTCTGCTTGAAATGGTATGAAATTAAATTTGGTTGCCTGCACTCTGCTCGAAATGGTATGAAATTGAATTTGGTGGCCAGCACTCTGCTTGAAATGAAATGAAATTGAATTTAGTGGCCTGCACTCTGCTGGAAATGCTATGAAATTAATTTGAAATTGGTGGCCTGCACTCTGGTTGAAATGGTATGAATTTGAATTCTGTGGCCTGCACTCTGCTTGAAATGCTATTAAATGAATTATAATTTGATGGCCTGTACTCTGTTTGAAATTGTATGAAATTGAATTTGTTGGCCTGGACTCTGTTTGACATGGTATGAAATTAATTTGAATTTGGTGGCCTGCACTCTGCTTGAAATGCAATGAAATGAATTTGAATTTGGTGGCCTGCACTCTGCTTGAAATGCCGTGAAATGAATTTGAAATTGGTGGGCTGCAGTCTGCTTGAAATGCTGTGAAATGAATTTGAATTTGGTGGGCTGCACTCTGCTTGAAATGGTACGAAATGGAATTTGGTGGCCTGCACTCTGCTTGAAATGCTATGAAATGAATTTGAATTTGGCGGCCTGCACTCTGCTTGAAATGGTATGAACTTGAATTTGGTGGCCTGCACTCTGCGTGAAATGAAATTAAATTGTATTTAGTGGCCTGCACTCTGCTGGAAATGCTATGAAATTAATTTGAATTTGATGGCCTGTATTCTGTTTGAAATTGTATGAAATTGAATTTGTTGGCCTGGACTCTGTTTGAAATGGTATGAAATGAATTTGAATTTGGTGGCCTGCACTCTGCTTGAAATGCATAGAAATAAATTTGAAATTGGTGGGCTGCAGTCTGCTTGAAATGCTGTGAAATGAATTTGAATTTGGTGGGCTGCACTCTGCTTGAAATGGTATGAAATTGAATTTGGTGGAATGCACTCTGCTTGAAATGGTACGAAATGGAATTTGGTGGCCTGCACTCTGCTTGAAATGCTATGAAATGAATTTGAATTTGGTGGCCTGCACTCTGCTTGAAATGCTATGAAATTGAATTTGGTGGCCTGCACGCTGCTTGAAATGCTATGAAATTGAATTTGGTGGACGGCACTCTGCTTGAAATGCTATGAAATTGAATTTAGTGGCATTCACTCAGCCTAAAATGCAAGGAAATGAATTTGAATTTGATGGCCTGCACTCTCCTTGAAATGGAATGAAATTAATTTGAATTTGGTGCCCTGCACTCTGCTTGAAATGCTACGAAATTGAAGTTGGTGGCCTGCACTCTGCTTGAAATGGTATGAAATGAATTTGAATTTGGTGGCCTGCACTCTGCTTGAAATGGTATGAACTTGAATTTGGTGGCCTGCACTCTGCTTGAAATGAAATGAAATTGAATTTAGTGGCCTGCACTCTGCTGGAAATGCTATGAAATTAATTTTGAATTTGGTGGCCTGCACTCTGCTTGAAATGCTGTGAAATGAATTTGAAATTGGTGGGTGGCACTCTGCTTGAAATGGTATGAAATTAAATTTGGTGGCCTGCACTCTGCTTGAAATGGTACGAAATGGAATTTGGTAGCCTGCACTCTGCTTGAAATGGTATGAAATGAATTTGAATTTGGTGGCTTGCACTCGGCTTGAAATGGTATGAAATTGAATTTGGTGGCCTGCACGCTGCTTGAAATGCTATGAAATTAATTTGAATTTGGTGGCCTGCACGTGGCTTGAAATGGTGTGAAATTGAATTTGATTACCTGTACGCTGCTAGAAATGCTATGAAATTGAATTTAGTGGCTTTCGCTCAGTCTAAAATGCTAGAAAATGAATTTAAATTTGATGGCCTGCACTCTCCTTGAAATGGAATGAAATGAATTTGAATTTGGTGCCTTGCACTCTGCTTGAAATGGTATGAAATTGAATTTGGTGGCCTGCACTCTGCTTGAAATTGTATGAAATTGAATTTGGTGGCCTGGACTCTGGTTGAAATGGTATGAAATGAATTTGAATTTGGTGGCCTGCACTCTGCTTGAAATGCTATGAAATTGAATTTGGTGGCCTGCACTCCGCTTGAAATGCTATGGAATGAAATTGAATTTGGTGGCCTGCACTCGGCTTGAAATGGTGTGAAATTGAATTTGAATTTGGTGCCCTGCACTCTGCTTGAAATGCTACGAAATTGAAGTTGGTGGCCTGCACTCTGCTTGAAATGGTATGAACTTGAATTTGGTGGCCTGCACTCTGCTTGAAATGCTACAAAATGAATTTGAATTAGGTGGCCTGCACTCTGCTTGAAATGGGATGAAATTGAATTTGATAACCTGCACTCTGCTGGAAATGGAATGAAATTGAATTTGAATTTGGTGGCATACACTCTGCTTGAAATGGAATGAAATTGAATTTGCATTTGGTGGCCTGCACTCTGCTTGAAATGGATGAAATTGAATTTGATAACCTGCACTCTGCTGGAAATGGTATGAAATTGAATTTGGTGGCCAGCACTCTGCTTGAAATGAAATGAAATTGAATTTAGTGGCCTGCACTCTGCTGGAAATGCTATGAAATTAATTTGAAATTGGTGGCCTGCACTCTGGTTGAAATGGTATGAATTTGAATTCTGTGGCCTGCACTCTGCTTGAAATGCTATTAAATGAATTATAATTTGATGGCCTGTACTCTGTTTGAAATTGTATGAAATTGAATTTGTTGGCCTGGACTCTGTTTGACATGGTATGAAATTAATTTGAATTTGGTGGCCTGCACTCTGCTTGAAATGTAATGAAATGAATTTGAATTTGGTGGCCTGCACTCTGCTTGAAATGCCGTGAAATGAATTTGAAATTGGTGGGCTGCAGTCTGCTTGAAATGCTGTGAAATGAATTTGAATTTGGTGGGCTGCACTCTGCTTGAAATGGTACGAAATGGAATTTGGTGGCCTGCACTCTGCTTGAAATGCTATGAAATGAATTTGAATTTGGCGGCCTGCACTCTGCTTGAAATGGTATGAACTTGAATTTGGTGGCCTGCACTCTGCTTGAAATGAAATTAAATTGTATTTAGTGGCCTGCACTCTGCTGGAAATGCTATGAAATTAATTTGAATTTGATGGCCTGTATTCTGTTTGAAATTGTATGAAATTGAATTTGTTGGCCTGGACTCTGTTTGAAATGGTATGAAATGAATTTGAATTTGGTGGCCTGCACTCTGCTTGAAATGCATAGAAATAAATTTGAAATTGGTGGGCCGCAGTCTGCTTGAAATGCTGTGAAATGAATTTGAATTTGGTGGGCTGCACTCTGCTTGAAATGGTATGAAATTGAATTTGGTGGAATGCACTCTGCTTGAAATGGTATGAAATGGAATTTGGTGGCCTGCACTCTGCTTGAAATGCTATGAAATGAATTTGAATTTGGTGGCCTGCACTCTGCTTGAAATGCTATGAAATTGAATTTGGTGGCCTGCACGCTGCTTGAAATGCTATGAAATTGAATTTGGTGGACGGCACTCTGCTTGAAATGCTATGAAATTGAATTTAGTGGCATTCACTCAGCCTAAAATGCAAGGAAATGAATTTGAATTTGATGGCCTGCACTCTCCTTGAAATGGAATGAAATTAATTTGAATTTGGTGCCCTGCACTCTGCTTGAAATGCTACGAAATTGAAGTTGGTGGCCTGCACTCTGCTTGAAATGGTATGAAATGAATTTGAATTTGGTGGCCTGCACTCTGCTTGAAATGGTATGAACTTGAATTTGGTGGCCTGCACTCTGCTTGAAATGAAATGAAATTGAATTTAGTGGCCTGCACTCTGCTGGAAATGCTATGAAATTAATTTTGAATTTGGTGGCCTGCACTCTGCTTGAAATGCTGTGAAATGAATTTGAAATTGGTGGGTGGCACTCTGCTTGAAATGGTATGAAATTGAATTTGGTGGCCTGCACTCTGCTTGAAATGGTACGAAATGGAATTTGGTGGCCTGCACTCTGCTTGAAATGGTATGAAATGAATTTGAATTTGGTGGCTTGCACTCGGCTTGAAATGGTATGAAATTGAATTTGGTGGCCTGCACGCTGCTTGAAATGCTATGAAATTAATTTGAATTTGGTGGCCTGCACGCGGCTTGAAATGGTGTGAAATTGAATTTGATTACCTGTACGCTGCTAGAAATGCTATGAAATTGAATTTAGTGGCTTTCGCTCAGCCTAAAATGCTAGGAAATGAATTTAAATTTGATGGCCTGCACTCTCCTTGAAATGGAATGAAATGAATTTGAATTTGGTGCCTTGCACTCTGCTTGAAATGGTATGAAATTGAATTTGGTGGCCTGCACTCTGCTTGAAATTGTATGAAATTGAATTTGGTGGCCTGGACTCTGGTTGAAATGGTATGAAATGAATTTGAATTTGGTGGCCTGCACTCTGCTTGAAATGCTATGAAATTGAATTTGGTGGCCTGCACTCCGCTTGAAATGCTATGAAATGAATTTGAATTTGGTGGCCTGCACTCGGCTTGAAATGGTGTGAAATTGAATTTGAATTTGGTGCCCTGCACTCTGCTTGAAATGCTACGAAATTGAAGTTGGTGGCCTGCACTCTGCTTGAAATGGTATGAACTTGAATTTGGTGGCCTGCACTCTGCTTGAAATGCTACAAAATGAATTTGAATTAGGTGGCCTGCACTCTGCTTGAAATGGGATGAAATTGAATTTGATAACCTGCACTCTGCTGGAAATGGAATGAAATTGAATTTGAATTTGGTGGCATACACTCTGCTTGAAATGGAATGAAATTGAATTTGCATTTGGTCGCCTGCAATCTGTTTAAAATGGTATGAAATGAATTTGAATTTGGTCGCTTGCACTCAACTTGAAATGCTATGAAATAAAATTTGGTGGCCTGCACTTGGCTTGAAATGGTATGAAATTGAATATGGTGGCCTGCACTCTGCTTGAAATGCAATGAAATTGAATTTGGTGGCCTGCACTCTGTTTAACATGCTATGAAATGAATTTGTATTTGGTGGCCTGCACTGGGCTTGAAATGGTGTGAAACTGAATTTGTTGGCCTACACGCTGCTTGAAATGATATGAAATTGAAATTGGTGGATGGCACTCTGCTTGAAATGCTATGAAAATGGAATTTAGTGGCCTTCACTCAGCCTAAAATTCTAGGAAATGAATTTGAATTTGACGGCCCGCACTCTCCTTGAAATGAAATGAAATGAATTTGAATTTGGTGCCCTGCACTCTGCTTGAAATGCTATGAAATTGAAGTTGGTGGCCTGCACTCTGCTTCAAATGGTATGAAATGAATTTGAATTTGGTGGCCTGCACTCTGCTTGAAAAGGTGTGAAATTGAATTTAGTGGCCTGCACTCTGCCTAAAATGGTATGAAATGAATTTGAATTTGATAACCTGCACTCTGCTGGAAATGGAATGAAATTGAACTTGAATTTGGTGGCCTGCATTCGGCTTGAAATGGAATGAAATTGAATTTCAATTTGGTGGCCTACACTCTGCTTGAAATTGAATGAAAATGAATTTGCATTTAATCGCCTGCAATCTGTTTAAAATGGTATGCAATTAATTTGAATTTGGTGGCTTGCACTATACATGAAATGCTATGAAATTTAATTTGGTGGCCTGCACTCTGCTCGAAATGGTATGAAATTGAATTTGGTGGCCAGCACTCTGCTTGAAATGAAGTGAAATTGAATTTACTGGCCTGCACTCTGCTGGAAATGCTATGAAATTAATTTGAAATTGGTGGCCTGCACTCTGGTTGAAATGGTATGAATTTGAATTCTGTGGCCTGCACTCTGCTTGAAATGCTATTAAATGAATTATAATTTGATGGCCTGTACTCTGTTTGAAATTGTATGAAATTGAATTTGTTGGCCTGGACTCTGCTTGAAATGCAATGAAATAAATTTGAAATTGGTGGGCTGCAGTCTGCTGGAAATGCTGGGAAATGAATTTGAATTTGGTGGGCTGCACTCTGCTTGAAATGGTATGAAATTGAATTTGGTGGAATGCACTCTGCTTGAAATGCTATGAAATTGAATTTGGTGGCCTGCACTCTGCTTGAAATGAAATTAAATTGAATTTGAATTTGGTGGCCTGCACTCTGCTTGAAATGCTATGAAATTGAATTTGGTGGCCTGCACGCTGCTTGAAATGCTATGAAATTGAATTTGGTGGACGGCACTCTGCTTGAAATGCTATGAAATTGAATTTAGTGGCATTCACTCAGCCTAAAATGCAAGGAAATGAATTTGAATTTGATGGCCTGCACTCTCCTTGAAATGGAATGAAATTAATTTGAATTTGGTGCCCTGCACTCTGCTTGAAATGAAATGAAATTGAATTTGGTGGCCTGCACTCTGCTTGAAATGAAATGAAATTGAATTTAGTGGCCTGCACTCTGCTGGAAATGCTATGAAATTAATTTTGAATTTGGTGGCCTGCACTCTGCTTGAAATGCTGTGAAATGAATTTGAAATTGGTGGGTGGCACTCTGCTTGAAATGGTATGAAATTGAATTTGGTGGCCTGCACTCTGCTTGAAATGGTATGAAATGGAATTTGGTGGCCTGCACTCTGGTTGAAATGGTATGAAATGAATTTGAATTTGGTGGCTTGCACTCGGCTTGAAATGGTATGAAATTGAATTTGGTGGCCTGCACTCTGCTTGAAATGGTATGAAATTAATTTGAATTTGGTGGCCTGCACGCGGCTTGAAATTGTGTGAAATTGAATTTGATGGCCTGTACGCTGCTTGAAATGCTATGAAATTGAATTTAGTGGCTTTCGCTCAGCCTAAAATGCTAGGAAATGAATTTGAATTTGATGGCCTGCACTCTCCTTGAAATGGAATTAAATTAATTTGAATTTGGTGCCCTGCACTCTACTTGAAATGCTACGAAATTGAAGTTGGTGGCCTGCACTCTGCTTGAAATGGTATGAAATGAATTTGAATTTGGTGGCCTGCACTCTGCTTGAAATGGTATGAACTTGAATTTGGTGGCCTGCACTCTGCTTGAAATGAAATGAAATTGAATTTAGTGGCCTGCACTCTGCTGGAAATGCTATGAAATTAATTTTGAATTTGGTGGCCTGCACTCTGCTTGAAATGCTGTGAAATGAATTTGAAATTGTTGGGTGGCACTCAGCTTGAAATGGTATGAAATTGAATTTGGTGGCCTGCACTCTGCTTGAAATGGTACGAAATGGAATTTGGTGGCCTGCACTCTGCTTGAAATGGTATGAAATGAATTTGAATTTGGTGGCTTGCACTCGGCTTGAAATGGTATGAAATTGAATTTGGTGGCCTGCACTCTGCTTGAAATGCTATGAAATTAATTTGAATTTGGTGGCCTGCACGCGGCATGAAATGGTGTGAAATTGAATTTGATGGCCTGTACGCTGCTTGAAATGCTATGAAATTGAATTTAGTGGCTTTCGCTCAGCCTAAAATGCTAGGAAATGAATTTAAATTTGATGGCCTGCACTCTCCTTGAAATGGAATGAAATGAATTTGAATTTGGTGCCTTGCACTCTGCTTGAAATGGTATGAAATTGAATTTGGTGGCCTGCACTCCGCTTGAAATGCTATGGAATGAAATTGAATTTGGTGGCCTGCACTCGGCTTGAAATGGTGTGAAATTGAATTTGAATTTGGTGCCCTGCACTCTGCTTGAAATGCTACGAAATTGAAGTTGGTGGCCTGCACTCTGCTTGAAATGGTATGAACTTGAATTTGGTGGCCTGCACTCTGCTTGAAATGCTACAAAATGAATTTGAATTAGGTGGCCTGCACTCTGCTTGAAATGGGATGAAATTGAATTTGATAACCTGCACTCTGCTGGAAATGGAATGAAATTGAATTTGAATTTGGTGGCATACACTCTGCTTGAAATGGAATGAAATTGAATTTGCATTTGGTGGCCTGCACTCTGCTTGAAATGGATGAAATTGAATTTGATAACCTGCACTCTGCTGGAAATGGTATGAAATTGAATTTGGTGGCCAGCACTCTGCTTGAAATGAAATGAAATTGAATTTAGTGGCCTGCACTCTGCTGGAAATGCTATGAAATTAATTTGAAATTGGTGGCCTGCACTCTGGTTGAAATGGTATGAATTTGAATTCTGTGGCCTGCACTCTGCTTGAAATGCTATTAAATGAATTATAATTTGATGGCCTGTACTCTGTTTGAAATTGTATGAAATTGAATTTGTTGGCCTGGACTCTGTTTGACATGGTATGAAATTAATTTGAATTTGGTGGCCTGCACTCTGCTTGAAATGCAATGAAATGAATTTGAATTTGGTGGCCTGCACTCTGCTTGAAATGCCGTGAAATGAATTTGAAATTGGTGGGCTGCAGTCTGCTTGAAATGCTGTGAAATGAATTTGAATTTGGTGGGCTGCACTCTGCTTGAAATGGTACGAAATGGAATTTGGTGGCCTGCACTCTGCTTGAAATGCTATGAAATGAATTTGAATTTGGCGGCCTGCACTCTGCTTGAAATGGTATGAACTTGAATTTGGTGGCCTGCACTCTGCTTGAAATGCTATGAAATTGAAGTTGGTGGCCTGCACTCTGCTTCAAATGGTATGAAATGAATTTGAATTTGGTGGCCTGCACTCTGCTTGAAAAGGTGTGAAATTGAATTTAGTGGCCTGCACTCTGCCTAAAATGGTATGAAATGAATTTGAATTTGATAACCTGCACTCTGCTGGAAATGGAATGAAATTGAACTTGAATTTGGTGGCCTGCATTCGGCTTGAAATGGAATGAAATTGAATTTCAATTTGGTGGCCTACACTCTGCTTGAAATTGAATGAAAATGAATTTGCATTTAATCGCCTGCAATCTGTTTAAAATGGTATGCAATTAATTTGAATTTGGTGGCTTGCACTATACATGAAATGCTATGAAATTTAATTTGGTGGCCTGCACTCTGCTCGAAATGGTATGAAATTGAATTTGGTGGCCAGCACTCTGCTTGAAATGAAGTGAAATTGAATTTACTGGCCTGCACTCTGCTGGAAATGCTATGAAATTAATTTGAAATTGGTGGCCTGCACTCTGGTTGAAATGGTATGAATTTGAATTCTGTGGCCTGCACTCTGCTTGAAATGCTATTAAATGAATTATAATTTGATGGCCTGTACTCTGTTTGAAATTGTATGAAATTGAATTTGTTGGCCTGGACTCTGCTTGAAATGCAATGAAATAAATTTGAAATTGGTGGGCTGCAGTCTGCTGGAAATGCTGGGAAATGAATTTGAATTTGGTGGGCTGCACTCTGCTTGAAATGGTATGAAATTGAATTTGGTGGAATGCACTCTGCTTGAAATGCTATGAAATTGAATTTGGTGGCCTGCACTCTGCTTGAAATGAAATTAAATTGAATTTGAATTTGGTGGCCTGCACTCTGCTTGAAATGCTATGAAATTGAATTTGGTGGCCTGCACGCTGCTTGAAATGCTATGAAATTGAATTTGGTGGACGGCACTCTGCTTGAAATGCTATGAAATTGAATTTAGTGGCATTCACTCAGCCTAAAATGCAAGGAAATGAATTTGAATTTGATGGCCTGCACTCTCCTTGAAATGGAATGAAATTAATTTGAATTTGGTGCCCTGCACTCTGCTTGAAATGAAATGAAATTGAATTTGGTGGCCTGCACTCTGCTTGAAATGAAATGAAATTGAATTTAGTGGCCTGCACTCTGCTGGAAATGCTATGAAATTAATTTTGAATTTGGTGGCCTGCACTCTGCTTGAAATGCTGTGAAATGAATTTGAAATTGGTGGGTGGCACTCTGCTTGAAATGGTATGAAATTGAATTTGGTGGCCTGCACTCTGCTTGAAATGGTATGAAATGGAATTTGGTGGCCTGCACTCTGGTTGAAATGGTATGAAATGAATTTGAATTTGGTGGCTTGCACTCGGCTTGAAATGGTATGAAATTGAATTTGGTGGCCTGCACTCTGCTTGAAATGGTATGAAATTAATTTGAATTTGGTGGCCTGCACGCGGCTTGAAATTGTGTGAAATTGAATTTGATGGCCTGTACGCTGCTTGAAATGCTATGAAATTGAATTTAGTGGCTTTCGCTCAGCCTAAAATGCTAGGAAATGAATTTGAATTTGATGGCCTGCACTCTCCTTGAAATGGAATTAAATTAATTTGAATTTGGTGCCCTGCACTCTACTTGAAATGCTACGAAATTGAAGTTGGTGGCCTGCACTCTGCTTGAAATGGTATGAAATGAATTTGAATTTGGTGGCCTGCACTCTGCTTGAAATGGTATGAACTTGAATTTGGTGGCCTGCACTCTGCTTGAAATGAAATGAAATTGAATTTAGTGGCCTGCACTCTGCTGGAAATGCTATGAAATTAATTTTGAATTTGGTGGCCTGCACTCTGCTTGAAATGCTGTGAAATGAATTTGAAATTGTTGGGTGGCACTCAGCTTGAAATGGTATGAAATTGAATTTGGTGGCCTGCACTCTGCTTGAAATGGTACGAAATGGAATTTGGTGGCCTGCACTCTGCTTGAAATGGTATGAAATGAATTTGAATTTGGTGGCTTGCACTCGGCTTGAAATGGTATGAAATTGAATTTGGTGGCCTGCACTCTGCTTGAAATGCTATGAAATTAATTTGAATTTGGTGGCCTGCACGCGGCATGAAATGGTGTGAAATTGAATTTGATGGCCTGTACGCTGCTTGAAATGCTATGAAATTGAATTTAGTGGCTTTCGCTCAGCCTAAAATGCTAGGAAATGAATTTAAATTTGATGGCCTGCACTCTCCTTGAAATGGAATGAAATGAATTTGAATTTGGTGCCTTGCACTCTGCTTGAAATGGTATGAAATTGAATTTGGTGGCCTGCACTCCGCTTGAAATGCTATGGAATGAAATTGAATTTGGTGGCCTGCACTCGGCTTGAAATGGTGTGAAATTGAATTTGAATTTGGTGCCCTGCACTCTGCTTGAAATGCTACGAAATTGAAGTTGGTGGCCTGCACTCTGCTTGAAATGGTATGAACTTGAATTTGGTGGCCTGCACTCTGCTTGAAATGCTACAAAATGAATTTGAATTAGGTGGCCTGCACTCTGCTTGAAATGGGATGAAATTGAATTTGATAACCTGCACTCTGCTGGAAATGGAATGAAATTGAATTTGAATTTGGTGGCATACACTCTGCTTGAAATGGAATGAAATTGAATTTGCATTTGGTGGCCTGCACTCTGCTTGAAATGGATGAAATTGAATTTGATAACCTGCACTCTGCTGGAAATGGTATGAAATTGAATTTGGTGGCCAGCACTCTGCTTGAAATGAAATGAAATTGAATTTAGTGGCCTGCACTCTGCTGGAAATGCTATGAAATTAATTTGAAATTGGTGGCCTGCACTCTGGTTGAAATGGTATGAATTTGAATTCTGTGGCCTGCACTCTGCTTGAAATGCTATTAAATGAATTATAATTTGATGGCCTGTACTCTGTTTGAAATTGTATGAAATTGAATTTGTTGGCCTGGACTCTGTTTGACATGGTATGAAATTAATTTGAATTTGGTGGCCTGCACTCTGCTTGAAATGCAATGAAATGAATTTGAATTTGGTGGCCTGCACTCTGCTTGAAATGCCGTGAAATGAATTTGAAATTGGTGGGCTGCAGTCTGCTTGAAATGCTGTGAAATGAATTTGAATTTGGTGGGCTGCACTCTGCTTGAAATGGTACGAAATGGAATTTGGTGGCCTGCACTCTGCTTGAAATGCTATGAAATGAATTTGAATTTGGCGGCCTGCACTCTGCTTGAAATGGTATGAACTTGAATTTGGTGGCCTGCACTCTGCTTGAAATGAAATTAAATTGTATTTAGTGGCCTGCACTCTGCTGGAAATGCTATGAAATTAATTTGAATTTGATGGCCTGTATTCTGTTTGAAATTGTATGAAATTGAATTTGTTGGCCTGGACTCTGTTTGAAATGGTATGAAATGAATTTGAATTTGGTGGCCTGCACTCTGCTTGAAATGCATAGAAATAAATTTGAAATTGGTGGGCCGCAGTCTGCTTGAAATGCTGTGAAATGAATTTGAATTTGGTGGGCTGCACTCTGCTTGAAATGGTATGAAATTGAATTTGGTGGAATGCACTCTGCTTGAAATGGTATGAAATGGAATTTGGTGGCCTGCACTCTGCTTGAAATGCTATGAAATGAATTTGAATTTGGTGGCCTGCACTCTGCTTGAAATGCTATGAAATTGAATTTGGTGGCCTGCACGCTGCTTGAAATGCTATGAAATTGAATTTGGTGGACGGCACTCTGCTTGAAATGCTATGAAATTGAATTTAGTGGCATTCACTCAGCCTAAAATGCAAGGAAATGAATTTGAATTTGATGGCCTGCACTCTCCTTGAAATGGAATGAAATTAATTTGAATTTGGTGCCCTGCACTCTGCTTGAAATGCTACGAAATTGAAGTTGGTGGCCTGCACTCTGCTTGAAATGGTATGAAATGAATTTGAATTTGGTGGCCTGCACTCTGCTTGAAATGGTATGAACTTGAATTTGGTGGCCTGCACTCTGCTTGAAATGAAATGAAATTGAATTTAGTGGCCTGCACTCTGCTGGAAATGCTATGAAATTAATTTTGAATTTGGTGGCCTGCACTCTGCTTGAAATGCTGTGAAATGAATTTGAAATTGGTGGGTGGCACTCTGCTTGAAATGGTATGAAATTGAATTTGGTGGCCTGCACTCTGCTTGAAATGGTACGAAATGGAATTTGGTGGCCTGCACTCTGCTTGAAATGGTATGAAATGAATTTGAATTTGGTGGCTTGCACTCGGCTTGAAATGGTATGAAATTGAATTTGGTGGCCTGCACGCTGCTTGAAATGCTATGAAATTAATTTGAATTTGGTGGCCTGCACGCGGCTTGAAATGGTGTGAAATTGAATTTGATTACCTGTACGCTGCTAGAAATGCTATGAAATTGAATTTAGTGGCTTTCGCTCAGCCTAAAATGCTAGGAAATGAATTTAAATTTGATGGCCTGCACTCTCCTTGAAATGGAATGAAATGAATTTGAATTTGGTGCCTTGCACTCTGCTTGAAATGGTATGAAATTGAATTTGGTGGCCTGCACTCTGCTTGAAATTGTATGAAATTGAATTTGGTGGCCTGGACTCTGGTTGAAATGGTATGAAATGAATTTGAATTTGGTGGCCTGCACTCTGCTTGAAATGCTATGAAATTGAATTTGGTGGCCTGCACTCCGCTTGAAATGCTATGAAATGAATTTGAATTTGGTGGCCTGCACTCGGCTTGAAATGGTGTGAAATTGAATTTGAATTTGGTGCCCTGCACTCTGCTTGAAATGCTACGAAATTGAAGTTGGTGGCCTGCACTCTGCTTGAAATGGTATGAACTTGAATTTGGTGGCCTGCACTCTGCTTGAAATGCTACAAAATGAATTTGAATTAGGTGGCCTGCACTCTGCTTGAAATGGGATGAAATTGAATTTGATAACCTGCACTCTGCTGGAAATGGAATGAAATTGAATTTGAATTTGGTGGCATACACTCTGCTTGAAATGGAATGAAATTGAATTTGCATTTGGTCGCCTGCAATCTGTTTAAAATGGTATGAAATGAATTTGAATTTGGTCGCTTGCACTCAACTTGAAATGCTATGAAATAAAATTTGGTGGCCTGCACTTGGCTTGAAATGGTATGAAATTGAATATGGTGGCCTGCACTCTGCTTGAAATGCAATGAAATTGAATTTGGTGGCCTGCACTCTGTTTAACATGCTATGAAATGAATTTGTATTTGGTGGCCTGCACTGGGCTTGAAATGGTGTGAAACTGAATTTGTTGGCCTACACGCTGCTTGAAATGATATGAAATTGAAATTGGTGGATGGCACTCTGCTTGAAATGCTATGAAAATGGAATTTAGTGGCCTTCACTCAGCCTAAAATTCTAGGAAATGAATTTGAATTTGACGGCCCGCACTCTCCTTGAAATGAAATGAAATGAATTTGAATTTGGTGCCCTGCACTCTGCTTGAAATGCTATGAAATTGAAGTTGGTGGCCTGCACTCTGCTTCAAATGGTATGAAATGAATTTGAATTTGGTGGCCTGCACTCTGCTTGAAAAGGTGTGAAATTGAATTTAGTGGCCTGCACTCTGCCTAAAATGGTATGAAATGAATTTGAATTTGATAACCTGCACTCTGCTGGAAATGGAATGAAATTGAACTTGAATTTGGTGGCCTGCATTCGGCTTGAAATGGAATGAAATTGAATTTCAATTTGGTGGCCTACACTCTGCTTGAAATTGAATGAAATTGAATTTGCATTTAATCGCCTGCAATCTGTTTAAAATGGTATGCAATTAATTTGAATTTGGTGGCTTGCACTATACATGAAATGCTATGAAATTTAATTTGGTGGCCTGCACTCTGCTCGAAATGGTATGAAATTGAATTTGGTGGCCAGCACTCTGCTTGAAATGAAGTGAAATTGAATTTACTGGCCTGCACTCTGCTGGAAATGCTATGAAATTAATTTGAAATTGGTGGCCTGCACTCTGGTTGAAATGGTATGAATTTGAATTCTGTGGCCTGCACTCTGCTTGAAATGCTATTAAATGAATTATAATTTGATGGCCTGTACTCTGTTTGAAATTGTATGAAATTGAATTTGTTGGCCTGGACTCTGCTTGAAATGCAATGAAATAAATTTGAAATTGGTGGGCTGCAGTCTGCTGGAAATGCTGGGAAATGAATTTGAATTTGGTGGGCTGCACTCTGCTTGAAATGGTATGAAATTGAATTTGGTGGAATGCACTCTGCTTGAAATGCTATGAAATTGAATTTGGTGGCCTGCACTCTGCTTGAAATGAAATTAAATTGAATTTGAATTTGGTGGCCTGCACTCTGCTTGAAATGCTATGAAATTGAATTTGGTGGCCTGCACGCTGCTTGAAATGCTATGAAATTGAATTTGGTGGACGGCACTCTGCTTGAAATGCTATGAAATTGAATTTAGTGGCATTCACTCAGCCTAAAATGCAAGGAAATGAATTTGAATTTGATGGCCTGCACTCTCCTTGAAATGGAATGAAATTAATTTGAATTTGGTGCCCTGCACTCTGCTTGAAATGAAATGAAATTGAATTTGGTGGCCTGCACTCTGCTTGAAATGAAATGAAATTGAATTTAGTGGCCTGCACTCTGCTGGAAATGCTATGAAATTAATTTTGAATTTGGTGGCCTGCACTCTGCTTGAAATGCTGTGAAATGAATTTGAAATTGGTGGGTGGCACTCTGCTTGAAATGGTATGAAATTGAATTTGGTGGCCTGCACTCTGCTTGAAATGGTATGAAATGGAATTTGGTGGCCTGCACTCTGGTTGAAATGGTATGAAATGAATTTGAATTTGGTGGCTTGCACTCGGCTTGAAATGGTATGAAATTGAATTTGGTGGCCTGCACTCTGCTTGAAATGGTATGAAATTAATTTGAATTTGGTGGCCTGCACGCGGCTTGAAATTGTGTGAAATTGAATTTGATGGCCTGTACGCTGCTTGAAATGCTATGAAATTGAATTTAGTGGCTTTCGCTCAGCCTAAAATGCTAGGAAATGAATTTGAATTTGATGGCCTGCACTCTCCTTGAAATGGAATTAAATTAATTTGAATTTGGTGCCCTGCACTCTACTTGAAATGCTACGAAATTGAAGTTGGTGGCCTGCACTCTGCTTGAAATGGTATGAAATGAATTTGAATTTGGTGGCCTGCACTCTGCTTGAAATGGTATGAACTTGAATTTGGTGGCCTGCACTCTGCTTGAAATGAAATGAAATTGAATTTAGTGGCCTGCACTCTGCTGGAAATGCTATGAAATTAATTTTGAATTTGGTGGCCTGCACTCTGCTTGAAATGCTGTGAAATGAATTTGAAATTGTTGGGTGGCACTCAGCTTGAAATGGTATGAAATTGAATTTGGTGGCCTGCACTCTGCTTGAAATGGTACGAAATGGAATTTGGTGGCCTGCACTCTGCTTGAAATGGTATGAAATGAATTTGAATTTGGTGGCTTGCACTCGGCTTGAAATGGTATGAAATTGAATTTGGTGGCCTGCACTCTGCTTGAAATGCTATGAAATTAATTTGAATTTGGTGGCCTGCACGCGGCATGAAATGGTGTGAAATTGAATTTGATGGCCTGTACGCTGCTTGAAATGCTATGAAATTGAATTTAGTGGCTTTCGCTCAGCCTAAAATGCTAGGAAATGAATTTAAATTTGATGGCCTGCACTCTCCTTGAAATGGAATGAAATGAATTTGAATTTGGTGCCTTGCACTCTGCTTGAAATGGTATGAAATTGAATTTGGTGGCCTGCACTCCGCTTGAAATGCTATGGAATGAAATTGAATTTGGTGGCCTGCACTCGGCTTGAAATGGTGTGAAATTGAATTTGAATTTGGTGCCCTGCACTCTGCTTGAAATGCTACGAAATTGAAGTTGGTGGCCTGCACTCTGCTTGAAATGGTATGAAATGAATTTGAATTTGGTGGCCTGCACTCTGCTTGAAATGGTATGAACTTGAATTTGGTGGCCTGCACTCTGCTTGAAATGCTACAAAATGAATTTGAATTAGGTGGCCTGCACTCTGCTTGAAATGGGATGAAATTGAATTTGGTGGCCTGGACTCTGCCTAAAATGCTATGAAATGAATTTGAATTTGATAACCTGCACTCTGCTGGAAATGGAATGAAATTGAATTTGAATTTGGTGGCATACACTCTGCTTGAAATGGAATGAAATTGAATTTGCATTTGGTCGCCTGCAATCTGTTTAAAATGGTATGAAATGAATTTGAATTTGGTCGCTTGCACTCAACTTGAAATGCTATGAAATAAAATTTGGTGGCCTGCACTTGGCTTGAAATGGTATGAAATTGAATTTGGTGGCCTGCACTCTGCTTGAAATGCAATGAAATTGAATTTGGTGGCCTGCACTCTGTTTAACATGCTATGAAATGAATTTGTATTTGGTGGCCTGCACTGGGCTTGAAATGGTGTGAAACTGAATTTGTTGGCCTACACGCTGCTTGAAATGATATGAAATTGAAATTGGTGGATGGCACTCTGCTTGAAATGCTATGAAATGGAATTTAGTGGCCTTCACTCAGCCTAAAATGCTAGGAAATGAATTTGAATTTGACGGCCCGCACTCTCCTTGAAATGAAATGAAATGAATTTGAATTTGGTGCCCTGCACTCTGCTTGAAATGCTACGAAATTGAAGTTGGTGGCCTGCACTCTGCTTCAAATGGTATGAAATGAATTTGAATTTGGTGGCCTGCACTCTGCTTGAAAAGGTGTGAAATTGAATTTAGTGGCCTGCACTCTGCCTAAAATGTTATGAAATGAATTTGAATTTGATAACCTGCACTCTGCTGTAAATGGAATGAAATTGAACTTGAATTTGGTGGCCTGCATTCGGCTTGAAATGGAATGAAATTGAATTTCAATTTGGCGGCCTACACTCTGCTTGAAATTGAATGAAATTGAATTTGCATTTAATCGCCTGCAATCTGTTTAAAATGGTATGCAATTAATTTGAATTTGGTGGCTTGCACTATACATGAAATGCTATGAAATTTAATTTGGTGGTCTGCACTCTGCTCGAAATGGTATGAAATTGAATTTGGTGGCCAGCACTCTGCTTGAAATGAAGTGAAATTGAATTTACTGGCCTGCACTCTGCTGGAAATGCTATGAAATTAATTTGAAATTGGTGGCCTGCACTCTGGTTGAAATGGTATGAATTTGAATTCTGTGGCCTGCACTCTGTTTGAAATGCTATTAAATGAATTATAATTTGATGGCCTGTACTCTGTTTGAAATCGTATGAAATTGAATTTGTTGGCCTGGACTCTGTTTGACATGGTATGAAATTAATTTGAATTTGGTGGCCTGCACTCTGCTTGAAATGCAATGAAATGAATTTGAATTTGGTGGCCTGCACTCTGCTTGAAATGCTGTGAAATGAATTTGAAATTGGCGGGCTGCAGTCTGCTTGAAATGCTGTGAAATGAATTTGAATTTGGTGGGCTGCACTCTGGTTGAAATGGTATGAAATTGAATTTGGTGGCCTGCACTCTGCTTGAAATGGTACGAAATGGAATTTGATGGCCTGCACTCCGCTTGAAATGCTATGAAATGAATTTGAATTTGGCGGCCTGCACTCTGCTTGAAATGGTATGAACTTGAATTTGGAGGCCTGCACTCTGCTGGAAATGAAATTAAATTGAATTTAGTGGCCTACACTCTGCTAGAAATGCTATGAAATTAATTTGAATTTGATGCCCTGTATTCTGTTTGAAATTGTATGAAATTGAATTTGTTGGCCTGGACTCTGTTTGAAATGGCATGAAATGAATTTGAATTTGGTGGCCTGCATTCTTCTTGAAATGCAATGAAATAAATTTGAAATTGGTGGGCTGCAGTCTGCTTGAAATGCTGTGAAATGAATTTGAATTTGGTGGGCTGCACTCTGCTTGAAATGGTATGAAATTGAATTTGGTGGAATGCACTCTGCTTGAAATGGTACGAAATGGAATTTGGTGGCCTGCACTCTGCTTGAAATGCTATGAAATGAATTTGAATTTGGTGGCCTGCACTCTGCTTGAAATGCTATGAAATTGAATTTGGTGGCCTGCACGCTGCTTGAAATGCAATGAAATTGAAGTTGGTGGCCGGCACTCTGCTTGAAATGGTGTGAAATTAAATTTGGTTGCCTGCACTTTGCTTGAGATGCTACAGAATGAAATTGAAAATGGTGGCCTGGACTCTGGTTGAAGTGGTATGAAATGAATTTGAATTTGGTGGCCTGCAGTCTGCTTGAAATGCAATGAAATGAATTTGAATTTGGTGGCCTGCACTCTGCTTGAAAAGGTGTGAAATTGAATTTAGTGGCCTGCACTCTGCCTAAAATGTTATGAAATGAATTTGAATTTGATAACCTGCACTCTGCTGTAAATGGAATGAAATTGAACTTGAATTTGGTGGCCTGCATTCGGCTTGAAATGGAATGAAATTGAATTTCAATTTGGTGGCCTACACTCTGCTTGAAATTGAATGAAATTGAATTTGCATTTAATCGCCTGCAATCTGTTTAAAATGGTATGCAATTAATTTGAATTTGGTGGCTTGCACTATACATGAAATGCTATGAAATTTAATTTGGTGGTCTGCACTCTGCTCGAAATGGTATGAAATTGAATTTGGTGGCCAGCACTCTGCTTGAAATGAAGTGAAATTGAATTTACTGGCCTGCACTCTGCTGGAAATGCTATGAAATTAATTTGAAATTGGTGGCCTGCACTCTGGTTGAAATGGTATGAATTTGAATTCTGTGGCCTGCACTCTGCTTGAAATGCTATTAAATGAATTATAATTTGATGGCCTGTACTCTGTTTGAAATTGTATGAAATTGAATTTGTTGGCCTGGACTCTGCTTGAAATGCAATGAAATAAATTTGAAATTGGTGGGCTGCAGTCTGCTTGAAATGCTGTGAAATGAATTTGAATTTGGTGGGCTGCACTCTGCTTGAAATGGTATGAAATTGAATTGGTGGAATGCACTCTGCTTGAAATGCTATGAAATTGAATTTGGTGGCCTGCACTCTGCTTGAAATGAAATTAAATTGAATTTGAATTTGGTGGCCTGCACTCTGCTTGAAATGCTATGAAATTGAATTTGGTGGCCTGCACGCTGCTTGAAATGCTATGAAATTGAATTTGGTGGACGGCACTCTGCTTGAAATGCTATGAAATTGAATTTAGTGGCATTCACTCAGCCTAAAATGCAAGGAAATGAATTTGAATTTGATGGCCTGCACTCTCCTTGAAATGGAATGAAATTAATTTGAATTTGGTGCCCTGCACTCTGCTTGAAATGAAATGAAATTGAATTTGGTGGCCTGCACTCTGCTTGAAATGAAATGAAATTGAATTTAGTGGCCTGCACTCTGCTGGAAATGCTATGAAATTAATTTTGAATTTGGTGGCCTACACTCTGCTTGAAATGCTGTGAAATGAATTTGAAATTGGTGGGTGGCACTCTGCTTGAAATGGTATGAAATTGAATTTGGTGGCCTGCACTCTGCTTGAAATGGTATGAAATGGAATTTGGTGGCCTGCACTCTGGTTGAAATGGTATGAAATGAATTTGAATTTGGTGGCTTGCACTCGGCTTGAAATGGTATGAAATTGAATTTGGTGGCCTGCACTCTGCTTGAAATGCTATGAAATTAATTTGAATTTGGTGGCCTGCACTCTGCTTGAAATGAAATGAAATTGAATTTGGTGGACGGCACTCTGCTTGAAATGCTATGAAATTGAATTTAGTGGCATTCACTCAGCCTAAAATGCAAGGAAATGAATTTGAATTTGCTGGCCTGCACTCTCCTTGAAATTGAATGAAATTAATTTGAATTTGGTGCCCTGCACTCTGCTTGAAATGCTACGAAATTGAAGTTGGTGGCCTGCACTCTGCTTGAAATGAAATGAAATTGAATTTAGTGGCCTGCACTCTGCTGGAAATGCTATGAAATTAATTTTGAATTTGGTGGCCTGGACTCTGGTTGAAATGGTATGAAATGAATTTGAATTTGGTGGCCTGCACTCTGCTTGAAATGCTATGAAATTGAATTTGGTGGCCTGCACTCCGCTTGAAATGCTATGAAATGAATTTGAATTTGGTGGCCTGCACTCGGCATGAAATGGTCTGAAATTGAATTTGGTGGACTGCACGCTGCTTGAAATGCTATGAAATTGAATTTGGTGGACAGCACTCTGCTTGAAATGCTATGAAATTGAATTTAGTGGCATTCACTCAGCCTAAAATGCTAGGAAATGAATTTGAATTTGATGGCCTGCACTCTCCTTGAAATGGAATGAAATTAATTTGAATTTGGTGCCCTGCACTCTGCTTGAAATGCTACGAAATTGAAGTTGGTGGCCTGCACTCTGCTTGAAATGGTACAAAATGAATTTGAATTTGGTGGCCTGCACTCTGCTTGAAATGGTATGAAATTGAATTTGGTGGCCTGCACTCTGCTTGAAATGGTACAAAATGGAATTTGGTGGCCTGCACTCTGCTTGAAATGGTATGAAATGAATTTGAATTTGGTGGGTTGCACTCGGCTTGAAATGGCATGAAATTGAATTTGGTGGCCTGCACTCTGCTTGAAATGCTATGAAATGAATTTGAATTTGGTGGCCTGCACTCAGCTTGAAATGGTGTGAAATTGAATTTGATGGCCTGTATGCTGCTTGAAATGCTATGAAATTGAATTTAGTGGCTTTCGCTCAGCCTAAAATGCTAGGAAATGAATTTAAATTTGATGGCCTGCACTCTCCTTGAAATAGAATGAAATGAATTTGAATTTGGTGCCTTGCACTCTGCTTAAAATGGTATGAAATTGAATTTGGTGGCCTGCACTCTGGCTAAAATGCTGTGAAATGCATTTCAAGCAGAGTGGACTGCACTCTGCTTGAAATGGTATGAAATTGAATTTGGAGGCCTGCACTCTGCTTGAAATGGTATGAAATGGAATTTGGTGGCCTGCACTCTGCTTGAAATGCTATGAAATGAATTTGAATTTGGTGGCCTGCACTCGGCTTGAAATGGTGTGAAATTGAATTTGATGGCCTGTACGCTGCTTGAAATGCTATGAAATTGAATTTAGTGGCCTTCACTCAGCCTAAAATGCTAGGAAATGAATTTGAATTTGATGGCCTGCACTCTCCTTCAAATGCTATGAAATGAATTTGAAATTGATAACCCGCACTCTGCTGGAAATGGAATGAAATTGAATTTGAATTTGGTGGCCTGCATTTGGCTTGAAATGGAATGAAATTGAATTTGATTATGGTGGCCTACACTCTCCTTGAAATGGAATGAAATTGAATTTGCATTTGGTCGCCTGCAATCTGCTTAAAATGGTATGAAATGAATTTGAATTTGGTGGCTTGCACTCTACTTGAAATGCTATGAGATTTAATTTGGTGGCCTACACTCTGCTTGAAATGGTATGAAATTGAATTTGGTTGCCTGCACTCTGCTTGAAATGGTATGAAATTGAATTTGGTGGCCTGCACTCTGTTTGAAATTGTATGAAATTGAATTTGTTGACCTGGACTCTGGTTGAAATGGTATGAAATGAATTTGAATTTGGTGGCCTGCACTCTGCTTGAAATGCAATGAAATGAATTTGAATTTGGTGGCCTGCACTCTGCTTGAAATGCTGTGAAATGAATTTGAATTTGGTGGCCTGCACTCGGCTTGAAATGGTATGAAATTGAATTTGGTGGCCTGCACTCTGCTTGAAATGCTGTGAAATGAATTTGACTTTGGTGGCCTGCACTCGGTGTGAAAGTGAATTTGATGGCCTGTACGCTGCTTGAAATGCTATGAATTTGAATTTGGTGGCCTGCACTCTCCTTGAAATGGAATGAAATGAATTTGAATTTGGTGCCCTGCACTCTGCTTAAATTGGTATGAATTGAATTTGGTGGCCTGCACTCTGCCTAAAATGCTATGAAATGAATTTGAATTTGATAACCTGCACTCTGCTGGAAATGGAATGAAATGGAATTTGATTTAGGTGGCCTACACTCTCCTTGAAATAGAATGAAATTGAATTTGCATTTGGTTGCCTGCAATCTGCTTAAAATGGTATGAAATTAATTTGAATTTGGGCCCTGCACTCTGCTTGAAATGGTATGAAATTGAATTTGGTTGCCTGCACTCTGCTTGAAATGGTATGAAATTGAATTTGGAGGCCTACACTCTCCTTCAAATGCTATGAAATGAATTTGAAATTGATAACCCGCACTCTGCTGGAAATGGAATGAAATTGAATTTGAATTTGGTGGCCTGCATTTGGCTTGAAATGGAATGAAATTGAATTTGATTATGGTGGCCTACACTCTCCTTGAAATGGAATGAAATTGAATTTGCATTTGGTCGCCTGCAATCTGCTTAAAATGGTATGAAATGAATTTGAATTTGGTGGCTTGCACTCTACTTGAAATGCTATGAGATTTAATTTGGTGGCCTACACTCTGCTTGAAATGGTATGAAATTGAATTTGGTTGCCTGCACTCTGCTTGAAATGGTATGAAATTGAATTTGGTGGCCTGCACTCTGTTTGAAATTGTATGAAATTGAATTTGTTGACCTGGACTCTGGTTGAAATGGTATGAAATGAATTTGAATTTGGTGGCCTGCACTCTGCTTGAAATGCAATGAAATGAATTTGAATTTGGTGGCCTGCACTCTGCTTGAAATGCTGTGAAATGAATTTGAATTTGGTGGCCTGCACTCGGCTTGAAATGGTATGAAATTGAATTTGGTGGCCTGCACTCTGCTTGAAATGCTGTGAAATGAATTTGACTTTGGTGGCCTGCACTCGGTGTGAAAGTGAATTTGATGGCCTGTACGCTGCTTGAAATGCTATGAATTTGAATTTGGTGGCCTGCACTCTCCTTGAAATGGAATGAAATGAATTTGAATTTGGTGCCCTGCACTCTGCTTAAATTGGTATGAATTGAATTTGGTGGCCTGCACTCTGCCTAAAATGCTATGAAATGAATTTGAATTTGATAACCTGCACTCTGCTGGAAATGGAATGAAATGGAATTTGATTTAGGTGGCCTACACTCTCCTTGAAATAGAATGAAATTGAATTTGCATTTGGTTGCCTGCAATCTGCTTAAAATGGTATGAAATTAATTTGAATTTGGGCCCTGCACTCTGCTTGAAATGGTATGAAATTGAATTTGGTTGCCTGCACTCTGCTTGAAATGGTATGAAATTGAATTTGGAGGCCTACACTCTGCTTGAAATTGTATGAACTTGAATTTGGTGGACTGGCGGCTGGTTGAAATGGTATGAAATGAATTTGAATTTGGTGGCCTGCACTCAGCTTGAAATGGTATGAAATTGAATTTGGTTGCCTGCACTCTGCTCGAAATGGTATGAAATTGAATTTGGTGGCCTGCACTCTGTTTGAAATTATATGAAATTGAATTTGTTGGACTGGCGGCTGGTTGAAATGGTATGAAATGAATTTGAATTAAATGAAATTAAATTTGGTGGCCCGCACTCTGTTGGAAATGGAATGAAATTGAATTCTAATTTGGCGGCCTGCATTTGGCTTGAAATGGAATGAAATTGAATTTGATTTAGGTGGCCTACACTCTTCTTGAAATGGAATGAAATTGAATTTGCATTTGGTTGCCTGCATTCTGCTTAAAATGGTATGAAATGAATTTGAATTTGGTGCCCTGCACTCTGCTTGAAATGGTATGAAATTGAATTTGGTTGCCTGCGCTCTGCATGAAATGGTATGAAATTGAATTTGGTGGCCTGCACTCTGCTTGAAATTGTATGAAATTAAATTTGGTGGCCTGCACTCTGTTTGAAATTGTATGAAATTGAATTTGTTGACCTGGACTCTGGTTGAAATGCAATGAAATGAATTTGAATTTGGTGGCCTGCACTCTGCTTGAAATGCTGTGAAATGAATTTGAATTTGGTGGGCATGCACTCTGCTTGAAATGGTATGAAATTGAATTTGTTGGCGTGCACTCTGCTTGAAATGGTACAAAAAGGAATTTGGTAGCCTGCACTCTGCTTGAAATGGTATGAAATGAATTTGAATTTCGTGGCCTGCACTATGCTTGAAATGCAATGAAATTGAAGTTGGTGGCCGGCACTCTGCTTGAAATGGTGTGAAATTAAATTTGGTTGCCTGCACTCTGCTTGAGATGCTACAGAATGAAATTGAAAATGGTGGCCTGGACTCTGGTTGAAGTGGTATGAAATGAATTTGAATTTGGTGGCCTGCAGTGTGCTTCAAATGCAATGAAATGAATTTGAATTTAGTGGCCTGCACTTGGCTTGAAATGGTATGAAATTGCATTTGGTGGCCTGCAATCTGTTTAAAATGGTATGAAATGAATTTGAATTTTGTGGCTTGCACTCTACTTGAAATGCTATGAAATAGAATTTGGTGGCCTGCACTCGGCTTGAAATGCTATGAAATTGAATTTGGTGGCCTGCACGCTGCTTGAAATGCTATGAAATTGAATTTGGTGGACGGCACTCTGCTTGAAATGCTATGAAATTGAATTTAGTGGCATTCACTCAGCCTAAAATGCAAGGAAATGAATTTGAATTTGATGGCCTGCACTCTCCTTGAAATGGAATGAAATTAATTTGAATTTGGTGCCCTGCACTCTGCTTGAAATGAAATGAAATTGAATTTGGTGGCCTGCACTCTGCTTGAAATGAAATGAAATTGAATTTAGTGGCCTGCACTCTGCTGGAAATGCTATGAAATTAATTTTGAATTTGGTGGCCTGCACTCTGCTTGAAATGCTGTGAAATGAATTTGAAATTGGTGGGTGGCACTCTGCTTGAAATGGTATGAAATTGAATTTGGTGGCCTGCACTCTGCTTGAAATGGTATGAAATGGAATTTGGTGGCCTGCACTCTGGTTGAAATGGTATGAAATGAATTTGAATTTGGTGGCTTGCACTCGGCTTGAAATGGTATGAAATTGAATTTGGTGGCCTGCACTCTGCTTGAAATGGTATGAAATTAATTTGAATTTGGTGGCCTGCACGCGGCTTGAAATTGTGTGAAATTGAATTTGATGGCCTGTACGCTGCTTGAAATGCTATGAAATTGAATTTAGTGGCTTTCGCTCAGCCTAAAATGCTAGGAAATGAATTTGAATTTGATGGCCTGCACTCTCCTTGAAATGGAATTAAATTAATTTGAATTTGGTGCCCTGCACTCTACTTGAAATGCTACGAAATTGAAGTTGGTGGCCTGCACTCTGCTTGAAATGGTATGAAATGAATTTGAATTTGGTGGCCTGCACTCTGCTTGAAATGGTATGAACTTGAATTTGGTGGCCTGCACTCTGCTTGAAATGAAATGAAATTGAATTTAGTGGCCTGCACTCTGCTGGAAATGCTATGAAATTAATTTTGAATTTGGTGGCCTGCACTCTGCTTGAAATGCTGTGAAATGAATTTGAAATTGTTGGGTGGCACTCAGCTTGAAATGGTATGAAATTGAATTTGGTGGCCTGCACTCTGCTTGAAATGGTACGAAATGGAATTTGGTGGCCTGCACTCTGCTTGAAATGGTATGAAATGAATTTGAATTTGGTGGCTTGCACTCGGCTTGAAATGGTATGAAATTGAATTTGGTGGCCTGCACTCTGCTTGAAATGCTATGAAATTAATTTGAATTTGGTGGTCTGCACGCGGCATGAAATGGTGTGAAATTGAATTTGATGGCCTGTACGCTGCTTGAAATGCTATGAAATTGAATTTAGTGGCTTTCGCTCAGCCTAAAATGCTAGGAAATGAATTTAAATTTGATGGCCTGCACTCTCCTTGAAATGGAATGAAATGAATTTGAATTTGGTGCCTTGCACTCTGCTTGAAATGGTATGAAATTGAATTTGGTGGCCTGCACTCCGCTTGAAATGCTATGGAATGAAATTGAATTTGATGGCCTGCACTCGGCTTGAAATGGTGTGAAATTGAATTTGAATTTGGTGCCCTGCACTCTGCTTGAAATGCTACGAAATTGAAGTTGGTGGCCTGCACTCTGCTTGAAATGGTATGAAATGAATTTGAATTTGGTGGCCTGCACTCTGCTTGAAATGGTATGAACTTGAATTTGGTGGCCTGCACTCTGCTTGAAATGCTACAAAATGAATTTGAATTAGGTGGCCTGCACTCTGCTTGAAATGGGATGAAATTGAATTTGGTGGCCTGGACTCTGCCTAAAATGCTATGAAATGAATTTGAATTTGATAACCTGCACTCTGCTGGAAATGGAATGAAATTGAATTTGAATTTGGTGGCATACACTCTGCTTGAAATGGAATGAAATTGAATTTGCATTTGGTCGCCTGCAATCTGTTTAAAATGGTATGAAATGAATTTGAATTTGGTCGCTTGCACTCAACTTGAAATGCTATGAAATAAAATTTGGTGGCCTGCACTTGGCTTGAAATGGTATGAAATTGAATTTGGTGGCCTGCACTCTGCTTGAAATGCAATGAAATTGAATTTGGTGGCCTGCACTCTGTTTAACATGCTATGAAATGAATTTGTATTTGGTGGCCTGCACTGGGCTTGAAATGGTGTGAAACTGAATTTGTTGGCCTACACGCTGCTTGAAATGATATGAAATTGAAATTGGTGGATGGCACTCTGCTTGAAATGCTATGAAATGGAATTTAGTGGCCTTCACTCAGCCTAAAATGCTAGGAAATGAATTTGAATTTGACGGCCCGCACTCTCCTTGAAATGAAATGAAATGAATTTGAATTTGGTGCCCTGCACTCTGCTTGAAATGCTACGAAATTGAAGTTGGTGGCCTGCACTCTGCTTCAAATGGTATGAAATGAATTTGAATTTGGTGGCCTGCACTCTGCTTGAAAAGGTGTGAAATTGAATTTAGTGGCCTGCACTCTGCCTAAAATGTTATGAAATGAATTTGAATTTGATAACCTGCACTCTGCTGTAAATGGAATGAAATTGAACTTGAATTTGGTGGCCTGCATTCGGCTTGAAATGGAATGAAATTGAATTTCAATTTGGCGGCCTACACTCTGCTTGAAATTGAATGAAATTGAATTTGCATTTAATCGCCTGCAATCTGTTTAAAATGGTATGCAATTAATTTGAATTTGGTGGCTTGCACTATACATGAAATGCTATGAAATTTAATTTGGTGGTCTGCACTCTGCTCGAAATGGTATGAAATTGAATTTGGTGGCCAGCACTCTGCTTGAAATGAAGTGAAATTGAATTTACTGGCCTGCACTCTGCTGGAAATGCTATGAAATTAATTTGAAATTGGTGGCCTGCACTCTGGTTGAAATGGTATGAATTTGAATTCTGTGGCCTGCACTCTGTTTGAAATGCTATTAAATGAATTATAATTTGATGGCCTGTACTCTGTTTGAAATTGTATGAAATTGAATTTGTTGGCCTGGACTCTGTTTGACATGGTATGAAATTAATTTGAATTTGGTGGCCTGCACTCTGCTTGAAATGCAATGAAATGAATTTGAATTTGGTGGCCTGCACTCTGCTTGAAATGCTGTGAAATGAATTTGAAATTGGCGGGCTGCAGTCTGCTTGAAATGCTGTGAAATGAATTTGAATTTGGTGGGCTGCACTCTGGTTGAAATGGTATGAAATTGAATTTGGTGGCCTGCACTCTGCTTGAAATGGTACGAAATGGAATTTGATGGCCTGCACTCCGCTTGAAATGCTATGAAATGAATTTGAATTTGGCGGCCTGCACTCTGCTTGAAATGGTATGAACTTGAATTTGGTGGCCTGCACTCTGCTGGAAATGAAATTAAATTGAATTTAGTGGCCTACACTCTGCTAGAAATGCTATGAAATTAATTTGAATTTGATGCCCTGTATTCTGTTTGAAATTGTATGAAATTGAATTTGTTGGCCTGGACTCTGTTTGAAATGGCATGAAATGAATTTGAATTTGGTGGCCTGCATTCTTCTTGAAATGCAATGAAATAAATTTGAAATTGGTGGGCTGCAGTCTGCTTGAAATGCTGTGAAATGAATTTGAATTTGGTGGGCTGCACTCTGCTTGAAATGGTATGAAATTGTATTTGGTGGAATGCACTCTGCTTGAAATGGTACGAAATGGAATTTGGTGGCCTGCACTCTGCTTGAAATGCTATGAAATGAATTTGAATTTGGTGGCCTGCACTCTGCTTGAAATGCTATGAAATTGAATTTGGTGGCCTGCACGCTGCTTGAAATGCAATGAAATTGAAGTTGGTGGCCGGCACTCTGCTTGAATTGGTGTGAAATTAAATTTGGTTGCCTGCACTTTGCTTGAGATGCTACAGAATGAAATTGAAAATGGTGGCCTGGACTCTGGTTGAAGTGGTATGAAATGAATTTGAATTTGGTGGCCTGCAGTCTGCTTGAAATGCAATGAAATGAATTTGAATTTGGTGGCCTGCACTCTGCTTGAAAAGGTGTGAAATTGAATTTAGTGGCCTGCACTCTGCCTAAAATGTTATGAAATGAATTTGAATTTGATAACCTGCACTCTGCTGTAAATGGAATGAAATTGAACTTGAATTTGGTGGCCTGCATTCGGCTTGAAATGGAATGAAATTGAATTTCAATTTGGTGGCCTACACTCTGCTTGAAATTGAATGAAATTGAATTTGCATTTAATCGCCTGCAATCTGTTTAAAATGGTATGC
This sequence comes from Raja brachyura, assembly GCA_963514005.1. The sequence continues at coordinate 42,405,167 of OY740789.1, read as the reverse complement.
AATTAATTTGAATTTGGTGGCTTGCACTATACATGAAATGCTATGAAATTTAATTTGGTGGTCTGCACTCTGCTCGAAATGGTATGAAATTGAATTTGGTGGCCAGCACTCTGCTTGAAATGAAGTGAAATTGAATTTACTGGCCTGCACTCTGCTGGAAATGCTATGAAATTAATTTGAAATTGGTGGCCTGCACTCTGGTTGAAATGGTATGAATTTGAATTCTGTGGCCTGCACTCTGCTTGAAATGCTATTAAATGAATTATAATTTGATGGCCTGTACTCTGTTTGAAATTGTATGAAATTGAATTTGTTGGCCTGGACTCTGCTTGAAATGCAATGAAATAAATTTGAAATTGGTGGGCTGCAGTCTGCTTGAAATGCTGTGAAATGAATTTGAATTTGGTGGGCTGCACTCTGCTTGAAATGGTATGAAATTGAATTTGGTGGAATGCACTCTGCTTGAAATGCTATGAAATTGAATTTGGTGGCCTGCACTCTGCTTGAAATGAAATTAAATTGAATTTGAATTTGGTGGCCTGCACTCTGCTTGAAATGCTATGAAATTGAATTTGGTGGCCTGCACGCTGCTTGAAATGCAATGAAATTGAATTTGGTGGACGGCACTCTGCTTGAATTGGTGTGAAATTAAATTTGGTTGCCTGCACTTTGCTTGAGATGCTACAGAATGAAATTGAAAATGGTGGCCTGGACTCTGGTTGAAGTGGTATGAAATGAATTTGAATTTGGTGGCCTGCAGTCTGCTTGAAATGCAATGAAATGAATTTGAATTTGGTGGCCTGCACTCTGCTTGAAAAGGTGTGAAATTGAATTTAGTGGCCTGCACTCTGCCTAAAATGTTATGAAATGAATTTGAATTTGATAACCTGCACTCTGCTGTAAATGGAATGAAATTGAACTTGAATTTGGTGGCCTGCATTCGGCTTGAAATGGAATGAAATTGAATTTCAATTTGGTGGCCTACACTCTGCTTGAAATTGAATGAAATTGAATTTGCATTTAATCGCCTGCAATCTGTTTAAAATGGTATGCAATTAATTTGAATTTGGTGGCTTGCACTATACATGAAATGCTATGAAATTTAATTTGGTGGTCTGCACTCTGCTCGAAATGGTATGAAATTGAATTTGGTGGCCAGCACTCTGCTTGAAATGAAGTGAAATTGAATTTACTGGCCTGCACTCTGCTGGAAATGCTATGAAATTAATTTGAAATTGGTGGCCTGCACTCTGGTTGAAATGGTATGAATTTGAATTCTGTGGCCTGCACTCTGCTTGAAATGCTATTAAATGAATTATAATTTGATGGCCTGTACTCTGTTTGAAATTGTATGAAATTGAATTTGTTGGCCTGGACTCTGCTTGAAATGCAATGAAATAAATTTGAAATTGGTGGGCTGCAGTCTGCTTGAAATGCTGTGAAATGAATTTGAATTTGGTGGGCTGCACTCTGCTTGAAATGGTATGAAATTGAATTTGGTGGAATGCACTCTGCTTGAAATGCTATGAAATTGAATTTGGTGGCCTGCACTCTGCTTGAAATGAAATTAAATTGAATTTGAATTTGGTGGCCTGCACTCTGCTTGAAATGCTATGAAATTGAATTTGGTGGCCTGCACGCTGCTTGAAATGCTATGAAATTGAATTTGGTGGACGGCACTCTGCTTGAAATGCTATGAAATTGAATTTAGTGGCATTCACTCAGCCTAAAATGCAAGGAAATGAATTTGAATTTGATGGCCTGCACTCTCCTTGAAATGGAATGAAATTAATTTGAATTTGGTGCCCTGCACTCTGCTTGAAATGAAATGAAATTGAATTTGGTGGCCTGCACTCTGCTTGAAATGAAATGAAATTGAATTTAGTGGCCTGCACTCTGCTGGAAATGCTATGAAATTAATTTTGAATTTGGTGGCCTACACTCTGCTTGAAATGCTGTGAAATGAATTTGAAATTGGTGGGTGGCACTCTGCTTGAAATGGTATGAAATTGAATTTGGTGGCCTGCACTCTGCTTGAAATGGTATGAAATGGAATTTGGTGGCCTGCACTCTGGTTGAAATGGTATGAAATGAATTTGAATTTGGTGGCTTGCACTCGGCTTGAAATGGTATGAAATTGAATTTGATGGCCTGTACGCTGCTTGAAATGCTATGAAATTGAATTTAGTGGCTTTCGCTCAGCCTAAAATGCTAGGAAATGAATTTGAATTTGATGGCCTGCACTCTCCTTGAAATGGAATTAACTTAATTTGAATTTGGTGCCCTGCACTCTACTTGAAATGCTACGAAATTGAAGTTGGTGGCATTCACTCAGCCTAAAATGCAAGGAAATGAATTTGAATTTGCTGGCCTGCACTCTCCTCGAAATTGAATGAAATTAATTTGAATTTGGTGCCCTGCACTCTGCTTGAAATGCTACGAAATTGAAGTTGGTGGCCTGCACTCTGCTTGAAATGAAATGAAATTGAATTTAGTGGCCTGCACTCTGCTGGAAATGCTATGAAATTAATTTTGAATTTGGTGGCCTGGACTCTGGTTGAAATGGTATGAAATGAATTTGAATTTGGTGGCCTGCACTCTGCTTGAAATGCTATGAAATTGAATTTGGTGGCCTGCACTCCGCTTGAAATGCTATGAAATGAATTTGAATTTGGTGGCCTGCACTCGGCATGAAATGGTCTGAAATTGAATTTGGTGGACTGCACGCTGCTTGAAATGCTATGAAATTGAATTTGGTGGACAGCACTCTGCTTGAAATGCTATGAAATTGAATTTAGTGGCATTCACTCAGCCTAAAATGCTAGGAAATGAATTTGAATTTGATGGCCTGCACTCTCCTTGAAATGGAATGAAATTAATTTGAATTTGGTGCCCTGCACTCTGCTTGAAATGCTACGAAATTGAAGTTGGTGGCCTGCACTCTGCTTGAAATGGTACAAAATGAATTTGAATTTGGTGGCCTGCACTCTGCTTGAAATGGTATGAAATTGAATTTGGTGGCCTGCACTCTGCTTGAAATGGTACAAAATGGAATTTGGTGGCCTGCACTCTGCTTGAAATGGTATGAAATGAATTTGAATTTGGTGGGTTGCACTCGGCTTGAAATGGCATGAAATTGAATTTGGTGGCCTGCACTCTGCTTGAAATGCTATGAAATGAATTTGAATTTGGTGGCCTGCACTCAGCTTGAAATGGTGTGAAATTGAATTTGATGGCCTGTATGCTGCTTGAAATGCTATGAAATTGAATTTAGTGGCTTTCGCTCAGCCTAAAATGCTAGGAAATGAATTTAAATTTGATGGCCTGCACTCTCCTTGAAATAGAATGAAATGAATTTGAATTTGGTGCCTTGCACTCTGCTTAAAATGGTATGAAATTGAATTTGGTGGCCTGCACTCTGGCTAAAATGCTGTGAAATGCATTTCAAGCAGAGTGGACTGCACTCTGCTTGAAATGGTATGAAATTGAATTTGGAGGCCTGCACTCTGCTTGAAATGGTATGAAATGGAATTTGGTGGCCTGCACTCTGCTTGAAATGCTATGAAATGAATTTGAATTTGGTGGCCTGCACTCGGCTTGAAATGGTGTGAAATTGAATTTGATGGCCTGTACGCTGCTTGAAATGCTATGAAATTGAATTTAGTGGCCTTCACTCAGCCTAAAATGCTAGGAAATGAATTTGAATTTGATGGCCTGCACTCTCCTTCAAATGCTATGAAATGAATTTGAAATTGATAACCCGCACTCTGCTGGAAATGGAATGAAATTGAATTTGAATTTGGTGGCCTGCATTTGGCTTGAAATGGAATGAAATTGAATTTGATTATGGTGGCCTACACTCTCCTTGAAATGGAATGAAATTGAATTTGCATTTGGTCGCCTGCAATCTGCTTAAAATGGTATGAAATGAATTTGAATTTGGTGGCTTGCACTCTACTTGAAATGCTATGAGATTTAATTTGGTGGCCTACACTCTGCTTGAAATGGTATGAAATTGAATTTGGTTGCCTGCACTCTGCTTGAAATGGTATGAAATTGAATTTGGTGGCCTGCACTCTGTTTGAAATTGTATGAAATTGAATTTGTTGACCTGGACTCTGGTTGAAATGGTATGAAATGAATTTGAATTTGGTGGCCTGCACTCTGCTTGAAATGCAATGAAATGAATTTGAATTTGGTGGCCTGCACTCTGCTTGAAATGCTGTGAAATGAATTTGAATTTGGTGGCCTGCACTCGGCTTGAAATGGTATGAAATTGAATTTGGTGGCCTGCACTCTGCTTGAAATGCTGTGAAATGAATTTGAATTTGGTGGCCTGCACTCGGTGTGAAAGTGAATTTGATGGCCTGTACGCTGCTTGAAATGCTATGAATTTGAATTTGGTGGCCTGCACTCTCCTTGAAATGGAATGAAATGAATTTGAATTTGGTGCCCTGCACTCTGCTTAAATTGGTATGAATTGAATTTGGTGGCCTGCACTCTGCCTAAAATGCTATGAAATGAATTTGAATTTGATAACCTGCACTCTGCTGGAAATGGAATGAAATGGAATTTGATTTAGGTGGCCTACACTCTCCTTGAAATAGAATGAAATTGAATTTGCATTTGGTTGCCTGCAATCTGCTTAAAATGGTATGAAATTAATTTAAATTTGGCCCCTGCACTCTGCTTGAAATGGTATGAAATTGAATTTGGTTGCCTGCACTCTGCTTGAAATGGTATGAAATTGAATTTGGAGGCCTACACTCTGCTTGAAATTGTATGAACTTGAATTTGGTGGACTGGCGGCTGGTTGAAATGGTATGAAATGAATTTGAATTTGGTGGCCTGCACTCAGCTTGAAATGGTATGAAATTGAATTTGGTTGCCTGCACTCTGCTCGAAATGGTATGAAATTGAATTTGGTGGCCTGCACTCTGTTTGAAATTATATGAAATTGAATTTGTTGGACTGGCGGCTGGTTGAAATGGTATGAAATGAATTTGAATTAAATGAAATTAAATTTGGTGGCCCGCACTCTGTTGGAAATGGAATGAAATTGAATTCTAATTTGGCGGCCTGCATTTGGCTTGAAATGGAATGAAATTGAATTTGATTTAGGTGGCCTACACTCTTCTTGAACTGGAATGAAATTGAATTTGCATTTGGTTGCCTGCATTCTGCTTAAAATGGTATGAAATGAATTTGAATTTGGTGCCCTGCACTCTGCTTGAAATGGTATGAAATTGAATTTGGTTGCCTGCGCTCTGCATGAAATGGTATGAAATTGAATTTGGTGGCCTGCACTCTGCTTGAAATTGTATGAAATTAAATTTGGTGGCCTGCACTCTGTTTGAAATTGTATGAAATTGAATTTGTTGACCTGGACTCTGGTTGAAATGCAATGAAATGAATTTGAATTTGGTGGCCTGCACTCTGCTTGAAATGCTGTGAAATGAATTTGAATTTGGTGGGCATGCACTCTGCTTGAAATGGTATGAAATTGAATTTGTTGGCGTGCACTCTGCTTGAAATGGTACAAAAAGGAATTTGGTAGCCTGCACTCTGCTTGAAATGGTATGAAATGAATTTGAATTTCGTGGCCTGCACTATGCTTGAAATGCAATGAAATTGAAGTTGGTGGCCGGCACTCTGCTTGAAATGGTGTGAAATTAAATTTGGTTGCCTGCACTCTGCTTGAGATGCTACAGAATGAAATTGAAAATGGTGGCCTGGACTCTGGTTGAAGTGGTATGAAATGAATTTGAATTTGGTGGCCTGCAGTGTGCTTCAAATGCAATGAAATGAATTTGAATTTAGTGGCCTGCACTTGGCTTGAAATGGTATGAAATTGCATTTGGTGGCCTGCAATCTGTTTAAAATGGTATGAAATGAATTTGAATTTTGTGGCTTGCACTCTACTTGAAATGCTATGAAATAAAATTTGGTGGCCTGCACTCGGCTTGAAATGGTATGAATTTGAATTAGGTGTCCTGCACTCTGCTTGAAATGGGATGAAATTGAATTTGGTGGCCTGGACTCTGCCTAAAATGCTATGAAATGAATTTGCATTTGGTCGCCTGCAATCTGTTTAAAATGGTGTGAAATGAATTTGAATTTGGTGGCTTGCACTCTACTTGAAATGCTATGAAATAGAATTTGGTGGCCTGCACTCGGCTTGAAATGGTATGAAATTGAATTTGGTTGCCTGCATTCTGCTTGAAATGGTATGAAATTGAATTTGGTGGCCTGCACTCTGCTTGAAATTGTATGAAATTGAATTTGAATTTCGTGGCCTGCACTCTGCTTGAAATGGTATGAACTTGAATTTGGTGGACTGGCGGCTGGTTGAAATGGTATGAAATGAATTTGAATTAAAATAAATTAAATTTGGTGGCCTGCACTCTGTTTAAAATGCTATGAAATTAATTTGAATTTGGTGGCCTGCACTCGGCTTGAAATGGTGTGAAATTGAATTTGATGGCCTGTACGCTACTTGAAATGCTATGAAATTGAATTTGGTGGCCTGCACTCTGCTTGAAATGTTATGAAATGAATTTGAATTTGGGGGCCTGCACTCTGCTTGAAATGCAATGAAATTGAAGTTGGTGGCCGGCACTCTGCTTGAAATGGTGTGAAATTAAATTTGGTTGCCTGCACTTTGCTTGAGATGCTACAGAATGAAATTGAAAATGGTGGCCTGGACTCTGGTTGAAGTGGTATGAAATGAATTTGAATTAATTGGCCTGCAGTCTGCTTGAAATGCAATGAAATGAATTTGAATTTAGTGGCCTGCACTGGCTTGAAATGGTATGAAATTGCATTTGGTGGCCTGCACTCTGCTTGAAATGCTATGAAATGAATTTGAATTTGGTGGGCATGCACTCTGCTTGAAATGGTATGAAATTGAATTTGTTGGCGTGCACTCTGCTTGAAATGATACAAAATGGAATTTGGTGGCCTGCACTCTGCTTGAAATGGTATGAAATGAATTTGAATTTGGTGGCCTCCACTCTGCTTGAAATGCAATGAAATTCAAGTTGGTGGCCGTCACTCTGCTTGAAATGGTGTGAAATTAAATTTGGTTGCCTGCACTCTGCTTGAGATGCTACAGAATGAAATTGAAAATGGTGGCCTGGACTCTGGTTGAAGTGGTATGAAATGAATTTGAATTTGGTGGCCTGCAGTCTGCTTGAAATGCAATGAAATGAATTTGAATTTAGTGGCCTGCACTTGGCTTGAAATGGTATGAAATTGCATTTGGTGGCCTGCACTCTGCTTGAAATGCTACAAAATGAATTTGAATTAGGTGTCCTGCACTCGGCTTGAAATGGTATGAAATTGAATTTGGTTGCCTGCACTCTGCTCGAAATGAAATGAATTTGAATTTGGTGCCCTGCACTCTGCTTGAAATTATATGAAATTGAAGTTGGTGGCCTGCACTCTGCTTGAAATGGTATGAAATGAATTTGAATTTGGTGGCCTGCACTCTGCTTGAAATGGTATGAACTTGAATTTGGTGGCCTGCACTCAGCTTGAAATGGTATGAAATTGAATTTAGTGGCCTGCACTCTGCTGGAAATGCTACAAAATTACTTTGAATTTGATGGCCTGTACTCTGTTTGAAATGGTATGAAATTGAATTTGGTGGCCTGCACTCTGCTTGAAATGGTACGAAATGGAATTTGGTGGCCTGCACTCTGCTTGAAATGCTATGAAATGAATTTGAATTTGGTGTCCTGCACTCGGCTTGAAATGGTATGAAATTGAATTTGGTGGCCTGCACTCTGCTTGAAATGCTGTGACATGAATTTGAATTTGGTGGCCTGCACTCGGTGTGAAAGTGAATTTGATGGCCTGTACGCTGCTCGAAATGTTATGAATTTGAATTTGGTGGCCTGCACTCTGCTTGAAATGTTATGAAATTGAATTTAGTGGACTTCACTCAGGCTAAAATGCTAGGAAATTAATTTGAATTTGATGGCCTGCACTCTCCTTGAAATGGAATGAAATGAATGTGAATTTGGTGCCCTGCACTCTGCTTAAAATGGTATGAATTGAATTTGGTGGCCTGCACTCTGCCTAAAATGCTATGAAATGAATTTGAATTTGATAACCCGCACTCTGCTGGAAATGGAATGAAATTGAATTTGATTTATATGGCCTACACTCTCCTTGAAATGGAATGAAATTGAATTTGCATTTGGTTGCCTGCATTCTGCTTAAAATGGTATGAAATGAAATTGAATTTGGTGCCCTGCACTCTGCTTGAAATGGTATGAAATTGAATTTGTTGGACTGGCGGCTGGTTGAAATGGTATGAAATGAATTTGAATTAAAAGAAATTAAATTGGGTGGCCTGCACTCTGTTTAAAATGCTATGAAATGAATTTGAATTTGGTGGCCTGCACTCGGCTTGAAATGGTGTGAAATTGAATTTGATTGCCTGTACGCTGCTTGAAATGCTATGAAATTGAATTTGGAAGACTGCACTCTGCTTGAAATGCTATGAAATTGAATTTAGTGGCTTTCACTCAGCCTAAAATGCTAGGAAATGAATTTGAATTTGATGGCCTGCGCTCTCCTTCAAATGGAATGAAATGAATTTGTATTTGGTGCCCTGCACTCTGCTTAAAATGGTATGAAATTGAATTTGGTGGCCTGCAATCTGCCTAAAATGCTATGAAATTGATAACCCGCACACTGCTGGAAATGGAATGAAATTGAATTTGAATTTGGTGGCCTGCATTTGGCTTGAAATGGAATGAAATTGAATTTGATTATGGTGGCCTACACTCTCCTTGAAATAGAATGAAATTGAATTTGCATTTGGTCGCCTGCAATCTGCTTAAAATGGTATGAAATGAATTTGAATTTGGTGGCTTGCACTCTACTTGAAATGCTATGAGATTTAATTTGGTGGCCTACACTCTGCTTGAAATGGTGTGAAATTGAATTTGGTTGCCTGCACTCTGCTTGAAATGGTATGAAATTGAATTTGGTGGCCTGCACTCTGCTTGAAATTGTATGAAATTGAATTTGTTGACCTGGACTCTGGTTGAAATGGTATGAAATGAATTTGAATTTGATAACCCGCACTCTGCTGGAAATGGAATGAAATTGAATTTGCATTTGGTCGCCTGCAATATGCTTAAAATGGTATGAAATGAAATTGAATTTGGTGGCCTGCACTCTGCTTGAAATTGTATGAAATTGAATTTGTTGACCTGGACTCTGGTTGAAATGGTATGAAATGAATTTGAATTTGGTGGCCTGCACTCTGCTTGAAATGCTATGAAATTGAATTTGGTGGCCTGCACTCTGCTTGAAATGCTATGAAAAGAATTTGAATTTGGTGGCCTGCACTCGGCTTGAAATGGTGTGATATTGAATTTGGTGGCCTGCACGCTGCTTGAAATGCTATGAAATTGAATTTGGTGGACGGCACTCTGCTTGAAATGCTATGAAATTGAATTTAGTGGCCTTCACTCAGCCTAAAATGCTAGGAAATGAATTTGAATTTGATGGACTGCACTCTCCTTGAAATGGAATGAAATTAATTTGAATTTGGTGCCCTGCACTCTGCTTGAAATGCTACGAAATTGAAGTTGGTGGCCTGCACTCTGCTTGAAATGGTATGAAATGAATTTGTATTTGTGGCCCGCACTCTCCTTGAAATGGAATGAAATGAATTTGAATTTGGTGCCCTGCACTCTGCTTGAAATGGTATGAAATGAATTTGAATTTGGTGGCCTGCACTCTGCTTGAAATGGTATGAAATTGAATTTGGTGGCCTGCACTCTGCCTAAAATAGTATGAAATGAATTTGAATTTGATAACCTGCACTCTGCTGGAAATGGAATGAAATTGAACTTGAATTTGGTGGCCTGCATTCGGCTTGAAATGGAATGAAATTGAATTTCAATTTGGTGGCCTACACACTGCTTGAAATGGAATGAAATTGAATTTGCATTTAATCGCCTGCAATCTGTTTAAAATGGTATGCAATTAATTTGAATTTGGTGGCTTGCACTCTACATGAAATGCTATGAAATTTAATTTGGTGGCCTGCACTCTGCTTGAAATTGTATGAAATTGAATTTGTTGGCCTGGACTCTGGTTGAAATGGTATGAAATGAATTTGAATTTGGTGGCCTGCACTCAGCTTGAGATGCTATGAAATTGAATTTGGTGGCCTGCAGTCTGCTTGAATTGCTATGAAATGAATTTGAATTTGGTGGCCTGCACTCGGCTTGAAATCGTGTGAAATTGAATTTGGTGGCCTGCACGCTGCTTGAAATGCTATGAAATTGAATTTGGTGGATTGCACTCTGCTAGAAATGCTATGAAATTGAATTTAGTGGCCTTCACTCAGCCTAAAATGGTAGGAAATGAATTTGAATTTGATGGCCTGCACTCTCCTTGAAATGGAATGAAATGAATTTGAATTTGGTGCCCTGCACTCTGCTTAAAATGGTATGAAATTGAATTTGGTGGCCTGCACTCTGCCTAAAATGCTATGAAATGAAATTGAATTTGATGGCCTGCACTCTCCTTGAAATGGAATGAAATGAATTTGAATTTGGTGCCCTGCACTCTGCTTGAAATGGTATGAAATTGAATTTAGTGGCCTGCACTCTGCTGGAAATGCTATATAATGAATTTAGTGGCCTGCACTCTGCTGGAAATGCTATGAAATTAATTTGAAATTGGTGGCTTGCACTCTGGTTGAAATGGTATGAATTTGTATTCTGTGGCCTGCACTCTGCTTGTAATGCTATTAAATGAATTTGAATTTAATGGCCTGTACTCTGTTTGAAATTGTTGAAATTGAATTTGTTGGCCTGTACTCTGTTTGAAATGGTATGAAATGAATTTGAATTTGGCGGCCTGCACTCTGCTTGAAATGCAATGAAATTGAATTTGAATTTGGTGGCCTGCACTCTGCTTGAAATGGTATGAAATTGAATTTGGTGGCCTGCATTCTGCCAAGAATGTTATGAAATGACTTTGAATGTGATAACCTGCACTCTGCTGGAAATTGAATGAAATTGAATTAGAATTTAGTGGCCCGCTTTCGGCTTATAATGGAATTAAATTGAATTTGCATTTGGTGGCCTGCACTCTGCTTGAAATGGAATAACATTGAATTTGAATTTGGTGGCCTACACTCTGCTTGAAATGGAATGAAATTGAATTTGCATTTGGTCGCCTGCAATCTGCTTAAAATGGTATGAAATGAATTTGAATTTGGTGGCTTGCACTCTACTTGAATTGCTAAGAAATTTAATTTGGTGGCCTGCACTCTGCTTGAAATGGTATGAAATTGAATTTAGTGGCCTGCACTCTGCTGGAAATGCTATATAATGAATTTAGTGGCCTGCACTCTGCTGAAAATGCTATGAAATTAATTTGAAATTGGTGGCCTGCACTCTGCTTGAAATGGTATGAAATTGAATTTAATGGCCTGCACTCTGCATGAAATGCTATGAAATGAATTTGAATTTGTTGGCCTATACTCTGTTTGAAATTGTTTGAAATTGAATTTGTTAGCCGGCACTCTGCTTGAAATGGTGTGATATTAAATTTGGTTGCCTGCACTCTGCTTGAGATGCTATGAAATTGAACATGGTGGCCTGGACTCTGGTTGAAGTGGTATGAAATGAATTTGAATTTGTGGCCTGCACTCTGCTTGAAATGCAATGAAATGAATTTGAATTTAGTGGCCAGAACTCTGCTGGAAATGCTATGAAATTAATTTGATATTGGTGGCCTGCACTCTGCTTCAAATGGTATGAAATTGAATTTAATGGCCTGCGCTCTGCTTGAAATGCTATGAAATGAATTTGAATTTGTTGGCCTGTACTCTGTTTGAAATTGTATGAGGTTGGATTTGTTGGCCTGGAATCTGCTTGAAATGCAACGAAATTGAAGTTGGTGGCCAGCACTCTGCTTGAAATGGTGCAAAATTTAATTTGGTTACCTGCACTCTGCTTGAAATGCTATGAAATTGAACATGGTGGCCTGGACTCTGGTTGAAGTGGTACGAAATGAATTTGAATTTGGGGGCCTGCACTCTGCTTGAAATGCAATGAAATGAATTTGAATTTAGTGGTCTGCACTCTGCTGGAAATACTATGAAATTAATTTGAAATTGGTGGCCTGCACTCTGCTTGAAATGCTATGAAATTGAATCTGGTGGCTTGCACTCTGTTTAAAATGCTATGAAATGAATTTGTATTTGGTGGCCTGCAGTCGGCTTGAAATGGTGTGAAACTGAATTTGTTGGCCTGCACGCTGCTTGAAATGATATGAAATTGATATTGGTGGACGACACTCAGCTTGAAATTCTATGAAATTGAATTTAGTGGCCTTCACTCAGCCTAAAATGCTAGGAAATGAATTTAAATTTGATGGCCCGCACTCTCCTTGAAATGGAATGAAATGAATTTGAATTTGGTGCCCTGCACTCTTCTTGAAATGCTATGAAATTGAAGTTGGTGGCCTGCACTCTGCTTCAAATGGTATGAAATGAATTTGAATTTGGTGGCCTGCACTCTGCTTGAAATGGTATGAAATTGAATTTGGTGGCCTGCACTCTGCCTAAAATGGTATGAAATGAATTTGAATTTGATAACCTGCACTCTGCTGGAAATGGAATGAAATTGAACTTGAATTTGGTGGTCTGCATTCGGCTTGAAATGGAATGAAATTGAATTTCAATTTGGTGGCCTACACTCTGCTTGAAATGGAATGAATTTGAATTTGCATTTAATCGCCTGCAATCTGTTTAAAATGGTATGCAATTAATTTGAATTTGGTGGCTTGCACTCTGCTGGAAATGCTATATAATGAATTTAGTGGCCTGCACTCTGCTGGAAATGCTATGAAATTAATTTGAAATTGGTGGCTTGCACTCTGGTTGAAATGGTATGAATTTGTATTCTGTGGCCTGCACTCTGCTTGTAATGCTATTAAATGAATTTGAATTTAATGGCCTGTACTCTGTTTGAAATTGTTGAAATTGAATTTGTTGGCCTGTACTCTGTTTGAAATGGTATGAAATGAATTTGAATTTGGCGGCCTGCACTCTGCTTGAAATGCAATGAAATTGAATTTGAATTTGGTGGCCTGCACTCTGCTTGAAATGGTATGAAATTGAATTTGGTGGCCTGCATTCTGCCAAGAATGTTATGAAATGACTTTGAATGTGATAACCTGCACTCTGCTGGAAATTGAATGAAATTGAATTAGAATTTAGTGGCCCGCTTTCGGCTTATAATGGAATTAAATTGAATTTGCATTTGGTGGCCTGCACTCTGCTTGAAATGGAATAACATTGAATTTGAATTTGGTGGCCTACACTCTGCTTGAAATGGAATGAAATTGAATTTGCATTTGGTCGCCTGCAATCTGCTTAAAATGGTATGAAATGAATTTGAATTTGGTGGCTTGCACTCTACTTGAATTGCTAAGAAATTTAATTTGGTGGCCTGCACTCTGCTTGAAATGGTATGAAATTGAATTTAGTGGCCTGCACTCTGCTGGAAATGCTATATAATGAATTTAGTGGCCTGCACTCTGCTGAAAATGCTATGAAATTAATTTGAAATTGGTGGCCTGCACTCTGCTTGAAATGGTATGAAATTGAATTTAATGGCCTGCACTCTGCATGAAATGCTATGAAATGAATTTGAATTTGTTGGCCTATACTCTGTTTGAAATTGTTTGAAATTGAATTTGTTAGCCGGCACTCTGCTTGAAATGGTGTGATATTAAATTTGGTTGCCTGCACTCTGCTTGAGATGCTATGAAATTGAACATGGTGGCCTGGACTCTGGTTGAAGTGGTATGAAATGAATTTGAATTTGTGGCCTGCACTCTGCTTGAAATGCAATGAAATGAATTTGAATTTAGTGGCCAGAACTCTGCTGGAAATGCTATGAAATTAATTTGATATTGGTGGCCTGCACTCTGCTTCAAATGGTATGAAATTGAATTTAATGGCCTGCGCTCTGCTTGAAATGCTATGAAATGAATTTGAATTTGTTGGCCTGTACTCTGTTTGAAATTGTATGAGGTTGGATTTGTTGGCCTGGAATCTGCTTGAAATGCAACGAAATTGAAGTTGGTGGCCAGCACTCTGCTTGAAATGGTGCAAAATTTAATTTGGTTACCTGCACTCTGCTTGAAATGCTATGAAATTGAACATGGTGGCCTGGACTCTGGTTGAAGTGGTACGAAATGAATTTGAATTTGGGGGCCTGCACTCTGCTTGAAATGCAATGAAATGAATTTGAATTTAGTGGTCTGCACTCTGCTGGAAATACTATGAAATTAATTTGAAATTGGTGGCCTGCACTCTGCTTGAAATGCTATGAAATTGAATCTGGTGGCTTGCACTCTGTTTAAAATGCTATGAAATGAATTTGTATTTGGTGGCCTGCAGTCGGCTTGAAATGGTGTGAAACTGAATTTGTTGGCCTGCACGCTGCTTGAAATGATATGAAATTGATATTGGTGGACGACACTCAGCTTGAAATTCTATGAAATTGAATTTAGTGGCCTTCACTCAGCCTAAAATGCTAGGAAATGAATTTAAATTTGATGGCCCGCACTCTCCTTGAAATGGAATGAAATGAATTTGAATTTGGTGCCCTGCACTCTTCTTGAAATGCTATGAAATTGAAGTTGGTGGCCTGCACTCTGCTTCAAATGGTATGAAATGAATTTGAATTTGGTGGCCTGCACTCTGCTTGAAATGGTATGAAATTGAATTTGGTGGCCTGCACTCTGCCTAAAATGGTATGAAATGAATTTGAATTTGATAACCTGCACTCTGCTGGAAATGGAATGAAATTGAACTTGAATTTGGTGGTCTGCATTCGGCTTGAAATGGAATGAAATTGAATTTCAATTTGGTGGCCTACACTCTGCTTGAAATGGAATGAATTTGAATTTGCATTTAATCGCCTGCAATCTGTTTAAAATGGTATGCAATTAATTTGAATTTGGTGGCTTGCACTCTACATGAAATGCTATGAAATTTAATTTGGTGGCCTGCACTCTGCTTGAAATGGTATGAAATTGAATTTGGTTGCCTGCACTCTGCTTGAAATGGTATGAAATTGAATTTGGTGGCCCGCACTCTGCTTGAAATTGTATGAAATTGAATTTGTTGGCCTGGACTCTGGTTGAAATGGTATGAAATGAATTTGAATTTGGTGGCCTGCACTCTGCTTGAAATGCTATGAAATTGAATTTGGTGGCCTGCACTCTGCTTGAAATGCTATGAAAAGAATTTGAATTTGGTGGCCTGCACTCGGCTTGAAATGGTGTGATATTGAATTTGGTGGCCTGCACGCTGCTTGAAATGCTATGAAATTGAATTTGGTGGACGGCACTCTGCTTGAAATGCTATGAAATTGAATTTAGTGGCCTTCACTCAGCCTAAAATGCTAGGAAATGAATTTGAATTTGATGGACTGTACTCTCCTTGAAATGGAATGAAATTAATTTGAATTTGGTGCCCTGCACTCTGCTTGAAATGCTACGAAATTGAAGTTGGTGGCCTGCACTCTGCTTGAAATGGTATGAAATGAATTTGTATTTGTGGCCCGCACTCTCCTTGAAATGGAATGAAATGAATTTGAATTTGGTGCCCTGCACTCTGCTTGAAATGGTATGAAATGAATTTGAATTTGGTGGCCTGCACTCTGCTTGAAATGGTATGAAATTGAATTTGGTGGCCTGCACTCTGCCTAAAATAGTATGAAATGAATTTGAATTTGATAACCTGCACTCTGCTGGAAATGGAATGAAATTGAACTTGAATTTGGTGGCCTGCATTCGGCTTGAAATGGAATGAAATTGAATTTCAATTTGGTGGCCTACACACTGCTTGAAATGGAATGAAATTGAATTTGCATTTAATCGCCTGCAATCTGTTTAAAATGGTATGCAATTAATTTGAATTTGGTGGCTTGCACTCTACATGAAATGCTATGAAATTTAATTTGGTGGCCTGCACTCTGCTTGAAATTGTATGAAATTGAATTTGTTGGCCTGGACTCTGGTTGAAATGGTATGAAATGAATTTGAATTTGGTGGCCTGCACTCAGCTTGAGATGCTACGAAATTGAATTTGGTGGCCTGCAGTCTGCTTGAATTGCTATGAAATGAATTTGAATTTGGTGGCCTGCACTCGGCTTGAAATCGTGTGAAATTGAATTTGGTGGCCTGCACGCTGCTTGAAATGCTATGAAATTGAATTTGGTGGATTGCACTCTGCTAGAAATGCTATGAAATTGAATTTAGTGGCCTTCACTCAGCCTAAAATGGTAGGAAATGAATTTGAATTTGATGGCCTGCACTCTCCTTGAAATGGAATGAAATGAATTTGAATTTGGTGCCCTGCACTCTGCTTAAAATGGTATGAAATTGAATTTGGTGGCCTGCACTCTGCCTAAAATGCTATGAAATGAAATTGAATTTGATGGCCTGCACTCTCCTTGAAATGGAATGAAATGAATTTGAATTTGGTGCCCTGCACTCTGCTTGAAATGGTATGAAATTGAATTTAGTGGCCTGCACTCTGCTGGAAATGCTATATAATGAATTTAGTGGCCTGCACTCTGCTGGAAATGCTATGAAATTAATTTGAAATTGGTGGCTTGCACTCTGGTTGAAATGGTATGAATTTGTATTCTGTGGCCTGCACTCTGCTTGTAATGCTATTAAATGAATTTGAATTTAATGGCCTGTACTCTGTTTGAAATTGTTGAAATTGAATTTGTTGGCCTGTACTCTGTTTGAAATGGTATGAAATGAATTTGAATTTGGCGGCCTGCACTCTGCTTGAAATGCAATGAAATTGAATTTGAATTTGGTGGCCTGCACTCTGCTTGAAATGGTATGAAATTGAATTTGGTGGCCTGCATTCTGCCAAGAATGTTATGAAATGACTTTGAATGTGATAACCTGCACTCTGCTGGAAATTGAATGAAATTGAATTAGAATTTAGTGGCCCGCTTTCGGCTTATAATGGAATTAAATTGAATTTGCATTTGGTGGCCTGCACTCTGCTTGAAATGGAATAACATTGAATTTGAATTTGGTGGCCTACACTCTGCTTGAAATGGAATGAAATTGAATTTGCATTTGGTCGCCTGCAATCTGCTTAAAATGGTATGAAATGAATTTGAATTTGGTGGCTTGCACTCTACTTGAATTGCTAAGAAATTTAATTTGGTGGCCTGCACTCTGCTTGAAATGGTATGAAATTGAATTTAGTGGCCTGCACTCTGCTGGAAATGCTATATAATGAATTTAGTGGCCTGCACTCTGCTGAAAATGCTATGAAATTAATTTGAAATTGGTGGCCTGCACTCTGCTTGAAATGGTATGAAATTGAATTTAATGGCCTGCACTCTGCATGAAATGCTATGAAATGAATTTGAATTTGTTGGCCTATACTCTGTTTGAAATTGTTTGAAATTGAATTTGTTAGCCGGCACTCTGCTTGAAATGGTGTGATATTAAATTTGGTTGCCTGCACTCTGCTTGAGATGCTATGAAATTGAACATGGTGGCCTGGACTCTGGTTGAAGTGGTATGAAATGAATTTGAATTTGTGGCCTGCACTCTGCTTGAAATGCAATGAAATGAATTTGAATTTAGTGGCCTGAACTCTGCTGGAAATGCTATGAAATTAATTTGATATTGGTGGCCTGCACTCTGCTTCAAATGGTATGAAATTGAATTTAATGGCCTGCGCTCTGCTTGAAATGCTATGAAATGAATTTGAATTTGTTGGCCTGTACTCTGTTTGAAATTGTATGAGGTTGGATTTGTTGGCCTGGAATCTGCTTGAAATGCAACGAAATTGAAGTTGGTGGCCAGCACTCTGCTTGAAATGGTGCAAAATTTAATTTGGTTACCTGCACTCTGCTTGAAATGCTATGAAATTGAACATGGTGGCCTGGACTCTGGTTGAAGTGGTACGAAATGAATTTGAATTTGGGGGCCTGCACTCTGCTTGAAATGCAATGAAATGAATTTGAATTTAGTGGTCTGCACTCTGCTGGAAATACTATGAAATTAATTTGAAATTGGTGGCCTGCACTCTGCTTGAAATGCTATGAAATTGAATCTGGTGGCTTGCACTCTGTTTAAAATGCTATGAAATGAATTTGTATTTGGTGGCCTGCAGTCGGCTTGAAATGGTGTGAAACTGAATTTGTTGGCCTGCACGCTGCTTGAAATGATATGAAATTGATATTGGTGGACGACACTCAGCTTGAAATTCTATGAAATTGAATTTAGTGGCCTTCACTCAGCCTAAAATGCTAGGAAATGAATTTAAATTTGATGGCCCGCACTCTCCTTGAAATGGAATGAAATGAATTTGAATTTGGTGCCCTGCACTCTTCTTGAAATGCTATGAAATTGAAGTTGGTGGCCTGCACTCTGCTTCAAATGGTATGAAATGAATTTGAATTTGGTGGCCTGCACTCTGCTTGAAATGGTATGAAATTGAATTTGGTGGCCTGCACTCTGCCTAAAATGGTATGAAATGAATTTGAATTTGATAACCTGCACTCTGCTGGAAATGGAATGAAATTGAACTTGAATTTGGTGGTCTGCATTCGGCTTGAAATGGAATGAAATTGAATTTCAATTTGGTGGCCTACACTCTGCTTGAAATGGAATGAATTTGAATTTGCATTTAATCGCCTGCAATCTGTTTAAAATGGTATGCAATTAATTTGAATTTGGTGGCTTGCACTCTACATGAAATGCTATGAAATTTAATTTGGTGGCCTGCACTCTGCTTGAAATGGTATGAAATTGAATTTGGTTGCCTGCACTCTGCTTGAAATGGTATGAAATTGAATTTGGTGGCCCGCACTCTGCTTGAAATTGTATGAAATTGAATTTGTTGGCCTGGACTCTGGTTGAAATGGTATGAAATGAATTTGAATTTGGTGGCCTGCACTCTGCTTGAAATGCTATGAAATTGAATTTGGTGGCCTGCACTCTGCTTGAAATGCTATGAAAAGAATTTGAATTTGGTGGCCTGCACTCGGCTTGAAATGGTGTGATATTGAATTTGGTGGCCTGCACGCTGCTTGAAATGCTATGAAATTGAATTTGGTGGACGGCACTCTGCTTGAAATGCTATGAAATTGAATTTAGTGGCCTTCACTCAGCCTAAAATGCTAGGAAATGAATTTGAATTTGATGGACTGTACTCTCCTTGAAATGGAATGAAATTAATTTGAATTTGGTGCCCTGCACTCTGCTTGAAATGCTACGAAATTGAAGTTGGTGGCCTGCACTCTGCTTGAAATGGTATGAAATGAATTTGTATTTGTGGCCCGCACTCTCCTTGAAATGGAATGAAATGAATTTGAATTTGGTGCCCTGCACTCTGCTTGAAATGGTATGAAATGAATTTGAATTTGGTGGCCTGCACTCTGCTTGAAATGGTATGAAATTGAATTTGGTGGCCTGCACTCTGCCTAAAATAGTATGAAATGAATTTGAATTTGATAACCTGCACTCTGCTGGAAATGGAATGAAATTGAACTTGAATTTGGTGGCCTGCATTCGGCTTGAAATGGAATGAAATTGAATTTCAATTTGGTGGCCTACACACTGCTTGAAATGGAATGAAATTGAATTTGCATTTAATCGCCTGCAATCTGTTTAAAATGGTATGCAATTAATTTGAATTTGGTGGCTTGCACTCTACATGAAATGCTATGAAATTTAATTTGGTGGCCTGCACTCTGCTTGAAATTGTATGAAATTGAATTTGTTGGCCTGGACTCTGGTTGAAATGGTATGAAATGAATTTGAATTTGGTGGCCTGCACTCAGCTTGAGATGCTACGAAATTGAATTTGGTGGCCTGCAGTCTGCTTGAATTGCTATGAAATGAATTTGAATTTGGTGGCCTGCACTCGGCTTGAAATCGTGTGAAATTGAATTTGGTGGCCTGCACGCTGCTTGAAATGCTATGAAATTGAATTTGGTGGATTGCACTCTGCTAGAAATGCTATGAAATTGAATTTAGTGGCCTTCACTCAGCCTAAAATGGTAGGAAATGAATTTGAATTTGATGGCCTGCACTCTCCTTGAAATGGAATGAAATGAATTTGAATTTGGTGCCCTGCACTCTGCTTAAAATGGTATGAAATTGAATTTGGTGGCCTGCACTCTGCCTAAAATGCTATGAAATGAAATTGAATTTGATGGCCTGCACTCTCCTTGAAATGGAATGAAATGAATTTGAATTTGGTGCCCTGCACTCTGCTTGAAATGGTATGAAATTGAATTTAGTGGCCTGCACTCTGCTGGAAATGCTATATAATGAATTTAGTGGCCTGCACTCTGCTGGAAATGCTATGAAATTAATTTGAAATTGGTGGCTTGCACTCTGGTTGAAATGGTATGAATTTGTATTCTGTGGCCTGCACTCTGCTTGTAATGCTATTAAATGAATTTGAATTTAATGGCCTGTACTCTGTTTGAAATTGTTGAAATTGAATTTGTTGGCCTGTACTCTGTTTGAAATGGTATGAAATGAATTTGAATTTGGCGGCCTGCACTCTGCTTGAAATGCAATGAAATTGAATTTGAATTTGGTGGCCTGCACTCTGCTTGAAATGGTATGAAATTGAATTTGGTGGCCTGCATTCTGCCAGGAATGTTATGAAATGACTTTGAATGTGATAACCTGCACTCTGCTGGAAATTGAATGAAATTGAATTAGAATTTAGTGGCCCGCTTTCGGCTTATAATGGAATTAAATTGAATTTGCATTTGGTGGCCTGCACTCTGCTTGAAATGGAATAACATTGAATT
Organism: Raja brachyura; assembly: GCA_963514005.1. The sequence continues at coordinate 42,384,297 of OY740789.1, read as the reverse complement.
TGAATTTGGTGGCCTACACTCTGCTTGAAATGGAATGAAATTGAATTTGCATTTGGTCGCCTGCAATCTGCTTAAAATGGTATGAAATGAATTTGAATTTGGTGGCTTGCACTCTACTTGAATTGCTAAGAAATTTAATTTGGTGGCCTGCACTCTGCTTGAAATGGTATGAAATTGAATTTAGTGGCCTGCACTCTGCTGGAAATGCTATATAATGAATTTAGTGGCCTGCACTCTGCTGAAAATGCTATGAAATTAATTTGAAATTGGTGGCCTGCACTCTGCTTGAAATGGTATGAAATTGAATTTAATGGCCTGCACTCTGCATGAAATGCTATGAAATGAATTTGAATTTGTTGGCCTATACTCTGTTTGAAATTGTTTGAAATTGAATTTGTTAGCCGGCACTCTGCTTGAAATGGTGTGATATTAAATTTGGTTGCCTGCACTCTGCTTGAGATGCTATGAAATTGAACATGGTGGCCTGGACTCTGGTTGAAGTGGTATGAAATGAATTTGAATTTGTGGCCTGCACTCTGCTTGAAATGCAATGAAATGAATTTGAATTTAGTGGCCTGAACTCTGCTGGAAATGCTATGAAATTAATTTGATATTGGTGGCCTGCACTCTGCTTCAAATGGTATGAAATTGAATTTAATGGCCTGCGCTCTGCTTGAAATGCTATGAAATGAATTTGAATTTGTTGGCCTGTACTCTGTTTGAAATTGTATGAGGTTGGATTTGTTGGCCTGGAATCTGCTTGAAATGCAACGAAATTGAAGTTGGTGGCCAGCACTCTGCTTGAAATGGTGCAAAATTTAATTTGGTTACCTGCACTCTGCTTGAAATGCTATGAAATTGAACATGGTGGCCTGGACTCTGGTTGAAGTGGTACGAAATGAATTTGAATTTGGGGGCCTGCACTCTGCTTGAAATGCAATGAAATGAATTTGAATTTAGTGGTCTGCACTCTGCTGGAAATACTATGAAATTAATTTGAAATTGGTGGCCTGCACTCTGCTTGAAATGCTATGAAATTGAATCTGGTGGCTTGCACTCTGTTTAAAATGCTATGAAATGAATTTGTATTTGGTGGCCTGCAGTCGGCTTGAAATGGTGTGAAACTGAATTTGTTGGCCTGCACGCTGCTTGAAATGATATGAAATTGATATTGGTGGACGACACTCAGCTTGAAATTCTATGAAATTGAATTTAGTGGCCTTCACTCAGCCTAAAATGCTAGGAAATGAATTTAAATTTGATGGCCCGCACTCTCCTTGAAATGGAATGAAATGAATTTGAATTTGGTGCCCTGCACTCTTCTTGAAATGCTATGAAATTGAAGTTGGTGGCCTGCACTCTGCTTCAAATGGTATGAAATGAATTTGAATTTGGTGGCCTGCACTCTGCTTGAAATGGTATGAAATTGAATTTGGTGGCCTGCACTCTGCCTAAAATGGTATGAAATGAATTTGAATTTGATAACCTGCACTCTGCTGGAAATGGAATGAAATTGAACTTGAATTTGGTGGTCTGCATTCGGCTTGAAATGGAATGAAATTGAATTTCAATTTGGTGGCCTACACTCTGCTTGAAATGGAATGAATTTGAATTTGCATTTAATCGCCTGCAATCTGTTTAAAATGGTATGCAATTAATTTGAATTTGGTGGCTTGCACTCTACATGAAATGCTATGAAATTTAATTTGGTGGCCTGCACTCTGCTTGAAATGGTATGAAATTGAATTTGGTTGCCTGCACTCTGCTTGAAATGGTATGAAATTGAATTTGGTGGCCCGCACTCTGCTTGAAATTGTATGAAATTGAATTTGTTGGCCTGGAGTCTGGTTGAAATGGTATGAAATGAATTTGAATTTGGTGGCGTGCACTCAGCTTGAAATGCTATGAAATTGAATCTGGTGGCCTGCACTCTGCTTGAAATGCTATGCAAAGAATTTGAATTTGGTGGCCTGCACTCAGCTTGAAATGGTGTGAAATTGAATTTGGTGGCCTGCACGATGCTTGAAATGCTATGAAATTGAATTTGGTGGATTGCACTCTGCTTGAAATGCTATGAAATTGAATTTAGTGGCCTTCACTCAGCCTAAAATGCTAGGAAATGAATTTGAATTTGATGGCCTTCACTCTCCTTGAAATGGAATGAAATGAATTTGAATTTGGTGCCCTGCACTCTGCTTGAAATGCTACGAAATTGAAGTTGGTGGCCTGCACTCAGCTTGAAATGGTACAAAATGAATTTGAATTTGGTGGCCTGCACTCTGCTTGAAATGGTATGAACTTGAATTTGGTGGCCTGCACTCTGCTTGAAATGAAATGAAATTCAATTTAGTGGCCTGCACTCTGCTGGAAATGCTATGAAATTAATTTGAAATTGGTGGCCTGCACTCTGGTTGAAATGGTATGAATTTGAATTCTGTGGCCTGCACTCTGCTTGTAATGCTATTAAATGAATTTGAATTTAATGGCCTGTACTCTGTTTGAAATTGTTGAAATTGAATTTGTTGGCCCGTACTCTGTTTGAAATGGTATGAAATGAATTTGAATTTGGCGGCCTGCACTCTGCTTGAAATGCAATGAAATTGAATTTGAATTTGGTGGCCTGCACTCCGCTTGAAATGGTATGAAATTGAATTTGGTGGCCTGCATTCTGCCAAGAATGTTATGAAATGACTTTGAATGTGATAACCTGCACTCTGCTGGAAATTGAATGAAATTGAATTAGAATTTAGTGGCCCGCATTCGGCTTATAATGGACTGAAATTGAATTTGCATTTGGTGGCCTGCACTCTGCTTGAAATGGAATAACATTGAATTTGAATTTGGTGGCCTACACTCTGCTTGAAATGGAATGAAATTGAATTTGCATTTGGTCGCCTGCAATCTGCTTAAAATGGTATGAAATGAATTTGAATTTGGTGGCTTGCACTCTACTTGAATTGCTATGAAATTTAATTTGGTGGCCTGCACTCTACTTGAAATGGTATGAAATTGAATTTGATTGCCTACACTCTGCTTGAAATGCTATGAATTTGTATTTGGTGGCCTTGACTCTGCTTGAAATGGCATGAAATAATTTGAATTTAGTGGGCTGCACTCTGCTGGAAATGCTATGAAATTAATTTGAAATTGGTGGCCGGCATTCTGCTTGAAATGGTGTGATATTAAATTTGGTTGCCTGCACTCTGCTTGAGATGCTATGAAATTGAACATGGTGGCCTGGACTCTGGTTGAAGTGGTATGAAATGAATTTGAATTTGTGGCCTGCACTCTGCTTGAAATGCAATGAAATCAATTTGAATTTAGTGGCCTGCACTCTGCTGGAAATGCTATGAAATTAATTTGAAATTGGTGGCCTGCACTCTGCTTCAAATGGTATGAAATTGAATTTAATGGCCTGCGCTCTGCTTGAAATGCTATGAAATGAATTTGAATTTGTTGGCCTGTACTCGGTTTGAAATTGTATGAGGTTGGATTTGTTGGCATGGAATCTGCTTGAAATGCAACGAAATTGAAGTTGGTGGCCAGCACTCTGCTTGAAATGGTGCAAAATTCAATTTGGTTACCTGCACTCTGCTTGAAATGCTATGAAATTGAACATGGTGGCCTGGACTCTGGTTGAAGTGGTATGAAATGAATTTGACCTTGTGGCCTGCACTCTGCTTCAAATGGTATGAAATTGAATTTAATGGCCTGCGCTCTGCTTGAAATGCTATGAAATGAATTTGAATTTGTTGGCCTGTACTCTGTTTGAAATTGTATGAGGTTGGATTTGTTGGCCTGGAATCTGCTTGAAATGCAACAAAATTGAAGTTGGTGGCCAGCACTCTGCTTGAAATGGTGCAAAATTCAATTTGGTTACCTGCACTCTGCTTGAAATGCTATGAAATTGAACATGGTGGCCTGGACTCTGGTTGAAGTGGTATGAAATGAATTTGAATTTGGGGGCCTGCACTCTGCTTGAAATGCAATGAAATGAATTTGAATTTAGTGGTCTGCACTCTGCTGGAAATACTATGAAATGAATTTGAAATTGGTGGCCTGCACTCTGCTTGAAATGCTATGAAATTGAATTTGGTGGCCTGCACGCTGCTTGAAATGATATGCAATTGATATTGGAGGACGACACTCTGCTTGAAATGCTATGAAATTGAATTTAGTGGCCTTCACTCAGCCTAAAATGCTAGGAAATGAATTTAAATTTGGTTGCCTGCACTCTGCTTGAAATGGTATGAAATTGAATTTGGTGCCCTGCACTCTGCTTGAAATTGTATGAAATTGAATTTGTTGGCCTGGAGTCTGGTTGAAATGGTATGAAATGAATTTGAATTTGGTGGCGTGCACTCAGCTTGAAATGCTATGAAATTGAATCTGGTGGCCTGCACTCTGCTTGAAATGCTATGCAAAGAATTTGAATTTGGTGGCCTGCACTCAGCTTGAAATGGTGTGAAATTGAATTTGGTGGCCTGCACGATGCTTGAAATGCTATGAAATTGAATTTGGTGGATTGCACTCTGCTTGAAATGCTATGAAATTGAATTTAGTGGCCTTCACTCAGCCTAAAATGCTAGGAAATGAATTTGAATTTGATGGCCTTCACTCTCCTTGAAATGGAATGAAATGAATTTGAATTTGGTGCCCTGCACTCTGCTTGAAATGCTACGAAATTGAAGTTGGTGGCCTGCACTCAGCTTGAAATGGTACAAAATGAATTTGAATTTGGTGGCCTGCACTCTGCTTGAAATGGTATGAACTTGAATTTGGTGGCCTGCACTCTGCTTGAAATGAAATGAAATTCAATTTAGTGGCCTGCACTCTGCTGGAAATGCTATGAAATTAATTTGAAATTGGTGGCCTGCACTCTGGTTGAAATGGTATGAATTTGAATTCTGTGGCCTGCACTCTGCTTGTAATGCTATTAAATGAATTTGAATTTAATGGCCTGTACTCTGTTTGAAATTGTTGAAATTGAATTTGTTGGCCCGTACTCTGTTTGAAATGGTATGAAATGAATTTGAATTTGGCGGCCTGCACTCTGCTTGAAATGCAATGAAATTGAATTTGAATTTGGTGGCCTGCACTCCGCTTGAAATGGTATGAAATTGAATTTGGTGGCCTGCATTCTGCCAAGAATGTTATGAAATGACTTTGAATGTGATAACCTGCACTCTGCTGGAAATTGAATGAAATTGAATTAGAATTTAGTGGCCCGCATTCGGCTTATAATGGACTGAAATTGAATTTGCATTTGGTGGCCTGCACTCTGCTTGAAATGGAATAACATTGAATTTGAATTTGGTGGCCTACACTCTGCTTGAAATGGAATGAAATTGAATTTGCATTTGGTCGCCTGCAATCTGCTTAAAATGGTATGAAATGAATTTGAATTTGGTGGCTTGCACTCTACTTGAATTGCTATGAAATTTAATTTGGTGGCCTGCACTCTACTTGAAATGGTATGAAATTGAATTTGATTGCCTACACTCTGCTTGAAATGCTATGAATTTGTATTTGGTGGCCTTGACTCTGCTTGAAATGGCATGAAATAATTTGAATTTAGTGGGCTGCACTCTGCTGGAAATGCTATGAAATTAATTTGAAATTGGTGGCCGGCATTCTGCTTGAAATGGTGTGATATTAAATTTGGTTGCCTGCACTCTGCTTGAGATGCTATGAAATTGAACATGGTGGCCTGGACTCTGGTTGAAGTGGTATGAAATGAATTTGAATTTGTGGCCTGCACTCTGCTTGAAATGCAATGAAATCAATTTGAATTTAGTGGCCTGCACTCTGCTGGAAATGCTATGAAATTAATTTGAAATTGGTGGCCTGCACTCTGCTTCAAATGGTATGAAATTGAATTTAATGGCCTGCGCTCTGCTTGAAATGCTATGAAATGAATTTGAATTTGTTGGCCTGTACTCGGTTTGAAATTGTATGAGGTTGGATTTGTTGGCATGGAATCTGCTTGAAATGCAACGAAATTGAAGTTGGTGGCCAGCACTCTGCTTGAAATGGTGCAAAATTCAATTTGGTTACCTGCACTCTGCTTGAAATGCTATGAAATTGAACATGGTGGCCTGGACTCTGGTTGAAGTGGTATGAAATGAATTTGACCTTGTGGCCTGCACTCTGCTTCAAATGGTATGAAATTGAATTTAATGGCCTGCGCTCTGCTTGAAATGCTATGAAATGAATTTGAATTTGTTGGCCTGTACTCTGTTTGAAATTGTATGAGGTTGGATTTGTTGGCCTGGAATCTGCTTGAAATGCAACAAAATTGAAGTTGGTGGCCAGCACTCTGCTTGAAATGGTGCAAAATTCAATTTGGTTACCTGCACTCTGCTTGAAATGCTATGAAATTGAACATGGTGGCCTGGACTCTGGTTGAAGTGGTATGAAATGAATTTGAATTTGGGGGCCTGCACTCTGCTTGAAATGCAATGAAATGAATTTGAATTTAGTGGTCTGCACTCTGCTGGAAATACTATGAAATGAATTTGAAATTGGTGGCCTGCACTCTGCTTGAAATGCTATGAAATTGAATTTGGTGGCCTGCACGCTGCTTGAAATGATATGCAATTGATATTGGAGGACGACACTCTGCTTGAAATGCTATGAAATTGAATTTAGTGGCCTTCACTCAGCCTAAAATGCTAGGAAATGAATTTAAATTTGATGGCCCGCACTCTCCTTGAAATGGAATGAAATGAATTTGAATTTGGTGCCCTGCACTCTTCTTGAAATGCTATGAAATTGAAGTTGGTGGCCTGCACTCTGCTTCAAATGGTATGAAATGAATTTCAATTTGGTGGCCTACACTCTGCTTGAAATGGAATGAATTTGAATTTGCATTTAATCGTCTGCAATCTGTTTAAAATGGTACGCAATTAATTTGAATTTGGTTTCTTGCACTCTTCATGAAATGCTATGAAATTTAATTTGGTGGCCTGCACTCTGCTTGAAATGGTATGAAATTGAATTTGGTTGCCTGCACTCTGCTTGAAATGGTATGACATTGAATTTGGTGGCCCGCACTCTGCTTGAAATTGTATGAAATTGAATTTGTTGGCCTGGACTCTGGTTGAAATGGTATGAAATGAATTTGAATTTGGTGGCGTGCAGTCAGCTTGAAATGCTATGAAATTGAATTTGGTGGCCTGCACTCTGCTTGAAATGCTATGAAAAGAATTTGAATTTGGTGGCCTGCACTCGGCTTGAAATGGTGTGAAATTGAATTTGGTGGCCTGCACGCTGCTTGAAATGCTATGAAATTGAATTTGGTGGATTGCACTCTGCTTGAAATGCTATGAAATTGAATTTAGTGGCCTTCACTCAGCCTAAAATGCTAGGAAATGAATTTGAATTTGATGGCCTTCACTCTCCTTGAAATGGAATGAAATGAATTTGAATTTGGTGCCCTGCACTCTGCTTGCAATGCTACGAAATTCAAGTTGGTGGCGTGCACTCTGCTTGAAATGGTACGAAATGAATTTGAATTTGGTGGCCTGCACTCTGCTTGAAATGGTATGAACTTGAATTTGGTGGCCTGCACTCTGCTTGAAATGAAATGAAATTCAATTTAGTGGCCTGCACTCTGCTGGAAATGGTATGAAATTAATTTGAAATTGGTGGCCGGCATTCTGCTTGAAATGGTGTGATATTAAATTTGGTTGCCTGCACTCTGCTTGAGATGCTATGAAATTGAACATGGTGGCCTGGACTCTGGTTGAAGTGGTATGAAATGAATTTGAATTTGTGGCCTGCACTCTGCTTGAAATGCAATGAAATCAATTTGAATTTAGTGGCCTGCACTCTGCTGGAAATGCTATGAAATTAATTTGAAATTGGTGGCCTGCACTCTGCTTCAAATGGTATGAAATTGAATTTAATGGCCTGCGCTCTGCTTGAAATGCTATGAAATGAATTTGAATTTGTTGGCCTGTACTCGGTTTGAAATTGTATGAGGTTGGATTTGTTGGCATGGAATCTGCTTGAAATGCAACGAAATTGAAGTTGGTGGCCAGCACTCTGCTTGAAATGGTGCAAAATTCAATTTGGTTACCTGCACTCTGCTTGAAATGCTATGAAATTGAACATGGTGGCCTGGACTCTGGTTGAAGTGGTATGAAATGAATTTGACCTTGTGGCCTGCACTCTGCTTCAAATGGTATGAAATTGAATTTAATGGCCTGCGCTCTGCTTGAAATGCTATGAAATGAATTTGAATTTGTTGGCCTGTACTCTGTTTGAAATTGTATGAGGTTGGATTTGTTGGCCTGGAATCTGCTTGAAATGCAACAAAATTGAAGTTGGTGGCCAGCACTCTGCTTGAAATGGTGCAAAATTCAATTTGGTTACCTGCACTCTGCTTGAAATGCTATGAAATTGAACATGGTGGCCTGGACTCTGGTTGAAGTGGTATGAAATGAATTTGAATTTGGGGGCCTGCACTCTGCTTGAAATGCAATGAAATGAATTTGAATTTAGTGGTCTGCACTCTGCTGGAAATACTATGAAATGAATTTGAAATTGGTGGCCTGCACTCTGCTTGAAATGCTATGAAATTGAATTTGGTGGCCTGCACGCTGCTTGAAATGATATGCAATTGATATTGGAGGACGACACTCTGCTTGAAATGCTATGAAATTGAATTTAGTGGCCTTCACTCAGCCTAAAATGCTAGGAAATGAATTTAAATTTGATGGCCCGCACTCTCCTTGAAATGGAATGAAATGAATTTGAATTTGGTGCCCTGCACTCTTCTTGAAATGCTATGAAATTGAAGTTGGTGGCCTGCACTCTGCTTCAAATGGTATGAAATGAATTTCAATTTGGTGGCCTACACTCTGCTTGAAATGGAATGAATTTGAATTTGCATTTAATCGTCTGCAATCTGTTTAAAATGGTACGCAATTAATTTGAATTTGGTTTCTTGCACTCTTCATGAAATGCTATGAAATTTAATTTGGTGGCCTGCACTCTGCTTGAAATGGTATGAAATTGAATTTGGTTGCCTGCACTCTGCTTGAAATGGTATGACATTGAATTTGGTGGCCCGCACTCTGCTTGAAATTGTATGAAATTGAATTTGTTGGCCTGGACTCTGGTTGAAATGGTATGAAATGAATTTGAATTTGGTGGCGTGCAGTCAGCTTGAAATGCTATGAAATTGAATTTGGTGGCCTGCACTCTGCTTGAAATGCTATGAAAAGAATTTGAATTTGGTGGCCTGCACTCGGCTTGAAATGGTGTGAAATTGAATTTGGTGGCCTGCACGCTGCTTGAAATGCTATGAAATTGAATTTGGTGGATTGCACTCTGCTTGAAATGCTATGAAATTGAATTTAGTGGCCTTCACTCAGCCTAAAATGCTAGGAAATGAATTTGAATTTGATGGCCTTCACTCTCCTTGAAATGGAATGAAATGAATTTGAATTTGGTGCCCTGCACTCTGCTTGCAATGCTACGAAATTCAAGTTGGTGGCGTGCACTCTGCTTGAAATGGTACGAAATGAATTTGAATTTGGTGGCCTGCACTCTGCTTGAAATGGTATGAACTTGAATTTGGTGGCCTGCACTCTGCTTGAAATGAAATGAAATTCAATTTAGTGGCCTGCACTCTGCTGGAAATGGTATGAAATTAATTTGAAATTGGTGGCCGGCATTCTGCTTGAAATGGTGTGATATTAAATTTGGTTGCCTGCACTCTGCTTGAGATGCTATGAAATTGAACATGGTGGCCTGGACTCTGGTTGAAGTGGTATGAAATGAATTTGAATTTGTGGCCTGCACTCTGCTTGAAATGCAATGAAATGAATTTGAATTTAGTGGCCTGCACTCTGCTGGAAATGCTATGAAATTAATTTGAAATTGGTGGCCTGCACTCTGCTTCAAATGGTATGAAATTGAATTTAATGGCCTGCGCTCTGCTTGAAATGCTATGAAATGAATTTGAATTTGTTGGCCTGTACTCGGTTTGAAATTGTTTGAGGTTGGATTTGTTGGCCTGGAATCTGCTTGAAATGCAACGAAATTGAAGTTGGTGGCCAGCACTCTGCTTTAAATGGTGCAAAATTCAATTTGGTTACCTGCACTCTGCTTGAAATGCTATGAAATTGAACATGGTGGCCTGGACTCTGGTTGAAGTGGTATGAAATGAATTTGACTTTGTGGCCTGCACTCTGCTTCAAATGGTATGAAATTGAATTTAATGGCCTGTGCCCTGCTTGAAATGCTATGAAATGAATTTGAATTTGTTGGCCTGTACTCTGTTTGAAATTGTATGAGGTTGGATTTGTTGGCCTGGAATCTGCTTGAAATGCAACGAAATTGAAGTTGGTGGCCAGCACTCTGCTTGAAATGGTGCAAAATTTAATTTGGTTACCTGCACTCTGCTAGAAATGCTATGAAATTGAACATGGTGGCCTGGACTCTGGTTGAAGTGGTATGAAATGAATTTGAATTTGGGGGCTGCACTCTGCTTGAAATGCAATGAAATGAATTTGAATTTAGTGGTCTGCACTCTGCTGAAAATACTATGAAATGAATTTGAAATTGGTGGCCTGCACTCTGCTTGAAATGCTATGAAATTGAATTTGGTGGCCTGCACGCTGCTTGAAATGATATGAAATTGATATTGGTGGACGACACTCTGCTTGAAATGCTATGAAATTGAATTTAGTGGCCTTCACTCAGCCTAAAATGCTAGGAAATGAATTTAAATTTGATGGCCCGCACTCTCCTTGAAATGGAATGAAATGAATTTGAATTTGGTGCCCTGCACTCTTCTTGAAATGCTATGAAATTGAAGTTGGTGGCCTGCACTCTGCTTGAAATGAAATGAAATTCAATTTAGTGGCCTGCACTCTGCTGGAAATGGTATGAAATTAATTTGAAATTGGTGGCCGGCATTCTGCTTGAAATGGAATGAATTTGAATTTGCATTTAATCGTCTGCAATCTGTTTAAAATGGTACGCAATTAATTTGAATTTGGTTTCTTGCACTCTTCATGAAATGCTATGAAATTTAATTTGGTGGCCTGCACTCTGCTTGAAATGCTATGAAATTGAATTTGGTTGCCTGCACTCTGCTTGAAATGGTATGAAATTGAATTTGGTGGCCCGCACTCTGCTTGAAATTGTATGAAATTGAATTTGTTGGCCTGGACTCTGGTTGAAATGGTATGAAATGAATTTGAATTTGGTGGCGTGCAGTCAGCTTGAAATGCTATGAAATTGAATTTGGTGGCCTGCACTCTGCTTGAAATGCTATGAAAAGAATTTGAATTTGGTGGCCTGCACTCGGCTTGAAATGGTGTGAAATTGAATTTGGTGGCCTGCACGCTGCTTGAAATGAAATGAAATTCAATTTAGTGGCCTGCACTCAGCCTAAAATGCTAGGAAATGAATTTGAATTTGATGGCCTTCACTCTCCTTGAAATGGAATGAAATGAATTTGAATTTGGTGCCCTGCACTCTGCTTGAAATGCTACGAAATTGAAGTTGGTGGCCTGCACTCAGCTTGAAATGGTACAAAATGAATTTGAATTTGGTGGCCTGCACTCTGCTTGAAATGGTATGAACTTGAATTTGGTGGCCTGCACTCTGCTTGAAATGAAATGAAATTCAATTTAGTGGCCTGCACTCTGCTGGAAAAGCTATGAAATTAATTTGAAATTGGTGGCCTGCACTCTGGTTGAAATGGTATGAATTTGAATTCTGTGGCCTGCACTCTGCTTGTAATGCTATTAAATGAATTTGAATTTAATGGCCTGTACTCTGTTTGAAATTGTTGAAATTGAATTTGTTGGCCTGTACTCTGTTTGAAATGGTATGAAATGAATTTGAATTTGGTGGCCTGCACTCTGCTTGAAATGCAATGAAATTGAATTTGAATTTGGTGGCCTGCACTCTGCTTGAAATGGTATGAAATTGAATTTGGTGGCCTGCATTCTGCCAAGAATGTTATGAAATGACTTTGAATGTGATAACCTGCACTCTGCTGGAAATTGAATGAAATTGAATTAGAATTTAGTGGCCCGCATTCGGCTTATAATGGAATGAAATTGAATTTGCATTTGGTGGCCTGCACTCTGCTTGAAATTGAATGAAATTGAATTTGCATTTGGTCGCCTGCAATCTGCTTAAAATGGTATGAAATGAATTTGAATTTGGTGGCTTGCACTCTACTTGAATTGCTAAGAAATTTAATTTGGTGGCCTGCACTCTGTTTGAAATTGTTTGAAATTGAATTTGTTAGCCTGGACTCTGGTTGAAATGGAATGAAATATATTTCAATTTGGTGCCCTGCACTCTGCTTGAAATGCAATGAAATGAATTTGAATTTAGTGGCCTGCACTCTGCTGGAAATGCTATGAAATTAATTTGAAATTGGTGGCCGGCACTCTGCTTGAAATGGTGTGATATTAAATTTGGTTGCCTGCACTCTGCTTGAGATGCTATGAAATTGAACATGGTGGCCTGGACTCTGGTTGAAGTGGTATGAAATGAATTTGAATTTGTGGCCTGCACTCTGCTTGAAATGCAATGAAATGAATTGGAATTTAGTGGCCTGAACTCTGCTGGAAATGCTATGAAATTAATTTGAAATTGGTGGCCTGCACTCTGGTTGAAATGGTATGAATTTGAATTCTGTGGCCTGCACTCTGCTTGTAATGCTATTAAATGAATTTGAATTTAATGGCCTGTACTCTGTTTGAAATTGTTGAAATTGAATTTGTTGGCCCGTACTCTGTTTGAAATGGTATGAAATGAATTTGAATTTGGCGGCCTGCACTCTGCTTGAAATGCAATGAAATTGAATTTGAATTTGGTGGCCTGCACTCTGCTTGAAATGGTATGAAATTGAATTTGGTGGCCTGCATTCTGCCAAGAATGTTATGAAATGACTTTGAATGTGATAACCTGCACTCTGCTGGAAATTGAATGAAATTGAATTAGAATTTAGTGGGCCGCATTCGGCTTATAATGGAATGAAATTGAATTTGCATTTGGTGGCCTGCACTCTGCTTGAAATTGAATGAAATTGAATTTGCATTTGGTCGCCTGCAATCTGCTTAAAATGGTATGAAATGAATTTGAATTTGGTGGCTTGCACTCTACTTGAATTGCTAAGAAATTTAATTTGGTGGCCTGCACTCTGTTTGAAATTGTTTGAAATTGAATTTGTTAGCCTGGACTCTGGTTGAAATGGAATGAAATATATTTCAATTTGGTGCCCTGCACTCTGCTTGAAATGCAATGAAATGAATTTGAATTTAGTGGCCTGCACTCTGCTGGAAATGCTATGAAATTAATTTGAAATTGGTGGCCGGCACTCTGCTTGAAATGGTGTGATATTAAATTTGGTTGCCTGCACTCTGCTTGAGATGCTATGAAATTGAACATGGTGGCCTGGACTCTGGTTGAAGTGGTATGAAATGAATTTGAATTTGTGGCCTGCACTCTGCTTGAAATGCAATGAAATGAATTGGAATTTAGTGGCCTGAACTCTGCTGGAAATGCTATGAAATTAATTTGAAATTGGTGGCCTGCACTCTGGTTGAAATGGTATGAATTTGAATTCTGTGGCCTGCACTCTGCTTGTAATGCTATTAAATGAATTTGAATTTAATGGCCTGTACTCTGTTTGAAATTGTTGAAATTGAATTTGTTGGCCCGTACTCTGTTTGAAATGGTATGAAATGAATTTGAATTTGGCGGCCTGCACTCTGCTTGAAATGCAATGAAATTGAATTTGAATTTGGTGGCCTGCACTCCGCTTGAAGTGGTATGAAATTGAATTTGGTGGCCTGCATTCTGCCAAGAATGTTATGAAATGACTTTGAATGTGATAACCTGCACTCTGCTGGAAATTGAATGAAATTGAATTAGAATTTAGTGGCCCGCATTCGGCTTATAATGGACTGAAATTGAATTTGCATTTGGTGGCCTGCACTCTGCTTGAAATGGAATAACATTGAATTTGAATTTGGTGGCCTACACTCTGCTTGAAATGGAATGAAATTGAATTTGCATTTGGTCGCCTGCAATCTGCTTAAAATGGTATGAAATGAATTTGAATTTGGTGGCTTGCACTCTACTTGAATTGCTATGAAATTTAATTTGGTGGCCTGCACTCTACTTGAAATGGTATGAAATTGAATTTGATTGCCTACACTCTGCTTGAAATGCTATGAATTTGTATTTGGTGGCCTTGACTCTGCTTGAAATGGCATGAAATAATTTGAATTTAGTGGGCTGCACTCTGCTGGAAATGCTATGAAATTAATTTGAAATTGGTGGCCGGCATTCTGCTTGAAATGGTGTGATATTAAATTTGGTTGCCTGCACTCTGCTTGAGATGCTATGAAATTGAACATGGTGGCCTGGACTCTGGTTGAAGTGGTATGAAATGAATTTGAATTTGTGGCCTGCACTCTGCTTGAAATGCAATGAAATCAATTTGAATTTAGTGGCCTGCACTCTGCTGGAAATGCTATGAAATTAATTTGAAATTGGTGGCCTGCACTCTGCTTCAAATGGTATGAAATTGAATTTAATGGCCTGCGCTCTGCTTGAAATGCTATGAAATGAATTTGAATTTGTTGGCCTGTACTCGGTTTGAAATTGTATGAGGTTGGATTTGTTGGCATGGAATCTGCTTGAAATGCAACGAAATTGAAGTTGGTGGCCAGCACTCTGCTTGAAATGGTGCAAAATTCAATTTGGTTACCTGCACTCTGCTTGAAATGCTATGAAATTGAACATGGTGGCCTGGACTCTGGTTGAAGTGGTATGAAATGAATTTGACTTTGTGGCCTGCACTCTGCTTCAAATGGTATGAAATTGAATTTAATGGCCTGCGCTCTGCTTGAAATGCTATGAAATGAATTTGAATTTGTTGGCCTGTACTCTGTTTGAAATTGTATGAGGTTGGATTTGTTGGCCTGGAATCTGCTTGAAATGCAACGAAATTGAAGTTGGTGGCCAGCACTCTGCTTGAAATGGTGCAAAATTTAATTTGGTTACCTGCACTCTGCTTGAAATGCTATGAAATTGAACATGGTGGCCTGGACTCTGGTTGAAGTGGTATGAAATGAATTTGAATTTGGGGGCCTGCACTCTGCTTGAAATGCAATGAAATGAATTTGAATTTAGTGGTCTGCACTCTGCTGGAAATACTATGAAATGAATTTGAAATTGGTGGCCTGCACTCTGCTTGAAATGCTATGAAATTGAATTTGGTGGCCTGCACGCTGCTTGAAATGATATGCAATTGATATTGGAGGACGACACACTGCTTGAAATGCTATGAAATTGAATTTAGTGGCCTTCACTCAGCCTAAAATGCTAGGAAATGAATTTAAATTTGATGGCCCGCACTCTCCTTGAAATGGAATGAAATGAATTTGAATTTGGTGCCCTGCACTCTTCTTGAAATGCTATGAAATTGAAGTTGGTGGCCTGCACTCTGCTTCAAATGGTATGAAATGAATTTCAATTTGGTGGCCTACACTCTGCTTGAAATGGAATGAATTTGAATTTGCATTTAATCGTCTGCAATCTGTTTAAAATGGTACGCAATTAATTTGAATTTGGTTTCTTGCACTCTTCATGAAATGCTATGAAATTTAATTTGGTGGCCTGCACTCTGCTTGAAATGGTATGAAATTGAATTTGGTTGCCTGCACTCTGCTTGAAATGGTATGACATTGAATTTGGTGGCCCGCACTCTGCTTGAAATTGTATGAAATTGAATTTGTTGGCCTGGACTCTGGTTGAAATGGTATGAAATGAATTTGAATTTGGTGGCGTGCAGTCAGCTTGAAATGCTATGAAATTGAATTTGGTGGCCTGCACTCTGCTTGAAATGCTATGAAAAGAATTTGAATTGGGTGGCCTGCACTCGGCTTGAAATGGTGTGAAATTGAATTTGGTGGCCTGCACGCTGCTTGAAATGCTATGAAATTGAATTTGGTGGATTGCACTCTGCTTGAAATGCTATGAAATTGAATTTAGTGGCCTTCACTCAGCCTAAAATGCTAGGAAATGAATTTGAATTTGATGGCCTTCACTCTCCTTGAAATGGAATGAAATGAATTTGAATTTGGTGCCCTGCACTCTGCTTGCAATGCTACGAAATTGAAGTTGGTGGCGTGCACTCTGCTTGAAATGGTACGAAATGAATTTGAATTTGGTGGCCTGCACTCTGCTTGAAATGGTATGAACTTGAATTTGGTGGCCTGCACTCTGCTTGAAATGAAATGAAATTCAATTTAGTGGCCTGCACTCTGCTGGAAATGGTATGAAATTAATTTGAAATTGGTGGCCGGCATTCTGCTTGAAATGGTGTGATATTAAATTTGGTTGCCTGCACTCTGCTTGAGATGCTATGAAATTGAACATGGTGGCCTGGACTCTGGTTGAAGTGGTATGAAATGAATTTGATTTTGTGGCCTGCACTCTGCTTGAAATGCAATGAAATGAATTTGAATTTAGTGGCCTGCACTCTGCTGGAAATGCTATGAAATTAATTTGAAATTGGTGGCCTGCACTCTGCTTCAAATGGTATGAAATTGAATTTAATGGCCTGCGCTCTGCTTGAAATGCTATGAAATGAATTTGAATTTGTTGGCCTGTACTCGGTTTGAAATTGTTTGAGGTTGGATTTGTTGGCCTGGAATCTGCTTGAAATGCAACGAAATTGAAGTTGGTGGCCAGCACTCTGCTTGAAATGGTGCAAAATTCAATTTGGTTACCTGCACTCTGCTTGAAATGCTATGAAATTGAACATGGTGGCCTGGACTCTGGTTGAAGTGGTATGAAATGAATTTGAATTTGTGGCCTGCACTCTGCTTGAAATGCAATGAAATGAATTTGAATTTAGTGGCCTGCACTCTGCTGGAAATGCTATGAAATTAATTTGAAATTGGTGGCCTGCACTCTGCTTGAAATGCTATGAAATTGAATCTGGTGGCCTGCACTCTGTTTAAAATGCTATGAAATGAATTTGTATTTGGTGGCCTGCACTCTGCTTGAAATGGAATGAAATTGAATTTGCATTTGGTCGCCTGCAATCTGCTTAAAATGGTATGAAATGAATTTGAATTTGGTGGCTTGCACTCTACTTGAATTGCTATGAAATTTAATTTGGTGGCCTGCACTCTGCTTGAAATGGTATGAAATTGAATTTGATTGCCTACACTCTGCTTGAAATGCTATGAATTTGGATTTGGTGGCCTGGACTCTGCTTGAAATGGCATGAAATAATTTGAATTTAGTGGCCTGCACTCTGCTGGAAATGCTATGAAATTAATTTGAAATTGGTGGCCGGCACTCTGCTTGAAATGGTGTGATATTAAATTTGGTTGCCTGCACTCTGCTAGAGATGCTATGAAATTGAACATGGTGGCCTGGACTCTGGTTGAAGTGGTATGAAATGAATTTGAATTTGTGGCCTGCACTCTGCTTGAAATGCAATGAAATGAATTTGAATTTAGTGGCCTGCACTCTGCTGGAAATGCTATCAAATTAATTTGAAATTGGCGGCCTGCACTCCGCTTGAAATGGTGTGATATTAAATTTGGTTGCCTGCACTCTGCTAGAGATGCTATGAAATTGAACATGGTGGCCTGGACTCTGGTTGAAGTGGTATGAAATGAATTTGAATTTGTGGCCTGCACTCTGCTTGAAATGCAATGAAATCAATTTGAATTTAGTGGCCTGCACTCTGCTGGAAATGCTATGAAATTAATTTGAAATTGGTGGCCTGCACTCTGCTTGAAATGCTATGAAATTGAATCTGGTGGCCTGCACTCTGTTTAAAATGCTATGAAATGAATTTGTATTTGGTGGCCTGCACTCTGCTTGAAATGGAATGAAATTGAATTTGCATTTGGTCGCCTGCAATCTGCTTAAAATGGTATGAAATGAATTTGAATTTGGTGGCTTGCACTCTACTTGAATTGCTATGAAATTTAATTTGGTGGCCTGCACTCTGCTTGAAATGGTATGAAATTGAATTTGATTGCCTACACTCTGCTTGAAATGCTATGAATTTGGATTTGGTGGCCTGGACTCTGCTTGAAATGGCATGAAATAATTTGAATTTAGTGGCCTGCACTCTGCTGGAAATGCTATGAAATTAATTTGAAATTGGTGGCCGGCACTCTGCTTGAAATGGTGTGATATTAAATTTGGTTGCCTGCACTCTGCTAGAGATGCTATGAAATTGAACATGGTGGCCTGGACTCTGGTTGAAGTGGTATGAAATGAATTTGAATTTGTGGCCTGCACTCTGCTTGAAATGCAATGAAATGGAATTTAATGGCCTGCGCTCTGCTTCAAATGCTATGAAATGAATTTGAATTTGTTGGGCTGTACTCTGTTTGAAATTGTATGAGGTTGGATTTGTTGGCCTGGAATCTGCTTGAAATGCAACAAAATTGAAGTTGGTGGCCAGCACTCTGCTTGAAATGGTGCAAAATTCAATTTGGTTACCTGCACTCTGCTTGAAATGCTATGAAATTGAACATGGTGGCCTGGACTCTGGTTGAAGTGGTATGAAATGAATTTGAATTTGGGGGCCTGCACTCTGCTTGAAATGCAATGAAATGAATTTGAATTTAGTGGTCTGCACTCTGCTGGAAATACTATGAAATGAATTTGAAATTGGTGGCCTGCACTCTGCTTGAAATGCTATGAAATGAATTTGAATTTGGTGGCCTGCAATCGGATTTAAATAGTATGAAATTGAATTTGGTAGCCTGCACGCTGCTTGAAATGCTATAAAATTGAATTTGGTGTCCTGCACTCTGCTTGAAATGCTATGAAATTGTATTTAGTGACTTTCACTCTGCCTAAAATAATAGGAAATTAATTTGAATTTGATGGCCTGCACTCTCCTTGAAATGGAATGAAATGAATTTGAATTTCGTGGCCATAACTCTGCTTGAATTGCTATGAAATTAATTTGAAATTGGTGTTCTGCACTGTGCTTGAAATAGTATGAAATTGAATTTGTTGGCCTGGACTCTGGTTGAAATGGTATGAAATGAATTTGAATTTGGTGGCCTGCAATCTGCTTGAAATGCAATGAAATGAATTTCAATTTGGTGGCCTGCCCTCCGCTTGAAATGCTATGAAATTGAAGTTGGTGGTGTGCACTATGCTTCAAATGCTATGAAATGAAATTGAGTTTGGCAGCCTGCACGCTGCTTGAAATGCTATGAAATGAATTTGAATTTGATGGCCTGCACTCTCCTTGAAATGCTATGAAATGAATTTAAAATTGATGGCCTGCACTCTGCTTGAAATGGTATGAAATTGAATTTGCTGGCCTGCACTCTGCTTGAATAGCTATGAAAATGAATGTAGTGGCCTGCACTCTGCTGGAAATGCTATGAAATTAATTTGAAATTGGTGTCCTGCGCTCTGCTTGAAATGGTATGAAATTGAATTTGTTGGCCTGGGCTCAGGTTGAAATGGTATGAAACGAATTTAAATTTGGTAGCCTGCAATCTGCTTGACATGCTATGAAATTGAATTTGGTGGCCTGCACTCTGCTTGAAATGCAATGAAATGAATTTGAATTTGGTGGCCTGCACTCGGCTTGAAATAGTATGAAATTGAATTTGGTAGCCTGCACGCTGCTTGAAATGCTATAAAATTGAATTTGGTGGCCTGCACTCTGCTTGAAATGCTATGAAATTGTATTTAGTGGCTTTCACTCTGCCTAAAATAATAGGAAATTAATTTGAATTTGATGGCCTGCACTCTCCTTGAAATGGAATGAAATGAATTTGAATTTCGTGGCCTGAACTCTGCTTGAATTGCTATGAACTTAATTTGAAATTGGTGTTCTGCACTGTGCTTGAAATGGTATGAAATTGAATTTGTTGGCCTGGACTCTGGTTGAAATGGTATGAAATGAATTTGAATTTGGTGGCCTGCAATCTGCTTGAAATGCAATGAAATTAATTTCAATTTGGTGGCCTGCTCTCCGCTTGAAATACTATGAAATTGAAGTTGGTGGTGTGCACTATGCTTCAAATGCTATGAAATGAAATTGAGTTTGGCAGCCTGCACGCTGCTTGAAATGCTATGAAATGGATTTGAATTTGATGGCCTGCACTGTCCATGAAATGCTATGAAATGAATTTAAAATTGATGGCCTGCACTCTGCTTGAAATGGTATGAAATTGAATTTGGTGGCCAGCACTCTGCTTGAATTGCTATGAAATTGAATTTAGTGGCCTGCACTGTGCTGAAAATGCTATGAAATGAAATTGAGTTTGGCGGCCTGCACTCTGCTTGAAATGCTATGAAATGAATTTGAATTTGATGGCCTACACTCTCCTTGAAATGGAATTAAATTAATTTGAATTTGGTGCCCTGCACTCTGCTTGAAATGCTATGACATTGAAGATGGTGGCCTGCACTCTGCTTGAAATGCTATGAAATGAATCTGAAATTGATGGCCTGCACTCTGCTTGAAATGGTATGAACTTGAATTTGGTGGCCTGCACTCTGCTTGAAATGGTATGAAATTGAATTTGATTGCCTACACTCTGCTTGAAATGCGATGAATTTGTATTTGGTGGCCTGGACTCTGCTTGAAATGGCATGAAATAATTTGAATTTAGTGGCCT
The DNA here is from genome assembly GCA_963514005.1 of Raja brachyura. The sequence goes on along the minus strand of OY740789.1, from coordinate 42,363,625 downwards.
GTACTCTGCTGGAAATGCTATGAAATTAATTTGAAATTGGTGGCCGGCATTCTGCTTGAAATGGTGTGATATTAAATTTGGTTGCCTGCACTCTGCTTGAGATGCTATGAAATTGAACATGGTGGCCTGGACTCTGGTTGAAGTGGTATGAAATGAATTTGAATTTGTGGCCTGCACTCTGCTTGAAATGCAATGAAATCAATTTGAATTTAGTGGCCTGCACTCTGCTGGAAATGCTATGAAATTAATTTGAAATTGGTGGCCTGCACTCTGCTTCAAATGGTATGAAATTGAATTTAATGGCCTGCGCTCTGCTTGAAATGCTATGAAATGAATTTGAATTTGTTGGCCTGTACTCGGTTTGAAATTGTTTGAGGTTGGATTTGTTGGCCTGGAATCTGCTTGAAATGCAACGAAATTGAAGTTGGTGGCCAGCACTCTGCTTGAAATGGTGCAAAATTCAATTTGGTTACCTGCACTCTGCTTGAAATGCTATGAAATTGAACATGGTGGCCTGGACTCTGGTTGAAGTGGTATGAAATGAATTTGAATTTGTGGCCTGCACTCTGCTTGAAATGCAATGAAATCAATTTGAATTTAGTGGCCTGCACTCTGCTGGAAATGCTATGAAATTAATTTGAAATTGGTGGCCTGCACTCTGCTTGAAATGCTATGAAATTGAATCTGGTGGCCTGCACTCTGTTTAAAATGCTATGAAATGAATTTGTATTTGGTGGCCTGCACTCTGCTTGAAATGGAATGAAATTGAATTTGCATTTGGTCGCCTGCAATCTGCTTAAAATGGTATGAAATGAATTTGAATTTGGTGGCTTGCACTCTACTTGAATTGCTATGAAATTTAATTTGGTGGCCTGCACTCTGCTTGAAATGGTATGAAATTGAATTTGATTGCCTACACTCTGCTTGAAATGCTATGAATTTGGATTTGGTGGCCTGGACTCTGCTTGAAATGGCATGAAATAATTTGAATTTAGTGGCCTGCACTCTGCTGGAAATGCTATGAAATTAATTTGAAATTGGTGGCCGGCACTCTGCTTGAAATGGTGTGATATTAAATTTGGTTGCCTGCACTCTGCTAGAGATGCTATGAAATTGAACATGGTGGCCTGGACTCTGGTTGAAGTGGTATGAAATGAATTTGAATTTGTGGCCTGCACTCTGCTTGAAATGCAATGAAATGGAATTTAATGGCCTGCGCTCTGCTTCAAATGCTATGAAATGAATTTGAATTTGTTGGGCTGTACTCTGTTTGAAATTGTATGAGGTTGGATTTGTTGGCCTGGAATCTGCTTGAAATGCAACAAAATTGAAGTTGGTGGCCAGCACTCTGCTTGAAATGGTGCAAAATTCAATTTGGTTACCTGCACTCTGCTTGAAATGCTATGAAATTGAACATGGTGGCCTGGACTCTGGTTGAAGTGGTATGAAATGAATTTGAATTTGGGGGCCTGCACTCTGCTTGAAATGCAATGAAATGAATTTGAATTTAGTGGTCTGCACTCTGCTGGAAATACTATGAAATGAATTTGAAATTGGTGGCCTGCACTCTGCTTGAAATGCTATGAAATGAATTTGAATTTGGTGGCCTGCAATCGGATTTAAATAGTATGAAATTGAATTTGGTAGCCTGCACGCTGCTTGAAATGCTATAAAATTGAATTTGGTGTCCTGCACTCTGCTTGAAATGCTATGAAATTGTATTTAGTGACTTTCACTCTGCCTAAAATAATAGGAAATTAATTTGAATTTGATGGCCTGCACTCTCCTTGAAATGGAATGAAATGAATTTGAATTTCGTGGCCATAACTCTGCTTGAATTGCTATGAAATTAATTTGAAATTGGTGTTCTGCACTGTGCTTGAAATAGTATGAAATTGAATTTGTTGGCCTGGACTCTGGTTGAAATGGTATGAAATGAATTTGAATTTGGTGGCCTGCAATCTGCTTGAAATGCAATGAAATGAATTTCAATTTGGTGGCCTGCCCTCCGCTTGAAATGCTATGAAATTGAAGTTGGTGGTGTGCACTATGCTTCAAATGCTATGAAATGAAATTGAGTTTGGCAGCCTGCACGCTGCTTGAAATGCTATGAAATGAATTTGAATTTGATGGCCTGCACTCTCCTTGAAATGCTATGAAATGAATTTAAAATTGATGGCCTGCACTCTGCTTGAAATGGTATGAAATTGAATTTGCTGGCCTGCACTCTGCTTGAATAGCTATGAAAATGAATGTAGTGGCCTGCACTCTGCTGGAAATGCTATGAAATTAATTTGAAATTGGTGTCCTGCGCTCTGCTTGAAATGGTATGAAATTGAATTTGTTGGCCTGGGCTCAGGTTGAAATGGTATGAAACGAATTTAAATTTGGTAGCCTGCAATCTGCTTGACATGCTATGAAATTGAATTTGGTGGCCTGCACTCTGCTTGAAATGCAATGAAATGAATTTGAATTTGGTGGCCTGCACTCGGCTTGAAATAGTATGAAATTGAATTTGGTAGCCTGCACGCTGCTTGAAATGCTATAAAATTGAATTTGGTGGCCTGCACTCTGCTTGAAATGCTATGAAATTGTATTTAGTGGCTTTCACTCTGCCTAAAATAATAGGAAATTAATTTGAATTTGATGGCCTGCACTCTCCTTGAAATGGAATGAAATGAATTTGAATTTCGTGGCCTGAACTCTGCTTGAATTGCTATGAACTTAATTTGAAATTGGTGTTCTGCACTGTGCTTGAAATGGTATGAAATTGAATTTGTTGGCCTGGACTCTGGTTGAAATGGTATGAAATGAATTTGAATTTGGTGGCCTGCAATCTGCTTGAAATGCAATGAAATTAATTTCAATTTGGTGGCCTGCTCTCCGCTTGAAATACTATGAAATTGAAGTTGGTGGTGTGCACTATGCTTCAAATGCTATGAAATGAAATTGAGTTTGGCAGCCTGCACGCTGCTTGAAATGCTATGAAATGGATTTGAATTTGATGGCCTGCACTGTCCATGAAATGCTATGAAATGAATTTAAAATTGATGGCCTGCACTCTGCTTGAAATGGTATGAAATTGAATTTGGTGGCCAGCACTCTGCTTGAATTGCTATGAAATTGAATTTAGTGGCCTGCACTGTGCTGAAAATGCTATGAAATGAAATTGAGTTTGGCGGCCTGCACTCTGCTTGAAATGCTATGAAATGAATTTGAATTTGATGGCCTACACTCTCCTTGAAATGGAATTAAATTAATTTGAATTTGGTGCCCTGCACTCTGCTTGAAATGCTATGACATTGAAGATGGTGGCCTGCACTCTGCTTGAAATGCTATGAAATGAATCTGAAATTGATGGCCTGCACTCTGCTTGAAATGGTATGAACTTGAATTTGGTGGCCTGCACTCTGCTTGAAATGGTATGAAATTGAATTTGATTGCCTACACTCTGCTTGAAATGCGATGAATTTGTATTTGGTGGCCTGGACTCTGCTTGAAATGGCATGAAATAATTTGAATTTAGTGGCCTGTACTCTGCTGGAAATGCTATGAAATTAATTTGAAATTGGTGGCCGGCATTCTGCTTGAAATGGTGTGATATTAAATTTGGTTGCCTGCACTCTGCTTGAGATGCTATGAAATTGAACATGGTGGCCTGGACTCTGGTTGAAGTGGTATGAAATGAATTTGAATTTGTGGCCTGCACTCTGCTTGAAATGCAATGAAATCAATTTGAATTTAGTGGCCTGCACTCTGCTGGAAATGCTATGAAATTAATTTGAAATTGGTGGCCTGCACTCTGCTTCAAATGGTATGAAATTGAATTTAATGGCCTGCGCTCTGTTTGAAATTGTATGAGGTTGGATTTGTTGGCCTGGAATCTGCTTGAAATGCAACGAAATTGAAGTTGGTGGCCAGCACTCTGCTTGAAATGGTGCAAAATTTAATTTGGTTACCTGCACTCTGCTTGAAATGCTATGAAATTGAACATGGTGGCCTGGACTCTGGTTGAAGTGGTATGAAATGAATTTGAAATTGGTGGCCTGCACTCTGCTTGAAATGCTATGAAATTGAATCTGGTGGCCTGCACTCTGTTTAAAATGCTATGAAATGAATTTTATTTGGTGGCCTGCAGTCGGCTTGAAATGGTGTGAAACTGAATTTGTTGGCCTGCACGCTGCTTGAAATGATATGAAATTGATATTGGTGGATGACACTCAGCTTGAAATTCTATGAAATTGAATTTAGTGGCCTTCACTCAGCCTAAAATGCTAGGAAATGAATTTAAATTTGATGGCCCGCACTCTCCTTGAAATGGAATGAAATGAATTTGAATTTGGTGCCCTGCACTCTTCTTGAAATGCTATGAAATTGAATTTGGTGGCCTGCACTCTGCCTAAAATGGTATGAAATGAATTTGAATTTGATAACCTGCACTCTGCTGGAAATGGAATGAAATTGAACTTGAATTTGGTGGCCTGCATTCGGCTTGAAATGGAATGAAATTGAATTTCAATTTGGTGGCCTACACTCTGCTTGAAATGCTATGAAATTGAATTTAGTGGCCTTCACTCAGCCTAAAATGCTAGGAAATTAATTTGAATTTGATGGCCTTCACTCAACTTGAAATGGAATGAAATGAATTTGAATTTGGTGCCCTGCACTCTGCTTGAAATGCTACGAAATTGAAGTTGGTGGCCTGCACTCTGCTTGAAATGGTACGAAATGAATTTGAATTTGGTGGCCTGCACTCTGCTTGAAATGGTATGAACTTGAATTTGGTGGCCTGCACTCTGCTTGAAATGAAATGAAATTCAATTTAGTGGCCTGCACTCTGCTGTAAATGGTATGAAATTAATTTGAAATTGCTGGCCTGCACTCTGGTTGAAATGGTATGAATTTGAATTCTGTGACCTGCACTCTGCTTGTAATGCTATTAAATGAATTTGAATTTAATGGCCTGTACTCTGCTGGAAATGGAATGAAATTGAACTTGAATTTGGTGGCCTGCATTCGGCTTGAAATGGAATGAAATTGAATTTCAATTTGGTGGCCTACACTCTGCTTGAAATGCTATGAAATTGAATTTAGTGGCCTTCACTCAGCCTAAAATGCTAGGAAATTAATTTGAATTTGATGGCCTTCACTCAACTTGAAATGGAATGAAATGAATTTGAATTTGGTGCCCTGCACTCTGCTTGAAATGCTACGAAATTGAAGTTGGTGGCCTGCACTCTGCTTGAAATGGTACGAAATGAATTTGAATTTGGTGGCCTGCACTCTGCTTGAAATGGTATGAACTTGAATTTGGTGGCCTGCACTCTGCTTGAAATGAAATGAAATTCAATTTAGTGGCCTGCACTCTGCTGTAAATGGTATGAAATTAATTTGAAATTGCTGGCCTGCACTCTGGTTGAAATGGTATGAATTTGAATTCTGTGACCTGCACTCTGCTTGTAATGCTATTAAATGAATTTGAATTTAATGGCCTGTACTCTGTTTGAAATTGTTGAAATTGAATTTGTTGGCCTGTACTCTGTTTGAAATGGTATGAAATGAATTTGAATTTGGTGGCCCTGCACTCTGCTTGAAATGCAATGAAATTGAATTTGAATTTGGTGGCCTGCACTCTGCTTGAAATGGTATGAAATTGAATTTGGTGGCCTGCATTCTGCCAAAAATGTTATGAAATGACTTTGAATGTGATAACCTGCACTCTGCTGGAAATTGAATGAAATTGAATTAGAATTTAGTGGCCCGCATTCGGCTTATAATGGAATTAAATTGAATTTGCATTTGGTGGCCTGCACTCTGCTTGAAATTGGATGAAATTGAATTTGCATTTGGTCGCCTGCAATCTGCTTAAAATGGTATGAAATGAATTTGAATTTGGTGGCTTGCACTCTACTTGAATTGCTAAGAAATTTAATGTGGTGGCCTGCACTCTGTTTGAAATGGTATGAAATTGAATTGGATTGCCTACACTCTGCTTGAAATGCTATGAAATTGAACATGGTGACCTGGACTCTGGTTGAAGTGGTATGAAATGAATTTGAATTTGGGGGCCTGCACTCTGCTTGAAATGCAATGAAATGAATTTGAATTTAGTGGTCTGCACTCTGCTGGAAATACTATGAAATGAATTTGAAATTGGTGGCCTGCACTCTGCTTGAAATGCTATGAAATTGAATCTGGTGGCCTGCACTCTGTTTAAAATGCTATGAAATGAATTTGTATTTGGTGGCCTGCACTCTGCTTGAAATGGAATGAAATTGAATTTGCATTTGGTCGCCTGCAATCTGCTTAAAATGGTATGAAATGAATTTGAATTTGGTGGCTTGCACTGTACTTGAATTGCTATGAAATTTAATTTGGTGGCCTGCACTCTGCTTGAAATGGTATGAAATTGAATTTGATTGCCTACACTCTGCTTGAAATGCTATGAATTTGGATTTGGTGGCCTGGGCTCTGCTTGAAATGGCATGAAATAATTTGAATTTAGTGGCCTGCACTCTGCTGGAAATGCTATGAAATTAATTTGAAATTGGTGGCCGGCACTCTGCTTGAAATGGTGTGATATTAAATTTGGTTGCCTGCACTCTGCTAGAGATGCTATGAAATTGAACATGGTGGCCTGGACTCTGGTTGAAGTGGTATGAAATGAATTTGAATTTGTGGCCTGCACTCTGCTTGAAATGCAATGAAATGAATTTGAATTTAGTGGCCTGCACTCTGCTGGAAATGCTATGAAATTAATTTGAAATTGGTGGCCTGCACTCTGCTTGAAATGGTGTGATATTAAATTTGGTTGCCTGCACTCTGCTAGAGATGCTATGAAATTGAACATGGTGGCCTGGACTCTGCTTGAAATGCAATGAAATGAATTTGAATTTAGTGGCCTGCACTCTGCAGGAAATACTATGAAATCAATTTGAATTTAGTGGCTTGCACTCTGCTGGAAAAGCTATGAAATTAATTTGAAATTGGTGGCCTGCACTCTGCTTCAAATGGTATGAAATTGAATTTAATGGCCTGCGCTCTGCTTCAAATGCTATGAAATGAATTTGAATTTGTTGGGCTGTACTCTGTTTGAAATTGTATGAGGTTGGATTTGTTGGCCTGGAATCTGCTTGAAATGCAACGAAATTGAAGTTGGTGGCCAGCACTCTGCTTGAAATGGTGCAAAATTCAATTTGGTTACCTGCACTCTGCTTGAAATGCTATGAAATTGAACATGGTGGCCTGGACTCTGGTTGAAGTGGTATGAAATGAATTTGAATTTGGGGGCCTGCACTCTGCTTGAAATGCAATGAAATGAATTTGAATTTAGTGGTCTGCACTCTGCTGGAAATACTATGAAATGAATTTGAAATTGGTGGCCTGCACTCTGCTTGAAATGCTATGAAATTGAATTTGGTGGCCTGCACGCTGCTTGAAATGATATGAAATTGAATTTGGTGGCCTGCACTCTGCTTGAAATGCAATGAAATGAATTTGAATTTGGTGGCCTGCAATCGGATTGAAATAGTATGAAATTGAATTTGGTAGCCTGCACGCTGCTTGAAATGCTATAAAATTGAATTTGGTGTCCTGCACTCTGCTTGAAATGCTATGAAATTGTATTTAGTGACTTTCACTCTGCCTAAAATAATAGGAAATTAATTTGAATTTGATGGCCTGCACTCTCCTTGAAATGGAATGAAATGAATTTGAATTTCGTGGCCATAACTCTGCTTGAATTGCTATGAAATTAATTTGAAATTGGTGTTCTGCACTGTGCTTGAAATGGTATGAAATTGAATTTGGTAGCCTGCACTCTGCCTAAAATGATATGAAATGAATTTGAATTTGATAACCTGCACTCTGCTGGAAATGGAATGAAATTGAACTTGAATTTGGTGGCCTGCATTCGGCTTGAAATGGAATGAAATTGAATTTCAATTTGGTGGCCTACACTCTGCTTGAAACGGAATGAATTTGAATTTGCATTTAATCGTCTGCAATCTGTTTAAAATGGTACGCAATTAATTTGAATTTGGTTTCTAGCACTCTTCATGAAATGCTATGAAATTTAATTTGGTGGCCTGCACTCTGCTTGAAATGGTATGAAATTGAATTTGGTTGCCTGCACTCTGCTTGAAATGGTATGAAATTGAATTTGGTGGCCCGCACTCTGCTTGAAATGCTATGTAGATGGTTTTGCATGCAACCAATAACATAGTTACCTCAGTACCATTAACCCCGCCTAGTTAACATCAATCATAACGCCTTCCCCTTCCTGGATACGGTTCACTAGAAGAATGTAGCCAGTATTTGAGGATGTATGTAATACCTTGTGCTATCATTAAAATGTGTTGAACACTTTTAGAGTTTGTAAATTGCTTATTTACATGGTGTCGGAGCTGGAAGATACTTGTGCCTACCTGTCCATCGGGTTTTATTTCTTTTATTTGATTTGTGCCTTTTGTGCTTTATCTCTCTGACCATGGCATCCTCATGCAGAAAGCCCGCGCAGCTTGTCTTTGATGCTGATATTTCTGAGCGCTGGGCTACGTTTGAAATTGATTTCACCCACTTTGTCAACGTCGCTCACCGCAATGATCCTGACTCCCTCAAAGCCTCCCTCCTACTCAACCTTGTCGGACCTGATGCCATGAAGAGAGCCAGAACTTTCGTCTATGCTCCAGCGGTCCTGGACGACAACAACGTGGTGGTTACCCCTGCAGAATCTGCCAGTGACCCTGCTTGCCTGCTACGTAAGTTCAGGGAGATTTGTGACCTGCCCTCGAATCGCATTCTAGAGAGGGCACGGTTCTTTACAAGGAGACAGCTGCCGGAGGAACCGGTTGAATGTTTTATTGCCGATTTGCGTTATCTCGCCCAGCGGTGCCGTTTCGGTGACATGACAGACCAGCTCACTAGAGACATTTTAGTAACTGGCATGCGTGACCAGAAGCTGCGATGTGAGCTTCTTAGGGATCCAGATCTAACGTTAGCAAAAGCCATGCATGCCTGCAGATTGTCTGAGGTCGTTGTATTGCCAGATGATCACCGGGACTTGGGAGATAAGTCTGTTCACCAGGCTGGATTTAGTAGAGCCCTGCCTCAGAGGGGAAACAATGCTTTTCTGCCGCGTGCCAACCCTGGTCCTGCTGATGTGCCCCCAAAAAGGTGCCCTAACTGTAACTACATGCACCACAGACGGTCGACGTGCCCTGCCTATGGCAAGGCTTGTAATTGTTGTAACAAACTGAATCATTTCGCTTCTGCCTGCCGCTTATTCAGTTCTCGTGGGAGACAGGTACAGATTTCCAGACCCAGTCTAAACATGCTTAAACAATCTGATAGCTGTTCCAACCCACAGCCCGATGTTGCTGAATCCTATGATGCAGATCCAATTAATTCTCCCGAGGATTCGAATGTGTTTACCCTCCTCCAGACACCTGGCCAGCGTCTTGATCCCTCCGTGTCTGTGACTGTCAACAATGTAACCTTCCTTGCGAAGTTAGATACTGGGTCAAAGGTCAATGTTTTGTCAATAAATCTTTTCAACAAGATAAGGACTAATGAGGCCTTGGTCGCTGACAATGCTACTCTACACGCCTATGGTGGAGAAATTCTCAGGCCTGTGGGGAGGCCCACTTTAACTTGCAGGCTACAGAAGGCCACGAGAAACTTGATTTTTTATGTTTTGAACTCTGACTGTGTTACCCTGCTGGGAAACCGTGCGTGCCAAGATCTTGGCCTGGTGTCCTTCGACCACACGGTCCACAAAGTGCAACTGTCATTTAACCCGATTGCAGAATACCAGGACCTGTTCAACGATGACCTGGGGAAGTTACCACTGACATACCATATTTCCATTGACCCAAATGTACAACCCGTGGTCCGCGCACCTCACAGGGTGTCCCACGCCATGAAAGACAGGGTCGAGGCGATGCTTAACAACATGGTCGACAAGGGGGTGCTAGAAGCGGTCAGCGAGCCCACCGATTGGGTCTCCACCATGGTTGCCACGATAAAGAAAGACAAGAATGAAATACGTGTGTGTATCAACCCCAAGGACTTAAACCTTGCCATCAGGCGACCACACTACCCCATGCGGTCTGTTGAGGACGTGGCGGCTCAGGTCGGGCAAGCCACCGTCTTTTCGGTCCTAGACGCTAAGAACTCGTTCTGGCAGATCCCGTTGGACAAAGCATCTTCCGACCTGACAACCTTCGCCACACCATTCGGCAGATTCAAATTCCTGCGAATGCCATTCGGCATCAATTCCGCTAGTGAGGTGTTCCAGCGAACGATGGAGCAGATATTCTCGGGCCTGCCATGTGCCATCATCGTGGATGACATCTTAGTCTATGGGAAGGACATTGCCGAACATGACCAGAACCTCCGCCGCGTCCTGGATCGGGCGCGAAAGGCCAACCTGAAGCTGAACCCAAAGAAGTGCCGGTTTCGTGTCTCAGAAGTCACGTATGTTGGACACGTTTTCACCTCTAACGGACTAAAACCCGACCCTTTGAAGGCAGCGGCCATCTCTGAGATGGCAGCCCCCACCGACGTGCCAGGTCTACAACGTTTCTTGGGCATGGTGAACTACCTTGGGAAGTTTGTACCACATCTCAGTGAGCTGAGTGCTCCCCTGCGGCAGCTGACAAAAAAGGATATCGCCTGGGTCTGGCTCCCACAGCACCAGCAGGCGTTTGACTGTCTCAAGTCGAAACTGATTAACACTCCGACGTTGCGATTTTTTGATGCGAGTCGCCCCATCACCGTCACATGTGACGCTTCTAAGTTCGGCCTGGGCGCGGCATGCCTCCAATCTGTCGATGGATCGTTACATCCTGTCTCCTATGCCTCCCGCACCATGACGGACACCGAGCAGCGGTACGCTCAGATCGAGAAGGAGCTGCTTGCGGTGGTGTTTGCCTGCTCCAAGTTCAGAGACTTCCTGTTTGGCAGCAGATTTACAGTCGAAACCGACCACCAGCCACTGGTGACAATCCTGAACAAGCCGATTCATGCTGCCCCTGCCAGGCTGCAGCGTATGATGCTGCAGCTCCAGCGCTTTGATTTCGACATCGTCTACAAGAAAGGCACCGAGATGCACATCGCGGACACGTTATCGCGCGCCCCGCGGGCCTCCTGTGCTCGCCACCCCTACGAAACAGAGGACTTGCTCGTACTGGGCGTCAATTTTATTCCCACCAAGCAGCTGCAGCTTTTGGCCGAGCACACCGCTGCCGATCCAGTTTTGCAACGGCTTGCGTCTGTGATTAAATCAGGGTGGCCAACAAAGCGCTCCGCTGCACCGCCTGAAACACAGCCCTTCTTCCTGGTCCGTGACGAACTAGTGCTCCAGAATGGCGTTATCGTTAAGGGACATAAAGTGGTGGTCCCGTCCTCCCTGTTCGATTCTTACTACTGCGCAGCCCACAGCGGACACCCCGGGGTCGATGCAACACTCGCCCACGCTCAGTGCCAATTCTACTGGCCTGGAATGGCCAAATATATTCGAGACCGTGTTTCTGCCTGCTCCACGTGCAACAGTCTTGCTCCACATCAGCAGCGACAGCCCCTGCTGCAACAGCCCGCTCCTGCCTTGGCCTGGTCCTCGAGGCTGCCGACATCTTCGAGTGGCGTGGTAACCACTACCTTGTCCTGGTCGACTCGTACTCAAACTGGTTCGAGGTGGATTTGCTGACATCCCTCACGTCGGAGATGGTGATCCGGAAGCTGCGGAAACACTTCTCCACGTTTGGGTCCCCTGTCAGGCTGCAGACTGACAATGGCAGGCAGTTTACCAGCCGTGAGTTCAAAAGTTTTGCTGACAAATGGAATTTTGTGCATTTCACCAGCAGCCCGGAGTACCCACAGAGCAACGGCCTTGCTGAACGGGCCGTCCGCAGCGCCAAGCTTCTGATGGAACAAGCGAGACTGTCTAACTCTGATTTGTATTTGGATCTCCTGAACCTCAGGAATGTTTCCAGAGATCCGGTCATGGGGTCCCCTGCTCAGCGTCTGATGTCCAGAACAACCAGATCTACCATCCCGATTGCCCAGCGTCAGCTGAAACCTCGGGTGCTGGAGCCTGCCTCTGTGCAGAGGCGCATTCAAGAGAAACATGACAGCCAGCGGCGTTCCCACGATCGGTCGTGCAGACCACTCGATCCTCTGTTGCCTGGACAGGTTGTTCGATTGCAAACCGCCAGTGGTCACTCCCGTCTGGCTACTGTGGTTGGGGTGGCCGACTCACCTCGTTCGTATCTGGTCGACTATGAGGGAACCATCTACCGTAGAAGCCGACAACACCTGCTTGCGGTTAATGAGCCGAAGCCGCAGGCCCCGGGCCCCTATGCCCCGCCGCTCTCATACCAGCAGCCGGCTCCTGTCCCAGCCAGCGTTCCCTGCATGCCTCGGTCCCCATATCGAGCGCCCGGTTCCCCTCTGCGCGGGTCACCTGTTGGCGGTCGCGGTTCTCCCTCTCCTGTTCCTCCAACCCCACCGCCCTTCCCTGGTTCCCCTGCTGTCTCGGGTCCCCCTGTTTTTTCTGCTCCTCCGGGGGAAGGGGGAGGCATCCGTACGCGCTCGGGCCGGATCAGCAAGCCACCTGTTCGTTATGGCGATTCTGTTTAATTCTGTTGTAGTGACAACGGTCTGTTTCTTTTAAATTTTCTAAGGGGAAGGATGTAGATGGTTTTGCATGCAACCAATAACATAGTTACCTCAGTACCATTAACCCCGCCTAGTTAACATCAATCATAACGCCTTCCCCTTCCTGGATACGGTTCACTAGAAGAATGTAGCCAGTATTTGAGGATGTATGTAATACCTTGTGCTATCATTAAAATGTGTTGAACACTTTTAGAGTTTGTAAATTGCTTATTTACATGCTATGAAATTGAATTTGGTGGCCTGCACTCTGCTTGAAATGCTATGAAAAGAATTTGAATTTGGTGGCCTGCACTCGGCTTGAAATGGTGTGAAATTGAATTTGGTGGCCTGCACGCTGCTTGAAATGCTATGAAATTGAATTTGGTGGATTGCACTCTGCTTGAAATGCTATGAAATTGAATTTAGTGGCCTTCACTCAGCCTAAAATGCTAGGAAATGAATTTGAATTTGATGGCCTTCACTCTCCTTGAAATGGAATGAAATGAATTTGAATTTGGTGCCCTGCACTCTGCTTGAAATGCTACGAAATTGAAGTTGGTGGCCTGCACTCTGCTTGAAATGGTACGAAATGAATTTGAATTTGGTGGCCTGCACTCTGCTTGAAATGGTATGAACTTGAATTTGGTGGCCTGCACTCTGCTTGAAATGAAATGAAATTCAATTTAGTGGCCTGCACTCTGCTGGAAATGGTATGAAATTAATTTGAAATTGGTGGCCTGCACTCTGGTTGAAATGGTATGAATTTGAATTCTGTGACCTGTACTCTGCTTGTAATGCTATTAAATGAATTTGAATTTAATGGCCTGTACTCTGTTTGAAATTGTTGAAATTGAATTTGTTGGCCTGTACTCTGTTTGAAATGGTATGAAATGAATTTGAATTTGGTGGCCTGCACTCTGCTTGAAATGCAATGAAATTGCATTTGAATTTGGCGGCCTGCACTCCGCTTGAAATAGTATGAAATTGAATTTGGTGGCCTGCACTCTGCCTAAAATGGTATGAAATGAATTTGAATTTGATAACCTGCACTCTGCTGGAAATGGAATGAAATTGAACTTGAATTTGGTGGCCTGCATTCGGCTTGAAATGGAATGAAATTGAATTTCAATTTGGTGGCCTACACTCTGCTTGAAACGGAATGAATTTGAATTTGCATTTAATCGTCTGCAATCTGTTTAAAATGGTACGCAATTAATTTGAATTTGGTTTCTAGCACTCTTCATGAAATGCTATGAAATTTAATTTGGTGGCCTGCACTCTGCTTGAAATGGTATGAAATTGAATTTGGTTGCCTGCACTCTGCTTGAAATGGTATGAAATTGAATTTGGTGGCCCGCACTCTGCTTGAAATGGTATGAAATTGAATTTGTTGGCCTGGACTCTGGTTGAAATGGTATTAAATGAATTTGAATTTGGTAGCCTGCCATCTGCTTGAAATGCTATGAAATTGAATTTGGTGGCCTGCACTCTGCTTGAAATGCAATGAAATGAATTTGAATTTGGTGGCCTGCACTCGGCTTGAAATAGTATGAAATTGAATTTGGTAGCCTGCACGCTGCTTGAAATGCTATAAAATTGAATTTGGTGGCCCGCACTCTGCTTGAAATACTATGAAATTGTATTTAGTGGCTTTCAATCTGCCTAAAATAATAGGAAATTAATTTGAATTTGATGGCCTGCACTCTCCTTGAAATGGAATGAAATGAATTTGAATTTCGTGGCCTGAACTCTGCTTGAATTGCTATGAAATTAATTTGAAATTGGTGTTCTGCATTGTGCTTGAAATGGTATGAAATTGAATTTGTTGGCCTGGACTCTGGTTGAAATGGTATGAAATGAATTTGAATTTGGTGGCCTGCAATCTGCTTGAAATGCAATGAAATGAATTTCAATTTGGTGGCATGCACTCCGCTTGAAATACTATGAAATTGAAGTTGGTGGTGTGCACTATGCTTCAAATGCTATGAAATGAAATTGAGTTTGGCAGCCTGCACGCTGCTTGAAATGCTATGAAATGAATTTGAATTTGATGGCCTGCACTCTCCTTGAAATGCTATGAAATGAATTAAAAATTAATGGCCTGCACTCTGCTTGAAATGGTATGAAATTGAATTTGGTGGCCTGCACTCTGCTTGAATAGCTATGAAAATGAATTTAGTGGCCTGCACTCTGCTGGAAATGGTATGAAATTAATTTGAAATTGGTGGCCTGCGCTCTGCTTGAAATGGTATGAAATTGAATTTGTTGGCCTAGACTCTTGTTAAAATGGTGCGAAATGAATTTGAATTTGGTAGCCTGCACTCTGCCTGAAATGCTATGAAATTGAATTTGGTGGCCTGCATGCTGCTTGAAATGGTATGGAGTTGATTTGGTAGCCTGCACTCTGCTTGAATTGCTATGAAATTGAATTTAGTGGGCTGCACTCTGCTGGAAATGCTATGAAATTAATTTGAAATTGGTGGCCTGCACTCTGCTGAAAATGGTATGAAATTGAATTTGTTGGCCTGGACTCTGGTTGAAATGGTATGAAATGAATTTGAATTTGGTGGCCTGCACTCTGCTTGTAATGCTATGAAATTGAAGTAGGTGAGGATTAGCACTTCCAAATTTTTTGTACTATTTTTGGGCAGTCCAGATTAAGAATATGAATTTTTGGTGGGTAAATTTGGATTACGAACCAACGTGGTTAAAGATGGAAAAGGAAGATTGTTTACCTTTTAATGTAAGTTCAATTCTTTTTGCGCCAAGAGAAATACAAAATAAAATTTATAGGAACAACCCTGTAATTCATAGCAATAGACGTATTTGGAAACAAATAGTTAAGACTTTATGTTTGGATAATTTGTCACTTAAACTACCAATTATGAATAACCCTTTATTTAAACCCTCTATATTAGATAGGGGGTTTAGACAATGGGAGGATTTAGGTATTTATAGGATTGAACATCTGTATAGAAAGGGAAAATTTCTTTTATTTCATGAGTTACAAGAAATTTATGGGTTACCACCACATAATTTGTTTAGGTATCTACAAATTAGAGATTATATTAAGTCTAACACACAAGATTATAAAATTAAAGAACCAGGATTATTAGATGAAGTATTTAATAAACATCCAAATTCAGAAAAATTTATAGCTTATATATATAATCTTATTTTGGATAGGGAGAATCCAACAACAGAAATATACCGTCAAGCATGGGAAAATGAAATTGGTTTATCTATAACAAAAGAATCTTGGGAAGAAAGTTTACAACGCATACATCGCTGTTCATTAAACGCAAGGCATACATTGATACAATTTAAAGTTTTATATAGGTTACATTATTCAAAAACCAAATTAAATAGAATTTTTCCTAATGTCTCTCCTATTTGTGATAAATGTCAGAATTTAGAGGCTAATTTAATACATAGTTTTGTAACGTGTTCAAAACGTAGTTATTATTGGACAGAAATCTTTAGAGTTATATCTGAAGTTCTTAGAGTTAAACTGGATCCAGAACCAAAGTTAATAATATTAGGAATTCCGGATTCACAATGCGTATTAACAGTAAATCAAAGAATTTTCTTAGATTACTGTTTGATAATAGGGAAAAAAATAATATTGAAATTTTGGAAGGGAACATTAACCCCCATAATTAAAATGTGGACAGCAGAGATGTTGGAGACTTTGTATTTGGAAAGAATCAGATTTGTCCTAATGGACAAATGTGAAATCTTTGAACAAATATGGTCTCCATATATACAATATTTGAAGGGCTAGCTGTTCTTGGCATTACTACTCAATGGGTACTAGACAGGATTTGACGAAAAAAATATGGATTTTCTAATTGGGTTTTGTGTACACGTCTCCGCAATACGACGTTATAATTACAATACATTTTGTTGTTTCTATCTTAAATATTCATATTATACCATATATTGTTCATAAAGGGGAATTATATATATATACTGAATAGATATATACTAAGTAGTGTTTGTTTTCTTTTTCTTTTTTTTTCTCTTTGACTTTTTATCTTTGTTTATTATTCAAACACAATCATTTTCTTTCTTTTTTTTTTGATTTAAAGTCTATTCCTTTTTTCTTATTCTTTCTTTATTTCTAAAAAACAGAAGATAATAATAGCGAATATGATAGTTGTACATTTACTGAATTACGTTGGTATTTGTAAATTTGTTTTACTACTTGGAAATTACTATAACTAATAAAAATATTATTAATTGAGAATGTAACCCTTCACACTTATCTGCATTAAATAAAGGTGTCTGCCCATTTAAAAAAAAAAAAAAAAAAAAAAAAAAAAGAAATTGAAGTAGGTGGTCTGCACTATGCTTCAAATGCTATGAAATGAAATTGAGTTTGGCGGCCTGCACTCTGCTTGAAATGCCATGAAATGAATTTGAACTTGATGGCCTGCACTCTCCTTGAAATTGAATTAAATTAATTTGAATTTGGTGCCCTGCACTCTGCTTGAAATGCTATGACATTGAAGATGGTGGCCTGCACTCTGCTTGAAATGCTATGAAATGAATCTGAAATTGATGGCCTGCACTCTGCTTGAAATGGTATGAAATTGAATTTGATGGCCTGCACTCTGCTTGAATAGCTATGAAATCTAATGTAGTGGCCTGCACTCTGCTGGAAATGCGATGAAATTAATTTGAAATTGGTGGCCTGCACTCTGCTTGAAAAGGTATGAAATTGAATTTAGTGGCCTGCACTCTGCTTGAATTCATATGGAATTGAATTTAGTGGGCTGCACTCTGCTGGAAATGCTATGAAATTAATTTGAAATTGGTGGCCTGCACTCTGCTTGAAATGTTATGAAATTGAATTTGGTGGCCTGCACACTGCCTAAAATGCTAGGAAATTAATTTGCATTTGATGGCCTGCACTCTCCTTGAAATGCTATGAAATGAACTTGAATTTGGCGGCCTGCACTCTGCTTGAAATTTTATGAAATTGAATTTGGTGGCCTGCACTCTGCTTGAATTCATATGGAATTGAATTTAGTGGCCTGCTCTCTGCTGGAAATGCTATGAAATTAATTTGAAATTGGTGGCCTGCACTCTGCTTGAAATGTTATGAAATTGAATTTGGTGGCCTGCACATTGCCTAAAATGCTAGGAAAGTAATTTGCATTTGAAGGCCTGCACTCTCCTTGAAATGCTATGAAATGAAATTGAATTTGGCGGCCTGCACTCTGCTTGAAATTGTATGAAATTGAATTTGTTGGCCTGGACTCTGGTTGAAATGGTATGAAATGAATTTGAATTTGGTGGCCTGCAATCTGCTTGAAATGCAATGAAATGAATTTGAATTTGGTGGCCGGCACTCTACTTGAAATGCTATGAAATTGAATTTGTTGGCCTGGACTCTGGTTGAAATACTATGAAATTGAATTTGTTGGCCTGGACTCTCGTTGAATTGCAATGAAATAAATTTGAATGTGGTGGCTTGCACACTGCTTGTAATGCTGTCAAATTGAATTTGGTGGCCTGCACTTGGCTTGAAATGCAATGAAATTGAATATGGTGGCTTGCACTCTGCTTGAAATGCTTTGAAATTGAATTTAGTGGCCTTCACTCTGCCTTAAATGCAAGGAAATGAATTTGAATTTGATGGCCTGCACTCTCCTTGAAATGGAATGAAACAAATTTGAATTTGGTGGCCTGCACTCTGCTTGAAATGCTATGAAATTGAATTTGGTGGCCTGCACTCTGCTTGAAATGCAATGAAATGAATTTGAATTTGGTGGCCTGCACTCGGCTTGAAATAGTATGAAATTGAATTTGGTAGCCTGCACGCTGCTTGAAATGCTATAAAATTGAATTTGGTGGCCTGCACTCTGCTTGAAATGCAATGAAATGAATTTCAATTTGGTGGCCTGCCCTCCGCTTCGAATGCTATGAAATTGAAGTTGGTGGTGTGCACTGTGCTTCAAATGCTATGAAATGAAATTGAGTTTGTCAGCCTGCACGCTGCTTGAAATGCTATGAAATGAATTTGAATTTGATGGCCTGCACTCTCCTTGAAATGCTATGAAATGAATTTTAAATTGATGGCCTGCACTCTGCTTGAAATGGTATGAAATTGAATTTGTTGGCCTGGACTCTTGTTGAAATGGTACGAAATGAATTTGTATTTGGTGGCCTGCAATCTGCTTGAAATGCAATGAAATGAATTTGAATTTGGTGGCCTGCACTCAGCTTGAAATGCTATGAAATGAATTTGAATTTGGTGGCCTGCACTCTGCTTGAAATGCAATGAAATGAATTTGAGTTTGGTGGCCTGCACCCGGCTTGAAATAGTATGAAATTGAATTTGGTAGCCTGCACGCTGCTTGAAATGCTATAAATTTGAATTTGGTGGCCTGCACGCTGCTTGAAATGTTGTGAAATTGAATGTGGTGGCCTGCACTCTGCTTAAAATGCTATGAAATTGTATTTGGTGGCCGGCTCTCTGCTTCCAATGCTATAAAATTGAATTTAGTGACCTTCACTCTGCCTTAAATGCTAGGGAATGAATTTGAATTAGATGGCCTGCACTCTCCTTGAAATGCTATGAAATGAATTTGAATTTGGTGGCCTGCACTCTGCTTGAAATGCTGTGGAGTTGAACTTGGTGGCCTGCACTCTGCTTAAAATGCTATGAAATTGAATTTGGTGGCCGGCACTCTGCTTGAAATGTTATGAAATTGAATTTAGTGGCCTTCAATCTGCATTAAATGCTAGGAAATTAATTTGAATTTGATGGCCTGCACTCCCCTTGAAATGCTATGAAATGAATTTGAATTTGGTAGCCTGCACTCTGCCTGAAATGCTATGAAATTGAATTTGGTGGCCTGCACGCTGCTTGAAATGCAATGAAATGAATTTGCATTTGATGGCCTGCACTCTCCTTGAAATGCTATGAAAAGAAATTTAATTTGGTAGCCTGCACTCTGCTTGAAATTGTATGAAATTGAATTTAGTGGGCTGCACACTGCTGAAAATGCTATGAAATTAATTTGAAATTGGTGGCCTGCACACTGCCTAAAATGCAATGAAATGAATTTCAATTTGGTGGCCGGCACTCTACTTGAAATGCTATGAAATTGAATTTGTTGGCCTGGACTCTGGTAGAAATACTATGAAATTGAATTTGTTGGCCTAGAGTCTGGTTGAATTGCAATGAAATAAATTTGAATGTGGTGGCATGCACACTGCTTGTAATGCTGTCAAGTTGAATTTGGTGGTCTGCACTTGGCTTGAAATGCAATGAAATTGAATATGGTGGCTTGCACTCTGCTGAAATGCTATGAAATTGAATTTAGTGGCCTTCACTCTGCCTTAAATGCTAGGAAATGAATTTGAATTTGATGGCCTGCACTCTCCTTGAAATGGAATGAAACGAATTTGAATTTGGTGGCCTGAACTCTGCTTGAATTGCTATGAAATTAATTTGAAATTGGTGGCCAGCGCTCTGCTTGAAATGGTATGAAATTGAATTTGTTGGCCTGGACTCTTGTTGAAATGGTACGAAATCAATTTGAATTTGGTGGCCTGCAATCTGCTTGAAATGCAATGAAATGAATTTGAATTTGGTGGCCTGCACTCAGCTTGAAATGCTATGAAATGAATTTGAATTTGCTGGCCTGCACTCTGCTTGAAATGCAATGAAATGAATTTGAATTTGGTGGCCTGCACCCGGCTTGAAATAGTATGAAATTGTATTTGGTAGCCTGCACGCTGCTTGAAATGCTATAAAATTGAATTTGGTGGCCTGCACTCTGCTTAAAATGCTATGAAATTGAATTTGGTGGCCGGCTCTCTGCTTGCAATGCTATAAAATTGAATTTAGTGACCTTCACTCTGCCTTAAATGCTAGGGAATGAATTTGAATTAGATGGCCTGCACTCTCCTTGAAATGCTATGAAATGAATTTGAATTTGGTGGCCTGCATGCTGCTTGAAATGCTGTGGAATTGAACTTGGTGGCCTGCACTCTGCTTCAAATGCTATGAAATTGAATTTGGTGGCCGGCACTCTGCTTGAAATGTTATGAAATTGAATTTAGTGGCCTTCAATCTGCATTAAATGCTAGGAAATTAATTTGAATTTGATGGCCTGCACTCCCCTTGAAATGCTATGAAATGAATTTGAATTTGGTAGCCTGCACTCTGCCTGAAATGCTATGAAATTGAATTTGGTGGCCTGCATGCTGCTTGAAATGCTATGAAATGAATTTGAATTTGATGGCCTGCACTCTACTTGAAATGGTATGAAGTTGAATTTGGTAGCCTGCACTCTGCTTGAATTGCTATGAAATTGAATTTAGTGGGCTGCACTCTGCTGAAAATGCTATGAAATTAATTTGAAATTGGTGGCCTGCACTCTGCTGGAAATGGTATGAAATTGAATTTGTTGGCCTGGACTCTGGTTGAAATGGTATGAAATGAATTTGAATTTGGTGGCCTGCAATCTGCTTGAAATGCAATGAAATGAATTTGAATTTGGTGGCCTGCCCCCTGCTTGTAATGCTATGAAATTGGAGTTGGTGGTCTGCACTATGCTTCAAATGCTATGAAATGAAATTGAGTTTGGCGGCCTGCACTCTGCTTGAAATGCTATGAAATGAATTTGAATTTGATGGCCTGCACTCTCCTTGAAATGGAATTAAATTAATTTGAATTTGGTGCCCTGCACTCTGCTTGAAATACTATGAAATTGAAGACGGTGGCCTGCACTCTGCTTGAAATGCTATGAAATGAATCTGAAATTGATGGCCTGCACTCTGCTTGAAATGGTATGAAATTGAATTTGATGGCCTGCACTCTGCTTGAATAGCTATGAAATCTAATGTAGTGGCCTGCACTCTGCTGGAAATGCGATGAAATGAAATTGAATTTGGCGGCCTGCACTCTGCTTGAAATGGTATGAAATTGAATTTGTTGGCCTGGACTCTGGTTGAAATGGTATTAAATGAATTTGAATTTGGTGGCCTGCAATCTGCTTGAAATGCAATGAAATGAATTTGAATTTGGTGGCCTGCCCTCTGCTTGTAATGCTATGAAATTGAATTTGTTGCCATGGACTCTGGTTGAAATGCAATGAAATGAATTTGAATTTGGCGGCATGCACGCTGCTTCTAATGCTGTCAAATTTAATTTTGGTGGCCTGCACTTGGCTTGAAATGCAATGAAATTGAATATGGTGGCTTGCACTCTGCATGAAATGCATTGAAATTGAATTTAGTGGCCTTCACGCTGCCTTAAATGCTAGGAAATG
Organism: Raja brachyura; assembly: GCA_963514005.1. The sequence goes on along the minus strand of OY740789.1, from coordinate 42,341,678 downwards.
AATTTGAATTTGATGGCCTGCACTCCCCTTGAAATGCAATGAAATGAATTTGAATTTGGTAGCCAGCACTTGGCTTGAAATGGTATGAAATTGAATTTGGTGCCCTGCATGCTGATTGAAATGCTATGGAATTGAATTTGATGGCCTGCACTCTGCTTGAAATGCTATGAAATTGAATTTAGTGGCTTTCACTCTGCCTAAAATTATAGGAAATGAATTTGAATTTGATGGCCTGCACTCTTCTTGAAATGGAATGAAATGAATTTGAATTTGGTGCCCTGCACTCTGCTTGAAATGCTATGAAATTGAAGATGGTGGCCTGCACTCTGCTTGAAATGATATGAAATTGAATTTTGTGGCCTGCACTCTACCTGAATTACTATGAAATTGAATTTGGCGGCCTGCACTCTGCAGGAAATGCAATTAAATTAATTTGGTGGCCTGCACTCTGCAGGAAATGCTATGAAATTAATTTAAATTTGCTTCAAATGCTATGAAACGAAATTGAGTTTGGCGGCCTGCACTCTGCTTGAAATGCTATGAAATGAATTTGAATTTGATGGCCTGCACTCTCCTTGAAATGGAATGAAATTAATTTGAATTTGGTGCCCTGCACTCTGCTTGAAATGCTATGAAATTGAAGATGGTGGCCTGCACTCTGCTTGAAATGCTATGAAATGAATTTGAATTTGATGGCCTGCACTCTGCTTGAAATGGTATGAAATTGAATTTGATGGCCTGCACACTGCCTAAAATGCTATGAAATGAATCTGAAATTGATGGCCTGCACTGCTTCAAATGGTATGAAATTGAATTTGATGGCCTGCACTCTGCTTGAATAGCTATGAAATCTAATGTAGTGGCCTGCACTCTGCTGCAAATGCGATGAGATTGATTTGAAATTGGTGGCTTGCACTCTGCTTGAAAAGGTATGAAATTCAATTTAGTGGCCTGCACTCTGCTGGAAATGCTATGAAATGAATTTGAATTTGATGGCCTGTACGCTGTTTGAAATTTTATGAAATTGAATTTGGTGGCCTGCACTCTGCTTGAATTCATATGGAATTGCATTTAGTGGCCTGCATCTGCTGGAAATGCTATGAAATTAATTTGAAATTGGTGGCCTGCACTCTGCTTGAAATGCTATGAAATTGAATTTAGTGGCTTTCACTCTGCCTAAAATTATAGGAAATGAATTTGAATTTGATTGCCTGCACTCTTCTTGAAATGGAATGAAATGAATTTGAATTTGGTGCCCTGCACTCTGCTTGAAATGCTATAAAATTGAAGATGGTGGCCTGCACTCTGCTTGAAATGGTATGAAATTGAATTTTGTGGCCTGCACTCTACCTGAATTACTATGAAATTGAATTTGGCGGCCTGCACTCTGCAGGAAATGCAATTAAATTAATTTGGTGGCCTGCACTCTGCAGGAAATGCTATGAAATTAATTTAAATTTGCTTCAAATGCTATGAAATGAAATTGAGTTTGGCGGCCTGCACTCTGCTTGAAATGCTATGAAATGAATTTGAATTTGATGGCCTGCACTCTCCTTGAAATGGAATGAAATTAATTTGAATTTGGTGCCCTGCACTCTGCTTGAAATGCTATGAAATTGAAGATGGTGGCCTGCACTCTGCTTGAAATGCTATGAAATGAATTTGAATTTGATGGCCTGCACTCTGCTTGAAATGGTATGAAATTGAATTTGATGGCCTGCACACTGCCTAAAATGCTATGAAATGAATCTGAAATTGATGGCCTGCACTGCTTGAAATGGTATGAAATTGAATTTGATGGCCTGCACTCTGCTTGAATAGCTATGAAATCTAATGTAGTGGCCTGCACTCTGCTGGAAATGCGATGAGATTGATTTGAAATTGGTGGCTTGCACTCTGCTTGAAAAGGTATGAAATTCAATTTAGTGGCCTGCACTCTGCTGGAAATGCTATGAAATGAATTTGAATTTGATGGCCTGTACGCTGTTTGAAATTTTATGAAATTGAATTTGGTGGCCTGCACTCTGCTTGAATTCATATGGAATTGCATTTAGTGGCCTGCACTCTGCTGGAAATGCTATGAAATTAATTTGAAATTGGTGGCCTGCACTCTGCTTGAAATGTAATGAAATTGAATTTGGTGGCCTGCACACTGCCTAACATGCTAGGAAATTAATTTGCATTTGATGGCCTGCACTCTCCTTGAAATGCTATGAAATGAAATTGAATTTGGCGGCCTGCACTCTGCTTGAAATTGTATGAAATTGAATTTGTTGGCCTGGACTCTGGTTGAAATGGTATGAAATGAATTTGAATTTGGTGGCCTGCAATCTGCTTGAAATGCAATGAAATGAATTTGAATTTGGTGGCCGGCACTCTACTTGAAATGCTATGAAATTGAATTTGTTGGCCTGGACTCTGGTTGAAATACTATGAAATTGAATTTGGTGGCCTGCACTCTGCTTGAATAGCTATGAAAATGAATTTAGTGGCCTGCACTCTGCTGGAAATGCTATGAAATTAATTTTAAATTGGTGGCCTGCGCTCTGCTTGAAATGGTATGAAATTGAATTTGTTGGCCTGGACTCTTGTTGAAATGGTACGAAATCAATTTGAATTTGGTGGCCTGCAATCTGCTTGAAATGCAATGAAATGAATTTGAATTTGGTGGCCTGCACTCAGCTTGAAATGCTATGAAATGAATTTGTATTTGCTGGCCTGCACTCTCCTTGAAATGCAATGAAATGAATTTGGTGGCCTGCACCCGGCTTGAAATAGTATGAAATTGTATTTGGTAGCCTGCACGCTGCTTGAAATGCTACAAAATTGAATTTGGTGGCCTGCACGCTGCTTGAAATGCTGTGAAATTGAATTTGGTGGCTTGCACTCTGCTTAAAATGCTATGAAATTGAATTTGGTGGCCGGCTCTCTGCTTGCAATGCTATAAAATTGAATTTAGTGACCTTCACTCTGCCTGAAATGCTAGGGAATGAATTTGAATTAGATGGCCTGCACTCTCCTTGAAATGCTATGAAATGAATTTGAATTTGGTGGCCTGCATGCTGCTTGAAATGCTGTGGAATTGAACTTGGTGGCCTGCACTCTGCTTCCAATGCTATGAAATTGAATTTGGAGGCCGGCACTCTGCTTGAAATGTTATGAAATTGAATTTAGTGGCCTTCAATCTGCATCAAATGCTAGGAAATTAATTTGAATTTGATGGCCTGCACGCCCCTTGAAATGCTATGAAATGAATTTGAATTTGGTAGCCTGCACTCTGCCTGAAATGCTATGAAATTGAATTTGGTGGCCTGCATGCTGCTTGAAATGCTATGAAATGAATTTGAATTTGATGGCCTGCACTCTACTTGAAATGGTATGAAGTTGAATTTGGTAGCCTGCACTCTGCTTGAATTGCTATGAAATTGAATTTAGTGGGCTGCACTCTGCTGAAAATGCTATGAAATTAATTTGAAATTGGTGGCCTGCACTCTGCTGGAAATGGTATGAAATTGAATTTGTTGGCCTGGACTCTGGTTGAAATGGTATGAAATGAATTTGAATTTGGTGGCCTGCAATCTGCTTGAAATGCAATGAAATGAATTTGAATTTGGTGGCCTGCCCTCTGCTTGTAATGCTATGAAATTGAAGTTGGTGGTCTGCACTATGCTTCAAATGCTATGAAATGAAATTGAGTTTGGCGGCCTGCACTCTGCTTGAAATGGTATGACATGAATTTGAATTTGGTGGCCTGCAATCTGCTTGAAATGCAATGAAATGAATTTGAATTTGGTGCCCTGCACTCTGCTTGAAATGCTATGAAATGAATCTGAAATTGATGGCCTGCACTCTGCTTGAAATGGTATGAAATTGAATTTGATGGCCTGCACTCTGCTTGAATAGCTATGAAATCTAATGTAGTGGCCTGCACTCTGCTGGAAATGCGATGTAATGAAATTGAATTTGGCGGCCTGCACTCTGCTTGAAATGGTATGAAATTGAATTTGTTGGCCTGGACTCTGGTTGAAATGCTATGAAATGAATTTGCATTTGGTGCCCTCCACTCTGCTTGAAATGCTGTGAAATTGAAGATGATGGCCTGCACTGTGCTTGAAATGGTAAGTAATTGAATTTGTTGGCCGGAACTCCGGTTGAAATGGTATGAAATGAACTTGAATTTGATAGCCTGCAATCTGCTTGAAATGCAATGAAATGAATTTGAATTTGGTGGCCGGCACTCTGCTTGAAATGCTATGAAATTGAATTTGTTCGCCTGGAATCTGGTTGAAATGCAGTGAAATGAATTTGAATTTGGTGGCATGCATGCTGGTTGAAATGCTGTCAAATTGAATTTGGTGGCCTGCACTCTGCTTGAAATGCTATGAAATTGAATTTAGTGGCCTTCACTCTGCCTTAAATGCTAGGAAATTAATTTGAATTTGATGGCCTGCACTCTCCTTGAAATGGAATGAAATTAATTTGAATTTGGTGGCTTGCACTCTGCTTGAAATGCTATGAAATTGAATTTGGTGGCCTGCACTCTGCTTGAAATGCTATGAAATGAATTTGAATTTGGTAGCCTGCATTCGGCTTGAAATGGTATGAAATTGAATTTGGTTGCCTGCACACTGATTGAAATGCTATGGAATTGAATTTGATGGCCTGCACTGTGCTTGAAATGCTATGAAATTGAATTTAGTGGCTTTCACTCTGCCTAAAATTATAGGAAATTAATTTGAATTTGATGGCCTGCACTCTCCTTGAAATGGAATGAAATTTAAGTTTGTGGTCTGCACTCTGCTTGAAATGCTATGAAATGAAATTGAGTTTGGTGGCCTGCACTCTGCTTGAAATGCGATGAAATGAATTTGAATTTGATGGCCTGCACTCTCCTTGAAATGGAATGAAATGAATTTGAATTTGGTGGCCTGCACTCTGCTTGAAATGCTATGAAATTGAAGTTTGTGGTCTGCACTCTGCTTGAAATGCTATGAAGTGAAATTGAATTTTGCGGCCTGCACTCTGCTTGGAATGCTATGAAATTGAATTAAGTGGCCTTCACTCTACCTAAAATGCTAGGAAATTAATTTGAATTTGATGGCCTGCACTCTCCTTCAAATGGAATGAAATGAATTTGAATTTGGTGCCCTGCACTCTGCTTGAAATGCTATGAAATTGAAGTTTGTGGTCTGCACTCTGGTTGAAATGCAATTAAATGAAATTAACTTTTGCAGCCTGCACTCTGCTTGGAATGCTATGAAATTGAATTAAGTGGCCTTCACTCTACCTAAAATGCTAGGAAATGAATTTGAATTTGATGGCCTGCACTCTCCTTCAAATGGAATGAAATGAATTTGAATTTGGTGGCCAGCGCTCTGCTTGAAATGGTATGAAATTGAATTTTGTGGCCTGCACTCTGGTTGAATTGCTATGAAATGAATTTAAATTTGGTGGCCGGCACTCTGCTTGAAATGCTATGAAATTGAATTTGTTGGCCTGCACTCTGCTTAAAATGCTATGAAATTGAATTTTGTGGCCGGAACTCTGCTTGAAATGCTATGAAACTGAATTTAGTGGGCTTCACTCTGCCTTAAATGCTAGGAAATGAATTTGAATGTGATGGCCTGCAGTCTCCTTGAAATGCTACAAAATTAATTTGAATTTGGTAGCCTGCACTCTGCTTGAAATGCTATGAAATTCAATTTGGTGGACTGCACACTGTTTGAAATGCTATGGAATTGAATTTGATGGCCTGCACTCTGCTTGAAATTGAAATTAGTGGCTTTCACTCTGCCTAAAATTATAGGAAATTAATTTGAATTTGATGGCCTGCACTCTCCTTGAACGGGAATAAAACGAATTTGAATTTGGTGCCCTGCTTGAAATGCTATAAAGTTGAATTTGGTGGCCTGCACGCTGCTTGAAATGCTGTGAAATTGAATTTGGTGGCCTGCACTCTGCTTAAAATGCTATGAAATTGAATTTGGTGGCCGGCTCTCTGCTTGCAATGCTATAAAATTGAATTTAGTGACCTTCACTCTGCCTTAAATGCTAGGGAATGAATTTGAATTAGATGGCCTGCACTCTCCTTGAAATGCTATGAAATGACTTTGAATTTGGTGGCCTGCATGCTGCTTGAAATGCTGTGGAATTGAACTTGGTGGCCTGCACTCTGCTTCCAATGCTATGAAATTGAATTTGGTGGCCGGCACTCTGCTTGAAATGTTATGAAATTGAATTTAGTGGCCTTCAATCTGCATTAAATGCTAGGAAATTAATTTGAATTTGATGGCCTGCACTCCCCTTGAAATGCTATGAAATGAATTTGAATTTGGTAGCCTGCACTCTGCCTGAAATGCTATGAAATTGAATTTGGTGGCCTGCATGCTGCTTGAAATGCTATGAAATGAATTTGAATTTGATGGCCTGCACTCTACTTGAAATGGTATGAAGTTGAATTTGGTAGCCTGCACTCTGCTTGAATTGCTATGAAATTGAATTTAGTGGGCTGCACTCTGCTGAAAATGCTATGAAATTAATTTGAAATTGGTGGCCAGCACTCTGCTGGAAATGGTATGAAATTGAATTTGTTGGCCTGGACTCTGGTTGAAATGGTATGAAATGAATTTGAATTTGGTGGCCTGCAATCTGCTTGAAATGCAATGAAATGAATTTGAATTTGGTGGCCTGCCCTCTGCTTGTAATGCTATGAAATTGAAGTTGGTGGTCTGCACTATGCTTCAAATGCTATGAAATGAAATTGAGTTTGGCGGCCTGCACTCTGCTTGAAATGGTATGACATGAATTTGAATTTGGTGGCCTGCAATCTGCTTGAAATGCAATGAAATGAATTTGAATTTGGTGCCCTGCACTCTGCTTGAAATGCTATGAAATTGAAGATGGTGGCCTGCACTCTGCTTGAAATGCTATGAAATGAATCTGAAATTGATGGCCTGCGCTCTGCTTGAAATGGTATGAAATTGAATTTGATGGCCTGCACCCTGCTTGAATAGCTATGAAATCTAATGTAGTGGCCTGCACTCTGCTGGAAATGCGGTGTAATGAAATTGAATTTGGCGGCCTGCACTCTGCTTGAAATGGTATGAAATTGAATTTGTTGGCCTGGACTCTGGTTGAAATGCTATGAAATGAATTTGCATTTGGTGCCCTCCACTCTGCTTGAAATGCTGTGAAATTGAAGATGATGGCCTGCACTGTGCTTGAAATGGTAAGTAATTGAATTTGTTGGCCGGAACTCCGGTTGAAATGGTATGAAATGAACTTGAATTTGATAGCCTGCAATCTGCTTGAAATGCAATGAAATGAATTTGAATTTGGTGGCCGGCACTCTGCTTGAAATGCTATGAAATTGAATTTGTTCGCCTGGACTCTGGTTGAAATGCAGTGAAATGAATTTGAATTTGGTGGCATGCATGCTGGTTGAAATGCTGTCAAATTGAATTTGGTGGCCTGCACTCTGCTTGAAATGCTATGAAATTGAATTTAGTGGCCTTCACTCTGCCTTAAATGCTAGGAAATTAAATTGAATTTGATGGCCTGCACTCTCCTTGAAATGGAATGAAATTAATTTGAATTTGGTGGCTTGCACTCTGCTTGAAATGCTATGAAATTGAATTTGGTGGCCTGCACTCTGCTTGAAATGCTATGAAATGAATTTGAATTTGGTAGCCTGCATTCGGCTTGAAATGGTATGAAATTGAATATGGTTGCCTGCACACTGATTGAAATGCTATGGAATTGAATTTGATGGCCTGCACTGTGCTTGAAATGCTATGAAATTGAATTTAGTGGCTTTCACTCTGCCTAAAATTATAGGAAATTAATTTGAATTTGATGGCCTGCACTCTCGTTGAAATGGAATGAAATGAATTTGAATTTGGTGGCCTGCACTCTACTTGAAATGCTATGAAATTGAAGTTTGTGGTCTGCACTCTTCTTGAAATGCTATGAAATTGAAGTTTGTGGTCTGCACTCTTCTTGAAATGCTATGAAATGAAATTGAGTTTGGCGGCCTGCAGTCTGCTTGAAATGCTATGAAATGAATTTGAATTTGATGGCCTGCACTCTCCTTGAAATACAATAACATGAATTTGAATTTGGTGGCCTGCCCTCTGCTTGAAATGCTATGCAATTGAAGTTGTTGGTCTGCACTCTGCTTCAAATGCTATGAAATGAAATTGAATTTGGTGGCCTGCACTCTGTTTGAAATGCTATGAAATGTATTTGAATTTGATGGCCTGCACTCTCCTTGAAATGGAATGAAGTTAATTTGAATTTGGTGCCCTGCACTCTGCTTGAAATGGTATGAAATTGGATTTGGTGGCCTGGACTCTGCTTGAAATGCTATGAAATTGAATTTAGTGGCCTTCACTCTGCCGTAAATGCTCGGAAATGAATTTGAATTTGATGGCCTGCACTCTCCTTTAAATGTAATGAAATGAATTTAACTTTAGTGGCCTGCACTCTGCTTGAAATGCTATGAAATTGAATTTGGTGGCTTGCACTCTGCTTGAAATGCTATGAAATGAATTGGAATTTGGTAGTCTGCACTCTGCTAGAAATGCTATGAAATTGAATTTGGTGGCCTGCAAGCTCTTTTGAAATGATATAAAATTGAACTTTGTGGCTTGCACTCTGCTTGAATTGCTATGAAATTGAATTTGGTGGCCCACATTCTGCTTGAAATGGTATGTAATTGAATTTGTTGGCTGGACCTCTGGTTGAAATGGTATGAAATGAATTTGAATTTGGTGGCCTGTAATCTGCTTGATATGCAATGAAATGAATTTGAATTTGGTGGCCGGCACTCTGCTTGAAATGCTAAGAAATTGAATTTGGTGGCCGGCACTCTGGATGAAATGCTATGAAATTGAATTTGTTGGCCTGTACTCTGGTTGAAATGCTATGAAATTGAATTTGTTGGCATGGGCTCTGGTTGAAATGCAATGAAATTAATTTGCATTTGGTGCCCTCCACTCTGCTTGAAATGCTGTGAAATTGAAGATGGTGGCCTGCACTCTGCTTGAAATGCTATGAAGTGGATTTGAAATTAGTGGCCTCCACTCTGCTTGAAATGGTATGTAATTGAATTTGTTGGCCGGAACTCTGGTTGAAATGGTATAAAATGAATTTGAATTTGGTGGCTGGCACTCTGCATGAAATGCTATGAAATTGAATTTGTTGGCCTGTACTCTGGTGAAATGCTATGAAATTGAATTTGTTGGCATGGACTCTGGTTGAAATGCAATGAAATGAATTTGAATTTGGTAGCATGCACGTTGCTTGAAATACTGTCAAATCGAATTTGGTGGCCTGCACTCTGCGTGAAATGCTGTGAAATTGAATTTGGTGGCTTGCACTCTGCCTTAAATGCTCGGAAATGAATTTGAATTTGATGGCCTGCAGTCTCCTTGAAATGGAATGAAATGAAGTTGAATTTGGTGAATTGCTATGAAATTGAATTTAGTGGCCTGCATTCTGCTGGAAATGCTATGAAATTAATTTGAAATTGGTGGCCTGCACTCTGCTTGAAATGGTATAAAATTGAATTTGTTGGCCTGGACTCTGGTTGAAATGGTATGAAATGAATTTGAATTTGGTGGCCTGCCCTCTGCTTGAAATGCTATGCAATTGAAGTTGTTGGTCTGCACTCTGCTTCAAATGCTATGAAATGGAATTGAATTGGCAGCCTGCACTCTGCTTGAAATGCTATGAAATGAATTTGAATTTGATGGCCTGCACTCTCTTTGAAATGGAATGAAATGAATTTGAATTTGGTGTCCCGCACTCTGCTTGAAATGGTATGAAATTGGATTTGGTGGCCTGCACTCTGCTTGAAATGGTAAGAAATTGAATTTAGTGGCCTGCACTCTGCTGGAAATGCTATGAAATGAATTTGAATTTGATGACCTGTACTCTCTTTGAAATTGTATGAGATTGAATTTGTTGGCCTGCACGCTCGTTGAAATGGAATGAAATTAATTTGAAATTGGTGGCCTGCACTCTGCCTAAAATGCTAGGGAATTAATTTGCATTTGATGGCCTGCACTCTCCTTGAAATGGAATTAAACAAATTGGAATTTGGTGGCCTGCACTCTGCTTGAAATGGTATTAAATGAATTTGAATAAGGTTGCTCAATCGCTCCCTCATTGCTGAGGAGAGTGTACTTGGTCAGCAATGTTCTGACCCCGACTCTGACAGGGAATTCACCCCGGGGGACAAAGGGCACCCGCCAGATGTCCCATCCCTGGCAGCACATTTTGCCATCCCGAGGGAGTCAGGGGAGCCACTGTGAGATGAGCTGGCCTCCTCAATTAATTATGTAGCCTCCCATCAGCTGCAGGAGCTGACAATGGACGAGACCGCCAAGAGACACGTGATCCCATTGAACTGCGTTTTATTGAAAGTGTCAACAGTGAACCAAGAGATATGGGGTCAGATGGGTGTGGGCATTTGTGCCCAGGAGATGAAGCTGCAGAGAATCCTGAAGCTACTCGGCTTAGGTATCACGGCGTTCGCCAGGACGGTAGGTGGAGGGCACCTGTCGGAGATGCAGCAAGAGGCACTAGGGTTGATGTGCAGTGCGCACTTTGAGATTAACTTTGAGATTATGGTAGGGCGAAGAGTGCCATTCGCCCTACCATAAACCCAAAGTTTGCAGCGCTCTGCACGCCCGTCTACTCAGATGCACAGTTGGCGCTCAGCAGCGAGGATACGGACAAACGCGGATTTTCCCACCAGGAACCGGGGACAGCACAACCCACCATTCACCAAGGAGGTAGGTGGGCCTGGTTCTCAGGAGAACATACTAACTGCAATATAGCTAAAAATTGGGGGTAGATTACACCTGTTTTTCGAGGAATGGAAGCAAATAACATCAGATCCGTTTATACTGAATATTATCCAAGGGTTTTGAATTGAGTTCGATCCGAATTGTGATTTGCCCATTCAACATGTTCATAGGAGAACACTTAATTTCTCACAAACAGAGAATATGGAAGTTCAGGCAGAACTTGAAACTTTGTGTAAAAAAGGGGTAATTGAGAAGTCAGTTCACCAACTCCATCAATTTGTGTCCAATATATTTCCCCATCAAAAAAAGGACGGAGGGTGTAGAATTATTCTTGATCTAACAAGTCTAACCCCTTTTGTACAGTATAGACATTTCAAAATGGAAACATTTGTTACTGCCAAACAACTGGTTTCCAGAGGATGCTATATGGCAAGTATAGATCTGAAAGATGCGTATTACTCAGTGCCTATTCATTTGGAGGGTAGAAGATATTTGAAATTTAGCTGGATGAATCAATTATGGAAATTCAAGGCATTGCCTAACGAATTAACTTCAGCCCCGAGAATATTCACAAAATTGTTAAAACCTGTACTGGGGCTACTTACAGCCCAGGGTCATGTTTTTATCGTTTATTTGGATGATATTTTAATTACAGGTCGAACTAGGGAAATAGCTGAAGCATCCGTGGCAGTTGTTAAACTCATTTTTGAAAAATTGGGGTTTATCATTCATCCAGAAAAATCTAAATTAACACCAGTGACAACAATTGATTATTTGGGGTTCACTATTAATTCAAATCGCATGGTAGTGACTGCCCAGGGAAAAAAGGCTGGAGTTAATTGAAGGTTGTATCAAGCTCAGTGAGGAACAACACCCTTCAATTAGACATAAGCTTTAAGTCCATAAAAAGCTCTCAACAGCTCTAAGTATATAATCCCATATGACTAAATGTCACCAGCATGTTCAGCTTCAGATTGGCAACACTACCGCAGTGGTGTATGTTAATCACATGAGTGGAATCAAGTTGGTATCTTGTGACAAATTGGCTAATCAGATCTGAAATTGGTGTATTGACAGAAACATTTGGCTTTCAGCTATTTACCTACCAGGTAGATTCAACATAGTGGCAGACACCAGGTCACGAAAATTCAATGACAACACAGAATGGATGTTGAATCAGGAGGTATTCAATGATATAGTTGTTCGATATGGTATGCCAGATATCGATTTGTTTGCATCCAGACTCAACCACCAGCTAGTTAAATATGTGTCATGGGAACCAGATCCTGGGGCAGTAGCGATTGATGCGTTCTCGCTACATTTTATATGTATTTCCACCATTCTGCCTCATAGGTCGATGTCTGCTCAAAATTAAGCAGGACTCCGTTTCGGGAGTGTTGGTGATACCCGACTGGCCTGTTCAGCCATGGTTCCCTTTGATATTGGATCTGATGACACAACCTCTTATGGTTGTTCCTAAACCGAGAAATCTACTGGTGCACCCGGTAACTGGCGAACGGCATCCTTTATATGACCGTATTGATTTGTTAATTTGCAGATTTTAAGAAGGCCATATCTGGGGCGAGGACTGTCTGGGCGAACTATGGATATGCTCACTGTAGCCTGGAGAACGAGTACCCAAAAGCAATATGTCTCTTCTATTAAAAAATGGGAGGAATTCTGTGTACAAAAGAATATTGAATATCATACGGCAGGTATTTCGGATGATCTAGAGTTCCTGTTAACACTCTACTATGATGAAGGGTTGAGTTATAGTGTGATAACTATAAGCTAGAACTTATAACAATAACAATTCAGCTAGAAGTGCATTGTCCTCATACTTGTTGATGGGGTCAGAAGAACATCCTATTAGGTCTCACCCTCTCATATCTTGATTAATGAAAGGCATTTTTAATTCCAGACCTCCTAAACCCAGGCATATGGCAATCTGGAATGTAAGCATGGTCCTCAAGCTACTCGCCCATTGGACTCCTGTCACCTCTCCGTCTTTGGCTAAAGTCACCATGAAGGTGGTCATGCTCATGGCACTGGTATCAGCACAATGAGTGCAGACATTGCAAAAGTTGCAGCTAGACAGGATGGAAGTGGCTGCAGACAACGTTACGTTCTACATTTATGATCTACTCAAACAGGGCAGGCCAGGGGTGACAGGGTTCAAGATTGTATTCTCGGCATATCCCATGGAGCTATGTCTACATGTAAGGACACATTTACTACATTATATTAAGCCACGAGGGCCTTAGGAAATGTGGAAACAGCATTGTTTATAGTCACAAGAAACCACTCAAGAGAGTGTCAGTGCAGACTATCTCGAGGTGGTTGAAACAAGTGTTGGTTTATGCAGGTATTAACACTGACATTTTTACATCTCATTCCACTAGGGCGGCATCAACGTCCATGGCCAGGGCGATGGACGTTCCCATCGACCATATACTCGCAGCCGCCGGGTGGTCAAAAGAATTGGTATTCCAACAATTCTATCACAGGTTGATTACTGACTCGGGCTGTTTGCCAATTCTGTGTTAAGTTCTGTTTAAGTTTACCCCTGGAAAGAGGGGGTGCTGTTGCTTTTTGTTATTCAAATAAATCATTACTACATTTAATTCAATGTCACGATTAATGCATTGTTGATTATTTTACTCATCCCGAGTCAATCGATGCAGTGAGATGCCAGGATTTGAATCTGTGGCATGAAATCACAGAGCTTTGAACTGTTCACGGAATCACTCACGTGACTCTGAAGTAAAACAGTAAGTTTAAACGAGAACTTACCAGTTTGAAGTTTGATCTTTATTTTATGAGGAGTTACGTTGGTGATTACATGCCCTCCACTCCCAAAGGTCATCTGGTAGTTCTCAAGTTGCTGATCTTACTATGTTACTTCAATTACTGTTACCTGTGATTTAATACCGCTGTTTTGAAGATTGACGCGCATGCGACCTGGCTTCTTCATGTAATCACCAACGTAACTCCTCATAAAATAAAGATCAAACTTCAAACTGGTAAGTTCTCATTTAATCTTACTATTTTCCTGAATTAGCAATAGAGCTTGAGCCTATTCAACCTCCCCTCATAAGACAAATGTGCCTACCCACAAACAACATTGGTGAACCTTTAAATGTGCCTTCTGCAGAAATTTGACAAGCTGCAGAATGGCGCCAGTTTGTCCTGAGCCGAGATAAGAGCTGCAGGAAGAGAATGAAACATCTGCAGACGCAGACAATTTGGTGCAAATTGCATGGAATGGATTGGATTAATGCAAACCAGACATTAAGTATTGAGCCTTGTCTGGGTTTCTTGAATATCTGGGCAAATGTTGCTATGTTTGCTTCCTTTCAGAAGTAGCGTTTGAATACATTGTATTAGTTACTGTATTACTGGGTTAGGAAAATGTCTATCATGTTCTGTGTTAATCGATATCTGTTATTGGACTATAAAGAGATGAGACCACCCCCATGTGGTTCGGGCCCTATAGTTCGAGGAACTATAATAGGCCATTCGCACGAGGTCCTGTGTCGATCTTCTGGGAGAGCGCTTAGGACTGCGTGACATTCTGTAGTGTCTCTGCTTGAGCGAAGCTAAAGAGGGCTTGATCAGGCAGATATGAGGATCAAACATGCGGTGGTTCAGTACAGTAGTGGGAAATGTAATTGTGTTTTGTCAAAATAAAGTTTAGATGCGCAAGTGCTTGACTCAGTGATTTTTTACTGAAACTAGACTAGGGGGAAGCTTAGAACAAGCTATTTTCATTGGGGCCTCATCCGAGATTTCAACGGACCCCCAAACACAAGTTTGCGATCAAGGATATTGAGCTGTTTTGATCGCGAGTGCAGAAATCAGGCCCGCTGTGCAGTTTTCGCATTGATATTCAGCACTTCGCTGGTCGGGGCAGATTGATTATTCGTGGGCTTGGGAAAGGGTCCAATCAAGATCATTAGAACAGAGTCTAGCAAGCACAGTGGGGTGATTAGCACTCCTTTGGGTTAGGGGCCCATAAAACAGGGCAAAGAGTGGCCCAACACTTGGTTGTAGTTGGCAGACTGCAGCTGATTTAACGAGAGCCTGACGCGCTTCGAGGGCAAGGGGTGGCCCATTGTCCAGATTTGGTATCCAATTGGTGGGGTATTGAAACACAGGTCTGCATGAAGGTGTCTGAGTCCCTCCCTGGAGTGATGGACAAGGAACCTCGTAAAGGCACTGGACTCGGTCGCTAGAGTATAGATTGGCTGGGAATGCTCTAGTCCATTCAAGATTTCATTGGGCAAATTAGTTTGATTTCGAAAGCCCGCATATGTGGAGTGGTACGCACCAGTTTGCAGAATCAAATTTCCAAATACAGAATTTCACATTGAAGTTCTGCCCGTATGGTAGAATTCGAATTCTGTGTAAATAGAACTGTGCATGTTTGAGATCGATTCCGAATAGCGGCTGATCAACAGTGAAGAGTAACCCTCGGATCAATTGTTGATTCATATCAGATAGTGAAGAGTAACTGAGAGATGGGAACATGGTTTGCTTGGTGAAAAGTGCCCGGATGCGAAAGGTACTCCTAATTCTGTAGAACTTAAAGAGGAGGGATAGAAGTCCAGTCTTAGCAGGAGGAAAGTAACATTTAGGAGGAAAAGTAGTCCATTTAAGAAGTAGTACCCCTCAGCAAAGAGTACCCTACGAAGCGGAAAATCTTCAGTATCAGAGGGAGAGGTTGACTGATTGATAACAGCGTGACACGGCATTGAGATCGAGTGTTTGTAAGCTGTGCGCTAGCGTGTTAAATTATTCTTGTAAATTGTAAAAATCCAGCATCGTCTTTTTTAGCATCGTTATTAGATCCGAATTGCATAAATACTTTGTGTATGTAAAAAGATTTAGAGTGTATTAAGATTTGGAAAGTTAAGATTTAGAGTGTGTTAAGTTCGCGGACTGCAATTTGTATTGTTTGTGTGATTGCTTAAGGATTTTTGGGTGTTAGATAATTGAAGTAATAGCATGCTTGAATTAAATATTTGTAATTGTTTAGATTGTAGTATTGTTAGAGTCCAATTCGTGGTGGTTCGATCAGGGTTCGTACTCATTCAATTGCTGTGTTGGGGAGGAGTTGTTCCGTCGACTGAGCACGCCACGAGGAGGACTTATTAGAGTGCGTGATTTATAATAAATTAATGATTGAGGTTTATGCAGGAGTGCGGTTGTGCCTGATAATAATAAGCAGCTTGATCTCCTGTTTGTGTACTGTGTTACTCGTGTGTCCAAAGCTCATTTTCAGGTGTTTCGATTGAGGATTAAATGAGTTGCTCAAATATGTTCGATTGTGTATGAATATGTTTGATTGTTCCCTGGAGTATTCTGATATTTGGATGACTGAGGATTGTGGAAATTGTAAGGTTGAAAGTGTGTGTGGATTTGTGGGAGATAGGAGAAGAATTTGAAGAAGAGAGTAGGATTGGTGGAGCAAAGGAATAAAGAATTGTGAGGCTGCAAACGCCTTTAGGCCATTAGTCACTGTTCAGGAGCGAGCTTGATAAATTTAGGGATTTATGGAAGGAGTGGAGGATTTAGGAATTCTGTTTCAGTTGTTCGGAAGAAAGGGGAATAGCATAGAACAAGATATGACAGAAGAGGAAATGAGCCCATTGCAAATAATGTGCAATGAGTTCCCTCACGAGGCAGAGAAATTAAGAGATTTATCAGGAGCGTTAAATAAGAAATTAGGAAACAAGCTATGGCCTTAGAACAGTAAAAGGGATAAAATACATAGAACGGGTTATTTGGCAGCATAGTATTAACGAAAGTGCAAAAGAATTAATGGGGTTATGGAGAAAATATTATGAGGAATGGAAGGCGAATAAAGAGGTTAAGAGGATGGCTAGTTGGGAGAAAGCGATCGCTAAACTTGGAATAGAACTGAAAGAAGGTGAAGTAGATCGACCTCCAGGCAGTGGGAAGGACAGGAGCGGAGATGAAGGGAAATACACGGAACTGGGAAAAGGCTGATCTCCTGGAAGGAAACTAGTCGGTGTAAATTTAAAGTTTAGGGATCCAATGGTTAGTGCTGACTTTGAGGAGGAAAGAGATGAATATTTGGAGGAATGGAAAAAAATGTTAACGCTAGTGGGTGGTCACAGCTCCCACCATGTTCCTCTTGCATTTCCCAGGGTTCACTAGCACCTTGTATAACTTGTGTCCGTATAAATATTTTAGAATTTATAACAACTCTTAATCTGAACAGATTCTACCAATAGCAGATACTGGGGTACCAGATTCTTCGACCCTATCCACTCCATCATTGTAGATCGTCCAGTAGCTTATGGCACCCGGAGTAGAACGAAGAGGTTAGCTCCGGTGTTTAAAGAAAGGGAAGGTGTGTTAGATATAGTGCACAGCCAGAATATTTCTGTGATCCACAACCTAGACAGATTACACGAGTAGTAAGAAAGAGGAACGATTTATTTGGACAGTATCGGGAAACCCCTACCGAACAGGAAGATTCATCTGAGGGTGAGACAGTGATTGAAGATACCGAGATAGATTTTGATGTTACCAAAAGTTTACAAATTAAACAGATATCCCATAGGCAGTTCCCAGTAAGGGAACAGAGGATTCGACCAGCACAGTAAGTATGAATAATCCCCGTGCCACAGAAGTCCATACTCCATGGAACCCCCATGAAATAATGGCAGTACTAAACAGAATCCCTGATAGGAGGAAGTCACCTGGTGCTTTTATAGATTACTAGAGTTGAGTCACGGCTATTCCTTGAAATTCCATTTCAAGCAGAGTGCAAAGCCACCAAATTCAAATCCATTTTCCTACCATTTCAAGCAGGGTGCAAGGCCACCAAATTCATGTGCAGTTTCTTACCATTTCAAGCAGGGTGCAAGGCCATAAAATTCAAGTGCAGTTTCATACCACTTCAAGCAGGGTGCAAGGCCACCAAATTCAGGTTCAGTTTCCTACCACTTCAAGCAGGGTGCAAGGCCACCGAATTCAAGTGCAGTTTCCAACCACTTCAAGCAGGGTGCAAGGCCACCGAATTCAAGTGCAGTTTCATACCACTTCAAGCAGGGTGCAAGGCCACCAAATTCAAATGCAGTTTCATACCATTTCATGCAGGGTGCAACGACACCACATTCAAATGCAGTTTCATACCATTTCATGCAAGGTGCAAGGCCACCACATTCAAATGCAGTTTCATACCATTTCAAGCAGGGTGAAACCACCATAAAACTACCATAAAATACCACACTCACAGTTAAGTAGACATTCAGTGTGTTCAGTTGATCCACAGCTCAGACAGAGTAGTGACCACTGCCTCCCCATCATGCAAAGACTGAGCCACACCCACACTTCCGGGTTTCATAATCCCTCCCACTCCCACCGGAAAAGGTGTGGCGTGATTGACAGGAGAGAGATTCTCAACATTTTTTAAACACTAATAACACTTTTATTTTACATTGATGGGAAGAATCCTCTGCACCTGATGAGCGGAGGGGGACTGAGTAAGATGGCCAAAAATCACACCTGTAAGTGGTAGCGTTTTATCTAAAATCAATATAGTGCAAACAGAAAGTTGTCAAGTTTAGCCACACAACCATTTGCAGTGCCTTTTTTACTTCAACCCAAATCCCCCCAAACAACCATTTGCAGTGCCTTTTTTACTTCAACCCAAATCCCCCCAAACAACCATTTGCAGTGCACTTTTCACTTCAACCCAAATCCCCCCAAACAACCATTTGTAGTGCCTTTTTACTTCAAACCAACCATATTTTCATTTTCAAATCACATTAAGGGCACTCACAGTTGAGTAGACATGTGTTCAGTGTTATTCAGAGCTCAGCGAGACGTGACCCTCTGGCTTCCTCCATCTTGCAGAGACTGAGTGAGGCACACCACTTCCGGGTTTTATAGTGCCTCCCCCCTCCCACCAGCGGGGGCAGCAGAGAGAAAGGCAATTTAAAAAAATACATTAATATCTCTGATTTTTCATCGATGGGAAAAATCCTCTGGTCCAGTCCGGTGGAGGGGGGCTCTCAGCGAGGTGGCCAAAAATGACGGCCATAAGTGGCGGCGTTCTCTCGGAAATCAAATCGCAGTGCATCAAAAGCGATCAAGCTCATATTTTTAGTAATATAGATTTAAATACCACAATATGTGTATATCATGCAGATGCCCGGGATTTGTGGGACACCATACAACAGATAATTACTCCAGCTGAAAATACCAAATTTCTAGTAGCCCTAGGACACCCAACTTATGAAGCCTTGGCAAACGTAGTAGTGGATGACAGTGCAAGCAAAGAGGCTGTTTTAACAACCCTTGCAAAAACATTTCAGAAACCAAGTGATTTAAAATGAATTGTGGAAATAAAACCAGAAAAGGGTGAAGGAACAGATGGATTTTTAGACCATTTCTCAAAATTATATATGGACCAATAAGGTGACTTAGACTATCAGAATGGAGCAAATTCCCCACAGTATTGTACTATCTTATTGAATTGTCTCCCCACTAAAGTAGCGGACTTAATTAAGACCGATAACAGGGACTGGTCTGAGAACAGAGCCAGTCAAATGGCCAGAGCTGTGAGGCACTATTGGAAGGAGGGTAGGAAACAGGAAATGTATCCTGTAACTAGAAGAGAAAGTGAACGTATAGCCAAGAAAGAAGTGCCAACATCTAACTCTGAACCATGAATCCCCAGAGTACCAGCAAATTACGGATTGGGAGAAATTAGGGTTCCAGATTACTCAGATTATTATTACAATTACACTCCCAATTTAGTACCCATTCCAATGGAACTAAGGGGTAGAATAAAGCCAAGCGTATTACCTAATCAATGCTACACATGTGTGGGGATGGGACACTGAAGTCGAGCTTGTCCAACAAGGGAGCAAGTGAGAGAGAGGGGTCAAAGAAGGGATTTCCAGGATTATGAAGAAATTAGAGGTCCTAGAGAATATAGACATATCTGAGATCCCAGGAATTATGGGAGGTCATTTAATTCAAGGGACTACTGGGACCCGAGAGAACAGAGCGAGAGATGGTCCGAATGTCAGGAACCAAGAAGTCACACACCGTTCACTCAAGCCAACCCATTTTCTCAGTCCTGATTTACCAACCTGTTCAGGAATTGTGGACGTGGAGACATGACTCTAGAACCCCCTCAAGTAATTTACCAGAATTAATGAATTGGATGTACTATCATAGTAAAAACTGAAGATCACATAAAATAAATTTGTAAACAATCTTATGACTGTCCAAGAAAACCCCTTAGAGCAAAGAACATTATACATCAAGGAGTTTGTCACATTTGTACACAATTAGGTAATTGGAGCAAGGAGTGCCCAGCGAGAAGACATAATATAGCAGAATGGAAGATAAATCAAGGGGCAATAAAGAAAGTAAGAAAAGGAACCCAGTAGCTGGTGTCAGAAGGAATGGGAACTCAGAAGAAATGAAATGGCACTAGGGAGAAAATAAATGAGCTGATTGTGCAGGAGGTATGGGAGTGGGGAAAGGAGCTATTGACTTAACTTGTTACTAAGTTTGTGCCTGCAGGACAGTATAATCAACAACATACTATCTGCGGAGTGAGGTAAAGAAAATACAGACCCCTTGAGAACTGGCAGAAGACAGCTCAGGTAATGTAGCTCCCCAGAAACAGGAACCAACAAGAAGAAGGAAGTGATACTGTCCTGACCCTGGGAAGGCCAACAGATAGAGAAAACTGCTCCTCAATATCCCTACTCCTTTGAAACTGACATTATGGTAGAAAAATATACCTACCCTAGTACCCAACTTTAACATCATCTAGCTTTTGACACCACAGAAACATAGAAAAGCAGTGAAGGAAAGGAGAGTAACACTATCCAAGCTTTCCTAAAGAAACAACACAGACAACCTATGACAACTGTTGGGGCAAGCTCCACTTTAAAGAACGGAATTTAAATTCGAAAATATTTCCTAATTAATGGGCGATGGCAAGTCCCGCGGCTGTTAAAGCCGCGCGGGTGATGTAAGGCACCGCTCTGGGTCATTTTCAACCCCGCAACTTGGGCGGGAGAAGTTGCCGTTGCGGGAGCTCTGAAAAGCGGTCTCCCACCAGGGACCCGCAAGCTCCCGATGTCACCATCCACAGGCCTGCAGCTGGAGCCTCTGAGCTCCGGAGTCGGGTCGCAGCCGCGCACAGCTCTCCACGTTCCGAAGCCGGCCAGCCCCTCGATGGCAAGTCCGCAGGCTCCGCAACTGGAGCCCCCAGGTCGTTCCGGTTGGAGGCCGCTCCACGGTGCTGGGCCCCAACGACAACGGAGACCTGACAGGGAAAAGGTCGGGTCACCCATACAGGGAAGAGATTTAAAACTTTCCCCCACCCACCGCCTCGCCCCACACATATATACAGCTAAAAACAATATAAAAACCACAACAAACTATACATTTAACAGGCCAAATGTTTTTAAAAAGACAGACGAACTGCAGATGCCGCTCCATAGGAGCATAATCGAAGATGGGACTGGACTGTTTAGTTGCTATCATGAACCGGACAGACCCTAGCAGATATCAGGAATTAAGACATACCCTGGATGCGTAAGGAGGTAGTATAAAATGATTGAGGTAGACTGAAAATTTATGAGTTCCCCTCGGAAAGTCAATACTAACCATCTAGAAATGACTCACTGGTTAGGAAACTAGTATAAGAGAGAACCCCTATGGACTGAGAGCCGAGCCAACATACTAAGGAAGAAGTACTGGAGGAGAAGTCTATTGAATTAGAAGGTGAAACTTGAACGGGTGTGGAGATATCAGAGTCGATGTATTTAACCGGTGGATCTAAATTTTTTAACCCTAATAGTAAAGCGGCTTCTATTATCAAGGTAGAAAGAAATTGTCCCTAGAATTGGCATTCTTAATTGGATTTATGATAAAATTAACAACATATGGAAATTGATTGATTAAATTTGATCAGCTGGGAATTCCACATGAATTGGAATGGAATTGTGTTATCGGCCACAAGCTGTGGAATGAGAAGGATGAGATGGACAGTGACATTTAAAATATTCAATTGAAGGCTGAGGCTGAATTTGGTTAAATTGGAATATTTTTCTTGGTTTGCTTTAAGTAAGAGTCACACCTGTGGGGAAATCTGGACTGAACCCAGCTGAAATTTATATGAGAAACCATCATCAGATATCCATATTATAACATTGTGTGAATATGGAGAGAGCTGATTAGTGTTGATCCTAGGATAGTAAAGAGTATATTATAGAACAGAATAGTAATATGAATACAATGATAGAGTAGAATATAATAGAGCAGAATAGTGAAATGGGAAAGGGGTAGTATTGTCGAATTACAGTGAATGTATGGGAAAGCATTAGTACATGAGGGGCAGAAAACTAAGTACACTATGGGGCAGAAAACGCTAGTGGGAGTTGTGTACATGCAACCTAACAGTAGTAGTGAAGTTGGGGATGGTATCAAACGGGAAATTAGAAATGCATGCGACAAAGGCAAAACAGTTATGATGGGTGACTTCAATCTACATATAGATTGGGTGAATCAAATTGGCAGGGGCGCTGAGGAAGAGGATTTTTTGGAAAGTATGCGGGATAGTTATCTAAATCAATATGTAGAGGAACCAACGAGAGAGCAGGCTATTTTAGACTGGATATTGAGTAATGAGGAAGGGTTAGTTAGCAGTCTTATTGTACGTGCCCCCTTGGGCACGAGTGACCATAATATGGTCGAGTTCTTTATTAGGATGGAGAGTAACATTGTTAATTCAGAAACAATGGTTCTGAACTTAAGGAAAGGTAACTTTGAGGGTATGAGACGTGAATTGGCCAAGATTGACTGGCAATAAATTCTAAAAGGGTTGATGGTGGATACGCAATGGAAGACATTTAAAGTGCATGGATGAACTACAAAAATTGTTCATCCCAGTTTGGCAAAAGAATAGATCAGGGAAGGTAGTGCATCCGTGGATAACAAGGGAAATCAGGGACAGTATCAAAGCAAAGGATGATGCGTACAAAGTAGCCAGAAAAAGCAGCATACCAGAGGACTGGGAGAAATTCAGAGACCAGCAGAGGAGGACAAAGGGCTTGATAAGGAAAGGAAAAATAGATTATGAAAGAAAACTGGCAGGGAACATAAAAACTGACTGCAAAAGTTTTTATAGATATGTGAAGAGAAAGAGATTAGTTAAAACAAATGTAGGTCCCTTGCAGTCAGAAACAGGTGAGTTGATCATGGGGAACAAGGATATGGCGGACCAATTGAATAACTACTTTGGTTCCATCTTCACTAAGGAAGACATATATAATCTGCCGGAAATAGCCGGGGACCACGGGTCAAAGGAGGACTTCAGTGAAATCCAGGTTAGTCGGGAAGTGGTGTTGGGTAAATTGAATGGATTAAAGGCCGATAAATCCCCAGGGCCAGATAGGCTGCATCCCAGAGTACTTAAGGAAGTAGCTCCGGAAATAGTGGATGCATTAGTGATAATCTTTCAAAACTCTTTAGATTCTGGAGTAGTTCCTGAGGATTGGCGGGTAGCAAACGTAACCCCTCTTTTTAAGAAGGGGGGGAGAGAGAAAACGGGGAATTACAGACCAGTTAGTCTAACATCGGTAGTGGGGAAACTGCTAAAGTCAGTTATTAAAGATGGGATAGCAGCACATTTGGAAAGTGGTGAAATCATTGAACAAAGTCAGCATGGATTTACGAAAGGTAAATCATGTCTGACGAATCTTGTGGAATTTTTTGAGGATGCAACTAGTAGCGTGGATAGGGGAGAACCTGGATGTGGTGTATCTGGACTTCCAGAAGGCTTTTGACAAGGTCCCACATAAGACATTAGTGTATAAACTTAAAGCATACGGCATTGGGGATTCAGTATTGATGTGGATAGAGAACTGGCTGGCAAACAGGAAGCAAAGAGTAGGAGTAAATGGGTGGTTTTCACAATGGCAGGCAGTGACTAGTGGGGTACCGCAAGGCTCAGTGCTGGGACCCCAGCTATTTACAATATACATTAATGATCTGGATGAGGGAATTGAAGGCAATATCTCCAAGTTTGCAGATGACACTAAGCTGGGGGGCAGTGTTAGCTGTGAGGAGGATGCTAGGAGACTGCAAGGTGACTTGGATAGGCTGGGTGAGTGGGCAAATGTTTGGCAGATGCAGTATAATGTGGATAAATGTGAGGGTATCCACTTTGGTGGCAAAAATAGGAAAACAGACTATTATCTAAGTGGATGCCGATTAGGAAAAGGGGAGATGCAGTGCGACCTGGGTGTCATGGTACACCAGTCATTGAAAGTAGGCATGCAGGTGCAGCAGTCAGTGAAGAAAGCGAATGGTATGTTAGCTTTCATAGCAAAAAGATTTGAGTATAGGAGCAGGGAGGTTCTACTTCAGTTGTATTGGGTCTTGGTGAGACCACACCTGGAGTATTGCTTACAGTTCTGGTCTCCAAATCTGAGGAAGGATATTATTGCCATAGAGGGAGTGCAGAGAAGGTTCACCTGACTGATTCCTGGGTTGTCAGGACTGTCTTATGAACAAAGACTGCAGAGACTCGGTTTATACTCTCTAGAATTTAGGAGATTGAGAGGCGATCTTGTAGAAACTTACAAAATTCTTAAGGGGTTGGACAGGCTAGATGCAGGAAGATTGTTCCCGATGTTGGGGAGGTCCAGGACAAGGGGTCACAGCTTAAGGATAAGGGGGAAATCCTTTAGGACCGAGATGAGAAGGACTTTTTTCACACAGAGTGTGGTGGGTCTCTGGAACTCTCTGCTACAGAGGGTAGTTGAGGCCAGTTCATTGGCTATATTTAAGAGGGAGTTAGATGTGGCCCTTGTGGCTAAGGGGATCAGAGGGTATGGAGAGAAGGCAGGTACAGGATACTGAGTTGGATGATCAGCCATGATCATATTGAATGGCGGTGCAGGCTCGAAGGGCTGAATGGCCTACTCCTGCACCTAATTTCTATGTTTCTATGTTTCTATGAGTGAAAACTTGCTTTGTGCCAGATTTTTCAGGAATTTAGGTTATATGTTGGACTATGGAAAGCGATTGAAGAATGGGCAACACAGATGGATGGAATTCACGCCCACATAAAGTTGGGAGGTGAAGACTCATCAGACGGAAATTGTGAAGCTACACCCTCGGAAAATCGAGAAGCATGACAAGAGTCTGGGATGAAACATCATCATCTTGTTGTTGTTAGTAGATGCAGAATGTAATAGAAAATGTTTATCTGGTTAGCTGATTATCTGATTATTTAGTTATCAGAAATGATGGTTTATCATATATGATAAAAGGAAGGAATGTTAATTCTGGCAAAATTGGAGAGGCCAGGACACTAAAATTGAGTAAAGGCTTCTGGGCTGCTAGGCCATTTGGTCAATTTAAATGTGCCTTCTGCAGAAATAGGACAAGCTACAGAATGGTGCCAGTTTGTCTAGAGCCTAGGTAAGAGCTGTAGGAAGAGAATGAAACATCTGCAGATCCCGACAATTAGGTGCAAATTGCATGGAATGGATTGGAAAGGTTCAAAAGTTCATTTAAGTAAGTAAGTTTATTGGCCAAGTAATCACATACAAGGAATTTTCCTTTGTGCTCCGCCCACAAGTAACAACATGGCATACAGTGACAGTTATGAATGACTCAGAAAACACTAAATATTAATAATAATAAAACATTAATGATAAAACATCATTGATTAAGCATGTGATCAACAAAGTACCAGATCAAAGGGAGGCTACAGATTTTTGGCTGTTGAGTAGAGCAAATACTCGTGGATAAAAACTGTTTTATGTCTGGCTGTGGCAGCTTTGGCAGTCCGGAGTTGCCTTGCAGTGGGAAGTGATTCAAAGAGTTTGTGGCCAGGGTGAGAGGGGTCAGAGATGATCTTGCCTGCTCACTTCCTGGCCCTTGCAGTGTACAGTTCATCAATGGAGGGAAGGTTGAAGCCAATAACCTTCTCTGCTGATCGGACGATTCGTTGCAGCCTCCAGGTGTCGTGCTTGGTGGCTGAGCCAAACCAGACCATGATGGAGAAGGTGAGAACAAACTGTACAATGGCCGTGTAGAATTGGACCATTATTGCCTGTGGCAGATTGTGCTTCCTCAGCTGCCGTAGGAAGTACATCCTCTGTTGCACTTTTTTGACTGTGGAGTCGATGGTCACCCCCTACTTAAGGTCCTTGGAGATGATGGTTCCCAGGAACTTAAAAGACTCCACAGATGTGACTGTGGTGTTGTTGATGGTGAGTGGGGCGAGGGGAGGGGGAGCTCTCCTAAAGTCTACAATCCACACATCCACTGACTTAAGAGCATTGAGCTCTAGGTTGTTGCGACAGCATCAGGATGCCAGCTGTGACACTTCCTGTCTGTAGGCAGATTCCTCCCCATCCTGGATCAGTCCAATCAGGGTTGTATCATCCGCAAACTTGAGAAGCTTGACAGAGGTGTCTGTGGAGGTGGAGTCGTTGGTGTAGAGGAGAGAGTACGCAGCCTTGCGGTGCAACTATGCTGAGCGTTTGCGGGTTCGAGATGTGCTTTCCCAGCCTCACATGCTGCTTCCTGTCTGTCAGGAAGCTGGTGATCCACCGACAGAGGGGTTCAGGCACAGTCAACTCGGAAAGTTTGGAGTGTAGTAGCTCTGGCACAATGGTGTTGAATGTAGAGCTAAAATCAACAAACAGGATCCTCGCATAGGTCCCCTGGCAGTCTAGGTGCTGTAGGATGAAGTGCAGGCCCAGGTTGACTGCATCATCCACAAATCTATTGTCCCTATATGCAAACTGCAGAGGATCCAGCAGGGGGTTTGTGCTATTTTTCAGCATGGCCAGCACAAGCCTTTTGAGTGTCTTCATGACTACAGAGGTCAGTGCGACAGGCCTGTAATCATTAAGACAAGTATTCCTTGCCTTTTGGTGTGCAGGGACAATAGTGGAGACTTTGAAGCAGGTAGGGACAGTACATGTTTGCAGGGACTGGTTAAAAATGTCTGTATGGACCGGTGCCAGCTGTTTGGCACAGAGCTTAAGAGTAGAGGGGGAAACATTGTCAGGTCCTGGAGATTTCCGACTTTTTTGTCCTCTGAAAAGCCTCTCTATGTTTATTGTTGATATTTGATAAGTGATTTGCAGCTCAGAGGGTGTGGGTGATTGGGTGTGAAGTGGTGATTGGGGGGGGGGGGGGGTGTGGGTGTAGAAGGGCCCAGTCTTTTCAGACTGAGGTCAGGCTGTGTTGGTTGGGGAGGGGATAGCAGGGTTACGTTTCTGATGTTCAAACTTGCAGTAAAACATTCAGGTCATTGGTCAGCTGATGATTGTCCAAAGAGCGGGGGGCTTTCCTCGTGTAGCTGGTAATTTCTTGCAAGCCCTTCCAAACTGAAGAAGAGTCACTAGCTGAGAACTTGCTCCTCAACTTCTCAAAGTACCTTTCCTTGGCAGCTCTGATTCCTCTTCTCAGCTTGTACTTGGCCTGCCTGTAGAAGTCTGCATCCCCGTGCCTGTAGGCCTCCTCTTTAGACAGTCAGAGCTGTCTGAGTTCTGCAGTGAACCAGGGCTTGTTGTTGTTGAACCATGTCCGAGTCTTAGTTGGAATGCAACTGTCCTCGCAAAAGCTGACATATGATGATACAATGTCCAAACACTCATCGAGGCTTGTGGTTGCTTCCCTGAACACATTCCAATCCGTGCAGTCAAAGCAGGATTGCAGGTTCTCAATGCCCTCGCTTGTCCACCTTTTCGTTGTTCTGACCACAGGCTTAGCAGCTTTTAGTTTCTGCCTGTAGGTTGGAATAAGGTGAACTGGACAATTAGCAGAGAGACCTAGACCCGCCCGGGGAATAGAGCGATATGTGTTCTTGATTGCCGTATAACAGTGATCGAGTGTTCTCTCCCCTCTGGTGGGGTAGGTAACATGAAGTCTGTATTTTGGAAGGTCACGGCTGAGGTTAGCTTTGTTAAAGTCCGCCAAAACAATGACCATGGAGTCCGGGAAGTCACTCTCTACTCTCATTACCTGGTCAGCGAATTCCGTTTGCGCCTCTCGTATGCAGGTTTGGGGGGGAATGTAAACTCCAGCGAGAATAAAGGGGTTAAATTCCCTCGGAGTTATTGTCACATACACCAATTGGTGTAGTGAAATTCAAGTTGCCATTGCAGCACATTAAAAAGAATACAAACATAACAATAGTAAAGAAATTTAAACATAAAAACATCCCCCCACAATGGTTCCCACTGTGGACTTCCGGTGGCGCCATGCTGGGTTGAAGAGGCACGCCAGCCAGCTCCGTGAAAAAAACGGGAAAAAAAACGGGAGAAGAAGCCCTACCTGCTGCCTGCCGTTTCTGCATGAACTGTTGTGAGTGACGTCATCAGGCACGCGACCGTAATGGCAACACAGCGCAGCCCACCCGTGGATAAACCCAAACTCCGATATGCAAGGCAAAAACCGGCAAAAGAACAAGGCCTGACTGAAGCACCGGGCTCAGGTAGGACATCATCCCAGGAAGATGTGTCTAAAAAGTTAAAGAAAAAATCGGAGATGGAAGAACTTAAAACTTTTTTTACACAAGAAATAATAGAGTTAAAATCGGAATTAAAGTCTGACTTGGCAAAAATGAATTTTAAGGAAGATATAGAAAAAATGAAGGAGGAGATGAAAAAGTTAAAGTTTGAAATTAATGCCTCTGCTCGGGAATTATCTGATAATTTGCAAAAGGAAATTGCAGAAATATTAGCGGATCAAGCTGCAATTACAGCAGAAGAGATGAATGCTAAAATAAAAAGTAAGCTGGAAAAGGAGCTGCAACCTTTGGAATCTGTACTTAATGAGCAGTCGTCGGCCATAAAGGACCTTGAGGATTTAGGCGAAACAAATGCTCAGTCTATGAAAGCACTCCTCAAAGAAAATCAACGCTTATCTGATCAACTGGGCAAAATAACTGAAAAATGTACCGAGCTGGAAGGGTGCCAACGAAGGCAGAAACTGAGAATTGTGGGTATTCGAGAAGGGAGAGAAACGAATCAAGATACCCGAGAGTTTACTGCAAACTTACTGCAAAAGGTTTTATCTCTGGACCAGAAACCTTTACTAGCCCGAGCACACAGAGTAATGAGGCGTTATACAAGACAAGACGCCCCTCCAAGACAAATGATAGTGAAAGTCCAGTATGATCATGTTTTGGAGGAGATGATGAACAAAATAGTAAGAAGCAGAAATCTTACATACGAAGGAGACTCTATCAGCATTTATCGAGATTACCCAGCAGAGGTTTCTAAGAAGCGGAATGCGTTTAAGGAGACCAAAATAATTTTGAGAGAAGTGAAGAACCTGAAGTACACTCTGAGATACCCAGCCACTCTAAGAGTCACACACAACCAGGAAGAACACTATTTCAAAAACCCAGCAGATGCAGTGGACTTTGCCAAGAGGATCAAGAGTCAAGAGGAAGACTGAATGAAAGTTTCAAAGATGAACCTCATTAATAAATAAATCGTATCCTCACGACTGGAATGGATATGGACTTGTGGTACTTAAAGAAGATGGAGAAGGAGGCGGCCTGGAGACTCGGATGGCAGATACGGATTGGACATTCTTTTATGGACATTAATAATTAGAATAATAACACTACTAATATTAACTAACAAATACTAAAATCCTCGGCGTAGTATTATTACTAATTTACAGCACGGTACTAATACCAATTAAAGTTGATAACCTTCAATTAAGGATTAATAATTACTTATACCTGATTTAAATAGAATTAGATAATTATTAAGTATAATCATATAGAATATAAAGCTTGACTTTATTTACACCCCCTGGTAATTTTTTATTTTTCTCCCCTTTTTTTTATTTTTTATCTTCCTCCCTTCTTTTTATTACATTTTATGATATATCTTTAATTTGTTTCAAGTACAGATATTATCATATACTTGAATGATAGATACCGTATACATCAGATTTTAACATTCCCGGTTAAATATTTTTATGAATTAACAATATTAAGGAGCTGGAAAGATACTAACAACATCTACGGAAGTCCTTAGATTATTAGCCATGTTAGAATGGCTAACACTCACTGCACCAATCTTAGATGGAGTTTTTTTCTTTCTTTGTGCACCCTTTTAACCTCTTAATCTATCCTTTTTTTTAAATATTACTCTCTATTATTATTATTTTATATTTGAATGGAGTTATAAATCAATGCAAAGGAGATATATACGTGAGCGTCATTTAAGGGTCTTGAAATTCATCTATTCGAAGTTCGGGTGTAAGGTCGGGTATGTCGAGCTGAACCATTTGCTCTATTACAGACCCCCTTAGACAAATGATGCAAGGCTTAAAAACGAATATGGGAAATGGAGGAATAATGTTTTGCAGCTGGAACATAAAAGGTATTAACAAACCAATTAAGAGGTAAAGTATTAGCACACCTAAAAGCACTCAAAGCAGATGTGGCATTTATCCAAGAAACACATTTAAAAAAAGACGCAGAGCATAGATTAAAAGCCAAATGGATTGACAAAGTGTATCACTCTTCTTTTACACATAAATCAAGAGGGGTAGCAATATTAATCCGTAAAGGTACTTCATTTAAACATACCTCAACCATAACCGATAAGGAGGGCAGATATATCATTATAACAGGAGAATTATATACACAAAAAATGATTTTTGTTAATATTTATGGCCAAACTTTGACAATCCATCGTTTTTCAGGAAAATACTAAATACTATCCCAGAATTACCACAACACAATTTAATAATTGGAGGAGATCTAAATTGCACATTAGATCCTTACTTAGACAGATCATCAAGACAACGGAAAATTAAATCGCATTCCAGCGATCTAATAAATGCATATATAGATACTAGCAACATCATGGATGTTTGCAGAATGGAAAACCCAACGGGACGAGAATACTCGTTTTACTCATCGGTACATAAAACCTATTCAAGAATAGACTACTTTCTGGTAGACTCAAAACCTATCCCACTAACTTATAATTCAAAATATCACAATATTATAATTTCAGATCATGCACCATTATCTTTTATGATTAAAATAACTGGAAAAATGGAAAAGCAGGGACAATGGAGACTCAACCCACAAATTTTAAAGGACAAAACAACTCAAGAATATATCACAAAACAGATTGAGATCTTCTTTGAAACAAATGACAAACCAGAAATATCTTCGCCACTACTATGGGAAACTTTTAAAGCATATACACGTGGAATCATGATATCCTCTCAAGCATTTTATAACAAAGAGAATCGGAGGATACAGCAGGCATTGGAAAAAGAGATTAAACAACTAGATATAGAAAACGCTGCTAATCCAACCATGACTAAACATAATAAAATCTCTGCATTGAAATATAAATTAAATAAAATACAATCAGACCAAATTGTAAAACTTTATCAATATACTAAACAAATACAATTTGAATTTGGGGATAAGCCACAAAAATTATTGGCCCGTCAATTAAGAAAATTGGAGGGAGAAAAAATAATCCATAGGGTTAAATCAGACAAAGGGGAATTATTAATACAAACCAAACATATTAATGAGAGATTTTTGCAATATTATAAAAAATTATATTCAGCCAAAACGACAGAAAATCATATAGGAATAGAAACATTTCTAAAAAATTGTAATTTAAAGGTATTAGATTTAGAAGACAGAGAATCACTAAACGCTGAAATAACCATTAAAGAAATCAAAGAATCTATTACGTCATTAAAAAATGGTAAAGCACCAGGACCGGATGGAATTGGTTCGGAATTTTATAAAACATTTGATGATTTAATGATACCACGGTTAAAGACACTTTATGAACATATTTATACACAACAGAAATTATCTGGAACATTAAATGAATCTATTATAACACTAATACCTAAATTAGATAAAGATTTGGAGGACCCAGGATCGTATAGAGCTATAGCTCTTTTAAACACTGATAAAAAAATATTAACTAAAATATTAGCACGAAGATTAAATATGGTGATTAACAAAGTAATACACCCAGACCAAACTGGATTTATACCAAAATGATACTCTTCATATAACCTGAGACGATTATTCAATATTATATACTCGAAAAGAAATACTAGCAAAGACCTAGCAATCATCTCATTAGATGCAGAGAAAGCTTTCGATCAGGTTGAATGGTCTTATTTATTCTCGGTTTTGGAATCCTTCCAACTAGGAGAAAAGTTTATAACGTGTGTTAAATTACTATATACCAATCAGACAGCTAGAATACTAACAAACCAAATGTTATCAACTAAATTTAATTTATTCAGAGGCTGTAGACAAGGTTGTCCACTATCACCACTACTCTTTGCGTTAGCAATAGAACCATTAGCACAGCGTGTGAGATTACACCCTGAAATACACGGGTATGAAACCAAAGAAACTGAAAATAAAATTTCTTTATACGCAGATGATGTATTACTCTATATTACAAAGCCTGAAATTAGTTTTCCTAACCTGCTAGATTTAATAAATCAATTTGGTCTGCTCTCAGGATATAGAATTAATTGGAATAAAAGTGAACTTATGTCAATAACGGGAAATAACTCATACATATTACAACGATTCCCTTTTACGATAGCAAATGAAAAAAATAAATATCTTGGAATTTATGTAACAAAAAGACATGACTCTTTATTTAAATCTAATTTCCCACCTCTATTGAATAAATTACTTAAGAATATCTTATATTGGAAAACACTACGTATATCAATGTTAGGTAAAATAAACGCGATAAAAATGATTTAAAGATAATTTCGAAGGTAGTTAATACAAATCTGTATCCAGATTCAAAATTAATCATATTAGGTATATTAGAAACTGATCAATCACTAACAATACAACAACAAATTTTTATCGATTATAGTTTAATAATTGGTAAAAATTAATATTAAGATTTTGGATAGGTCCTACCTCCCCCACTATTAAAATGTGGATTACAGAAATGTCGGAGACACTTCATTTGGAAAGATTAAGACTTGTCCTCTCGGACAGGCTAAACCAGTTTAGAGGAACATGGTCTCCATTTATTGATTATCTAAAGGGACAAATTGGCTCGGTTCGAGGGCCTGACTGAAACCTGAACGAGGAATGGATGAAGAATCATATATAATAGATCACTGATATATCTCCAATGAAGTATAGAATGTTTAAAACTCCACTCACATTATTGATTTTCTATTTTTACTCTTATTTTAATTTCCTTTATTATTTCTTTCTATTAATTTCTTCCTGTATTAAAAATAATAAAAAATATAGAAGTACAAACAAGAATGACTGTAAATTTAAAAAATATTAAGAATGTATGTGATGAATAGTATATTCTTTTGGGGTTTTTTTCTCACATTTTAAATTGTCTTAATATGTATTTACTTCTAATAAAAAATATTAACAAAAAAAAATTTTTTTTTAAATGGTTCCCACTGTGAGGGAAGGCACAAAGTCCAGTCCCCATCCCCATGTCCACCCATAGTCGGGCCTATTTGAGGCCTCCGCAGTCGCCACGTGGGTCAATGTTACAGGCCCTTTTCGCCGGGTGATGGTGCTCTGGCATCGGGAGAATCCTCTCAGCGGCTTGGGATGCCTGGAATGGCCGGATCCTTACCGGAGACTGCGGCTTCCAAAGCCAACAGGCCGTGATGGATGTAGCTCCACCACTGGCGATCTCGGCGAGAGATCCCAGGCTCCGCGCTGTTTAAGGTCAGTGCCGCCGCCCGCAGCTGGCCGCTCCTCTGTCTCGCAGCTCCGCGGTTCCAATTGGTGGTCCCAGAATACCGGAAGTCCAGCGCAGCGACCCAGGCAAGGCATCATCCGCTCTGCTCCACGATAGCGCTCCAGCATTGTCGTGCCGCCGAAGCCGTTGTCCTGGCCGGTCCCGTCAGGAAACGCCGCTCCAGACCCCGATGGAAGGTCACAAGGCAAGTCAAAGTTGCTGCTCGGAGGAAAGCCGTCCCCCGACCAGGTAGGGACTGAGAAATGCAGTTTCCCTCTCCCCCCCCACCCCCCACATAAAAAAGACTAAAACCTCCAACACAAAGCACTTTTAACTCACTAAAAATTAAAAAAAGAGGTGCAAAAATGGACAGCTGCAGGCTGGGCAGCCATACCCATGCAGGACAGCGCCCCCCAGGATGGCTGAATGCAAACTAGCATACACATTGTACATATTGTTGCAAAGCTTTACTTTGCTAGATGTTGATTGGATTAAGTATTGAACCATGTCTGGGTTTCTTGAATATCTGGGCAAATGTTGCTATGTTTTACTTCCTTTCAGAAGCACCATTTGAATACATTGTATTAGTTACTGCATTATTGGGATAAGGAGAAGGAGGAGCCCGAGGGCTGGGGGAGAAGTGGGAAGGGGAGGAGACAGCAAGGGTTAACAGAATTGAGAAAATTCAATGTTCAAGCCCAGAGGATGCAGACTCCCCAAGCGGAATATGAGGTGCTGTTCCTCCAATTTGCGACCAATGTCTATCATGTTCTGTGTTAATCGATATCTGTTATTGAACTATAATGAGACCACCCCCATGTGGTTCAGTTCCTCAAGGTTCGGGGACCTATAAAAGACCGCTCCCACGAGGTCCTGTGTCGATCTTCTTGGAGAACGCTTAGGACTGCGTGACATTCTTGAGTGTCTCTGCTTGAGCGAGGCTAAAGAGGGCTTGATCGGGCAGATACGAGGATCGAACCCGCGGTGGTTACGTATAGTAGTGGGAACCGTAATTGTGTTTTGTCAAAATAAAGTTTAGATGCGCAAGTGCTTGACAGTAATTTTTGACTGGAACTAGACTGGGGAGGAGCTTTTGTTTTAGGTAAGGAGACTGAAATTTTACTCAACATTCCAGATGTAGTCTCACCAAGTGCACCATATATTTGTAATTAAAACTTAATTGTTGTAGGACAAACTTATTGTGAGAGGCACAAGACTGTACATGCTGGTGTAAATAGCTTGTTAACATTCCTAGTAATAGCAGGATTAACATTCCTTCCTTTTATCATATATGATAAACTATCATTTATGATAACTAAGTAGTCAGATAATCAAATAACGAGATATACATATGTGTGTCTATTACATTCTCCATCCATTAACAACAACAAGATGATGATGTTTCTTCCCACAATCTTGACAAGCTTCCCGAGTTTTCGTGGGCGTCGCTTCACAATTTCTGTCTGATGAGATTTTACCTCCCGAGTTTTCGTGGGCGCGAATTTCCTCTATCCGTGTTGTGCCCATTCTTCCATCCCTTTCCATAATCAAACTTATAACCTACAATTCCTGAAAAACTTGGGACAAAGCAAGTTACCATTCATACACCAATGCTTTCCCATACACTGTAATTCTGAAATACTATCCCTTTTCCATTTCTGCTCTATCACTGTATTCCTATTTTTATTCTGTTCTATAATATACTCTATAAATTTCAGCCGGGTTCAGTCCAGTTTTGCCTACAGGCGTGATTCTTATTTAAAGCAAACCATGATAAATGTTCCAATTCAACCAAATTCAGTCTAAGTCTTCAGTTTACTATTTTAAATTTCAGTGTCGATCTCATCCTTCTCATTCTACAGCATTGTGGCCAATAACACAATTCTATTCCAATTCCTGTGGAATTCCCAGCTGTTCAAAGGGAAAGAGCATGTGACAGCTTGGAGAGACAACTGACAGGAGGAGTGGACCCCAACGGGGCTGTTATGGGCTAGCTACCCATAACAGCTGGGTCTGTCACCTTGTTAGGGCACAAGAGCCACACTCACTTGACTACAAAAAGTTCAAAGAGAAGACTACCCCCAGATTCTGCGAGAGCGGGGACGCAAGATGACTCATCGACTGATCACCCGGTAACAAACCTTGGAACGGACACAACATTGAATCAGGTAAGTGGCAAAACTTGAAAAACGAGCAGCTGGACACGTTGTTCAGACCGGTAGGTGTGGCTGAACTAAAGTAACATCAACCCGTGATCTCAAAATTCATCAGGGATGGAAGAAATGCTTGAAAATCCCCAACCCAGGGCCCCGCATTGACCAGATTCTGTCAAGAGGAAGGTCAAATCAGTCGGATGAAACTCAGCACCAGGAAGAAATCCACAGTCCGCAGAGCATCAGCACCCTACGGGATGTGACAGATGTTTCAGGCAACAGTCCAAGATGCAACCAGGCACATCGTAAAGTGGAGAACATGCAAGGAAATGGCCAAAGTCTAACAGCAAGGAGTGGGAAATCATCACTGCAGATGTAAGCTTAATCATAGGTGGAATCAAGGGATCAACAGTAAAGAAGTTGGGGAAGATGGGTGATCTAGTCTACATCTATGGAAAGGAGAAATTTGGTGAGAAGGACCAACTCAGCAGAAAAGATAGGCCTCCCCACCAAGTCCCATCGTCTCCAGGAAATCTAACAACTTGTTAAAGAAAGAAGAGGCCTGAGGAAGGTGTGGAAAAAAGCAACAGCAGAAGAAAGGGGG
The DNA here is from genome assembly GCA_963514005.1 of Raja brachyura. The sequence continues at coordinate 42,305,311 of OY740789.1, read as the reverse complement.
GGCATCAATCTCCTTTAAAAGGACCTAAAACAGAGGCTCTGGAAGCTGCGCAGAGTAGAGAATCTAAGGAAACAACGCCAAAAGAAGGAAAAAGCAAGAACATACTTCTACAAAGATCCCTTTAAGTTTGTGAAAGGCATTTTCACCAAAGAAAAAAGCGGATCCCTGAAAGCGTCAAAAAAGGAGGTTGAAGGACACATCAGAACCATCCACATTGATGAGTTAAAAGGTGGACCGATTTTTGTCCCAGCTGACATCTCACCAATCTCACCCCCGCAACATCAATTTGATGTCAGCCCCGTCAAGCTGTAAAATAAGTTGTGAGGAAGGTAAGAACGGCCTCTGCACCAGGTCCTAATGGTGTTCCATATTGTGTCTACAAGAATGCCCAATATATTCTGAAATTCCTCTGGAGGAACATGAGGGTTGCATGGGGAAAGGAAGTCATCCCCAAAGCCTGGCAAAGAGCAGGGGGAGTGCTGATCCCAAAAGAAAAACATTCTTCCACCATTGAACAGTTTCGGCAAATAAACCTTCTTGACATAGAGGGGAATATCTTTTTCAGTGTGGTGGCGAAAAGATTTACAAAGTATCTGAAACAAAACCATTTAATTGATACGTCAAACCAAAAGGCTGGCATAGCAGGCTTCTCAGGGATGCCGTGAACATACCACCATCATATGGCATCAAATCCAGACAGCTAGGAAACAACAAAATAATCTGCATGTCTTGTTCTTCGATCTGGCCAACACCTATGGATCAGTTCCTCATTCGCTACTGTGCACTGCTTTTGAATTCTTTCAGGTGCCTGCAATAATAACAAATCTGGTAAAATACTACTTCTAGGATCTGCAATTTTGTCTCGCAACATCAGAGTTTACCACAGCGTGGCAACCACTGGGCGTAGGCATCATGGCGGGTTGCACCATCTCCCCATTGACCTTCACTATGGTAATGGAGCTCATTATCAGAGCATCAAAATGGATTGTGGGAGGAAAACGGCTACAGTGTGGTCAGCGATTGCCACTGATATGAGCCTATATGGACGATATAACAACACTAACAACAACTATCCCCTGCACCAAGAGACTTCTGGAAAAACATCACATGGGCAAGGATGAAGATTAAACCCAGCAAATGCAGAAGCATCTCCTTTGTCAGTCAAGTCAAGGACCAAAGAATTCATATTGACGGAATACCTGTTCCAACTGTTTCAGAAATGCCAGTGAAGACTTTGGGCCGATGGCATGATGCAAAGCTCAAGGACACCGGGCAGTTTGATCAACTGAAAAAAAGGATACCATCATGCGCATAGTTCGCATCAACAAGACCTTGCTACCAGGAAAATTCAAGCTGTGGTGCTTCCAATTTGGCATGCTACCAAGAATCATTTGGCATTCAACTATATATGAAATCCCCATCAACAAAGTGGAAAAGCTGGATAGAATGATCAGCATACCTGTGAAACAGTGGCTTGGACTTCCACGATGCTTAAGTGCTGTCGGACTGTACGGGAGTAGCAAATTGGAATTACCCATTGCAGGACTTGTGGAAGAGTTCAAATGCACTAAAGCAAGGTTGGTCATGACCCTCACTGAATCTGAAGATACTGTTATTCGAATTTGCTTGCTTTAGCACTTTCAAACCCAAAGGCAAGGCAGCTTGCTTTAGCACTTTCAAAACCAAAGGCAAGGCACACTTTTACATTTTCAAACTATATTTTCAAGCCACATTAAGGGCAATGACAGGTCAGTAAAACCACTCACAGTTCAGTAGACATGTCTTCAGTGTTATTCACAGCTCAGACTGAGAATTGCCTCTCGCTCCCCCATCTTGCAGAGTAAGAGTACAGAATCTTTATGTCCCTGTTCGGTTGAAAGGAAATAGTAAAAAAAATCGGAAAGAGCCATGGTTTTCAAGGGAAATTGGACACTTGGTTCGAAAAAAGAGAGATATCTACAATAATTATAGGAGGCATGGAGTAAATGAGGTGCTAGATGAGTATAAAGAATGTAAAAAGAATCTTAAGAAAGAAATAAGAAAAGCGAAAAGAAGATATGAGGTCGCTTTGGCAAGAAAGGTGAAAGTGAATCCAAAGGGTTTCTACAGCTATATCAATAGCAAAAGGATAATGAGGGATAAAATTGGACCATTAGAGAGCCAGAATGGACAGCTATCTGTAGAGCCAAAAGAGATGGGGGAGATATTGAACAATTTCTTTTCTTCGGTATTCATCAAGGAGAAGGATATTCAACTCTGTGAGGTAAGGGAAAAAAGTAGAGTAGCTATGGAAACTATGAGATTCAAAGAGGAGGAAGTACTGACACTTTTGAAAAATATAAAAGTGGATAAGTCTCCAGGTCCTGACAGGATATTCCCGAAGACATTGAGGGAAGTTAGTGTAGAAATAGCAGGGGCTATGACAGAAATATTCCAGATGTCATTAGAAACGGGAATAGTGCCGGAGGATTGGCGTACTGCGCAAGTTGTTCCATTGTTTAAAAAGGGTTCAAAGAATAAACCTAGCAATTATAGACCTATTAGTTTGACGTCAGTAATGGACAAATTAATGGAAAGGGTACTTAGAGATAATATATATAAGCATCTGGATAAACAGGGTCTGATCAAGAACAGTCAACATGGATTTGTGCCTGGAAGGTCATGTTTGACAAACCTTCGCAAATTTTTTTGAAGAAGTTACCAGGGAAATTGATGAGGGTAAAGCAGTGGATGTTGTCTATATGGATTTCAGTAAGGCCTTTGACAAGGTTCCCCATGGAAGGTTGGTTAAGAAGGTTCAATCTTTGGGTGTTAATGGCTGAGTAGCAAGATGAATTCAACAGTGGCTTAATGGGAGATGCCAGAGAGTAATGGTGGATGGCTGTTTGTCAGGTTGGAAGCTGGTGACCAGTGGGGTGCCTCAGGGATCTGTGTTGGGTCCACTGTTGTTTGTCATGTACATCAATGATCTAGATGATGGGGTGGAAAATTGGATAAATAAGTATGCAGATGATACTAAGATAGGGGGTGCTGTGGATAATGAAGTAGATTTTCAAAGTCTACAGAGAGATTTGGGTCATTTGGAAGAGTGGGTTAAAAGATGGCAGATGGAGTTTAATGCTGATAAGTGTGAGGTGCTACATCTTGGCAGGACAAATCAAAATAGGACATACATGGTAAATGGTAGGGAATTGAGGAATGCTGTGGAACAGAGGGATCTAGGAATAACTGTGCATAGTTCCCTGAAGGTGGAATCGCATGTAGATAGGGAGATAAAGAAAGCTTTTGGTGTGCTGGCCTTTATAAATCAGAGCATTGAATATAGGAGTAGGGAAGTAATGTTAAAATTGTACAATGCATTGGTAAGACCAATTCTGGAGTATGGTGTACAATTTTGGTCGCCTAATTATAGGAAGGATGTCGACAAAATAGAGAGAGTACAGAGGAGATTTACTAGAATGTTGCCTGGGTTCCAGCAACTAAGTTACAGAGAAAGGTTGAACAAGTTAGGTCTTTATTCTTTGGAGCGCAGAAGGTTAAGGGAGGACTTGATTGAGGTCTTTAAAATGATGAAAGGGATAGACAGAATTGACGTAGATAAGCTTTTCCCATTGAGGGTAGGAAAGATTCAAACAAGAGGGCATGACATGAGAATTAAGGGACAGAAGTTTAGGGGTAACGCGAGGGGGAACTTCTTTACTCAGAGAGTGGTGGTTGTGTGGAATGATCTTCCTGCAGAAGTGGTGGAGGCAGGATCGATTTTAACATTTAAAAGTAAAAAGTGGATAGGTATATGGACGGGAAGGGAATGGAGGGGTATGGTCTGAGTGCAGGCAGATGGGACTAGGGGGGAATAAATGGTCGGCACGGACTGGAAGGGCCGAGAAGGCCCGTTTCCGTGCTGTAATTGTTATATGGTTATAACTGAGGCACCTCCACACTTCCGGGTTTTATAGTCCCTACGGAAGGGGCGTGGCCTTCAGGAGAGGGAATCTCACCATTTTTTAAACATTAATTACTCATTTATTTTTCATCGATGGGAAAAATCCTCGGCACCTGATGGAAAAATCCTCGGCTCTCGGAATGGCAGATCTATCCAAACTTTGAGATCCTCCTCCTCCGTAGTTATTTCCCGTTCCTGAATTCTTAATACAGGTCTCTGAGCTGCCGTTGGACCAGGCTGCATTAAAGTGTGTACGTCTGTGGCCCTATTTACACCTACTGCAGGACTTAATACCAAAGGTGGAATAGGCAGCTTTCTACAAAAGAATTGCCTCCGGGGAATCCGTTCTATACCCCCATCGTCGGGAAATTGCTCCGACATAATAATACTATCAATGTCTGGATCAACCCCTCCGTATCCTCCTGCTGTCTCACCCTCAGAAAAGCTACTCATTCTGTCTCTGTACTTAAGGAAGGATTCCTTCACTTTCCCACTACTGGATTTTCTAATTAATTTTGGTACCCACTTCGGCAGAACCTTCCTTCTAGCTCCTTGATCTCCCATACGATCCCCCACTGGGGAGCAATCATAGGAGCTAGAAGGTCACTCCCCGATTTTTCCACTCTGGATTTGAATTTAGTGGGAGGAGTCGATGATACCGCTAACTCCTCCCCCTGCTCGCAAGCTGTGCATGGTGTCTTCGAACTGAAAACATGAGAGTGCTGTGAGGAATGCTGTGGCGAAAAATTCTACCTACCTTGGCATATTGTGAACCTCTCTCTCTTCGAGGTCTACAGATACTGCTCCATTCTTACCAAATTTTAATAAGTTTAATTTTAGTCGGCACCTCGCCTTTAAGAGCCGTCTCAGTAGTTTCCCTTTTAGAAGATGGTATTCTCTCCTGCTCCTGCTCTTGGCTTTCACAATCTTCCTTTCCCTGTTCCGGAATGTCTCAAGAAGGACCAGTTCTCTCGTGTCCCTCTAATCCCTAATTTATATGCTGCCATTCTTAGAGTAGACAGCAGAACGATCTCTTTATTTATTTTCCTTCTAGTGAAGAACATTCTCCATATTCCAATTAGCTCATTCCCTTCTTCACTGTTTCTATATTTTTTGAACAATTGTTTCTACGTAGTTTATTCCTATTACAGATTTTAGTCCACCCAGTGGCCAAAGTTCGCTTATCAAAACTACATTTAATTCTCCAGGTAATCCTCTTAATCAGTCTGCTTCATGTGAAAGCTTCTCGCAAATTATTCTTATCGGGTCAATTTGATAAATCCTTTTATGAGACATTCCCCATTTTCTGCACAATAGTTACAATACAAAATAAAATTCCAGACACTCACACCTATTCAACCTCACTCCTTCCTTCCATAGTCCAAGGTCAATGCAGTCGCTCCCACACAATGGCTAATCGTCTCTCAGATTCACACTTATCACACAATTGTTCCCTTCCAACCAAAGATCCTATAAGAAGCAAGATAGTCCACTCGACAAAAAAGACGTGGTACAGTCATGGGCAGATTTATGGGTAATCTTCGGCCCCATTTCCGTAACCGGCTTCCGTCTCCACCATCTTTGTCAGACTGATGTAGGGTGGGGGCGGGAAGGAGAAAGGAAGAGGAGGAGCCCGAGGGCTGAGGGAGAGCTGAGAAGGGGAGGAGACAGCAAGGACTACCGGAAATTGGAGAAGTCAATGTTTATGCCACTAGGGTGCAAACTGCCCAAGCGGAATATGAGGTGCTGCTCCTCCAATTTCCGGTGGTGCTCACTCTGGCCATGGAGGAGGCCCAGGACAGAAAGGTCAGATTCGGAATCGGAGGGGGATTTGAAGTGCTGAGCCACCGAGAGATCAGGTTGGTTAATGCGGCCGGAGCAGAGGTGTCACACCTGGAACGATGCTTGAGTCCTTGAATGGAGTCGAGGGGGGGAAGGGGGGGAGGGGGGTGGGGTAAAGCAACAAGTGTAGCATCTCTTGCGGATGCAAGGGAAAGTGCCCGGGGAGGGGGCGGGAGGGAACGGAAAGGAGAGGAGCGGTCTTTGCGGAAAGCAGACAGGAGGGGGAGATAGAAACATAGAAATTAGGTGCAGGAGTAGGCCATTCGGCCCTTCGAGCCTGCACCGCCATTTGATATGATCATGGCTGATCATCCAACATCCAACTCAGTATCCCGTACCTGCCTTCTCTCCATACCCTCTGATCCCCTTAACCACAAGGGCCACATCTAACTCCCTCTTAAATATAGCCAATGAACTGGCCTCAACTACCCTCTGTGGCAGAGAGTTCCAGAGACCCACCACTCTCTGTGTGAAAAAAATCCTTCTCATCTCGGTCCTAAAGGATTTCCCCCTTATCCTTAAGCTGTGACCCCTTGTCCTGGACCTCCCCAACATCGGGAACAATCTTCCTGCATCTAGTCCAGGTTTGGAGACCAGAACTGTACACAATACTCCAGGTGTCGTCTCACCAAGACCCTATACAACTGAAGTAGAACCTCCCTGCTCCTATACTCAAATCCTTTTGCTATGAAAGCTAACATACCATTCGCTTTCTTCACTGCCTGCTGCACCTGCATGCCTACTTTCAATGACTGGTGTACCATGACATCCAGGTCGCGCTGCATCTCCCCTTTTCCTAATCAGCCACCATTTAGATAATAGTCTGCTTTCCTATATTGCCACCAAAGTGGATAACCTCACATTTATGCACATTATACTGCATCTGCCAAACATTTGCCTTCAATTCCCTCATCCAGATCATTAATGAATATTGTAAATAGCTGGGGTCCCAGCACTGAGCCTTGCGGTACCCCACTATTCACTACCTGCCATTCTGAAAAGGACCCGTTTACTCCTACTCTTTGCTTCCTGTTTGCCAGCCAGTTCTCTATCCACATCAATACTGAACCCCCAATGCCATATGCTTTAAGTTTGTATACTAATCTCTTATGTGGGACCTTGTCGAAAGCCTTCTGGAAGTCCAGATACACCACATCCACTGGTTCTCCCTTATCCACGCTACTAGTTACATCCTCGAAAAATTCCACAAGATTCGTCAGACATGATTTACCTTTCATAAATCCATGCTGACTTTGTCAAATGATTTCACCACTTTCCAAATGTGCTGCTATCCCATCTTTAATAACTGACTCTAGCAGTTTCCCCACTACCGATGTTAGACTAACTGGTCTGCAATTCCCCATTTTCTCTCTCCTTAAAATGAGGGGTTACGTTTGCTACCTGCCATTCCTCAGGAACTACTCCAGAATCTAAAGAGTTTTGAAAAATTATCACTAATGCATCCACTATTTCCGGAGCTACTTCCTTAAGTACTCTGGCATGCAGCCTATCTGGCCCTGGGGATTTATCAGCCTTTAATCCATTCAATTTACCCAACACCACTTCCCGACTAAACTGGATTTCACTCAATTCCTCCTTTGACCCGCGATCCCCTGCTATTTCCGGCAGATTATTTATGTCTTCCTTAGTGAAGACGGAACCAAAGTAGTTATTCAATTGGTCCGCCATATCCTTGTTCCCCATGGTCAACTCACCTGTTTTTGACTACAAGGGACCTACATTTGTTTTAACTAATCTCTTTCTCTTCACATATCTATAAAATCTTTTGCAGTCAGTTTTTATTTTCCCTGCCGGTTTTCTTTCATAATTTAGTTTTCCTTTCCTAATCAAGCCCTTTGTCCTCCTCTGCTGGCCTCTGAATTTCTCCCAGTCCTCTGGTATGCTGCTTTTTCTGGCTACCTTGTACGCATCATCCTTTGCTTTGATACTATCCCTGATTTCCCTTGTTATCCACGGATGCACTACCTTCCCTGATTTATTCTTTTGCCAAACTGGGAGGAACAATTTTTGTAGTTCATCCATGCAGTCTTTAAATGTCCTCCATTGTGTATTCACCGTCAACCCTTTTAGAATTGATTGCCAGTCAATCTTGGCCAATTCACGTCTCATACCCTCAAAGTTACCTTTCTTTAAGTTCAAAACCATTGTTTCTGAATTAACAATGTCACTCTCCATCCTAATGAAGAACTCGACCATATTATGGTCACTCTTGCCCAAGGGGACATGCACAACAAGACTGCTAACTAACCCTTCCTCATTACTCAATACCCAGTCTAAAATAGCCTGCTCTCTCGTTGGTACCTCTACATGTTGATTTCGATAACTATCCCGCATACATTCCAAAAAATCCTGTGAAGATGGGAAGATGTGGCGAGTGGTGGGGTCACGTTGGATCTGGCGAAAATGACGGAGGACTATTTGTTGTATGTGACGGCTAGTGGGGTGAAAGGTGAAGATTTGGGGGACTCTGCCCTTGTTACGAGTGGGGGGGATGGGGAGAGAGAGCAGTGTTATGGGGTATTGAAGAGCCTGTGGTGAGAGCCTCATCTACAGTAGGGGAGGGGAACTCCCTATCCCTGAAGAATGAGGATATTTCTGATGCCCGGGCGTGGAACACCTCATCCTGGGAGCAGATGCGGCATAGACGGAGGAATTGGGAGTAGGTGATGGAGTCCTTACAGGAAGCAGGGTGGGAAGAAGTGTAGTCTAGATAGCCATGGGAAGCAGTGGGTTTATAGTGGATGTCGGTCAGAAATGTATCACCTGCGATGGAGATAGTGAGGTCAAGAAATGATGGGGAAGTGTTGGAAATGGTCCAGGTGTATTTCAGTGCCGGATGGAAGTTAGTGGTGAAGCGGACAAAGTCAGTCAGTTGTGTGTAGGTGCAGGAGGTAGTACCAAAGCAATTGTCGATGTAGCGGAGGTTGAGGTCGGGGATGGGGCCCTGGTATGCCTCGAACAAGGATTGTTCCAGCTATGCCTGCCTCTTTGTAACATACCCTACAAAGAGGCAGGCATAGCTGGGGCCCATGCGTGTGCCCATAGCTACGCCTTGTATTTGGAGGAAATGGGAGGAGTCAAACAAGACGTTATTGAGGGTAAGGACCAACTCCGCTAGGCAGAGGAGAGTATCAGTGGATGGGTATTGGTTGGTTCTCCGGTCGAGGAAGAACCGGAGGGCTTTGAGACCCTCCTGGTGGGGGATGGAGGTGTAGACTGACTGGACGTCCATGGTGAAGATGAGGGGATGGGGGCCTGGAGAATGGAATGCCCGGAGACGACGGAGAGTGTCTGAGGTGTCTTCAACATAGGTAGGGAGATACTTAACCTGGGGGATAGGATGGAGTCAAGGTATGTGGAAATAAGTTAGATAGGGCATGAACAGACAGAGACAATGGGTCTACCAGGACAGTCAGGTTTGTGGATTTTGGGGGGAAGGTAAAATCGGGCCATGCTGGGCTGGGAAACAATGAGGTTGGAGGCTCGGGGGGGGGGGGGCAGGGAGCCTGAGTGGATGAAGTCAGTGATGGTGCTAGAGATAGTGGCCTGGTGCTCGTCTGTGGGGTCATGGTCCAGGGGTAAGTACGAGTAGGTGTTCGAGAGTTGGCGCGTGGCCTCAGCTTTGTAGTGATCGATGCACCAGACTACCACGGCACCTCCCTTGTGTATGTTATATGATTGTGTGTGTTATATGATTATATGATTATAGACATCTATACCACATTCATATATGTGTGCATGTGTGTTCTTTCATACACAATCTAATCAGTTGTATGGTCGCTGAATAAAACCATCCTTAAGTTATACATCATTTTTTAATCTAGCTCAAAACATTTTATTTTGTTAAATACTTCATTACCCCACCATTACAGACATATCTCATCCACTCTCTGGCTATTAGGAGGACCAATCCCATTTTACTGTTGAAAAACAATTCCATGGACACAAAAAATAATTAAGGAACATTCCAAGTGTAAAGCAACTGGAATCTTCGTATTGCTATTATTTTTCCAAATACCGCAGTTGTGAACAGCGTGATTAGATGAATTACAGAGTGCAAGCGTATTACAAAAATTAAGTCAAACACAGCACATGAGCCATTTAAAAAAAAATGTTTTTTTAAATCCTTAAGCAAAGGCCCTATAGTGGAGCAAGATAGAGCACTCCTGCTAAATGTGGGCCTTTTTGTCATCCATTTCAGTAACCCGACCCGACTTTGTAAATCCCTCTCGGCATTGTGGGGGAACATAGGGTTAGATGCATAATTCTGTTCATTCGTAATTCTGTTAAATTTTGTTAAAGATTAATATGTTAACAAACTATGATTCTGTTAATTGTCTTTTTTCATGTTTTTTTTTTAACTTTAATGACAGTATACCCCCAATTACAAGTAACCCCAAACACACCCCAATATAACTATAAGCATCCAATAAATCACACTCTAATAAATCCTCCTCATGGCACAATCGGTCAGCAGAATGACTCCTCCCCCAACACAGCGATTGAAAGAGTACAAACCCTGATCGAACCACAATGACTCAGATTCTCACAATACTACAATCGAAACAATTACAAATATTTAATTCCAACACACTTTTACTTCAATTAAATAACACCCAAAAATTCTTAAGCTCCTCACACAAGGAGCATTACAAATAGCGGTCCGTGAACTAAACACACTCTAAATCTTAACTTTTCTAAATCTTAATACACTCTAACTCTATTTACATACATAAAATATTTACAAAATTTGGATCCGATAACAATACAAAAAAGACGAGGCTAGATTTTTACAATTTACAAAAATGATTCAACGCGCTAGCGCACAGTTTACAAACACTTGATCTCAATGCAGCATCACGATGTTATCAATCAGTGAACCTCTCCCTCTGATACCGAAGATTTTCCACTTCCTAGGTTACTCTTTGCTGAGGGGCACTACTCCTTAAATGACTAGTTTTCCTCCAGAATGTTACTATCCTCACACTGAGACTGGACTTCTATAGGGGGACCTCTATCCGTCCTCACTAAGTTCTACAGAATTAGGGGACCCTTTGCATTCGGTTTACTTTTCACCAAGTAAATCAGGTTCCCGTCTCTCAGTTACCCTTCACTATCAGGTACTAATCAACAATCGATCAAAGTGTTACTATTCACTGTTGATCAGCTGGTATTCGGAATCGATCACGAACATGCACAAACTCCGAAGTTCTATCTACACAGAATTCAAATTCAATTCAATGTGAAATTCTGTATTTGGAAATTTGATTCTGCAAATCTAGACTCGTTCTCGGACTCCTAGTTTTGGTGCGTACCACTCCACATACGCGGGCTCTTGAATTCAAACTAAATTTCCCAGTGAAATCTCGAATGGACTAGAGTATTCTCAGCCAATCTATACTCTATCCACCGAGCCCAGTACCTTTACGAGATTCCTCGTCCGTCACTCCAGGGAGGGACTCAGATAGCTTCACGCAGACACCCTCTCTGCTGGGCACTGAGGGTTCAGCGCCTAGCCTCTTCACACTGCCAGTCGATGCCGATTTTCAGAACGCATCTTTCCAAACAGCGCTCCCGGCAAAGATAGATCAATACGTAGACCAGATCTGTGTTTCAAAACCCCACCAATTGGATACCAAATCTGGACAGTGGGCCACCCCTCGCCCAATGAACCGCGTCAGGCTCTCGTTAAAGCAGCTGCAGTCTGCCAACTATGACCAAGTTTTGGGGCACTCCACACCCTCTTTTATGGGCCCCTAACCGAAAGGAGTGCTAACCACCCCACCGTGCTTGCTAGACTCTGTTCTAATGATCTCCCTTGAACTCTTTCCCAAGCCCGCGAATGATTGATCCGCTCTGACTAGCAGAGTGCTGAAAACCAATGCGAAAACCGCACAGCGGGCCCGATTTCTGCACTCGCGATCGAAACAGCTCAACACTCTTGATCGCAAATCTGTGTTTGGGGGTCCGTTGAGATCTCTGACAAGCTCCCAATGTAAATAGCTCATTCTAAGCTTCCCACAGTCTAGTTTCAGTCAAAAGTCACTGAGTCAAGCACTTGTGCATCTAAATTTTATTTTGACAAAACACAATTACAGTTGAACTACTATAACCCACCACGGGTTCGATCCTTGTACCTGCCTGATCAAGCCCTCTTGGCCTCGCTCAAACAGAGACACTCCAGAAGGTCATGCAGTCCTAAGCGCTCTCCCAGAAGATCAACACAGGACCTCGTGGTGGCGGACTTTTATAGGTCCCCGAACCTCGAGGTGCCAAACACATGGGGATGGTCTCTTTACAATCCAATTACAGATATCGATTAACCCTATTTATGGCTGACGTTTGCCGAACCCAATAATACAGTGGCTAATACATTCTATTCAAACAGTGTTTCTCAGAGGAAATGAACATCGCAACATGTGCCCTGATATGCAAGAAAACTAGACTCAATACTTAATCCAATCAACATCCAGCAAAGTAAAACTTTGCAACATTATTTACATTGTGTATGTCTGGTTTGCATTCATCCAATCCATTCAATGCATTTTGCGCCTAATTGTCAGGGTCTGCAGATGATCCCATTCTCTTCCTGCAGCTCTGATCTAGGCTCTGGACCAACTGGCACTATTCTGCAGCTTGTCCCATTTCTACAGAAAACACTTTGAAACTGATCAAATGGCCTAGCAGCCCAGAAGCCTTTACTCAATTTTAGGGTCCTAGCCTCTCGAATTTGGCCAGGATTAACACTGGAATTTTGAGAAAAAATAAACTACTGGTGATATCAGCAGATTCAATTCAATTCAAGTTTAATGTCATTGCACAAGTACAAGTATAGGTACAACGAAATGCAGTTTAGCGTCGTTCTTAGTGATAGCGATATAGAAAAATAAATACAGAGTGCAGTGGTAGCAATATGGAAAATAAATAAATACAGGGTACAGACAAATCTATCAGCTGGGCTCCGAGTTCAGCAGTCGGATGGTGTAGTTGAAGAAGCTGTTCTTCGTCCTACTGGTGCGGGACCTGAGGCTCCTGTACCGCCTCCCTGATGGGAGGAGGGCAAACAGTCCATGATTAGGGTGTGAGGGGTCCTTGATGATCTTCCCAGCCCGCTTCAGGCACCGTTTTCGGTGGAGGGCATCCAAGGCAGGGAGCGGGGCACCGATGATGTACTGGGCGGTTTTCACCACCCGTTGTAGTGCCTTCCTGTCTGCCACGGTGCAACTGCTGTACCATACCGTAAAGCAGGTGGTCAGGATGCTTTCGATGGTGCAGCGGTAGAAGTTCGTCAGGATCTGGGGGGACAGATGGGCTTTTTTGAGCCTCCTCAGAAAGTAAAGGCGCTGCTGTGCCTTTTTGATTAGCTTTGAGGTGTTGAGGGACCAGGACAGATCCTCCGAGATGTGTACCCCGAGGAATTTGTAGTTGGAGACCCGCTCCACCTCAGTCCCGTTTATATGGATGATCAGACCTACTGTGGAGGGAAATGAACAGGGAACATTTTGGATCAGGATCCTTCTTCAGACTGAATTTTATTCTTATACTGTGCTCAGATATTTTACAAGCCCAAAGCCACTTTGCATCATTACTATTCACAGTTCCATTTTATTTCATATCAATAATTTTTAGAATGTCATGTTTGGTCCCATCATCTAAATAGACACTCTGAAGAAGGGTCTAGACCCAAAATGTCACCCATTCCTTCTCTTCAGAGATGCTCCCTGTTCCGCTGAGTTACTCCAGCATTTTGTGTCTACCAGCTAAATAGACAATATGGTTTGTGAATAGTTGGGATCCAATTACTGATTCTAGCAACCCATTTATCACAATCATCTAATGTAATTTTCTATTTTTAAATAATTACTAAAGCATGGTAATATATTGCCAACTATTCCATGTATTCGCCAACTCCTCTGTGGGCTCTTATGGAAAACCTTGCAAAAATCCAAACATATGATATCCACTGTAGGGCAGAAAGTGTTGCAGTAACTCAGTGGGTCAAGCAACATGTCTGGAGAATATGGATAGCTGACGTTTTGAGTCAGAACTCTTCAGATTTCAGTGTGAAGAATGGTCCTGACCGGAAACGGTGGCTATCCATATTTTCCAGAAATCCTGCCAGACCTGCTGAATTACTCCAGCACCTCCTGTCCTCTTGTAAACCAGCATCTGCGGTTTCTTGTTTTGACAACATCCACTAGATTGCTCCTCATCTACTCTATTAGAAACATCTTCAAGGAAGTCCAAGATTTGTCAAACATGATTTTCTTTTCATACATCCATCTTGACCTTAATAGATGTATTTTTGTCTTCTGAGGTATTATCAGTTTATGATTGTGACGTGCAAAATATTTTGCTTTGTGCAAAAAAGTAACAGAATGCAGAATTACAGCTGCAGAGAAAGTGCAGGTAAAAGAATGCAAGGGCAGTAAAGAGGTAGATTGAGAGATCAGGAGTTCATGCTGAACATAAAGAGTCTGATAACACTGGGGAAGAACCTGTCCTTGAATCTGGTGGTAAGTGTTTTCAAGCTTTTATATCTCCTGCCAACGGGAGAGGGGATGGATAATAAAGCATGACTGGGGTGTGAGTGTCCTTTTGTTATGTTAGCCTCTTTTCCAAGGCTGCATGAAGTAGGTATATTATAAAACTTGCCTTCAGCAGAGCTGCAGTTCTGTCACTGGCCGTGTGTGCGACTTTGGCGCCATTGAGGGTGGGGGGTGGGGTTAAAATGCGGTTTTCCCCTGCCTTCCGGAGTTATATTTTCTCGGGGTGCGAGCTTTTGCTGAAGATTTGTTCCGACTGCCGGTACGTGAAAAAAAAATTTAAATTGCCTGACAACTTCAGCGCTGGAGTAAAATAAAAATTAGCTTCTAATGCCATGAACGCTGACAACTGGGACGGATTTCACGTAGGGGACAGGTAAAGGAAACCTGTTTAATTTTACATATAAACTTGCTTGTTCAGATGGCCTTAATCAAAATTTCATGTTGCAAAACGGTGATTTATTCCCCATACGAACCGGTAGTATTTTTCCTGCCGATATGGGGTTTAAATTCACCATAACCGCAACGTTCCAATCCATCGCGTTCCATAAAATCCCACTCGCAAGCTGATTAAAACGGCCATTAATTTACGGGCATTAAACACTAAGTTCTTTCAATTTGGCCTATAAATTCATGGCAATGAGATTTAAAATGCATGTTCTATTATGAATTATTATGTGCATGAATGGACACTTAGGCTTTTAAAAAAAATTTAATATCTTCTTAAGAAATGGATAGACGTTTAGATCTAGTTATTTAATTTTGTAATTAGCTACAATTGGGTAACTAAATAATTATATGCTTTAATTTCAGGTCATCCAAGTAAGATAGTTTCATATTTGTTTCAGAATGCTTCAATCTATAATAACTGAAAAATTATTTCAGTTCTCTTAATTTTTAAGAAAGTTATGGGCTTTTGACTGTCCTCGATCACAACTTTTGTGTTAAGTCAATGGAAAAACAATAGGGAACAAAGTGCTAATTTCCGAGTATGAAAATGGCCATAACTTTTTTAATACTGGAGATATGAAAGTGAATTAGGTGTCAAATTAAACTTCTTTTTATGCTTTATCTGATGGGATAAATTGCAGACTTGATTTTTAAAATCTCAAAATTTTGTAACATTGTTACATGAAGCGTAGATGCAGATGATGGGTGAGACGCTGATTGGCGTGATGATACTGGGCTTCATTCATAACTCTCTGCGAGAGGGAAAGTACAAAGATGTGCGGCCAAGTTTTAATATTGAGAATATAATGAACATGTTAAACATTGAACTTCAGTAACTAAAGTACATGTTACTCATTGGAGGGAGCATATCCGAAATGAGATGTGAAGGGAGGTTTGCAGCCCACTTGACGCAGATGGAGAGATGCCGCTTTTCGATGTTGGGCCGCGCCGAAGCAGCGGAGCAACTCGCCGGGTGTCATGGTAACGGTGGCAGCGCGGCATTGTGGGGTAGCCCGCCCGGTGTCATGGCGACCGTGGCTGAGGAGGCCGCGCTTCTGCAGCTGGATGGGGCGGTGGGCGAGAGTGTGCGCTCTGTGCTTAGTTCGCTCGGCCAATTCCATCAGCAGGTCTGTCGATTGCATCTTGTTTTTTTTTCCCCCTCTGACTCGGATTTGAAAAGGCAGCTGAAGTTTCGGTCATGTGGGCCCAGGACTGGAGCCTGGGGCTGAAGTAGCAGCTCCCTCCAGATATTGGGTTAAGTGAACGCGGTTTGAAAATGTCCCAGGCAAACGTTTCTCTGAATTAATTAGTCGAGGGTGCACTGCTTGGTGCGAGGTTTCCAGGATTTATGTTTACAGTCACCGGGGATGGCAAATCGACCAACTAAGAGAAATCAACAAAACACAAAGTGCTGGAGGAACTCATTGAGCAGCATCTGTGAAGGCAAAGATATAGTTACCGTTTTGTGTTGAGATTCTGGATCAGGACTCTGATGCTGTATCTTGACTGTATCTGTGCAGATGCTGATTGATCTATTGAGTTACTCCAGAAGTTTTGTTGATTTTTTTGTCCCCAACAAGGTCTGAAAGCTATCCAAGATGGGCATTTGTCTGGATTAGTATGAACAATAAGACAAATGGGAATTTAAGATTAAAATAAATGGGCCAGGTAGTATCTGTGAAGCCAGTCTCCCATTTTAATGTACTTTTTTAATTTTCTTCTTTTATTTAAACCATTAAGCATGGTTTCTAATTAAAATGTATGATTATGTATTGAAGCACTCTGGGACTGGTTGCACCTCAGGAAAGAGAAAGAAGAGTTACCTTCCACTGTACATTTCACCAAAATAAGTCTACAACATGACATTTCGACATCAATACTGTTTGCTAAATAAATCATCATGCACCACTTTAGGTTAGAGATACAGCATGGACACAGGCCCTTCAGCTCACCGATATCTCCGCAATCCCACACACACTGGGAACAATTTCCAATTTTACGAAGCCAATTTGCCTACAAACCTGTTCGTCTTTGGAGTGTGGGCGGAAACAGGAGCTCCCTGAGAAAACCCACAGTAGCCACAGGGAGAAGGTACAAAACTCCGTACTGATAGCACCTGTAGTCAGGATCGGACCTGGGTCTCTGGTGCTGTAAGGCAGCAACATTACTATTTTTAGAAAATCTTGTCAAGTCAAGTTGGTGATCCAAAGTAATCCATTTTAAAAAGTGACTTACAATTTGTTTAAAATTGTCCTAATAATATCTTGGGTTTCATGAGGGAACGAATTGCCAAATAATAAAATTCCAGGGATGCAAAACTAAACTGAAGTGGGGGGTGTATCTGTACCGGTGGATGTGAAAAACTTTATGGAAACTTTTTGAAAGACAGATTTACACTGACACTGACACTAACATGGTTAAAGTATTTACTAGAAATATTGGTTAGCAACAGATGTTGAGTGTGCTGTACATCTGAGCAAATTTCAGATTAACGAGTAATCTTTTAGATTTTCCATTTTAATTGTATACTAGACCAAGTGGGACCCGTTGGGGCCCCGTCTCCCAAAGCGGGGGAGGGAGGTTGTGCGGCGTCGGCGTTCATCCCGGAGACAGGCGCCTCCCGGAGCCAATCATCCCCCACAAGGATAATGATGGAATTTATGGAGGCAACCAATGGTCCCCATGTTGGGGGTGGGGGTAGGGGCGGGTTGCGGGCGGGGGCAGGGGGTTGGGGGCCAAGGGAGGGGAGGTTGGGTGAGGGGAAGGCAGCGTGGACGTGACGTGTTTGGGGGGGGGGGGGGGTTACGGGCACTCTGACTGTCTCTGTCTCTCCGCCTCCGCCTCTTACCCTCCCTCTCCCTTTCTCTCTACCTCGATGGCAGCACGGAGCATTCTCCTCCCCCTGCGGTGACCAGCGTTGAAGGAATGCCTCCAGCGTCCCCGTGGTCACCCCGTGTTTCCTCTATAGGTACACGTGAGTACGGACGTAGGCCCGGAAGAGGGGCAGGCAGCCGACTCTGGTGTGACCATCGATCGCGAATGGGCATCTCGGCCAGGCCCAGGAGCAATCCGACAGGGAGATCCCCCCCCCCCCCCCCTCCGATCGGCCCTCCCCACTCCCTGCCTTGTGTCCAAACACCATGGGACCATGGATCGTGGGACTAAAATGCAACCAGAACTTGAGGAGCAGTGCCTTCAGATATTGGTACAGGGACAGCAACCTCATGCTGTAGTTACCGTTGGCAACATCCCGTTGTGATGTCATTGTGGCACTCGGCAGCTTGAAAGCCCATTGTGATTGTGCACTGTGAGTTGCATTGTGACATCATCAGTGGAACCTCCTCGGGTAAAAAGGCTGTGAGAAGCTGTGGTTACCGTTGGCAACATCGTGATGTCATTGTGGCACTGGCTGTTTGTGAGAACCGTTTTTTCCCCTTTTTTTAAAACTTGTATCATTGATAACTTGTGAAATATACGATGAAATCTTAAGTGACCCTGAGGCCAGGAAAAATGTGAGTTAAAATATGTAAAAATTTAAGCGCTAGCGCATAGCATTTTGAGGAAGATATGAAACAAACATGGACACACGCACACGCACGCACATGCTCACACATACACTTGTATCATTGATAACTTGTGAAATATACGATGAAATCTTAAGTGACCCTGAGGCCAGGAAAAATGTGAGTTAAAATATGTAAAAATTTAAGCGCTAGCGCATAGCATTTTGAGGAAGATATGAAACAAACATGGACACACGCACACGCACGCACATGCTCACACATACACACAAGATGAGACTTTTATAGGTATAGAGATGAATCGATTGCTTCATTTGCAACAATGACAACAAAGAAACTGTACCTGCTGGCAATCTGAATTAAGACCAGAAAATGCTGGAACCGCTCAGCAGGTTAAGTGTCATTTGTGGAAAGAGAAACAGTTAATACTCCAGGACTAGGATTCTTCATCAAAACTGAGAACGAGAGAAAAATAATCAAAAAATGAAGAGTGCTGTACCTGAAACTAACTTGTATAGTGCCTCAAAGTGTCTAGGTATTTCAGGCCATTGTAATCAGAGACAATTTGGCAGAATCAAAGGAGGAAATGCATGACAAAATATGTCTCAGAAACAGATTTTACAGAGAAGAGAGTGTTTAAATGAGGAAATTACAGGTTAGAATTTACAAAAAACTAGTGGGGAATGAACATGACATCACAAGGCAAGTGTGGAGCAGGTGAATCGTAGGACTGGGGATGTTTACAGAAAGTAGATTCAGATTTGTTTAAGGGGGTGTCCCACTTGGATGACCTAATCCGCGGGTTCTGGCGCGTTTTCCCTCCACTCATACTCGCAGCATGGTCGACACGAGGTCGTAGGATGTCTTTGTAACTTTCCCTCATGCTCGAGAGTAGTCCCCATGTACTCGAGGCCTCAGCTACGTCGCGGCGTATTATTCGACATGTTGAAAAATGCCTTTGAGTGAAAAAAGGTCTTCATGGAAAAAATCTATCCTTTTTTTACTCGTATGTTTAGTCGTAGTAGGTCATAATAGGTCGGCATGTTAGTCGTAGGTAATCGAGTGTAGTCGAAGGTAGTCGTAGATAGTCTTCATCATAGTCAAAGGGAGGTAGAAGGAGATCGAAGGAGGTCGTCTTCACTCTCCACTATTTTCAATTTTCCCGAAGTTAAACAAAGCTAGTCTTCAACATAGTCGAAGGAGGTCTTCAACATGACATTTTTAAAAAGTCTCCTAAACTTTTCTAAACTCGCCAATTAGGTCGCCCAAGTGGGACAGCCCCATTATTGTCTTTTATGTTGGGGTGCTATGAGGTCCTTTGTTCATCTGAAGCTTATGGTGTAAACCATAAAGCTTATGGCGTGTTGTGGGCCAGAGTGGAGGAAATGTGGAGAAACAATTCTAACCAACTGAGTGAAATCTGCCGGTCAGGAAGTCCAGAAGCTAAGTGCAGATGAAGGCCCAGGGTCAAGGTACAGAGGTTTAGGGATGACCTTATTCGGTATTATGTTGAGAAGGCTGCGTTGTAGTCACTGAATAACATTCTGACATTGGTGTTTCTATTGTGTCAAGTGCTAAATTTTTCCTGCACACAAATTGCAAGCCGTCTAGATCATCCAGAAGATTCGAGCAGATGTAGGCCATTTCATAATTTGAAAACACTTAATTTTGGTTGATGTTACTGTGCAATAGTCATTGGGGCAACTCACTTGAGCATCACTTTTCTTGTGGACGAGAGATTTTCTGGAAGCAGATTGGGAGAATGTGTTACTGAAGTGAGAGGTTGAAGAAGTCAGTGGAGACTGTAGCCAGTTGATTGGCAGAGGTATTTGGAGATTTGAACATTGACATGTTTTTTTTTCCCAAGAGACTGCTGAGACTGGAAGCCAGTGTAGGTTAGCAAGCACTGTGATGACTAAACATAAATTGGTGCTATTTAGGGTGCAAATAGTAAAGATCAGAATTAACGTATGTCTATAGAAAGTAGTGGATGGGAGACAGTTACAAGAAAACACTAGAGAAGTTAATCAGTAATTTGCTGGTTGTGATATGCAGTAGCTGTAAGTGCTCCATTTAATGAAACTTTTATTGTATTCCATTATTACCTTGAGCATCACTTCGTACAAGTGTTTGTAATTAAAGTATGATTTGTACAATTAGCCACATTGCCAAAAAAACAACTTTTTTTTATCAAGAAGAGAGAAGAAAATGACTTGGAAATTTCTGTAGCAATTTTGTTATTGTGCGTAAGTGGGGTAGTAGTAAGTGTAAATAAGCATAGACGGCGATATTTTGCAGATTGAAATATAGACTGATTTCAAAGGTAAGAATTATTGTAAAATTACCTGTTTTCTTAAGATAGCCTAATTTGTGGATCACATTAAGTCAGTTGCACAATTTTGAGTAATCCAGAATTTGAATCCAAATCTTGAAGCTTGTTGTAATATCGTGTTTCTTTTCATTTAAAGCTTAATGTTGGAGATGATGTTCTAAACGTTACTGTTGATTTATGCAAGCTTCAATGTCTGCCATATAACCTGGACCATTTTATCAACTTGCTCCAACAGCATATACTTGAATTACAGGTGAGTTTTTTTATGAACATACTGAGGAAATTCCATTATTACCGTGCTGTGATGAAGCTTAGAAAATGTATTACTACAGTGAACCTGAATATTAATGTTTGCATCCATAGTCTAGTACATGGAATGTGGTCTTGGTGAAAGTGGAGTAGTCTTGGTCTTGGTGAAAGCTTTGAGAAGTAGCAAAATTCTAGTGTTAATGGGTGCAGAAGCTTTCCTGGCAGATGCTGGAAACTGGCTTGTGACAACAGCAGAAACTCCATATGAATGTTTTGTTTAGTTAAGAGATGCAGTGCCGAAACGGGCCCTTCGGCCCAACGAGTCCGCACCGACCAGCAATCCCCGCACGTTAACACTATCCGACACACACTTCGGACAATTTACACTTGTATCAAACCAATTAACCTATAAGTCTGCACGTCTTTGGATTGTGGGAGGAAACCAAAGATCTCAGAGAAAACCCACGTGGTCACGGGGAAAACGTACAAAATCCAAACAGACAGCACCCGTAGTCCGGATCAAACCCTGGTCCACTGCCGCTGTAAGGCAGCAACCCTACCGCTGCACCACCGTGCCACCCTTGAATGATTAGCATCGTGTTTTCACCATGCTGAGGGAAGACATTCATTGAAAGACATTTGGAACAAAAGCTTCTGGAGGATTCTACCTTTTAACTGACCGGGAAGTGACCTGGAATAAATTCCGGTCACAAATGGATTTTGGATGTGGCTAAACTCCTGAATAACCGTGAAGGATGACAGTTTCCAATTTTATGTTGAGTTACACAGGTTGACAACTGTCCCTGAAGAACGCTTTTCAACTGTCATCATTGTAGTTATTGGATGAGCAGTTCAGAGATGCAGTATGAAGATCCTGAATTCAAATTTTGCCATGACAGCTGGGGTATTGAAATTCAGATTGTTTGAGTTAAAGTAACTTGCAATTTAAAACAAGTGGTATCAGTAAGGATGATCAGGAAAATCCATTTGAACCTCTAGGAAAATAAATCTGCCCCTCTTATCTGGTATGGACTATATGTAGTTGCATGCACCCTGAAATGGCCATCAATGTTCCAACTGCACTGTACTTTCACCACAAGAACTACATTTATTCAAAGAGGTTAATTGCCACCACTTTCTAAAGGCCCTCTAAATAGAATAATGAGCACACAACTTGCTAACCTAGTCACCTGCCCACCCCGTGAGGCACTCCTGTGGAAGAATCTGTAATTCCCATCTTTGTTTCAAGTCTGAAGAAGGGTCCCGACATGAAACGTCACCCATTCCTTCTCTCCAGAGATGCTGCCTGCCCTGCTGAGTTACTCCAGGTTTTTGTGTCTTATCTTTTGTTTCAACCGTCAGTTTAAAACCGGAGTGCCCTAGAATATTTGAGCATTTGTAACCAGTTGTGCATTAACCCAAAAATTGAGAAATTTGTATGTAGGCTAAGAATGGATGATTTATATTGAGACAGAGGAACTTGATTTCTGTTTAGTAGCCTGGTATCAAGACTTACAAATGGTGATTGAATCTCCACATGTTGAGGGATTTATCTGAGCAAAAATACTGAAGTGGTAACTGAATATTGAAGTTGTAACTACTTTACATTAATCATGCCATATCCTCAATTTGTTCTTCAAATTGTTTAGGAACATTTTATTGATAGTGTGTTTCAGATAAGCTGAAGTTATTGGTAAGAAAAGACACATCTGGGACAAGAAATTCAGGAGAAAAGTTTCTCTCCACAAAACCTGATAAAGACTTGAACTCAACAGCAACTGTCGATAAGCACATTTTTAATGAATCAAGTAATCCAAGAACAAAAATGTTCCAAATTGAAGCTCAATGCCAGTCTGAAGGACAGGATGAACCAAATTCACAAACAAGAACAGAATTGGTTCAGATCAAGGCAAGCAAAGATGAAGTAAGATTTAATTTAACATTTCTACTTTTCCAGTGATAAAATGACGTAGGAATTGTTGTATTCTAACCTGAATATGCTAAGCTTTCTCCAATGTCATCTTATTTGTCATTCAGATTGAAAGAAGAATTTCGGCATTCATCGAGAGAAAACAAGCAGAGATCAATGAAAATAATATCCGTGAATTCTGTAATGTTATTACTTGTAATCTAGGTTAGTTTTCAATTAATAATGAACCATATTTGTGTTGTTTTTGAATTGAAAATACAAATGACAGTTTAAATTGAATGCTCATTTATTTTATAAATGTGAGGATAAATCTATTTTCCTATTTGATTTTGCATTTCCACATGGTAAAATCGCAGGTTAGGAATAGAATGCTTTGGTTTTGTTCCATCAACCTTTAACTATTTCATAATTAGTAATATAAATATTTTTTTACCATATTGACTTTCTGATTAGCCTTACTTGTCTAATAATTTTATTCTAAACTAGAAAACAGCTGTGCTAGAACAGATGCCGTTTTTACACCACATCCGGGTTTTAAAAGTCATATAAAAGGTTTGTTTATCTCTGTACCTTTTTTCTATTCTTCTGAAACTGAGAATTCATCCAGACAATTAATTAAATACACATTTGTATGACATAACTGTATATTAAATGATCATGGGTACGTTGAACTTTGTGGCAAATCTATGTAGTTATTACCAGTTCCAGTTTTTCTTGTATGTAGTTGGCTAAAATAAACAAGAAATTGATACTTTCCAAGTTAATTTTCATAGAATTACTTAGAATGTGATGTCTATTGTCCCAAATAATAGATCCATATCTGAGTTTACGCCCCAACTCAATCCAAACCTCTCCAACTAACTATTTTACCATAATCCAGTTACCTTCGCCTTTTTATATGTCATTCAGTTCAACTACTCGTGCCAGTTAGTCTAGGAAAATAAATTTCACCTGGATTCTCAATATTTTTAAAGACCGTAAATTTATGGCGCCTAGATTTGGACACAACACCTGAAAAAGTTATTCCTTTCATTGCCAATAAGATTTTGTTCTTCTGAAGACAGGATTCTCTAAAATGCTTGTACCGTTTCAAGTATATTACCACCAGCTCTCTTTGCAAAATAGACTTAGAGGTTCACGTTTAAAAATGGAAAATCTTAAATGCTCACCACATCAGGTAGCATCTCTGGAGAGGGTGATGTTTTTAATATTTCAGAATAATAATTTCTCATCATTTTTGATTCAATAAATTGCCAGGTTATTGTAAAAATCTGCCTAACATGTTTGCAGATCAAGTGCTGTAAGGATGGAGGTGCATAGCTTCTTTTTGACCGATGCAGACAAAGTACCCAACTACCCATGATGTAAATCATAGCAGCATGGTGGTACAGCGGTATAGTTGCTGCCTTAGAGCACTTGCAGCGCCGTAGACCTGGGTTTTGATCCTGTCTACGGGTGCTGTCTTTACGGAGTTTGTACTTTCTCCCCGTGAGCTGCATGGGTTTTCTCCGAGATCTTCGGTTTCCTCCTACACTCCAAAGATGTATGTAGGTAAATTGGCTTGTTAAATGTAAAAATTGTCCCTAGTGTGTGCAGGATAGTGTTAATGTGCAGGGATCGCTGGTCGGCGCGGATCCGGGGGGCCAAAGAGCCTGTATCCGCACTGTATCTCCAAATTAAAACTAAACTAAATAATATATAATTCTGTTCATCAGCAGCCTTTCCTCAAGTAGGTAATGCCCTAATGTTAGCTGAATATTTAAAGGAATGGTTTGTAATTGTACCCTAATTATATCACTTTCTACAGTTTTCATGGCAATGTGCAAATTAGGACGTCTATTATAAGCATATTTTCTACTTTATTATGGTAAATCTTCAATTTTTAAATTAATTTACATTGGGCTGGTTACAGAATCTCACTTACAGTTGTCACTTAATATTGAAGAATATTATTAATACCAGTTTAAAATAATCCATAAAGCAATTGCAAGGTATACAGAGAGAACATTTAATTGCCTTGTTGTTTAAAGTTCCTTACTGGTCTCCGATCGCCAAAGTATTTACATTAATTTAATTACATGACGTTAATTTTGATATCTTCACCAAAATTTACATTTAATCTTTGCATGGATTCAGAATAACTTACTCAGCCACAATTGGTATGTATATTCTACTGTTTAAATAATTATTTGTCAAAATATATATTTTCCTGGTATTTTGTTATTATTTACCCCAATTTGCCAATTACCATTATTTTCAAATAAATCATTTGTTCAGCCATTTAAGAGAATATTGAATTAAATGTGTGATTAGAGTTATTTATAAAAGCAGTCTGATGGAAGTATTGGTTTCTTTCCTTGCATGTTATTGCGGAACAAGGTGGGTATTTACAACAATTTATCAACTTTCCTGTTTTATTTTTATTTTTTGGCGTTGGCTCTCGACTTGCTGGGCATATTGGATTTCAGGATTATACAATTATTGTAAACTAAGAATAAGGTTTGTGTTTTTATTTTTTTAAATATATATTCCTTTTGTTCCAGCCTTCATACTAACATTAACCTAAAAATTACAACAAGGCTGTTGGGCAAAGACAATCTATTATTTTAAAAAAGTATCTTGCAGGTCTTTAACTTGAGCCAAGGCTATGTTTTTTTGACAATTAAGGAAAAGAACAAGAGTTCATGAAAAATTATGTCTTCAAGGGATGATTTCAAATAGATTTTGAAATGCATTTCACAGATTAGATATTTGGTTGTATTACATGAAATTCATTCCTTTCACAGACCAAAAACGAAACCTAAATATTTTGTATTTTTCAAAACATTTTTAATGCAGTCTCGAGAGTTGTGAATATATATGGGCCTCAAACAAGAACTGAAAATGATGGGGAATCTGCCCCAAAACCGAATACTATGACACAAAGCTGTGGTAACCCAGCTATTGAAGAGAGGCTTCAAAATATGGAAGCCCATTTGAATCTTTCAGCAGGTGCGTAGTTTACTTTGTAATCTTTCACGGGATATCATCATATACTTATTAAAGCTCTGATATGGTACGTGTCTGTGTATATGTGGTTGTCTTTACATCTTCGTGAAAAAAACTATGTGGTAACGATAATATTTTTACATATTCCGGTTGACATTTTTCCCGGTGAGGCCGGATCACCTTATGCTTTATGCACCACATTTCATGCTTTATTTATCGACATTACTGATTAAAGTTTAAAAACATCAAAAGACTGACTTTAAAACTATTTTTATCGTTAAAATCATTCCTCACAGCTTCCAACACACTTCGATACAAAGTTGCAAGACAGGAACACTGAACTTTTCACCTCAATGGAATATTAAAGCAAGTGCGCCTGACATTTGCAACAATGTTGCCATCATAGCTGCTGACAGGACAGGAGGGGGAGGGTCAATTGGAAGTGCAATTGGGATTTTTTTTCAACTCAAGTGCTGGGGAAGGCACAGGAGTGCTGGAATCTTACGTTCGGCAACGGGTTGAGTTGGGGGACCACATCTCCCGTGGGGGCTACGGGTTAGTGGTGCAATATTGCATTTGTGAACGGGTTGCATTGGGGGACCAGGCCTCCCGTGTGACAGTTGGTTTAGTATCACTTAAAGTTCACAATAGAATGATTGTAAATCAATTTAATGATATTCATAGAATTAAATAAACTGAAGAAGGAACGCGTGGTCTCTTTACCATGATTCTAAACTTTAGAATTGATTCTCTTAACTTTAGCTTTTTATTGTTTCATATAATTAACAGAAACAATTTGCACAGAAGGTGACTGTTTGTCTGCTTGAATCAGCATTCTGGCTTGATGCAAGATTAAAACTGCCTGCCTTCTCCTCATGGTTCTGCAAATTCTTTCTCTCTTTAGTCAGTGACTGCAGGTTTTTCCCTGGCATGTCCATGTATCTACATTCTGAGTATTTTATTCTGAACCAAAGCAAGTTAACTTCTATAGACAAAAAAATGTTGATTTTCCACTACATGCATCAATAGGGTAAGACATGATCATGCTTTCCTGCAGTCGCAGCTGTGTCGTAACACGATGTTTTAAATACTGCACGGGGCCCGGTGGTAGGTAACAGGGCTTCTTCATTTGCAGTTTACCAGTTTTACAGTTTCAGAACAAAAGTTAAATAAACTACAGAGCAAAACTGCAAAGCAAAGCTACAGCACAAAACTACTGAACTTACAGAACAAAGAATTGAAAAACAGGCTTTCTTTTGTTCACACGTCATTGGTCTTCTTTAATGGTCTCCATATGTTTGAGACATCCTTCAGTACTTATGGGTGAGCCTTAATAAATCTACGTTTCACTAGATATAGGAAACACTTGTGGTGCAAGAAGGGGGCGGCTAGAACCTCGAAGAGGTCTAATGTTAGCCGGGGCTTTACCATTTGTATGCAACAACACTTTAATAAGAAACAGGGATTGAACATAAATGGTTTGGACACATTGGCAAATAATAATTCTCCTTTCGGTTGATGGAAGTCTTAATCTCGGGATGCATGTTTCACGTGAGAGGTGTGCATCCAGGCCTTTTTCCCTTGCACCTTAACTGCTGCTTGAGTGGTCAGTAGCACCTGGAAAGGTCCTTCCCACTTAGTGCCGAACGGTTCTTTTTGTATTTTTTCATGTAGATCCAAACTCTGGGGACCATGTCAGTGTCCTCCTCCTCGTAGGTCACCCCTAGCTGCCATTACCTACCAGTTGGGAAGCAGAACTAGCAGCTTTTGTTAGATCGTGACAATATTTTAATAAAGCATTGAATATCAGATAACAATCAGCCTTTCACAAATCAGTAGTCCCAGGTAAGGACTTGGGTCGACCGATGGGCTCAGACCCATGATTGTGGGTGATGAAGGCTGTGCAAGTCCCAAGTAATGTACACTAGATGACACATGTCCAAGCAAACTGGAAGTTTGATAAGATAGATAGGATAGACAGTCAGATTATTTTCCTAGGGTGAAAATGTCCAACACAGAGGACATAGCTACGTTTGGGCAAGTTTTTTTACACGGAGAATGATGGGGGTTTGGTGTGCATTGATGGTGGTGGTGCTGCAGGCAGATACGATAGTGACATTTAAGAGGCATTTAGGTAGGCCCATGGAAGTACAAGGAATAGCGGGGTATGAATCATGTGTCGGCAGATGAGATTAGTTTAATATTGCATCATGTTCAGCATAAACTTTGTTGGCCAAAGGGCTGTTCCTCTGCTTTACTGTTCTATGTTCTTGGTCCTGAGTTATTTTTCTGGCATGTCACGCATCAGTTGGCTGCATGTTGAGCATGTTACTTAACATCTCGCTCCCACCAACTTTTCTGGAATTGTGCTGTCATTTGCTGCAGGGCAATATGATCCCACGGGTGGATTTGTTGGGCAAAGAATGGCATTAATGCCCGTGGTGCGACTGGGTTTTCCATGTCTCTGTCTCCAGATACCATCCTTGCATAACTTAATGCCTGCTTCACTCCTTGTCCATTTTTCTTATTTTTGATGAATCGCTTTGCGATCGGGTATCAGGGGTCATGGAGAGAAGGCAGGAGAATGGGGTTAGGCGGGAGAGATAGATCAGCCATGATTAAATGGCGGAGTAGACTTAATGGGCCGAATGGCCTAATTCTGCTCCTATCACTTAACTTATGAACATCTACTATAGGTCTTGTTCTATGTTGCTCGTCTTCAGGGTGTACACTTACAGGTCAGTACTGATGCTTATATCTTTTGATGCTGACTGGTCAGCTAATGCATTCTCCTGTGCCTCTCACATATTTTCTCTCGTATGGGGTTTGCACTTTGAAATAGCCACTTCTCATATAGTATCCAATGTCTTGAACTTATTTTCCAATTTGGATAGGTGTACCATGCCAGTGAGAAATCCTCTTTTTTTTCAGAAAATCACTTAGCGGTTGAGTCAATCGTGTAAAAGAGTCAATCCACTGTCAGTTAAAATTGCATATGCCTAAGAAGGATCTAAGCTCTTTAATAGTAGTGGATTGTTTAGCTGTTCGGATAGCTGTAGTCGTGTCTTGGATAAGCTCCCTCTTCCATTGGGAATTTTTTTTATCCCACGTACGAAACCTCTTGGGCAAGTTGCGCTTTGTCAATGCTGGCCTTGTGGCCCTCTGATGGAGATGGGTGAGCAGGTAATGAAGATCTTGTTTGTGTTGTTCTGTGCCTGAAGCCAGTAGGATATACGGTACAATAGGACTTTATTTATCCCAGGAGGGAAATTGATCTGCCAACAGTCATAAAAACACAAAATACATGAAACATGAAATTAAAGCGACGGGTGGAAAGGATTGGGGATGAACAAAGATTGGGGGGGGGGGGATCGTGGCATGTCTGATTCATGCTATTCTGGTAAATGCCATTGGTTCCATTTGCAGGAGCCACAATCATTCTTACAGTGATTTTAATTTATTTTATATGCAAAATGACCTTATTTTGTTTTAATGTTCATGAGCATTGATGCTGTTCCATGAGTTGAACTTTGAATGTAATTGTTTGTGTTAGTAAGTTTATTGGCCAAGTATTCACATACTAGGAATTTGCCTTGGTACTCCTCTCACAAGTAACAACATGACATACATTGACAGTTACGAATGACTCTGAAAACACTAAACATCAATAATAATAAAATATTAATGATAAAACACCATTGATCAAACTTGCGAACCAACAAAATACCAGATCAAAGGGAGGCTAGAGATTTTTGGCTGTTGAGTAGAGCAACTACTCGTAGATAAAAACTTTTTATGTCTGGCTGTGGCAGCTTTGACAGTCCGGAGTCACCTTCCAGAGGGAAGTGATTCAAAGAGTTTGTGGCCAGGGTGAAAGGGGTCAGAGATGATCTTGCCCGCTAGCTTCCTGGCCCTTGTAATGTACAGTTCATCAATGGAGGGAAGGTTGCTGCCAATACCTCTCTCTGCTGATTGGACGATTCGCTGCAGCCTCCAGGTGTCATGCTTGGTGGCTGAGCCAAACCAGACCATGATGGAGAAGGTGAGAACAGACTCTACGATGGCCGTATAGAATTGGACTATCATTGCTTGTGGCAGATTGTGCTTCCTCAGCTGCCGCAGGAATTACATCCTCTGTTGTGTCTTTTTGACTGTTGAGTCGATGGTAGGCCCCCACTTTAGGTCCTTGAAGAAGATGATTCCCAGGAACTTCAAAGAGTCCACAGATGTGACTGTGGTGTTGTTGATGTTGAGTGAGGTGAGGGGAGGAGGAGCTCTCCTAAGTCTACAATCAATTCCACTGTCTTAAGAGCATTGAGCTTTAGGTTATTGCAACGGCACCAGGACGCCAGCTGTGACAATTCCTGTTTGTTGGCAGATTCCTCCCCATCCTGGATCAGTCCAATCAGGGTTGTGTCGTCCGCAAACTTGAGAAGCTTGACAGAGGTGTCTGTGGAGGTGCAGTCGTTTGTGTAGAGAGAGTAGCGGAGAGGAGAGAGTACGCAGCTCCGATGCTGAGCGTTTGCAGGTTTGAGATGTGCTTTTCCAGCCTCACATGCTGCTTCCTGTCTGTCAGGTGTTGAATGCAGAGCTAAAATCAACAAACAGGATCCTCGCATAGGTTCCCTGGCGGTCTAGGTGCTGTAGGATGAAGATCAGGCCCAGGATGACTGCATCATCCGCAGATTTATTGGCCCGATATGCCAACTGCAGAGGGTCCAGCAGGGGGTTTGTGATATTTTTCATCTTGGTCAGCACAAGCCTTTCGAGTGCCTTCATGACTACAGAGGTCAGTGCGACAGGCCTGTAGTCATTAAGACAAGTAATCCGTGCCTTTTTGGGTACAGGGACAATAGTGGAGACTTTGAAGCAGGTAGGGACAGTACATGTTTGTAGGGACTGGTTAAAACTGTCTGTATGATGCCAGCTGTCTGCACGGTTAAAAATGTCTGTATGATGCCAGCTGTCTGTACGGTGCCATTTGTTTGGCACAGAGCTTAAGAGTAGAGGGTCCTGGAGATTTCTGGGTTTTTTTGTCCTCTGAAAAGCCTCTCAACCTCCTCTATTTTTATTGTTGATATTGAATGTGATGTTTTGCAGCACAGAGGGTGTGGGTGATTGGGTGTGAAGTGGTGATTGGAGGGGTGGGATGTAGAAGGGCCCAGTCTTTGCAGACTGAGGTCAGGCTGTGAGTGGGTGTGAAGTGTTGGTTGGAGTGGGAATTGGTCCAGTATTTTCATAGTGGAGTCTTGCCTTAAGTCGGTGTGAAGTGGTGAATGGGAAGGAGAGGGTTCAGGGTCCATTCTTTGTAGACTGGGGTCCGGCTGTGTTGGTTGGAGAGGGGGTACCAAGGTTAGGTATTTGATTTTCAAACCTGCAGTAAAACTCATTCAGGTCGTTGTTCAGCTGACGATTGTCCAAAGGTCTTGTAGCTGGTAATTTATTGCAAGCCCTTCCAAACTGAAGAATAGTCACTAGCTGAGAAGTTGCTCCTCAACTTCTCAGAATATCTTTCCTTGGCAGCTCTGATTCCTCTTCTCAGCTTGTACTTGGCCTGCCTGTAGAGGTCTGCATCCCTGCTCCTGTAGACCTCCTCTTTAGACCGTCGGAGCTATCTGAGTTCTGCAGTGAACCAGGGCTTGTTGTTGTTGAACCATGTCCTGGCCTTAGTTGGAATGCAACTGTCCTCGCAAAAGCTGACTATGATCAGAGCGACCCAGACCCGCCCGGCAAATAGAGCGATATGCATACTTGATTGCCGTATAACAACGATCAAGTGTTCTCTCCCCTCTGGTGGGGCAGGTAACATGAAGTCTGTATTTTGGAAGGCTACGGCTGAGGTTAGCTTTGTTAAAGTCCGCCAAAACAATGACCTTGGAGTGCGGGAAGTCAGTCTCCACTCTCATTACCTGGTCAGCGAGTTTGAGAGCTTTTACATTGTTGGAGGAGAGTTGACCTTTTGTATTGTGTAAAATAATTATCAACCAATGAAAGATTCAGTTTTTATTTATAGGTGGTCCTGTTCCAATTGACATTTACCAAAGGATCAAAAAACTTGAAGACAGAATTCTGCATTTGGAAGGTCTTTCTCCGGAATATTTTCAACATGTGGTAGGTTCTTTACTGTTCTTAAATCTAACTTTTACTGTTCTTAAATCTAACTTTTTTTGAACTATGACTATGGCTTTGTCATATGGCCTATTAGTACAGTGTGGTTTGTGGAAAGAGTTACCCACTTAAATTTTTTTTTTCAATTATTTAAATTATTTACTTCCCAATAAAAAGCTTTAATGAATTCTATATTCAATGACTCAATAAACATATGTAGAAGTGTCAAAGGCATTATAATTTAAAGCTCATGCCAAATTATGTTACAGTGCCCTCCGTAATGTTTGAGACAAAGACCCATCATTTATTTGTTAAAGAAGGAACTGCAGATGCTGGAGAATCGAGGGTTACACAAAAAGCTGGAGAAACTCAGCGGGTGCAGCAGCATCTAAGGAGCGAAGGATCTAAGGAGCTAAGGTCTGAAGAAGGGTCTCGACCCGAAACGTCGCCTATCTCCTTCGCTCCTTAGATGCTGCTGCACCCGCTGAGTTTCTCCAGCTTTTTGTGTAACCCCCCATCATTTATTTGTTTGCCTCTGTACTCCACAATTTGAGATTTGTAATAGAAAAAAATCACATGCGGTTAAATTGCACTGTCAGGTTTTAATAAAGGCCATATTTATACATTTTGGTTTACCATGTAGAAATAACGGCAGTTTTTATACATGGTCCCTCCATTTCAGGGCACCATAATGTTTGGGACACATCATTGTCATGTAAATGAAAGTAGTCATGTGTAGCATTTTGTTGCATATCCTTTGCATGCAATGACTGCTTGAAGTCTGCGGTTCACGGACATCACCAGTTGCTGGGTGTCTTCTCTGGTGATGCTTTGCCAGGCGTGTATTGCAGCCATCTTTAGCTTATGCTTGTTTTGGGGGCTAGTCCCCTTCAGTTTTCTCTTTAGCATATAAAAAGCATGCTCAATTGGGTTCCGATCGGGTGATTGACTTGGCCACTCAAGATTTGACAATTTTTTAGCTTTGAAAAACTCCATTGTTGCTTTAACAGCATGTTTGGGATCATTGTCTTGCTGTGGAATGAACCGCCGGCCAATGAATTGAGGCATTGGTTTGAACTTGAGCAGATAGGATGTGTCTTCAGAATTCATTATGCTTCTACCATCAGCAGTTGTATTATCAATGAAGATAAGTGAACCAGTACCTTCAGCAGCCATACATGCCCAGGCTATAACACCCCCACCACCGTGTTTCACAGATGAGGTGGTATGCTTTGGAACTTGGGCCGTTCGTTCTCTCCATACTTTGCTGTTGCCATCACTCTGATATAAGTTAATCTTCGTCTCGTCTGTCCACAATACCTTTTTCCATAACTGTGGTTGCTCTTTTAAGTACCTCTTGGCAAACTAACCTGGCCATCCTACTATTGCTGCTAACCAGTGGTTTGCATCTTGCAGTGTAGCCTCTGTATTTCTGTTCATGAGGTCTTCGGCAGACAGTGGTCATTGACAAATCCACACCTGACTCCTGAAGAGTGTTTCTAATCTGTCGGACAGGTGTTTGAGGATTTTTGGGGGTACCCAAAAGGCTGGAGAAACTCAGCGGGTGCAGCAGCATCTAAGGAGCGAAGGAGATGGGCGACGTTTCGGGTCGAGACCCTTCTTCAGGCGGGGATTTTTCTTTATTATAGAGAAAATTCTTCTGTCATCAGCTGTGGTGGTCTTCCTTGACCTGCCGGTCCCTTTGCGATTTGTAAGCTCACCAGTGTTCTCTTTCTTCTAAATGATGTTGCAAACAGTTGATTTTGGTAAGCCTAAGGTGTGGCTGATGTCTCCAACAGTTTTATTCTTCGTTCTCAGTCTCATAATAGCTTCTTTGACTTTCATTGACACAACTTTTATCCTCATGTTAATGAATAGCAATAAAAGTTTCCAAAGGTGATGGAAAACCAGGAGGAAAAACTTGTTCTGAGAGCTCTCTTATACCTGCATTAAGGAGGCAATTAAACACACCTGAGCAATTACAAACACCTGTGAAGCCACGTGTCCCAAACATTGTGGTGCCCTGAAATGTGGGGACTATGTATAAACACAACTGTAATTTCTACATGTGAATCCAAAATGTATAAAAATGGCCTTTAATAAAATCTGACAATGTGCACTTTAATCACATGTGAATTTTTCTACTACAAATCTCTAATTGTAGAGTACAGAGGCAAATAAATAAATGATCGGTCTTTGTCCCAAACATTATGGAGGGCTCTGTGTGTGAAAAAATAGAAACCGTTTTTAATGATGTTTTCTTTCATTGTTTATAGAAAACCATTGTTTATAAATGTTTCCGATCATCTGGCAATGGGTATTGTAATTTAATTAGTTTGTCGGAAAGAAGTGAAATCTTATTAGTTTAATGTCACTTTGCACACTTGCTGGAATATATACCGCAATAGGAGGTAGAATTCCTGGTGCAGCGTGGGAATCCAAGTTGTAGGAACATGGTAGAAATGAAGCATTAGGACCCAGGCTTCTCAATGTCATGTCATCTTTAATTCTATTCCCGAACTCACGTTAAAATAATCCTTAATATTTATTTCATTTTCTACATCTCTACCACCGACCCGTTAACGAAGACAGGTTTGTGAATCCTCGGCCTTCTTATCAATTGGCTCATTGCTCTTACTGATGTTGAGAGCAAGGTTGTTATTCTGGCACCATTCGATCAGATGGTCAATCATAATTAACTGTAATTCATCTAACAGCAGAGGTGTTGGTGGTGAATTTAAACATGAAGTTGGAACTGTATACGGCTACGCAGCCGTGGTATAGAGCGAATAGAACAGGGAAATGGGCATACAGCCTTGTGCTGATCGCCCTATGCTGATGGTTATCGAGGAGAAAGTCGTATTGCCAATTTGTACGAGGATGCAGTTACAAATGGATGTGCAGAGACCCTGTTCCCTGAGATTGGTACAGGTTGATCACAGACTTGCCGGCAACTGATGTTCCTGCCACCCCTACAATCCAGCCAAAATTGCGACAGCTCAGTTGAAATGTCCTGATGGCCACTGATGGCATTGCGAGTGGCGAGCGCTCTTTCCGGCGGTGTCCCTCCATCATGAAAGAGTTATTTGTTTACATCTAAACATGGAAATCCCTCTTTCAGTTTGCCAAATTCTATCTCTGCTGGCTTAATGTCTAAGTTTTTCATGTTTCAACTCTGCCTGGCCCCACGCACAACCCCACAACCCCTCTTCGCACCATTCTGTTCAATTTTCCACTTGTCCTCTGAAACTCTGAACTTCCTGTCATGCCTTCTCTGATTTACTGGGCACCTTTAAAAGGCTGCTTCCTAAAATATTTTTTCAATTATGCGCTCAATTTTCTCCCCTAACTGTTTTGCAAAGTCAGTTCAGTAAACCCTCGTTTTTTCCCATTATAATGGACTTTGGATATAGCAGACAGACCTGCCCACGTCACCCTGAGTTTGCACAGTCTCCCCGCCCATTTAGTTGATGAACACCAACCTGACATGACCTGTGTTTTTATTGTCCAAGTGGTTTAATGCAGAGTGGCAAGCCAACATGTTCGCATATCCCGTTGATGTATCGTGGCGGTAGGCATAATGTAGTTTGTCCAGGGTTTTGCCAAGGTACGAGTTGACATGCACCATAACCAACCTGTCAAAGTACTTCAACACCACTGACATTAGAATGTGGTAGCCATTGAGCTATGTCACCGTACTCTTCTTGAGCATCAGTATTATTGATGCCTTTGAAAAGCAGGTGGGAACTTCAGTGATGAGAGGTTGAAGATGTTCTCAAAAACTCCAGCCCGTTGGTCCGTGCAGCTTTTGAGAATGCGACCAGCTATGCCGTCAGGTCCAGAGCTTTCCAAGGTTAGTTGTTTGAGCCAGTTACACTTAACATAATGTGTATACATTTAACGTTTTATGTTACTGTAAGCACCATATACCAAATCCTTTTTACTAGCATTTTACAAGATTCTTATGTAACACTAGTGATTTGAAATCTTTGGACTGACTAATAGAGGTGTTTAGTTTTCCTTTAAAATTCATTTAAATTATGACAGTTGAACATTCTTTAATAGTTTTAGAACTGGAATTGCTTAATGTTTGTTTCACATTTCAGCTGCGTGATTAGTGTAATTAAGCTTTTACGTTTTCTGAATTGGACAAAATTTAAACAAACTTTCTTCTCTTTAGAATTTTCCAAGCAAAAGGCGTAAAGTTCAAGAAACAGCTCAGGTATTTTGTTTTTTTTGTTTTCTGCATATTCATGAACGTACAGCACATATTTGATACTTTTATAGTGCTTCACATTTGTAGGGATCATCTATTTTTCTGTCCATTAGTTATTTCTTCTCCCTGTTCTTTGCAAACTTTCATCAGTCAAATGGGAGCCACCCATGACTTAATTAGGTACATGTAACTCTTGCCTTTTGTAAGGCCAGGTTGTAAATTTTGGAGTGCATGAAAACTAGTACTTCATTCGGGGATGTAATTGCAACCTGATGACTTTATGCAATGCTATTTTTATTTATGTAGGTTCTCAATAATATAATTATTTGTGCCATGCAGGTCAGGTAGCTTATACAAAATTATGCCTGAGTAAAAATTGTTGAAAATAAGTTGTCCACACTCTCTTTTGCATATATTAGATATACAAGTTAAATAAATGAACACTTTGTGCTTGGTGTAGAGTTTGGCCTGGTGGAGATCTGCTTTCTCAAAATTCATAAATGTAGGCAAACAAAACATATGGTCCTTTTTGACAGTAAAATAACTACTCATGGCACTATGACTTTCAGTTCTGTAAGTAATATTAACATCTTCTCACAGCTCTTCCTCCACATCTACCACACTATTTTGTTTTCTGAAGAACTAAGAAAATAGCTGCTAAAATTTGTTCATTATAGGGATCCTATGGCATCTATTTTTTTCAGTCTTCTACCCTGGGAAAAAGACTCTGTTCACTTCATCCATCCCCTCCTGATCTTACACACCTGAATAAGTCCACCCCTCAGCTTCCTGCACTCGAAGGAAAGAAGTCCCAGCCTATGCAGCCTCTGGCTAAATTAACAAGTATTGTTTAATTAGGTATATGGAGGCATTGATTAATTTTCTACATCCCTGTTCTACTACCAATAAATGCTTTTCATCCTTGACCCAAATACACTTTTGTGGTTTACTTGCATTGATACGTGAGTGTACCTAGAAAGCTATAATGAGCAGGAGAACAAAAAGTGTATCGGTAGAATCTGTCTTGTAGAAATGGATAAAGGATAGGATCTTCATTATTCAAATATAATAGGACTGGTAATTTACTGCATATGAAAAAGCAAAGCTGCATATTCATATTGTCACTTTAAAGTTTAATTTGCTGCACAGATTGTGTACAGTGGAGGAAATACTTGGAGTTCATATGTTTTTAAAAAAAGCTGTCAGGCAATTGTGTTATTTTCCATTGAAATGTTTGTGTTGTGTCATGCTGCTTCCAAATGAGAAGACTAATTACAGCTGAGCTAATGAACTTTTAGTCAGCTGCTCTATGTGCAGTCAACCATCTGGCACATCATATTTCAGTGTGTTACACATTTAAATACGTGAATTGATTTTTGTTACAGGGCTACAGCCTAACAGAAATTGATGAGAAGATTAATGCATTGAAGGCAGTGCTACTGCAGAAAGCAGGTGACCAAGCTCAGTCAATAGACGCAAACAAGATGTCCATTTAAGGTCAAATTTTGAGCTTTAGAACTAACCAAATCTAATCAATACGTGATGCCTTTATTGTTTTTTTCAGAAATAATTTCATTTGTCAGCAACAAACTATGTAGTGTATTTCAGTGTCTGATACTCTTCTGATGTGCATAATCCAGACTGCACAAATGTCTGGATAAAATGAGAATGCATACTAGGTTTAGCAGTCAAATGTATGAAAACAAATCAGTACAAATTGGCAATATAAGCAGCCCATTTTCAGAATTTGTCAGTCAGAAAATTGTCAGAATCCCATGAAATCGTTGCCATTGTTAGTTCCAAAGAATAAACCAAATCTATATTGGTAATGGCAACTGTATTACATTATTTTGAACAAAATACCATTTCTGTTAGTTCCAAATTGCTTTAATGTTGAAAATAAAATAAAATAATTAGCAAAAACAATGATTTGAATAGAGCACATTTTACGTGTTCAGTGTTCGTGTAAATACGTGTTAGTTTTATGTGGAACTTTGGTACAATAAAAGTTTGATATTATTCTGTACTGGTTTCTCATTGAACATTTTCTGTGCTCCACCATTTCTGAATGTAAACTGTATTTACATTTCTGAATATAAACTATTATTGATAACTTAGAAAATTATCGTAGTTGTTAATTGGTTTATTTCAGAGTAGGTAATTGCAACCTGGATTTCTGAATCCACTTTGAATGGCAAGTAGCCTGGCAATGAATGAACCAGGCTGAAAATCAGTTGATGAGACTCTTCAGTACAACATTCATCACCTCAGATTCCCAGGGTAAAGGTGTCGGGCGTCAAATTGAGTGGTACAGCCATGTTATAGAGGTTGAGTAGAGTGGAGAAAAGGATGTGTTGACCAAGTACAGATATCCCTAACATTGTTGCAAATCTGCACCAGCATCACTGTATTGAATTGCTCTTTGGGGAAAAAAAACCTACATTGAAATGACTACATTTACCCTGCTTAGATATTGCTTCAGTTGAACACAATCACTTGACCAGAAAATGCAAGAAAGAACTGCATGTCCCACCTTTTCACCTATTGTGATTGGTGACAAATTACTGAAACCTGGAGGAAGTTTTAAAAATCATCAAAAGGAATCGTATTTGTTTTTAATACATTACTAAAAGTGAACTGGCCATTAGTCCAATATCTTAATTGCTTCATTACTATTCAAATGTATTAAATAATTAATTTGCACCAATTTTATTTAATGAATCCTTGTGTAGTATTCACCCATCAAGTGATTTCTATCCACTTAAACATTATTTAGAAATTAAAGGAAATCAAACAGGACTGGTACGTTTTCAGTATCATTTAATATGGTTGTGTGGGGTTTGTTTCACATCGCTAAAGCCATTTCCTTTTGCCTAATGGGATATATTTTCGGGCATCCAATGGAGAAAGTAAACAGTGCATGCAAATAGTGTGCTGATGATGATTCCAAATAGTTCTTCCCTGAAAAATGCTACAATTATTCACTATGCAGAAAAAATAATATTTAGTATTTGAATCGATTGTACAAAATCCATTTACTTTCATGAAGTGCTACACTCTTAATAACATTTAAATAAATACTGTATCTGTGCCCCGACTCAAAAGATCACCTGTCCATTTCCCCCCTTGAATTCTTGCTGAATTCCTCCAGAACTTTTACCCCCCTAAGGTTTGAGCATCTGCAGTCCCTTGAATCTGAACTTGGCTTTGTGTCCAAGTTGGCTCAAAGCTCCTTTATAATTTTTGTTTTCTCCTTTCACCTTATTTAGGAGGTACACTAAATTGCTTGGCATTACTGTTTTGTTGATAGAAATGATAAGCAACAAAATCATTAATATCTTGCTAATGCCTCCACTAGATGAACATAATGGATAGTAAGTACTTCTGCTCTTCCACTTCAGGAATCGTACATTGACTAGAAGCCAGATGTTCTGATTATTAATTACATTTAGTTTAAGAAAACGTAATTTCTTTAGGAAGAATAAATAAAATAGCTTGTGTGTTGACCAAGGAAATAAAATAATTGAATTGGAAAATAGTTTCACACAAAATTCTGCAATCTAGGCAAAACATGGAATATTTGTACTAACCTTAAGGGCCTGTCCCACTTTCACGACCTAATTCATGACCTTTTTCTACTCGTGGACATTTTTCATCAGGCTAGAAAAAACGCCGCTACCTACTTGATGCCACGAGTACCTACGACTAGCATCACGACCTGCTACGACCTACCTACGACCTGGATCGTGAATTAGCTCATGAAAGTGGTACAGGCCCTTGATCCACCACGGTATTCTCCATGTCGCCTCGTTTACATTAGCGAGACCAAGTGCAGTTTTACGCTTGGTCCACATTTGCTCAGTCTACCTGGCAGGAAAAAACCTAGTTTTAAAGGTTTGTGCAACAATTTAGTGAGTAGATAAGGATAACAATTAGCAGGCATAACCATCTCTCATTGCCCCATTAGAGAGGAAAGCAATGGATCAAATGGCTATATTCTTGTATCGTAAAGGTATAGCACCCAGGTAAATTCTGAAGGCTTGACTATTTACTGTAGGCGGAAGTGCAATGTTCTGTGAGTGGAGCCTTCTGTGTAGCCCTATCTTCTGAATTAAATGTTAAACCAACGTTTGGTTATATTTTTCAAGATGTCTTGGAAAATAGTTCTGCACCAAAAATTAGAAAAATATATT
This sequence comes from Raja brachyura, assembly GCA_963514005.1. Next base: position 42,264,972 of record OY740789.1, on the reverse strand, counting down.
ATCTTTGACAAAGAACTACAAATGCTGGAAAAAATCGTAGACAAAGCTAGAGAAACTCAGCGGGTGAGGCAGCATCTATGGAGCGAAGGAATAGGCGACGTTTCGGGTGGAGACCCTTCTTCAGACTGATGTCGGGGGGGGGAGAGGAAGTGAAAAAGAAAGGAAGAGGCGGAGAAAAAACATGGACCCATAGTCTCTGAGATGTGTTTGTGTGATAAGACTTAACTGTAGTTGTGGAGGTTTGCAACTTCAGAAGTCTCTGCAGGTAATCAATAGGTGGAGGTGAACATCATCTTCAGAATGTCAAATAAAATTAGAAATCAAGCAAGATCTAGATATGTTTAAGATTTGAGTAAAAACAAGGTTAAGCTGAGCAAAAAATCTGAAGTACTTCTAAGTTGCATGAAATAAAATAACTGATTTGAAGTATTATACATTTCACGAGCTTTTACTTGCCAACTTTATTTTCACATTTAAAATATTTCAATTGATAATCTGTGCTTACAGTGCTACAACTTTGGTTAATTTGCTACCGCATCTCTTAAATAATCAATGTATCCCAATTCATTATATTCTATTGTGTGTATATATAATGTCTCGCATGTGGGTGCTCCACGAACTGATTAATTTACCCCACAATGCATTACATAATATGGCCAAGCAGAATAAATAGTGAACAACATTGTTGAGGTGGTAGAATGAGGCAGGTTAAGCATGAAGATTACTAACAAAGGGAAGAGTAGAAGATTGCCTGCTATTGGAAATGGGATATGTAGTAATTATTGTTTGCTCTGGAAAAGTAAGCCAAAGTCTTCAATAGCATTGTAACCTGCTCTGTCTTACACATTGTCAGACAAAGGAGTATAGACTTGAAGAAAATTGGGGAAAGAAGGAGAAAATAGCCAATCTGACCATCAGAAGGAAGTTCAGGCCAGCCCAGTTGGCCAGTGTGTTCGTACAATATATATTACAATATATATTAACCATTTAGATGAGGGAATTAAATGTGACATCTCCAAGTTTGCAGATGGCACAAAGCTGGGTGGCAAAGTGAGCTGCAATGAGGATGTTATGAGGTTGCAGGATGATATGGATAAGTTGGGTGAGTGGGCAGATGCAGTATAATGTGGATAAATGTGAGGTTAGCCACTTTGGTGGCAAGAACAGGAAGGTAGATTATTATCTGAATGGTGTCAGATTAGGAAAAGTGGACACCCAAGGAGACCTGGGTGTCCTTGTACATCAGTCACTGAAAGTATGCAGGCAATGAAGAAAGCCAATTGCATGTTGGCCTTCATTGTTAGAGGATTTGAGTTTAGGAGCAAGGAAGTCCTACTGCAGTTGTACAGGGCCCTGGTGAGACCACAGCTGGAGTATTTTGTGCAGTTTTGGTCTCCTAATTTAAGGAAGGATATCTTTCTATTGAGGGAGTAGAGTCAACAGGTTAATTCCCGAGATGGCAGGACTGACATATGATGAAAGAATGGGTCGACTGGGCTCGTATTCACTGGAATTTAGAAGGATGAGAGGGGATCTGAATATAAAATAAAATATGAAACGTAAAAATCTTAAGGGATTGGACAGGCTAGGTGCAGGAAAAATTTTGGGCGAGTCCAGAGCCAGGGGTGAAAGGTTTCAACGGTCTTTTATTGTCACGTGCACCAATTAAGATACAGTGATATATGAATTACCATACAGCCATACTAAAAAAAAAGCAACAAGACACACAACTACATAAAAGTTAACATGAACATCCACCACGGCGGATTCCCCACATTCCTCACTTTGATGGAAGGCTATAAAGTCCAATCTTCTTCCTCTATTCTCCCGTGGTTGGGGCAGTCGAGGCTCCCGCAGCCGGCAGTCGAAGCTCCCGTGTCGGGGCGATCGACGCTCCTGCGGCTTTGAATTTAAGAATAAGGGTTAGGCCATTTAGGACTTCGATGAAGAAAAACCTTTTCACCCAGAGAGTTGCAAATCTATGGAATTCCCTACCACAGAAGGCAGTGGCAGCCAATTCACTGTATGTTTTCAAGAGAGTTAGATTTAGCTCTTAGGGCTATGGGGTAAAAAGCAGGAACAGGGTACTGATTTTGGATGATCAGCCATGATCATATTGAATGGCGGTGCTGGCTTGAAGGGCCGAATGGCCTATTTTCTATGTATAAGATCCAAATGACTAATCATAAAGTATACATGGCTTTCACATACAATATAGCACAGCAACAGGCCCTTCACCCTACAAAGTGATGATGTTAAACTAATCTCATTTGCCTTCACATGATCTAGATTCCTCCATTCCCTGGATATCCAGATGGGAATGTCTGGTATTAATTTTAATATTGCACTATCATGTGGTTCAGCTTACTTAAGTCATTGCAGTGAAAATACTAGTGTATTTGAATTTTCCCCAGTACTTTGTAAGATATTGGGTATGCACCTTAACAGTCATTTTACATCTGATGGAATTTGCAGAGTTCTATAATCAGCTATAAGGTGACAGCACATTGGTTAGATTGAACTGCCATAGAGAATCAGTGTCTTTGTAAAATAGTTCATGTCCTGGATGATTGTTAGAAAAATGAGAGTACGTGAAATTGGACAAATCCTCGTGATATGGCAACGGACTTGTTCAGGTGATAGAAGGTAGTGAATTGGGATAAATTGATTGAAAGAATTCCCCAGGGATTCATATGTGGACTTGGACTCTGCATCATGCATATGAGCAGGAAATTACAGAGGAACATAGATAGATTAAGCGAGGGGAAAATAGCTGAATGTGTGTTACTGTCTTTAATGGAACCTTGTATTATCTGAGTAGCCAAGCCTCTAAGCCCACTCCCAAGTAAGTGAAATAAGCATACTTGAATCAGAAAGTAAACAGCTGTGGAGGAGCTCAGAAATTTCCCGTGTGCTAAAAACTAATGTGAATTGCAAAATTTACACAATTACAATGGTTTTCTTTTAAGTTCCACCTAATCAGTTTTCAGAATGTTTTTTGTATAAGCCAGGTATATAAAATTAATACCAAATTCCATTCTGTTGAGTGAATCAGACATACTCACTAATCTGGTACAACAAGATTGAGTAATGCAAACACCATGTTACTTCTACTGTGTAGCAGCACTGACTGGCAGCACATGTTGTGTTGCGATAATATGAATAGTGTGGTGTTAGGTACTTCCCCCCCCCATCCTGTTGAATACTGTACTTACCTGTCTGTTTATCTGCAGGCCGTGGCTGGGAGCCAGGAATCAAGGGGTTAACAGCTTCTGTACCTGATTGGCCCAGCAACATCAGATGACTCATCGGGAGCTTTAAAAGGCAGAAGCTCCCAGAATTCTCTCTCTCTCTTCAAGATAGATCTCTGGAGGAAGAGGTGCTGGGCTGAGCTGCATGAGGCCTGGCCGCATGGCACTGCACTTTGCATAATTGTGATATACTTTTGTAAATTAATGTTCTATTGGGGCAGAAGGGGTGACCTGAGAGTTTTCGGGTATTTTTGGTTGTAGAGTTAGGGCTATATAGGCAGTTTAGAGTCTACAGTCCGACGGTCCATTAAGGGCTGGCTGGAGCACCATTATATATTATTTTATAGCCAATTCTGGTCCCTGACCGTGTTCTTTAAAATCAGGTTCGGGTTTTGTTTAGTGTTACAATTAAATACTTTTTTTATATAAACTTGACCCTGGTTTTGATTTGTTACGAGACTCTGAGGAACCAGCCTTTGGGAGTCGTAACATGTGGTAGTAGGCGGAGCTTATAATGATAAAGCATTACATTGGTTAGTAAGTAAAGTGACCAATCTACATCTTTCCCTGTAAGAATCAAAAGTGAAAGCGTCTAAAATAAAGTGATATATATGAATAAGCACATTACTAGATACTGACTGATTAATACAGTAACCAAAACGCTAATAACGCATACAGGGAAGTACAGATGCTTCAAACAAAATCCCCGTATCTAAGGGGGGCCTACAAATCCGTCCCGCGCGCGTAAGGTACAGATCCGTATCTCCTCCCTTCACTGGCAAGATTGCCGGAATCCCATGCGGCTGGAGCACTGGTGACCCGGGGGACAAACACGGCGATGCAGGCGAGCGGGGCACAGAATGTGGCGGTGAGGGAGCTGGAGACACAACCAACGGTTGGTCTGCAGCTGCAGTGCGTGAGGGAAGAGAAAGTACATTCGCAGATGGGCAGATCGGACACGTTGCATCAGGATACGAGACAGCAGGACGTGGTTCCTTCACAGGAAGGAGATGTTGACGGTTGCCTCTGTAGATCCCTCCGTCGGCACTCACCAGATATGAGTGTGGCTCTTTTGTGGGACTGTGGATGGAACCCAAACGACCATAGCCATTGTTGGTTTGAAGGCAAACAACTTGCCCACTGGAGAGAGGTTTATGTGGTTTGCTGGACTTATCGAAAAATCGCTTTTGGATATCACGTTTCAGCTGGAGTTGTTCCTGTACAGCAAGTGGTGACCGAACCTGTGGCTGCAGCAGTTGTTGGGGCACGGGCAGTGCAGCACGGGTCTGTCGGGAAATCAGGCGTTGGGCAGGCGAGCCCAGTAATGGGTCACGGTCGATGTTTCTTAAGTTCAGCAGGTCCAGGTAGACATCGGATTTGGCAAGGTGTGAGGGTTCCATTAATTGCTTGGTGCTCTGGACAGCCCGTTCTGCAAGTCCGTTTGACTGTGGGAATTCTGGACTGCTGGTGACATGGCTAAAATCCCATAGTTGAGCAAAGTTTTTGAAACACTGGCTAGTGAACTGACTGCCGTTATCTGACAAGAGGCGTGCGGAGCCACTCAAATATGTTAGTAGCAAGCGTGGACCAAGGCAGAGGAGGAACATTGTGTGAGAGCAGGGGTTGCTTCTGTTGGTGTGGCATCAGGCTTTTTCAGACGGCGCAGGCTTGAACTTTCTTGCGCACAAATTCGGTCATTCCGGGCCAGATAAACATGCTCTTTTCTCGTAATAAAGTTGCTTCCACACGGGGGTAACCACAGTGGACGGCATCAAAGTATTTGTCCCGTAGAGCAGCTAGGATGACTGCTTTGTGACCCTTGATTATGATGCCGTCCTGCAGTACCAGTTCGTCGCAAGCAGGGAGCATGGGCGAATAGGAAGTGGGGCTTGATATTGTTTTTCCGGCCAGCCATGTTGGATGACTGAGGACCGTAGCCGTAGAGGTGTATCCGCAGCCGTATGCTCTGCCAGGTTGCGTAGGTACGTACGACACCATCATTATTGTGAACTGGTCATTTTCAGATAGCTTTTGTTCACAGATTGTTCATGGGGCTCTTGATAGCTTGTCAGCCAGATGCATGTCGCTGCCCCTTTTGTAGATTGGGGTAAAATAGTAAGATTAAACGAGAACTTACCAGTTTGAAGTTTTATCTTTACTTTATGAGGAGTTACGGTGAGCAATTACGTGAAGAAGGCCTGCCGGTGCACAGGCGCGTCAATCTTCAAAGCAGCGGCGTGAAATCACAGTAACCACAATCGAAGTAATATAGTAAGACTCAGAAGACTAGAACTACCAGATGATCTTTGCGATTATGAGGGCCGGGAGCAGCGGGCCCGTAATCGCTCACCGTAACTACTCATAAAATAAAGATCAAACTTCAAACTGGTAAGTTCTCGTTTAATCTTACTATTTTACTTCGGAGTCACGTGAGTGATTCCGTGAAGATTTCAAATCTCTATGATTTCATGCCGTAGATCCAGTTCACTGCTTCGGTTGATACAGGATAAACAAATAATGTATTGAACATTGTTTAAATAAAACAATGAATGTTTTTAATAACAAAAAGGAACAGTAATAACCCCTCTCTTCTCCCAGGGAGAAATTACATAACAGAACCCAAAAGAGCATGCCCAAATCCTTCCGTCGTGAGGACAGGTTTGTCATAAAACCGTGAAAAATCCCTTCACTGGACCATCCTGTGGCCCCGAGGATTTGGTCTAAAGGGACATCCAGTGCCCTCGCTGCGGATGTTGACGCCGCCCTGGTGTAGTGAGATTTAAACACATCAGTGTCTACTCCAGCACAATCCAAAACCTGTTTCAGCCATCTAGAAATGCTTTGTACCGACACCTTTCTACGAGGTTTTTTGTGACTGATGAGCATCGTTGTTTCGGAGCCGCTGAGACTCTTGGTGACGTCTATATATAGACGCAGGTGCGTAACTACACATAGTCGCAGGTCAATGGGATATGCTCTAAAGCTTATTTTGGTTCCAGATGTCCCTGGCCTGCTTTGTTTGATTAGATCATATACATAAAACGTAATATTATCTACAGAAGAATGCATGCGGTCCAGTCGTAGCTTTTGCAATGTCTGGACCCATTGCGCTGAAACAAGCGCATGAGCATGACCACTTTGAAAGTTGGTTTTTGGAAAGACAGAAATGTAATTGGAGCCCATTGCCGCAGCAGTGTGAGAACTATGCTCACATCCCAGATTTTCGTATATCTAGGTCTGGGAGGGTTCTTCTTAAAAATACCTTTCATGAATCGGGACACCAATGGATGAGACCCGACAGAGTGTTGTTCCGACCCCTGCCATAAATAGGAGGACAAAGCACTCCGAGCACTATTAATGGCACTATAGCTCAATTGCTCGTCAAAATGCAATGTAGCAAGGAACTCCAATACATCAGGTATGCCTGCAGTGTGATAGGATATATTTCCCATTTCTTAATATGAGATACATGTTGTTTTTTACTACTTACCCTCCAGGCCGCAGTAATCACATCCACGGTTCGACTCGATAGTCCGAGCCCCTGGAACGGTCTGGTCAGAATCTGTAAATCAACAGATAAATACGATCATGTAAAGGGTGACTCTCCTGAGGTGAACCAACAAGTTGCTGCATTTGGGGATAATCATGAATGGCTGTGTCATCAGTCTCAGAATCAATGGGAACCATGGCTGTGTGGGCCAGTCAGGAACTACCAAAATGCCTGAAGCGGAGTCCTGCTCTATTTTGGTGAGACATTGACTGAAGAGGCAGAATGGGGGAAAAGCGTAAAAGAACATACCTCCCCAATGTAGCGAGAATGCATCCTGCCCCTGGATCCGGTTCCCATGAGACTAGGTAACTGGTGATTTATTTCTCACTTTAGTTTTTATTGCTTTTATGTATACACAAATAAAACACAAATATAACAACGAAACATACAACAATACAGTGAAACGTACAACAGTGTAGCGGGGGGTTCAGTTTACAATTAATGATGCAGTATACAGAACTATTTTCTTATTAAAACATTTTCCTGTAACACATTATTATCAATAAAATTTTACAGTGTTGATGTCTTTATTTCTATACCTAATCCATTTTTCCCATTTTCTGTTAAACTCGTCTTCTTTCACTCTTAGAGAATATATCATTTTTTCCATGACATATATTTCCTGTACTATGTCTAACCATTGTCTAAGTCTGGGTGTGTCCGCTGCAAGCCAGTTTCTTGTAATGGCCTTTCTGCCAGCTGTGAGTAGGATTTTAACCAAGTAATGATCTTCCTTCAGCACCACTGTATTTATATTATCCAGGTATAAAATGGAACACTTCCTGGAGACTATATATTCTAATACCTCCATTAATTCTGAATTCACTCTGTCCCAAAATGGTTCTATTTTTGGGCAACTCCAGAAGATATGTACATGATTTGCGTCTGTTTGACCACATTGCCTCCAGCATGTTTGCTGCCTTAGAATTTGCTTGATTTTTATGTTAGGCGTAATAAAGAAACAAATCAAATTTTTCCAATTAAAATCTCTCCAATTTTGTGAATTAGTGGATGTCTGTAGTGTTACACACATATGATGCCATTCTTCTTCTGAGATTGTGATGTTCAATTCCTTTTCCCACTTAAATTTTACATAAAATGTGTAGTTTTAGCTTGACATTCCATTAAACTATGATAAAGTTTAGAAATAATCCTTAATGTTTTGTGATGATACGCATTAACTATCACTTCTATCACTGGATTATTTTCTTCTAGTGCCTCCCTTTTTACCTTTTTATTGTAATAATCTCTCAGTTGGAGGTATCTAAACAAGTCTTGGTTCCGAAGTGCAAATCTATCCTTCGAATCTTGAAAACTTCTTAGGTCTCCATTTTCAATAACAGTACAAAATGCAGTCATTCCTTTCTTCATCCGTTCTTTAAATGTTGAGTCATACATCCCTGGTTTAAATTCATTATCCAAAGCTATTCATCTTAAAACTTTTTGTCGTTTATTCAGTTTAAGTTGTCTGGTAAGAGTGAACCAGGTTTCTAAAGTAAATATTGTTATTGGATCGATTATACTCTTGATATGTCCAGGAAGCGCTTTTTCTCCCAAAAGTGCTTGGATGTGGAAGTCAGGGATATATGTTTCAATCTCTTTCCACCTAGCTATATTGCTAGCCTCACACCAATTAATTAGTGGTCGAAGTTGGGCTGCATAGAAATATATCCTAAAATTTGGAAATGCCATTCCACCTTTGTTCTTTGGCAACTGGAGTGTAGTGTATCAAATTCTGGTCTTCTTTCCTCCCCAAATAAATCTAGATATTAATTTATCCCATTCCGTGAATTGTTTTAATGGTACCTCTATTGGCAGAGATTGAAACAAGTACAATAGCCTTGACAAAATATTCATTATCACCACATTTATCTTACTACTAAAATCCATTGGGTAGGTGGACCATCTTTCTATATCCTTTCTTATGTTCTGGTTGATGTGATTATAATTGGCCCCATACAACATTGATATTATTTTTGGTACATGTGTATTTGATTGATTTTGAATCCCATTTGATATTATAATTTTGTTTGATTTCTTCTGGAAGAGGACAATTAAATACGAGGATTTGAGTTTTTTAAATATTCACTTTATATCCTTCATAAAAATTAAATTTATCTATGATCCCCATCATCCTTGGAAATGAGGTGTTTACTTCCGTGAGATACATCATTACATCATCTGCACAAAGGCCAAATTTATGTTTCATTTCGGAGTCACGTGAGTGACTTCGTGAAGAACCCGCCAGCACGCATGCGCGACATATCGTCGCATCGCATTGCTGCCGACGGCTGGAGGTGGAGCGCGGCTCCCCACCAGCCCTTCAGAGGGCCGACTCAGGTAAGGCTAAGCCCCCTACAGTTGGTGTTTTCCTGTTGTGGGGACTGTTTTCTCTCCCTACAGGAACGTGGAAGGAGTCCAGGAACGTGGATGTATGGGTGAGGCCGCCTCGGATAGGACTGCTGCGGCAGTCACTGGCGGCTCCAATACTCTGGAGTCGGGAAGCCCGTTGACCCAGGAGGGTCCAGGGTCACACTCTCGCCGGCGGAGGACGGCAGAGGGGGTGCCCGACTCCACACCGCAGCCCGCAGGGGACGCCACGGGCTGGCGGCACGCACAGGAGTGGGGCTTGCCGGCTCGCCGTCAAAAGACCGGCAGCCCCGACTTTTGCGCTACAGCCCGCGGGGGACGCTGCAGGCTGGCGGCATGCAGCGGAGTGGGGCTTGTTGGCTCGCCGTCAAAACGTTCAACGGCAGAGCGGCAGCCCCGACTTTCCACCACAGCCCGCGGGGGACACCAGTGGCAGCAGTTTACGGCCAGGCATCCCCGTTGCTACGGGTAAAGCCGGCTATGCGCCCTCACGGACCCGTGTGGTTAAGGGTGACGGCAGGCCTGCACGGACAGCGGAGCCGGTAATGGGGACCGGTACCGATCCTTCCCTCTGCCTTCCCATCAGGTCCGAACGATGGCGAACGAACGAACGCTTAGGTCCGAACGATGGCGGACTAGCGGTATGTCCGTGCAGGAGTCGTACAGCCTGCGGGAGCAGGAGGTACCGGCACTGCACCGGAACAGGCTGCCGGAGCGCAGACCGGTGGCAGCAGCATACGGTTAGGCGATCCCGTTGCTACGGGTAAAGCCAGCCAAGCGCCGTCACAGACCCCTGGGGCTGAGAGTGACGGTGTGCCTGCACGGACCACGGAGCCGGTATTGGGGACCGGTACCGATCCTTCCCTCTGCCTTCCCACCAGGCAGAGGTGCCGCTTAGGTCCGAACGACGGCGGACTAGCGGTATGTCCGTGCAGGAGTCGTACAGCCTGCAGGAGCAGGAGGTACCGGCACTGCACCGGAACAGGCTGCCGGAGCGCAGACCGGTGGCAGCAGAATACGGTTAGGCGATCCCGTTGCTGCGGGTAAAGCCAGCCAAGCGTCGTCACAGACCCGCGGGGTGAGAGTGACGGTGTGCATGCACGGAGCCGGTATTGGGGACCAGTTCCGACTCCTTTCCTCTGCCTGCTCGTCAGGTAGAGAGGCCGCTAGCGGGTTGTCCGTGCGGAAGTCGTTCGGCCCGCAGGAGCGGGTGCTGATGAGTACCTGTCAGCCACTTGGTAGTGGTGTGATCTACTGGCAGAAGCCCCAGCGACTCATCAGGGCCTGGGGAAGTCGACCTGTTGTCCGGGTGTAGCGGCAGCGGTCGCATGGCCAGGATGGAGCTAATGGTGAAAGCGTCACTCGGGTGGAGCTCCCGCCACGGTCGCCGAGTCCCCCATGGATGGGAGGACGAGACCATGCGTCGGCAAGGTCCACGATGTGGGCAGCCGGCAAGCCCGCGCGGGCGTCGGGTCACCGTGCTGAGGCATTGGGTGCCGACTCCCCGCCGCGTTTGCCCTCCGTGGCAGCGGCATTAGGCTCCGCCAAACGAAGGCGTTCGAACACACCTCCCACGCGGGAATCGCTCAGCTTTGCTGCGGCGGCTGGCAGCGACAACTTCCGGCACTGGGTTCACCTCGACGAGGTGCGGGCCGATGAAAGGAGCCTCAGCAGTATATCAGAGCATGAGGACTCCGACCGCCCGAGTGTTCAGGGCGAAGGGCGTATTGACCGTATGGAGCGGCTATTGGAGCTCCTTTTACACAACCAACGACAGGAGGCATCCATCATCAAAAGGCACAGGGAGGTTTCACCAGTCTCAACAGCCAGCCTGCGGCAGCCAGAGGAGGAGGAATTTGCAGACCCTACACCGGTTCCATCGGAGGTGCCGCCGGAAGAACTTGATGTGGCGGCGAAATTTGCCTCTCCGGAGACCATGGGACTTCCCCTCAACCCCAAACTGGCTGCCACTGTGGACTTCCTGACCAATCATCAGCTCCAGGAGGAGGTCCTATCAGAGGCCATAAACAGATACAAGGCCCAGCGAACTGCAACTCCCTCAACGTGCCCATAGTCAATACGCCAATCTGGGGCAACATCAGCCCAAGGATCAGGACCCAGGAGATGAAGCTCCTGCGGATCCTGAAGCTGCTCACTGCTGGGATTACCGCGTTTGTGCGGTCGGTGGATGGGGAGGATTTGAGCACCAAGCAGGAGGATGCTCTGGCTCTATTGTGTACCACAGTATGAGATAAACGCCTTCAGGAAGAGCGTCATTAAACCCATGCTGAACCCAAAATTTGGGGGGTTATGCAAAGCACCTCCTACGCCGCCACCCAGACAGTTGTTCGGGGAAGACCTCCCGAAGAGGGTCTAGGAGCTGGATGACCACGCTACGACGGTGGGACTCATGCGGTCACATATCTCGACCAGGCAGCAGGCCAGGGAAGTGCCATTTTCAGGCCACGAGGCCCTGCCATTAGACCAGCAAGGACCTATGCTCCAGCTCCGCCTCAATTTCGGCAGCCTCAACAACCGAGGCCTTCTAGGACTAGGGCCCCAGCGGCCAGCATGGGTACTGCGGGCGCCGCATTATCAGCTCAACCCAGCACCTCCACTTCCGGCTAAACATATCAAGGACCGCTGATAACCATGAAGGTTCTGAACAGGCCATTACTGCGGTATGGTCTATCATCTAGAACCATGGATGCCATCGGAGCGTCATGCCGGGAGTCCACCTGGCGGCAATACCTCTCACACATCCGGAAGTGGGAAACCTACTGCGGCCGCTCCCAAATTACTGATGACGCTGTAACCATAACCGACGTATTGGAATTCCTGGCGGGGTTGCACCATGATGAACACCTGAGCTACAGTGCCATCAACAGCGCCAGGAGTGCGCTGTCATTCTACCTCGATATTAAGGTAAGATCCAACAGGCTGGTGTCCAGACTCATGCGGGGAATATTCAATTCGAATCTGCCCAGACCACGCTATAATATCACCTGGGATATCGGGGAAATACTCACCCTGCTCAGGACGTGGTCGCCCATGGAGGGCCTGGAGCTGGACAAACTCACCCTGAAGCTGGTGATGTTACTGGCACTGACTTCAGCGCAGAGGGTACAGACACTCCACAAAATCCGGATCGACAGGATGATCTCTACCCCTGCAGAAGTAGTCTTCGTCATAGACGAGCTACTCAAGCAGCATAGACCTGGGTGCACAGGGCTGCAGCTGAAGTTCCTGGCATACCCCGCTGATGCAAGGCTATGTTTAGCCGCCCATATCCGTCACTATGTGAAAGTGACGAGAAAACTGAAGGAATGGAGAAACCTCACCATAGAGTGACGGTCCAGACAATATCCAGGTGGCTCAGGATCGTCTTGGGTAAGTCACGTGTTGACACTAATGTCTTCAAATCCCATTCCACCAGGGCATGCATCAACATCGGCGGCAAGGGTCATGGAGGTGCCCATGGACCATATTCTTGCCACAGTAGGATGGCGAATGAAGCCACCTTCCAGCGGTTCTACAATACATCTGTTGCCGCTCCTCTACAGTTTGCGGAGCCGTGCTGGATGCAGGTCAAGAACGTGGAGATGTCCCCGAATGAGGGGTTTTCTTTTGTTATTAACGAATGTTGCTCTTGTTTTTCAGTACAAGCAGTCTGGAAAGTTGATTACTCCTATCCATCCTCATAAGCGGTGTGTGACAGCATGGACGTGGTCCAGGGCGTGGAATCACAGAGCTTTGAAGTCTTCACGAAGTCACTCACGTGACTCCGAAATGAAATAGTAAGATTGAACGAGAACTTACCAGTTCGAAGGTTGATCTTTATTTCATGAGGAGTTGCGATGAGGGATTTCGTGCCCTCCGCTCCCAACCCTCGATCATAATCAACTGGTAATTAGAGTCTCTTCAATCTTACTATGCCAAGTCATTTCTGTTGTTGTTTGCTGTGATTCCACACCGCTACTTTGAAAAATGTCGCGCATGCGTGCTGGCGGGTTCTTCACGAAATCCCTCATCGCAACTCCTCATGAAATAAAGATCAACCTTCGAACTGGTAAGTTCTCGTTCAATCTTACTATTCTCTGTCTCTTATATTTACTCCCCTCAGTTCTTGACGAATCGCTTGAGTCAATGGTTCAATATATATAGCAAACAGGGTAGGGCTAAGACAACATTCCTGTCTCGTTCCTCTTCCTAACACAAATCTCTCAGTTAAGGACCCATTCACCTTTACTCTTGCAGTAGGTTGCTGGTAAATTGCTTTAATAACTTGAATTGAATCTTCGGTAAAGCCAAAACTTTCTAGTGTTTAATATAAGAATTCCCAATTAACCCTATCAAAAGCCTTTTCCGCTTCTAGGCTTCTCAGGACAGCACGCATACTTTTCTTTTGAATCTTGTGTATTATATGTAGGGCTCTTCTAATACTGTCCTGTGTTTGTCTGCCTATTATAAAACCAGTCTGGACTTCATCAATTAAATCTGGCATGAACTTTTCAAATCGTTTGGAGATAATTGAAGAATATAATTTATAGTCAACATTTAGAATTGATATCGGTCTTAGGTTGGTACAATTTTCCTTGTCTTTGTTCTCTTTCGGGAATTAATGTTATAATTGCCTCTTTCCATGACTGGGATCTCTTGCCTTCTTTGATAATCCAGTTAAAGGTTCTCAGAAGAAGTGGGTTCAGTTTATTCCGAAATATTTTATGCCATTCTATAGGGAAACCGTCGCTGCCTGGGGTCTTGTTTGATTTCATCCTACTAATTGTCTTCTGTATCTCATCCAGTGATATTTCTGCTGTGATTATTTTATTTTGTGTCTCTCCAATACAGGGCAGGTCTATTGTACTTAAAAAAGTCCTCATCGATTCCCCTGCTACTGTAGAGGTTTGTGTATATAATTCTTTATAATATTCCTGGAAGATATAGTCTATTTCTTTTGGATCACTCTTCAAATTCTGTGTGCAGGGGTCCTTAATTTTGTGTATGGTGTTGCCCGTTGTTTGCGCAGCCTTCAGGCAAGTATTTTAGTGGATTTAGGGCCAAGCTCATAATGTGCCTGTTTTACAAATCTTGCTTTTTTCTCCACCTCTTGACCCAATATTCCATCCATTTGCCCCCTGAAATCTTCTATTTGCTTATAAGTTCTCTGATCCTTATTTTTTTTGTACTTCTGTTCTAAATCCTTCAGGTCTGTTATCAACTTATTATATGTTTTCATTCTGGCCTTTTTAATATGTGATGCCCTAGCTATTAACCTACCTTGTATTACAGCCTTCAATGACTCCCATACTATGGATGGGTCCACCTCCCCATTGTCATTCTCCTCTAGATAAGTTTTGATTTCCAATTTAATATCATTAACAGTTGTTTTATCATTCACTATTCCAACATTTAATCGCCACACTGTGTTTTCCCTTCTACTGTCCATTTGAATTAACCATATAACCATATAACAATTACAGCACGGAAACAGGCCATCTCGGCCCTTCAAGTCCGTGCCGAACAACTTTTTTCCCTTAGTCCCACCTGCCTGCACTCATACCATAACCCTCCATACCCTTCTCATCCATATGCCTATCCAATTTGTTTTTAAATGATACCAACGAACCTGCCGCCACCACTTCCACTGGAAGCTCATTCCACACCGCTACCACTCTCTGAGTAAAGAAGTTCCCCCTCATGTTACCCCTAAACCTCTGTCCCTTAATTCTAAAGTCATGTCCTCTTGTTTGAATCTTCCCTATTCTCAAAGGGAAAAGCTTGTCCACATTAACTCTGTCTATCCCTCTCATCATTTTAAAGACCTCTATCAAGTCACCCCTTAACCTTCTGCGCTCCAGAGAATAAAGACCTAACTTATTCAACCTATCTCTGTAACTTAGCTGTTGAAACACAGGCAACATTCTAGTAAATCTCCTCTGTACCCTCTCTATTTTGTTGACATCCTTCCTATAATTGGGCGACCAAAATTGTACACCATACTCCAGATTTGGTCTCACCAACGTCTTGTACAATTTTAACATTACATCCCAGCTTCTATACTCAATGCTCTGATTTATAAAGGCTAGCATACCAAAAGCTTTCTTTACCACCCTATCTATATGAGATTCTACCTTCAAGGAACTATGCACGGTTATTCCCAGATCCCTCTGTTCAACTGTATTCTTCAATTCCCTACCGTTTACCATGTACGTCCTATTTTGATTTGTCCTGCCAAGGTGTAGCACCTCACATTTATCAGCATTAAACTCCATCTGCCATCTTTCAGCCCATTTTTCCAACTGGCCTAAATCACTCTGTAGACTTTGGAAATCCTCTTCATTATCCACAACACCCCCTATCTTGGTATCATCTGCATACTTACTAATCCAATTTACCACCCCTTCATCCAGATCATTGATGTACATGACAAACAACAAAGGACCCAACACAGATCCCTGAGGCACCCCACTAGTCACCTGCCTCCAACCCGACAAACAGCCATCCACCATTACCCTCTGGCTTCTCCCATTCAGCCACTGTTGAATCCATCTTGCTATTCCTGCATTTATACCCAACAGTTGAACCTTCTTAACCAACCTTCCATGAGGAACCTTGTCAAAGGCCTTACTGAAGTCCATATAGACAACATCCACTGCTTTACCCTCGTCAATTTCCCTAGTAACCTCTTCAAAAAATTCAAGAAGATTAGTCAAACATGACCTTCCAGGCATAAATCCATGTTGACTGTTCCTAATTAGACCCTCTTTATCCAGATACTTATATATATTATCTCTAAGTATCTTTTCCATTAATTTGCCCACCACTGAAGTCAAACTAACCGGTCTATAATTGCTAGGTTTATTTTTAGAACCCTTTTTAAACAATGGAACAACATGCGCAGTACGCCAATCCTCGGGGACTATTCCGGTTTCTAATGACATTTGAAATATTTCTGTCATAGCCCCGGCTATTTCTACACTAACTTCCCTCAATGTCCTAGGGAATATCCTGTCAGGACCTGGAGACTTATCCACTTTTATATTTTTCAAAAGTGCCAGTACTTCTTTTACTTTGAAACTTATAGTATCCATAGCTACTCTACTAGTTTCCCTTACCTCACATAATTCAATATCCTTCTCCTTGGTGAATACCGAAGAAAAGAAATTGTTCAATATCTCCCCCATCTCTTTTGGCTCTGCAGATAGCTGTCCACTCGGTCTCTCCAATGGACCAATTTTATCCCTTGTTATCCTTTTACTATTAACATAGCTGTAGAAACCCTTTGGATTTACTTTCACCTTACTTGCCAAAGCAACCTCATATCTTCTTTTAGCTTTTCTAATTTCTTTCTTTAGATTCTTTTTACATTCCTTATACTCCTCAAGCACATCATTTACTTCATGCTGCCTATAATTATTCAAGATCTCCCTCTTTTTCCAAACAAGATGTCCAATTTCCCTTGAAAACCAGGGCTCTTTCCAATTTTTACTGGTTCCTTTCAACCGAACAGGAACATAAAGATTTTGTACTCTTAAAATTTCCCCTTTAAATGTCCTCCATTTCTCCTCTACATCTTTCCCATAAAACAAAATGTCCCAGTTCACTCCTTTTAAATCATCTCGCATCTCGTTAAAGTTAGCCTTTCTCCAATCAAAAATCTCAACCCTAGGCCCAGTTCTGTCCTTCTCCATAATTATATTGAAACTAATGGTATTGTGATCACTGGACCCGAAGTGCTCCCCTACGCATACCTCCACCACCTGTCCCGTCTCATTTCCTAACAGGAGGTCCAGCACTGCCCCTCCTCTAGTAGGCACCTCTATGTATTGCTGCAAAAAACTATCCTGCACACATTTTACAAACTCCAAACCATCCAGCCCATTTACAGAATGTGTTTCCCAGTCTATGTGTGGAAAGTTGAAATCTCCCACAATCACTACCTTGTGCTTACTACTAATATCTGCTATCTCTTTACATATTTGCTCTTCCAATTCTCGTTCCCCATTTGGCGGTCTATAATATACCCCTATAAGTGTTGCTACACCTTTCCCACTTCTAAGTTCCACCCAAATAGCCTCCCTAGATGAGCCCTCCAATCTATCCTGCCAAAGCACTGCTGTAATATCTTCCCTGACTAGCAATGCAACACCTCCACCTCTTGCCCCTCCAATTCTATCACACCTGAAGCAACGAAATCCTGGAATATTTAGTTTCCAATCACAGCCCTCCTGCAACCATGTTTCACTGATCGCCACAACATCATACTTCCAGGTGTCTATCCAGACTCTAAGCTCATCCACCTTTCTTACAATGCTCCTAGCATTAAAATATGCACATTTAAGAAACCCCCCATCTCTTATTCTCTGTTTATTTCCTTTTTTTTCTTTTTCCTCTTGTGTCCGAGTGCTTCCCTTTTCTGCTTCCCTTTTCTGCTTCCCTTTTCTGAATTGTTAAGTATATGGCATTATGGTCTGATACATCTGCCACACCAATTCTGCAAACCGTTACCCTATAACAGTCTTCTTTCTGCATTAAGAAATAGTCTATTCTGGAGTAAACTGAGTGCGGTATTGAGTAATGTGTATAGTCTCTTTCTAGAGGGTGAAAATTCCTCCAGACATCAAGAAAACCAAATTCTTCACAGGTAGTGTTTAGTAGTTTTGTTAACTGGTTCTTATTCTTCTTTTTACTTGTCGTATCAAGCCTATGATTCAGTACAACATTCAGACCCCACCCCCCCCCTCCCCCCCCCCACCCATATACAAATTCCTTCTGCTTCCATTGCAATAATATCAAATAGTAATCTGAAAAAATGTTTATCACTGTCTGGGGGAGCATAGATATTCACCAGTGTCAGGATATTATTATCAACTTTGCCCTTTACTATGATACACCTCCCTTCTTTGTCTTTTATTTCTTTAAAAATTTCGAATTTAATCGAGTTTGATATCAAGATTACCACTCCTCTTTTATGACTACAAGTACGTGAGCTATAATATGTGTTTTTATATACGAACCTTTTCAGCTTCTCTAGCCGCGATAAATGGGTTTCTTGTAAGAAAATAATATGCATCTTCACTTTTTTCAATTTAGTCATGACTTTAGCCCTCTTAATTGGATTACCCAAACCATTAACATTTAGAGACACCAGCTTAAGTCCTTAACATTGCATCATTACACTTAGTGTGATTGATTTCACTGTATCCCCTCAACTCAACACCCGAACCATTCTGAACAACAAACCAAAACATATGAACAAACAAAGATGTTTTACCTGGCAAAACAAAACAAAACATCAAAACATATATGGACTCCCAAAAAAGGGTATTCTCTCTCTTCCATAGATCCAGAATTCCTTTATAAATTGAGGGGGGAAGCCTAACACTAAGAAAGGACCCTCTCCTAGATAAGGGGGGTGACCCTCTATGGGTCCCTCCATTAATTCTAGCTCTAATATTTCGCTAATCTCCCTAACAGTCGGATTTATCTGATACAGAAAGTTGTATTAAATCAACATTAATTACACTCGCATGAGGTCTGTGATGCTTGGTGATATTTTTAGAACCAGGCTTATAAACAGATTTGTCTATGAATATACATATCTATACACATATTTGTAAACTTAGGATTCCATAAGAACTCAGTATTCTAACATATTGCTGCGGAAGCCACTGTGTTATCCATGTCTATGCGTATCTTCATAATCCTATCTCAGTTCAAGCATGAGTCTTTCGTTGGAATTCTTGAAGGTGCTCCCATGCCCGTCTGACTGTCTCTGATTCTCCGTGTCTCTTGACGAGCTGCCACCGCGCCGTTTAGTGGAGTTGTTCACGCAGTGGCGGCATGTCCGTGTCTCCCCGCAGCTCTTCTATAGCCTTTATATAGCCTTTACTTTATAGCCTCTCCGTTGTAGCTCTTGCATGGCTTCCCTTGCGTTGTTGTGGGTTTGGTGTCCGCTGTCCCAGTGAATACATATCTTGGTACATGGTGTCTGAAAGCGGATTCCTTCCTCTTTTAAGAACCTTTTAATATGTTTGTATGCCTTACGTTGTTGTACTACAGCGGTAGTATAGTCATGGTCAAAAGACAGCATCCGTACTCCAAGTTGGATCTTTTGCCATGCCTGTTTGAAAACCATCTCTTTAACTTTAAACTGGAGAAAGTGGACAATTATGGATCACAGAGGGAAACTGGGGCTTGGTTTCTGTGCCAGGGATCTATGTGCTTGTTGAATCTGTAAATCTGTCATTTCAGGGATTGACATTTCACTTCTGAGCAGTTTCTCCACAAACTGAGGTACTGAGCTACCTTCCACACCCTCTGGCACACCGTATATCCGCAGATTATTTCTTCGTATCTGGATTCCAGATCATTCAATTTGTCAACAAATAACTTCTGGTCATTCAGTGTTTCTTGGAGTATGGTGTTTGCAGCGACACTCCATGTTTCCAGCTCCTCTATTCGGGTGGCGCTTCTTCCGTTTTATTTTTGGTCTTGTATTGCTTGCTCATTCGCTGCCATCTGATGATTCATTTCCTGTTTAAGTTCAGCCAGCTCTTCTCTCATATCCCGCTTGAAATCATCTTTGAATGATGTGAAGTCCACTTTTAATTCTCTTCTCAAGTTGCTGATTTGTGTACTTATGCTTTTTAATCCCTCATGAAGGGCCTCTGTTGCATCGTCTCCACCAGCCTGTTTGTTTTTGGCTTTGTCTGTGTCGCTTCGAGCCTGACCTTTTTCTTGCTTTTCTAGAATCTTTTCTAGCAACTTTCTGCTCTTTGTTTTGACTCCCCCACTCATATTGCACTCATTAAAACTTAAATACTTGCATACTTTGAATTTAGGGGAGGTTTATTTATCCAACTGTATGGAGCTCTCTGCCTAATCGGCCACCATGCTCTGCCGCCTACTAGATAACTGGTGATTTAGCCTGGATGCAAACAGATCTATGTCTGGCAATCCATACTGGGTGACAATCTTTTTGAAAACTAGGATTCAGCATCCATTCTGTGTTGTCATTAAATTTACGTGACCTGGTGTCTGCCACCATGTTATCTCTACCTGGTAGGTAGATAGTTGAGACCCATATGTTTCTCGTAATACACCAGTGCCAGATGAGGTTAGCCAGATTCTCACATGATAATGACTTAATTCCACCCATGTGATTGAAAATAGCTGTGGTATTGTCAATCTGGAGCTGAGCATGTAAATCGTGCATTGTTCAACAGTATGCTTTTAGGCCATAGAATGCCCCCAACAATTCTAAATAGTTTATACCATGCATCCGCAGGATCAATGCCTCTTGCATACTCCATCTGCCGCCACAGCTAGACTTGGTATCAGTGGCTCCCCATCCCGAAGCACTCACATCAGTTTGTAAAACAACTGAAGGTTGTTTAGGCAGAATGTTTCTAGTACATTGTGAGACATTATTTATCCACCATTGCTACTCGGTGATAGCTTTGACTGGCAAATGCATTGGTCTATCGAAATGACCTGCATGTTTTCTGAGTGCCTGTTCCTTAGCTCGTTGTACATTCTGATAGTGTAGAGGCCTGAATTGCACTCCAGGGAAAGCCGTCACTAATTTACCAATAACACTGGCTACTCGTCAAATGGAGGGTTGCTGGTCATCTACCAGATTGCTGCAGGCCTCCATAATTTCTAAAGTTTTGGCCGTAGGCAGAGTCACTGACATGTTAGTTGAATCAATGGTGAACCTCAAATAGTCAATGATTCTAGATGGCACTAATTTGGATTTAGTTGCATGGATGGGGAAACCTAAACTCTCAAACATTTGTTTGGTAACGGAAACCGACAATTCAGCTGCCTCCTGAGTATTGCCTATGATCAGAACATCATCCAAGTATGCCATCACAATGTGATTCTGAGCCCGGAGTAGTCCTAATACTGGTTTCAACAATTTTGTAAATAACCTAGGGGCCAAGGTTAACCCATTGGGCAATGTTTTAAATTGCCACAGCTGTGTCATCCAACTAAATTTCAAGTATCTACGGTATTTGTGATGAATCGGTACTGAATAATGTGCATCTTTCAGATCTATACTCACCATATAACATCCTTTGGAAACCAGTTGCTTAGCAGTACTGAAAGTTTCCATTTTAAAATGTTTATACTGGACATAGGAGTTCAGTCGGGTTAGGTCTAGAATGACTTGACACCCACCTTTCTTTTGCCTAGGGAACATATTAGACACAAATTGTTGAGGCTGATAAGCCGTCTTTTAATTGCCCCTTTTTTGAATAATGTTTCAATTTCATCATTTACCTGTAGAGTTTCTGGTTTTGAAAACACCAATACCCGACTTGGTGTATGTTGTACAGGTGAATGTATTTCAGAGATAAACTCAATTTGAGACCCCCGGATGCGGTCCTGTATAAATGGATCTGATGTTATGCAGCACCATTCATGGTAAAACAATTGCAATCAACCCCCTGTTGGTGACAAGTCCAGTTACTCGTACCTCCATAATTGCTGGATTGCTTTGTCTCCTAGTCCTGTTGGGGGTATACACTGGTGCATGTCAATGGTGTAGAGATGGAATAGCCCGGCTTGGTCCTTGCCCTGCACCAGCGTCTGTAGCCCATCTGAAGGGGTATGGTCTATGAGGCGGCATCCTGCCTGAGGGATGTGTTTTGATGAGGCCGATCGTCTTTGCCTCATCATCCAAGTCCTTAACTTGTTTTGCTAGATCCTCCCCAAATAGCAAGTTTGGTGGCTGAATATTGGGGGATCTGCATAAGGCTGCGAATCTTGGGTTGAGCGTAGGCTTGATGGCAGTTTTTCTTTGGCAATTAATTAATGGGCGTTACACAGCAGGGCCAACATATCCTGCTGTGTGTTCGATAGTGGTGCCCCTTCAACTGTCTGCCCAAGTGCCGTTATTC
Organism: Raja brachyura; assembly: GCA_963514005.1. Next base: position 42,242,890 of record OY740789.1, on the reverse strand, counting down.
CTGCTCCAATCAATTTTTTGCAGCCTTAACTCATGCGACTGCATGGTTGCGCCCATTTTCCCCCAGATAGCCTGGTTCACTGTGGGCACTCTGAGCAATGCACAGTTTCCAGGTGTTTCGTACCTCTTTGACGTTTCTTCCATAATGGTTTCTTGGAGCTGATGAGAGGCCAGATAATTGATGTTCCTGGCCAGATTTTCTTCCATTTCCTCACCAGTTCCTGCCAGTATGGCAATTTTACATGCCACATCCGGCACACCTGGAGCTAAGCTCATGTGCTTTGGTGTATGCTCATCCACTATACCACCAACTTCATTGGCAGAGTCATACTGCCCTAGATCTCCCTGCTCATGCATAAGGGAGGTATCGTGCAGCCCTTGACCTGGCGCTGCCGGTATGGGTCCCCATGCAGACTCATGAACATATGGTTCCACCTGAAGGTATAGTTCCTCCCTATATGGACCTCTACTGGAGGTTGCTGCTGATGGCTGCTGGGGAAACCCGGGAGTATAAAACCCTGGCTGGAACACCTCATGATTGAGTATTTTTTCTAAGAGGTGTTCCATCTTATCTAGACGTCCCCAAACTTTTTTACTGATGGGAGGGGAGTCTTCTTGGCCTGACTCATCGGAGTCAACAGGCCTGATTGATTTTCTCTTGGCCTTCCTCCCGACTGGAGTGGCCATGGTGCTCTGAGACGCCGGAGTTGCTACCGCTGGCTGTACTGCGCCCCCCCGCTGGCTGCCGTCCCGTGGTCAGACTCTCTGATTTTGTTGGCGACACGCCTCACCCTACCTTTAGTTGGTTTGTTCATTGTTCCTGTTGGCTCCCGAAACCAGCCTTATGGAACTTTAAACAAAATCGCAGCGAAGTTTAAAACTTACCTGCGAGTTTTTAACTTGCCGCTGCTGGAGCTACTCTCTCCAGCCGTCGCTGCGCCATGCATCTAATGTAATGACGCTGATGCGCACTGGCGGACCTTCTTCATGGAATCACTCACATGACTCCAAAGTAAAATTGAAACTAGCTGCATCATCATCCATTGCAGGCGAGCAGGAGCAGCATGAATGGGTTTGTTCAGAATGGTGACCAGCGGCTGGTGGTCTGTTTCCACAATCACGGACTTCTCAAAAATAAAGTCCTTGAATTTTGTGCAGGCAAAAACCATGGCTAGTAATTCCTTTTCAATCTAGGGTATCGCTGTTCAGTCTCAGACAGGGTATGGGAGGTGTAAGCAATAGGTCTGCAGGCTCCTTTGGTGGAAGCCTGTAGGCAAGCAGCTCTGAGTCCATATTGGGAGGCATCAAATGTGAGTGTCACTGGTAGGTTTAAATCAAAATTAGCGAGGGTAGGGGCACTGGACAATTGTAATTTAAGGATTTTGAAAGCCCTCTGGTGTTGTGGGTACCAAGACCATGCAGTGTCCTTGTGAGTAGTCGTCGGAGGGGAGCAGATATATTGCTGCAGTTGGGAATGAATTTCCCCAAGTAGCTAACCATTCCCAGGAATTTCTGCAAACTTGTCACGTCAGTGGGAACTGGCATCTCATTGATGGCAATGGTCTTGGAGGGGTTTGGTCTGAGGCCATCACTGGTGAATACATGGCCGACATAATGGACCTCTTTGACGCGAAATCTGCACTTCAGAGGGTTGAGCTTGACATGGATGTCTTTTGCACGGTCCAGTATTTTTTTCAAGTTGACATCATGTTCAGCCATGTCACTTCCAGCAACGAGAATATTGTTGACAATGATGGCACAAGGATACCCCGTAAATAATTGTTGCATTATGCACTGGAATACTTCGCTGGCAGAGTTGATGCCAAAGGACATTCGCAGAAATTTGTAACGGCCAAAGGCGGTGCAGAACGTGGTGATATTGGATGAGTCGGGGTCCGGCGGGATCTGCCAGAATGAACTTTTGGCATCTAGAACGTGAAACATAGCGACACTGCCTAGCTGGCAGCAACATCCTTGACCATGCGCATCGGGTAGTGCAGGCGTTTGATCGCTGTGTTCAGGTCTCTGGGATTGATACAAATTCGGATTTCTTCTTTGTTTTTCTTTGTTGCAACCACCATGGTGGAAACACAGTCGGATGGGTCAGTAACCGTGGCAATGACACCCAGGGACACCATCCGCTGGAGCTCATAGTGTACTCTGTCATGCATAGCATGTGGAATGTGGTGTGGTGCTCGTACCACAGGTAAGACATTTGCGTCGGTGACGATGTTGGATTTGATAGGTAGCTTCCCAAGCTTATCGTCAAATAGTTCCTTGTACTGCTCGGTGGTGCCCTTGGCAGGAGATATTTGATGGACAGGAGGGCCAAAAGTTACCAGTCCTAGGACCTGGCATGCGTTAATGCAAAGCAGAGTTGCAACTTTCCCACGGATAATGAAAAAGTTCAGCTTGTGAGCTTATGATGCTAGGTGGAACTTCAGCTCAGCTTCTCCAATTAGATGCACCTCCCCTCCTCCATAGGCTAACAAAGTGGCTGAAGTGTTTACAATACGTTCGGCATTTTTGATCCGTTCAAATTCGGATGACATGACGTTGCATTTGGCACAGATGTCGATCTTTACAACAGTAATGTTATTGTTGACACAAAGTGAGATTTCAGGGTCGACTTGCTTGTTAATAGAAGGAACCAGGGAGTGTATGTTATGACTGTTATCTTCAAGCTTGGGAAGAGCAACTGGAGGAGGTGCTGGTAGCTCCTGGTACTCGATATTTGAATCTTCATGTTGTAACTGCCTTGGGAGTGAGTGATTCCCATGGGCACGGCAGCATTTAAAGAACTGGTTTCTCCTTTTGCAATAATGGCATAGTTTTCCAAAGGCAAGGCACAGTTCGCAATCTGCGGGGTGGGACTCACCACAGTTAGAACACTTTTCAATAAATCTTTGAGATTGTCAGATAATGTGTAGGGCTGGGAGTGCTGGTTACGGTAGGAGGTTTCGGTAGCATCAACACGGTATGAGGAATGCGGTCCGGGCCCCATTGATTTAGTGTGAGAGGTCGTGATCTCAGCAGTGTGACAAGCATGCTCAGCTCGGGCCAGGGTTAGTTCAGTATCGCGGAGTAATTCATCACGTACTTTATCACTGAGGATTCCACTCACCAGTCTGTCACGGCCGAGTTCATCATACAGACTAGCAAAACGGCAGCGTGCAGCAATATGTTTCAGATCAGTGATGTAATTTTCCACAGGCTCACCTTGTTGCTGGTGTCGAGCAAAAAAATGTGTACGTTTCAGTATGGAGTTGGCGCGAAGGTCACATGGCTGTCTGAATTTGGTGAGCAGAACCTCGGGATCATCAATAGTTTCAGCAGGTACCATGATCTGATTGTTGTGATCCAGAACTGCAGGAGCATACTCAAAACGCTCAGCTCGTTTGATAGCTTCTGAGCCAGCGACGTTGAGAAGTATAGAGGCATGGTGTTCTGGTGGAACATTGCGATGAGCAGCACGGATGTAATAGTTGAAATCACGCTCGAAAATCCGCCAACGTTCTGCGAGGTCTGAGTCAAAAATCAGAGGATCAGGTTTATGGAATGAGCTGGCCATGGCTACACGAGAAGAGGAACAAAACGGGTGAAAACAAACACTGGAAATAAAATAAAAACCGATATACTTAAACGCGGAGTGGGTCAACCACATCTGACATCATGTTGAGTGAATCCAACATACTCACTGATCTGGTACAACAGTATTTATTGAGTAATGCAGACAACACACTACAGCATGTTACTTCTACTGTGCAGCAGCACTGACTGGCGGCACATGTTGTGTTGCGATAATATAAATAGTGTGATAGTAGGTGGAGCTTATAATAATAAAGCATTACATTGATTGATAAGTAAAGTAACAATCTACACATTCCAAGAAAAAAAGCATAAAATATATCACTGAAGTACAGGATGTTGGCGCTAATGTGTACAAACCTGACAGAAAATCAAAATAATATTGAAACTTTGCCAAATATTGCATTTTAGTCCAAAATCCTAATCAAGTTCTTCTTCTTGCGTATGGCGTGCACAGCCTAAAGATATAAGACAACTTGTTCTGTTTGACCTTCAGTTTGTGCACGCCAGGTTGATTGCATTCGTCGAAACATGGTGGACCACGTGAAGGTTGGAATCTCCCACCCCCTAATGAAGTTGATATATTGACTAAGAAGGATTTGGGGAGTAACTCAGCGGGACAGGCAGCATTTCTGGAGAGAAGGAATGGATGATGTTTCAGATCGACACTTCATTCCTTCTCTCCAGATGCTGTCTGTTTTGCTGAGTTTCTCCTGCTCTTTGTGTCTATCTTTCAGCAGTAAATGTAGTTTGCCAAGGATTTAACACTCTAGTGATATAGATAACCATTATATAAAACTGTAGATTTTCAATTATCAGAAACACCATGGAATTTTTTTTTAGGCTGACTTAATGAAATCAACTGACCATTTTTTGCCCATATTGTTTTGCCAGAATCATAAGAGTAGTACAACAGGCTAGTTTCTACAGTGAATGGAGATAAATAAATGTGAAGGGCCTGGACTCAAGAATCCCTGTGAATATGGTGGAGCTGGCCTGAGGTGTTACTAATCATGTTGCCTAATCTGGAACTAAGATTGCCAAAGTTTTACATATACACAGTCTTGAGTTTTGCTCGGAAACTATGGTGGATGTGACACCCCCCCCCCCCCCCACACCCACCCCACCCCCCCCCCCCCCCCATCCTATCTTCTCTGGAGATCTCATGCAACCACTCATTTTCATAATATCCCCCCCAGCCCAGTATCACACTTTTTTCGCTTCCCCCATCTACTACATCTGCTGATCACCCCACACTCCTCCCATTAAATTGCTTCCTCCTCCCCACTGCTCATCCCTCCTCTCCCTCTGTTCTTCCCATCTGCCACCATTCCTCCTTATTTGGTTCCCCACTTCAACTTTTCTTTTATTGGATTCCAGAAAACAGAAATCACAGCTTTGGCCCCCAAATTGTACTCCTGTTACCAACAGAAGTGTACACATGATCTTTCTGATGCCAGGATGAAGCAGTGAGGTGCAGTGGTTTTCGAGCATAAACAAAGCATAAATATGTTCAGCATCATACCTGAAGCGAATAGGAAGCAATTGCAATCTGAGAGTAACGGGAAAGATGTGAATAGCTGGGAAATTAACTTTTTTTTAAATGTAGCATAGTGCTAGAGGAACTCAGTGGGTCAGGCATAATCTGTTTAGGGACAATGTTTCAAAATAGCACCTTAATGGATGGAATGGCCCCATAGAAGAAGCATCCACGTCGCAGGGCTGGAAACTGGAAGTTTCTTGAGCTAATTCTGCTACCACCATCTATTGCGACAAGTGATGGCTTCCACTGATTGCCGCCGGACGCTTGCGTCCTTTTCAGGACGGACGATGACAGCGAGGTCAACATTTGTAACAAGATGGACACGAAAATAAGAAGATGGGTGGAATGAGTCATGATGATAGATTGTGTCAGAACCCTTGTGGTCTCTGGCTATTATGTATCTTTTTTCAAATGGCCAGATGTTTTGGGGTGAGAATTTACCCTAAAAATGACAGTCTGAAGGCTGCATGTCTCAACAAATGATCAAAGTTGAGGAATAGGTAACCTGTAGATCCTATTGGTTTTCTTTGTCATCTTTTCTCTATTGCATGTCGTGCATCATCCACATTGATAGGAGACATTCCAGCCCATTAACCTGTGCTGTTTCTGAAATCTTGTGTCATATATTGTTTTTAACCTAATAAATATTAACATTTCGCTATTCATGGCTAGTACCAACTATGCAGTGAATTTGTTTATATCACTTTCCCCTGTTGATTATTCCGGACATGCAGCTGTACCTTCTGACTTCCTTTGAGATCCAATTTTAATATTCCTTTAATATTATTTCCACTGAATTAAAAAATATATAACGTACCATTTTCCCTCCAAACTAGGTACTCAATCACCATCATAACATCACATCAGTGTCTGTTGCCTCTCTTAGCTTTATTAGTTACGGTTAATGGAAACTTTACTCATTAAATCAGATTGTTTGAGAAAGATTGCGCACCAAAAAGCAATATATTCACATATAAAAGAGTAACACAGCAGTGGATCTCATTATATATATGAAATTGGCAAAAGTTTAAATCGTGCAAAGCTATTTGCATTCTATTAGAAAGCTCATTATTAGACAGAGTAAAAAGGATTCTTGAACTTTACTTTAAATAACCGTTTTATTAACCAGGCAGTTGTCATACATATTAAATAATTTGGCATTTGACAATTCACAATTTCCTAATTTATTTTATGACTATTAACTGTCATTCATTCAACATGGGTTCACGGCCTCATTTTGCACTAGTAAGAACCCCCTGGTTCTGACAAGATGTCTCACTGACTGGTCATTCTCAGTCAGCATCTATTTATGGAAAAAATGTCAAATAAGAATGTTCCCACATTTGTGATTTGAACAATACCTGACATTGCAGAATCTAACAATTAACAAAAGAAAGTGGTCTTTGCCAGCTTTAGAACATTAGATTCTGACACATTCATGGTGGCCTGGTTTTCCTGATTGTTAAAGCTTAGGAACATAAAAAGACCACCTATTGAGCAAAAGATTTTCATTATTTTAACTGCTACAATCTCATGAAAAGAAGTCCTTCACCACATAAAAATGATTTATTTTCTTTATTTAAATTGTTAAGCTCTTAATGTCTTTACAGCTTGTAGCATGGCATCCATTCCTTCAACATTATGGACAATGAATAAAGATCATGAAAAGTCTCACTGGATCCCCTTCACTGCACAACTCGAGCCTCACAGGTTTATGATTTGGCATTACCAGCGTTTGCGATAGTAATGAGAGATCTACATCGGTTAGATTGTTCTGAATTTGTTTTGCAGATCTTTTAAAAGGAACTGTGACAGTTCTGTTTCAGGCACAGTTTCTGAGAATTCTATAGATTGGACTGTTATTTCAGAACGTGGTTCAAATTGCTCATTTATGGATTTATGTTTAAATTTAAAGTGACAAAATGTCAATTTCACATGCCACTAAAAACAATAATTGACAAATTTGTTTTTGATGCAATCATCATTAAAATATAGTTAAAATATGGATATCCAACATTTACCACATTGTCAAATCACTTCAGGAATGTATGGAAACTTCATAAAATCATTTTTTGGAGTTATATGTTCCCTCAGTTCTCAGAGAGTTAACCTTGAACTGCTGTTTATTGCATATTGGTCTGTGCTTCTGAGCAGCAGGAACAGATTTGAGCAATTACAATCAAGTCAGGACACATACCACCGCGCACTGGTGTGATCATGATGAGGATACTGATGAGGCCCTCATCAAACCCACATCAATCCCACACATCGGCCAAAATGTGTCAAAAAATGATGCATTAGCCACCAAGAACGTTCATTCTTTTGTATTCACCACTTTCACCAGCCCGTTTTTGATTTGCTGGCATGGCTCAGTTCAAATAGCAGCCAGCTCTGAGTACCTCCGCTAGCTTTAAGTTGCAGATCATGTTTGTATTCAAGTGTCCAGTCTAGAGAATACTTGTCACTGTCACAGCAATAAAGCATAAGAAGTGACTGTTGTGAGTGGGAGACTGAAGGAATCCATGAAATTTTACCCCTTGCTGGCCTAACACCTGAAGCTTTAACCCCTATCTACCATTCTATTCACATCAATATTTGCCTTAAGAGATTTGAAGTGCAACTAAGGATTTTTTTTGCTATTTGATTGCACTAAGAATGAAAGTACCACCGGCAAATGGTTTATATATTTCCCTCTCAACCTCTTCCAGAAGAATCTACATAACTATTAACAAATGTTAGTTAATTGCTTACAGAATTACATAACCCCCCTCCAAGAGTGCTGAACTGCGGAAATTCACACTGTCATCAGTTGTCAAGTATCTTCATTGTTATTTATCACTCAGGCATATGATGGCTGTACATCATTGTGCGGCTTGTTTAAGATGCTGGTATAGTATGTTTTGATGGAACATGCATTCTCTTATTATATATATTAAAATGGGTATCACTACTTGAATAGGGGGATCTCATTAGACATATAAAGTTGCTAGCACAAAGTTAATAAACAGTGGTAACAAACACATTCTGTTAGCAAACACATCCTGTCAGTCTGTGCACAAAAGTTGTTAAATATCATTTTGATAGAGGTAACAGATGACAAAGTACTGGTGTACCTATTCAAGACATCCAATCCCATCATCTCATATACAATAGAATAGTGATGATTGTTTCATATGCCCAATACATTTGGTGGTACACAGATTTAAAAAGAAAAGTAAGTTATGGAATAAAACACAAAGTGCTGGAGGAATTCAACAAGCCAGGCAACACCTATAGCAAAAGGCAATGTTTCAGCTTGGAACCAATCTCCAGCAATCTGTGTTTTATTCAAGAGTCCAACCAGCAGTTTCCTGTGTTGGAATAATATGTTATGGAATAAGTCTTTACGTGGGTCATAATGTGTTGCAGATTTAAAGTGGTGTCTTTCCTCCTCTATTGGAAATACCTGAATATTTCCAAGTTCAGTTTTCAGACAACATAAAAACGTGGCTTTTGGCCCAACTGGTCCATGCCCATCACTTGTGTTGGAATAATATAAGTTATGGAATAAGTCTTTACATGGGTCATAATGTGTTGCAGATTAAAAGTGGTGTCTTTCCTTCTCTATTGGAAATACCTGAATATTTCCAAGGTCAGTTTTCAGACATGAAAATGCGGCTTTCGGCCCAACTGGTCCATGCCCACCACGATACCCCATTCAAACTAGTCCCATTTGCCTCTGTTTGATCCACCTCTGTAATACTAAAACTCTTCCTATTGTTCGTGTTTGTGCCGACGATGTGTCAATCTGCTTTTCCTAACTTCTTCCAAACGCTAGGCCACAGCCTTCCCATTTTTACATATGCTATTCACATTTTTCCTGTCGAGGCGATAAACATCTTCCCATCGCATTCCCACCTATATTTCCCAACTTATGAATCTGTTTTAAAAAACAGCAGGAAAACTCACCCATTTCGAAAAAAAAACAGTGACGTCACAATGCACTCGCAAGGCAGGACGGGACACTCCGGGAGGGAGGAGCACTCCAGCGCTCGCGGTGAAAGTAGCAGCGGCTGCCGGCGCCTGACACCTGGTGCGGAGGGTGGTAGCGTGGGCCCTAGCTAGAGCCAAGCCTGGTTCTCGGGCTGGAGTGAGAGCCAAGCCCAGGGCTTGGGATGGGACCGGGGCCGCGAACGAAGCCACCGCTGGAACTAAGAACGAGCCTGGGTCCGGGGTCAGGGATGAGCCCGGAGATGAAGTCGGGGCCTGGACTGTAGCCCAAACGGAGGCCGAGCCGAGGGTTGGAGTCTACAGCCAGGGCCGAGTACGAGAACCAGGCCGAGTTCCAGGCCCTGGCGCTGCTCTACGACCTTGGTAGATCCTGTGGCAAGGAATGTGAGTGAGGGGAGGAGGATATCTACCCTCACTCTCACCCTCCCTTCCCCCCTCCCTCTCTACCCCCTGCCTCCCCCTTCCTCGCGATCTCCCTCTCTACCCTCCCTCCCCCCCACTCTATCCCTCTCCCTCTCCCTCTACCCCCCTCTCTCTACCCCCTCCCTCTCTACCCCCTCCCTCTCTGCCCCTCTCCCTCACTACCCCTTCCCCTCCTACCCTCCCTCTCTACTTCCCTCCCTCTTCCTCTCTACCCCCTACACATCCCTCTCTACCCTTCTCCCTCTCCCTCTCCCTCTCTACCCTCCTCCCTCTCCCTCTCTACCCCCCTCCCTCTACCCCCCACCCTCATCCCTCTTTAGGGATTGAAGAGGGAGGGTGAGGAGGAGGTGGAGGGAGCGCTGGGGGATGAGGAAAAATGGGCCATGCCTGCGCAGTTGGGGGCTATGAGTGAGTGGTGCAATTTTGCGTTGAGGAAACGGCGTGCGCTCGGGGAATGGGTGAGTTGAGGAACCTTGCATACCAAGGTGAGTTTTCAGACATAGGTCAATAATTCCATGGTCACTTTTCAGTTGACATGAAAACAGGGCTTTCGGCCCAACTTGTCCATGCCCACCAAGCTAATCCCATTTACCTATGTTTGATCCATATCACTCAAAATCTTTCCTGTCCATGTAGCCATCAAAATGTATTTTGAATGTTGTCATTGTACCTGCCTCATCTACTTGAATGCAGCTCATTTTGCATTCCCACCACCCGCTGTGTGAAAACGTTGTCCCTTGAATTCCTATTAAAGATGGAAGTAAACAAAGCAATAATTGTGTAATATGTGTGCTGGAAATAACAAATGTAAAAATGCAGGGGAAGTATATATAGTGAAAGTAATGAAAGAAGGATACAATAAAAGGTGTGGTTCATGAGTGAAGCAACAGTATCGGTGAAAGTCACTGAGTTTATGTTTGATCTCACCTTTATGTTTGATAAAGGCCATATCAGGACCACTAAAAACATTTATAAGCTGAAGGAGGTGCATGTGAACTTCCATCTCAACCTGAAGGACTACTGAGGTTACTGGATGGATATGAGCGACAGGTGTTACGTCTCCTATGGTTGATGGGGAAAGTATCTGGTTTGGGTGGGAAGATTAGTTAAAAAGGTGTTGTGAAGGGAGTGATATCTGCGGAAGGCAGAAAGAGATGGTGATAGGAAGATGTGACTGGTGGTGGACTCACGTTGAAAGTGGTCAAAATCTTGGAAAATGGTTCACTGGATGAGGAGCCTGTTGGGGTGAAAGGTAAGGACCATGGGAACTCTGTACTTGTTTCATCTGGATTGAGCAGGAGCAAGAGTAGAACTAGGAGACAGATGAAATGTGGATCAGGTATCCATCTATGACAGCGGGGGGGGGGGGGGGGGGGGGTGGGAGGGGGAACCAAGTTTATGAAAGAAAGAGGACATTTCAGATGTCCTAGAATGGCAAGCCTCATCTTGAAAGCAGATGCAGCAGAGAGAGACATTGAGAGTAGGGGATAGCGTATTTGCAAGAGGCAGGGTGGGAGGAAGTGTAGTACAGATAACAGTATTAGTTAGTGGACTCGAACGGGTCATTGATGGTCGGTATGGACTCGTGAGCCAAAGGGCCTGTTTCCATGCTGTTTCATTCAATCAATCAAACACACAAGCTTCTTGTCAGAAAACATAATTTTAATAGCTTTTGGATAGGGACATTAATATGTTGGGAATGGAGGGATATGGATCACGTTCAGGGAAACAGGGTGAGGAGATTAGTTTAACTTGGCATCATGCACGGTACAGACATTGTGGGCTGAAGGGCCTGTTCCTGCGCTACACTACTCTATGTTTTATGGAAATGTTGTCACCACATCTTAAGTTCTGAAATGCAAGAAAAGCACAAAGAGTAAGTTTGCAGTTTGTGGGTCAGCAAATTAGTAAGTAACTGATTTAAAACGTGAAGTGTTTATCATATTAAATGGACACGCTAAAATACAAAGAAGGAAATACTGATAGAATCTGGAAGAAAACCCTGCTGATATAGTAGTGGCCAGAGGATCTGGGGTGACGGATGAACTGAAGGAAATCCACATTAGGCAGGAAATGGTGTTGGAGAGACTGATAAAGGCTGATAAATCCCCAGGGGCTGATGGTCTGCATCCCAGGGTACTTAAAGAAGTGGCTTTAGAAATTGTGGATGCATTGGTGATAATTTTCCGATGTTCGATAGACTCAGGATCCGTTCCTGTGGATTGGAGGGTAGCTAATGTTATCCCACTTTTTAAGAAAGGTGGGAGAGAGAGAAAACAGGGAATATAGACCAGTTAGCCTGACATCGGTGGTGGGGAAGATGCTTAAGTCAATTAGAAAAGATGAGATAGCCGAACATTTGGATAGCAGTAACAGGATCAGTCAGAGTCAGCATGGATTTACGAAGGGGAAATTATGCTTGACTAATCTTCTGGAACTTTTTGAAGATGTAACTAGGAAAATGGACAACGGAGTGCCAGTAGATGTAGTGTACCTGGACTTTCACAAAGCATTTGATAAGGTCCCCCATAGGAGATTAGTGGGTAAAATTAGGGCACATGGTATTGGGGGTAGAGTGCTGACATGGTAGAGAAGTGGTTGGTAGACAGGAAACAAAGAGTAGGGATTAACGGGTCCCTTTCAGAATGGCAGGTAGTGACTAGAGGGGTACCGCAAGGCTCAGTGCTGAGACTGCAGCTATTTACAATATACATCAATGATTTGGATGAAGGGATTCAAAGTAACATTAGCAAATGTGCAGATGACACAAAGCTGGGTGGCAGTGTGAACTGTGAGGAGGATGCTATGAGCATGCAGGGTGACTTGGACAGGTTGGGGGAGTGGGCAATGCATGGCAGATGAAGTTTAAAATTGATAAATGTGAGGTTATCCACTTTGGTAGCAAAAACAGGAAGGCAGATTACTATCTAAGTGGCATCAAGTTGGGAAAAGGGGAAGTATAACGGGATCTGGGGGTCCTTGTACATCAGTATATGAAAGTAAGCATGCAGGTACAGCAGGCAGTGAAGAAAGTGAATGGCATGTTGGCTTTTATAACAAGAGGAATTGAATATAGGAGCAAAGAGGTCCTTCTGCAGTTGTGCAGAGCTCTAGTGAGACCACACCTGGAGTTTTGTGTGGAGTTTTGGTCCCCTAATTTGAGGAAGGACATTCTTGCTATTGAGGGAGTGCAGCGTAGGTTTACAAGGTTAATTCCCGGGATGGCGGGACTGTCATATGCTGAGAGAATGGAGCAGCTGGGCTTGTACACTCTGGAATTTAGAAGGATGAGAGGGGATTTCATTGAAACATATAAGGGTCCAGAACCAGGGGCCACAGTTTAAGAATAAGGAGTAAGCCATTTGGAACAGAGACGAGGAAACACTTTTTCTCACAGAGAGTGGTGAGTCTGTGGAATTCTCTGTCTCGGAGGGCGGTAGAGGCAGGTTCTCTGGATGCTTTCAACAGAGAGCTAGATAGGGCTCTTAAAAATAGCAGAGTCGGGGGATATGGGGAGAAAGCAGGAACGGGGTACTGATTGGGGATGATCAGCCATGATCACATTGAATGGCGGTGCTGGCTCGAAGGACCAAATGGACTACTCCTGCACCTATTGTCTATTGTCTATTGATGGTCCTCCAGCATTAATAGTCCACATATTTATGAAACTCTCTCTGGTCTTTGATAGTCGACACATTTAAATTGGTCTTGGATAATCAACACGTTTATATTTGACTGCAGGTAGCTTCTCATCTACAATGGGTCTCAATCTTCACATGTAAGAGAGAAGAGAATATGTATGTGACAGTTTTCTGAGCTGTTTGGAAGATGTGCTCATCATGCTTAAATCTCATGCAACGGAAGTGGTGAGAAGAATTTACTGATGGCTGGTGACCAAATGAAGAGTGTACACTATTCCCACTCTGTCATATTTCCAGCATGAACAAAAATCTAGGTCTTTATAGATGCAAGAAACTGCGGATACTGGCATTTTTAGCAAAACAGATGTGCTGGAGGAATTCAGCGTGTCAGGAAGCATCCAGGGAGGGAATGGAGAAGTGAACATTTTGGTTGGAATCATTGATCAGACTGGGTCTCCGTGAATGCAAAGGGGCAGAATTGTACTAGCCCTAGTCTAGGATAAGGTCTATTACTTAAGTCATTTGATTCTGTGAGGTTTGTTTTTCTGATTTTAAGATACATTCTGGTTGGAGAATTTAAGTGAATACTAAATGCACAAAGAAGGAGCCTAGGTTTTCCACCATACAGGCTTAAGATAAAGGTATATTACACATGACATTTACAGTAGGGTGGTAAATGACATTGGACTTTTGAATATATATGCAATAGTTCACCAATTTTATTATTGTTCTGATCCACTCAGCTCTATAAATATTTTTGCTGATTTATTTTCTCTACATTTTGTCTGTATGTTTTAAAGTTTTGATTTCAGTGTTTATTTTATTCATTGAAAAATGTCCTCATTTTTGAAGTTTACTTAATTGTTGGATTCCTTGCTTTGGATTAAAAAATTGTGGATTCCTTGCTTTGGACTATCTGAAATTGGAGAAGTCAATGTTCATACCGCTGGGGTGTAAACTGTCCAAGCGAAATATGAGGTGCTGCTCTTCCAATTTACGGTGGGCCTCACTCTGGCCATGGAGGAGGCCCAGGACAAATGAGACTGATGAGATCGCTGGTGCTCTTCCTTGTAACAACGTTAAAGGTTTTTTTTTTACATTCACATGAGGGAACACAAAGAGCAGATTTTCAGGCAAGTGGAGTCAGAAAAGAAAAATTGAGGCTAGGTGGAGACTGAGAAGATGAAATTGATGGGAGATAAAAGGAGTAACAAGTGGAAGAAAGAAGGAGGGATTCGGTGGAACTCAGCTATGTATGGTTTGGGTTATAAGACATGAAAATTTACTCATAGGAGGAGGATGTTGGGGACTTAAAAATTACATCAGTGAGATGTGGAGAAGAATTCTTGGTTAACGCTCATGAGATTTAATGTTTAGGAAATGACTTTTACCAATCAATTTAATTGTCATTTGCACAAGTATGTGTAGGTACAGGTACAATTAAAAATTTGCTTGTCGACACGTGGATTCAGACACAAAAAACATAAATTGTATGCAAGTTAACCATAAATTACACAAACTATGAGACATGAAAAAAGGAAAAGACAACAAAAAATAAGACATTAGTGGAAAAAGGCTGAGTCCACTATTCTCATCAGCCTCTTGAATTCCTGTCCATTGGAATTGCCGAAACATGGCATGATGCAACCCTTTCTACAGGATACTTTTAACATTGCATCTGTAGACGTTTGTTAGAGCATCCAGTAACATGCCAAATCTCTAAACGTTTTAAAAAGTCAAGGTGTTAGCTGCTTTCTTCATGATAACAACTATGTGCTGAACCCTGATTAAAAATGGTGAATTATGCCATTTTGTATTTCATAATGGGAGAGACAAACTTAAAATCAGCATTCTTAGTCATGGCATTCACACGAAGGTGGTGAGGAACACTAGATTTTTGAATGTAAATGTTCATACTCATTGTAATACCATAGTGATTCTCACAAATGTATAAATATTTTTGTTGAGCATTTTGCTTTATATTTTGTCTGCAATTCATCTAGATCCTGTTGTAACCTTAGATAACCTTCTTTACTGTCCATTACACCACTTATTTTGGTGTCATCCAGAAACATATGAACAATGTTAACAACATTGTCATCCAAATTGTCATCCAAATTGTTTATTTCTATGACAAACAGTGGACCAGTATCAATCCCTGTGGCACGACACTGATCACAGATGTCCAATCTGAATAACAACTCTCCACCACCACCCTCAGATTCCTTCCGCTTACCCAATTTTGTATTCAATTGGCTAACTCACCTTGGGCCCCATGTCAGCTAAACCCCCCAAGAGGGACATTGCCAGCCTTCTAAAGTCAATGCAGACAACACTCTGCCCTCGTCAATCCACTTCATCACCTCTTCAAGAAACTTGTCATGCACAAAGCCATGTTGGCTATCTGTTTCCTTTGTCATTGTTATATTTTTGCACATCTTTCATTCATTGGTTTATGTCTCTACATTATCGTCTATATCTCTCGTTTCCCTTTCCCGTGACTTTCAGTCTGAAGAAGGGTCTTGACCCGAAACATCTCCCCGGAGATGCAGCCTGTCCCGCTGCGTTACTCCAGCATTTTGTGTCTACCAGTATTTTGTTACAGTCGTACAACATGTTGGTTAAGCTGCATTTGGAATGTGTGTTCAATTTTGGTCACCTTGCTGTGGGAAAGATGCCATTATGTTGAAAGTGTTAAAAAAAAATTACGAGGATGTTGCTGGGACAAGGGCCTGAGCTAAATGGAAGGGTTGTGCAAGCTGAGACTTTATTACTTGAAGCACAGGAGCCTAAGGAATGATCTTATAGAAGTGCATAAAATAATGAGGGGAACAGATTGTGTGAATGAAGTCTTTTTCTTAAGGTAGGGAAATCAAGAAGTAGAGGGCATAGGTTTAATGTGAGGGGACAGATTTAATAGGAACCTGAGGGGCACATTTGTCACACGGAGGGTGGTGGGTATGTGGAATGAGCTGCCAGAGAAAGCAGTTGAGGCAGTACAATAACAATATTTAAAAGACATTTCGATGGGTACATGGACAGGAATGATTTAGATGGATTTGGACCAAATGTGGGCAAATGGGACAAACTTATATGGGGCAAGTGGGGCCGAAGGACCTGTTTCTGTGCTGTGTGATTTTATGACTATCAGTAAAATTATATCATATTTTACAATTACAAAACAGCTCTATATAAATGAACTTCTATCTCTCTTAAAAAAAAACAGAACCAAAGTCATTGACATTAATGCTTAATTTATTCTTAACAGCAAGAAGTTAACTCTTGTAATGTGCTAAAAATGTAGTGATAGCAACACTAAAACTTGCATGCAAAGTGAAAGCTTTTCTATGTACCTCGGTACACTTGACAATAACAAACCTAAATATAAACCTAAACATACCAAAAGAATAAAAATGAAAAATGCAAAGGAAATAAAGTACTTGGGAGGAACAGTAGAGTCATAGAAATGTGCAAACATGCATTTTTAGATCTGCCGATAGTTGAGAATTATTTAAAAGAAACAGTGAGGGAAAAGCAATGTGAAACATTATCAAAAAGAAACACTGGCAGTTTTTTTGGACTAACTGAAATCAATGCTCATGAATTTTGTTTGTCAGTCATGACAATCTGTTCAAGCAAGGTTTCTGGCACTGATTAAACTACTGCACGTGCCCCAGCAAACAATTCTGAAATTCCAAATTAAGAGACCCATCATCATGGCAGCTCAAAAAAATCAATCCCATAGATTCTGTAACAGTTAGACTTTCCAATCCCTACTGTTCAATACAACATTTCTGTGTTGGTACTTAGGAAGAAAAGCTGAGCACAATAAAATTCATGCCTTGGCATTGACTATTATCCAACAGAACGATGTTTCAACTACATTTGAAAACTGAAATCAATAACATCTGTGGCATAATGGTTAATTAAAGAAGCTCTTCAGCACGGCTTTGGACGAGAGGCTCAGCCCCAAATAGAGGCAGCTGAAGTCTGATTACAAAGACAGATGAGAATGAGCGAGAGAGTGTGAATGGTTCCTTAGAAACGAGCAGAGAAACCAAAAGCTGAAATGTGCACAAAAGAAAATAGAAGTGCCCTAACGTTGTCTCCATTCTGTAATACAAGTTGCAATATATAATGATTGATTAATGGGCTAATTCTCCCCATTGACCACCATTCAGGGACCTGGGTGGCCCTTCCGGATGAGGCAGGGGTTCACTAACATATTTTCTAGCCTGGTCTGCTGCTTTCTGTACTGGTGGTGTGACGTTTCCAGCAGAGGTGGAGACGGGCGTAAACTTGGTGACTGCTTTGAGGGGTACCCGGCCTCTGCCTGCAATGGGCATCTCGGGATTCTGTTTACATCATTTTGGCCCTCTTCCCACTCCCTTACTGGCCTTCATGTCCTCAGCCTTCTCCGTTGAAGCGGAGAAGCCAAATGGAAGTTGTTGGGGGTGCAGGGGGGGAACAGTATCTTGTGTTCCATTAACTGGCTTGCACAATAGTGAATATTGTCAGGAGTGTTTAATTGTCGTATGTACGTAAAACAGAACAATGAAATTCTTGCAGCATTGTCCATTGGGAACGTCAACAAGATAATTGAGCATGTCTGCATGTGCTTTGAGTAGGTCTGCACTGAACATGATGCCAAGTTAAACCAATCTCTTCTGCCTGTACGTGATCCATATCCATCCATTCCCTACTTATCCATGTGCCTATCCAAAAGCTTCTTAAATGCCATTACCGTATCAGTCTCAGTCAACACCTCTGGCGGCGCATTCCATTGGAATGGATTGTTCAACTCATCGTTTATTGATCCTTTCAGGTATAACTACAACCTGTGCCACTAACCTGCCACTCACCTACTATGTTGAACTACATATGGAGTCTGGTGGTCTTCCTCAAAGGCAAAGCTTTTGCAGCACTGCCCTCATCAGCTCATGTGGGAGACTACAGAGGCAGCCTTAGTGTGGGTTGGTCATGGCATTTGCATATTAATCCATCATTTCCTATAAACAAGTACAAGTATATTTTGCTTTTAAACTATTTCAAAAAATCTTGTAAGTTAAAGTTTAGTTTAGTTTAGTTTAATTTAGTGATACAGTGTGGAAGCAAGCCCTTCGGCCCACCAAGTCCATGCTGACCAGTGATCCCCGAACACTAGCACTATACTACACACTAGGGACAATTTACAATTTTTACTGGAACCAAGTAACCTACAAACCTGTACGTATTTGGAGTGTGGGAGGAAACCAGAACACACGGAGAAAACCCACGCATTCATGGGGAGAACGAAAAACTCCGTACAGACAGCACCCGTATTGAATCTGTAGTCAGGATTGAATGCGGGTCTCTAGTGCTGTAAGGCAGAAGCTCTATGTCCATGACACTGCGCCATACTTCTAATATTAGTTCTACTAATATTAAATTCAATATTAATATATTCCAGATCTTCTACAGGAGCACTGTGGAAGTCATCCTATCAGGTTGCATCACAACTTGGTTCAGAACTGCTCTACTCAAGACAGTAAGAATTGCAGAGTTGTAGATGTAGCCCAGTCCATCAAGATGAACCAATTCCCCACCATGGACTCCACCTACACTTCATTGCTACCTCGGAAAAGCAGCCAAAATAATCAAATAATCATTTTTTTCTCCCCAGTCATTCCCTCTTATCTCTTCTCTCATTGGGCAGACAGTACAAAAGCTTGAAAGCACAAACCACCAGACTCAGGACCAAATACTTCCCCTCTTTATCGGACTACTGAATGGTCCTCTTATTGATTGGCGGTGCTGGCTTGAAGGGCCAAATGGCCTACTCCTGCACCTATTGTCTATTGTGGAGATTGGACTTTTTCTCTGTAACTATAATACTACAATGGCATAAATTATACTCTGCGCTCTGGTATTTTACTCCTTGCAGTACCTGTTGTTCTTGTGTATGGTTTGCTTGTACTCATGTATAGCATGATCTGATTTAATTGAATAGCACACATACCAAGGCTTTTCACAGTATCTCGGTGTATGTGACAATAATAAGCCAATACCAATACCAATCCTGAGTACTGTGCAATGAAATGAGTGGATGACACACAATCGATAATCCATAAGTAGTAAAAAGGAAACATAGAAATACTGGGACAGTATGTATTGGCAGCAGTTAGGACCAAGTGCCAAAACAAGAGCTGGGAGATTTCAGGGGGATTGGTAGCACAAGCATCAAAGTGACAAACTGGTTAAGTTATTTGACTCACAGCCAGAGATCTGGACTCGGCAAACAATTCAAATTAATCTGAGGCAGATGGGAATTTAAGTTCAAATAATTAAATAAAACTGGAATCTATCTCAGTGGTAGTAACCATGAAAGTTCTGTAGTGTAGTAAAAGCAAGTCTAGAACGCTGATACAATTTTCAGGAAAGAAACCTGCTTTTCTTACCTAGTCTGGCTTTTAGGTAATTACCGTCTAGTCAAGGAGACAGACTGTTAACTCCCTCTTCAGGTGAACAATACTTGCTAGTATTGACAGTGATGTCTGCAACCTATAAATATATATTTTAAATGTTCCTCCTGAACATTAAGCTCCATGGGTACAGTGTCAGACTGAGGGACTGACATTAATGTCTAATAAAATTGAAAGGAAACCACTGTTCCAATTTTCCAATTTACCTCAGTGCAGACATTGGACTTTTCCTCTGGAACTGTTATAAACTCAGAAGATATAGGAGCAGAATTGCCATAGAGTCTATTCCACTATTCAATTATGGCTGATCTACCTTTCTCTCCCATCCCCATTCTCCTGCCTTCTCCCCACAACATTTGACACTCTTACTAATCAAGAACCTATCAATCCCCAATTTAAAAATACCCAGACAGCCTCCACAGCTGTCTGTGTTACTGAATTCCACATGTTCACCACATTCTGGTTAAAGAAATTCCTCCTCATCCTTGTTCAACCACATTTTTCAGGAACCAAGAATTTCAGATCTGCGAGATGGGGGAGGTAGTGTAGAGAAAGCGGGAATTCTGCAGAAGGACTTGGATAGGTTGTGAGAGTGGGAAGATAAGTGGCAGATGGAATATAGTGTAGCAAAGTATGGAGTCATGTATTTTGGTAGTTGGAATAAAAGCGTAGACTATTTTCTAAATGGGATGAGAATCCTGAAATCGGAGGTGCAAAGGGACTGTGCTGGTGCAGGATTCCCAAAAAGTTAATCTGCAAGTCGAATTGGTAGTAAATAAAGCAAACTCAATGCTACCATTTATTTCAAGAGGGCTAGTATACAAAAACGAGCGTAATGTTGAGGCATTGGTAAGACCGCATTTGGAATATTATGAGAAATATTGGCCACCATATCTGAAGAAGGATGTGCTGCCTCTGGAAAGGGTCCAGAGTAGGTTTACAAGAATTATCCCAGGAATTAGTAGGTTAACCTATGATGAGCGTTTGTCGGCACAGGGCCTGTACTCGCTAGAGTGTAGTAGAATGAGGGGGACCTATTTAAAACATACACAATAGTGAACGGCTTGGATAGAGTGGATGTGAAGAGGATGTTTCCACTAGTGGGAGAGTCTAGGACTAGAGGTCATAGCCTCAGAATTAAAGGATATTCTTTTCGGAAAGAGATGAGGAAACATTTCTTTAGTCAGAGGGTGGGGAATCTGTGGAATTCTTTGCCACAGAAGGCTGTGGAGGCCAAGTCAGTGGATATTTTTAAGGCCGAGGTAGATAGATTCTTGATTAGCACAGGTGTCAGAGGTTATGGGGAGAAGGCAGGAGAATGGGGTTAGGATCAGAGATAGATCAGCCATGATTAAATGGAAGAGTAGACTTGATGGGCCGAATGGCCTTATTCTACTCCTATTCCTTATGACCTATGACCTTATAAGTGCAAGGGCCGAAGCTCCTCTAACACTGTTTCTTGGATCCCCCTACGTGCCCCAATTGCAGTAACACCATCCTTCTCCTGACCACGGAATACATTGGAAGCAGATAATTTAATGCAGGGGCCGGCAACCTATGGCCCCCGGGCCGAATGTGACCAGTAACCCGAAATCATCTGGCCCGCAGGCGGATTTTTTTCCCGTAATTATACGGCCCGTCGAGCGTCGCTTCGAGCGCGGCCGAGCGCTCGTCCGAATGCGGCCGAGCGCTTCCCTGGGCTCGGCTGTGCGCTGGCTGTACCGCATCCTGCGCAAAGCCGCCGGCGCAGCCGCACACCTTCTGTGAACACATTTAAGAAAGAACTGCAGATGCTGGAAAAATCGAAGGTAGACAAAAATGCTGGAGAAACTCAGCGGGTGAGACATGCAAGGATTGCATGAGGCTGCCTCACCTGCTGAGTTTCTTCAGCATTTTTGTCTGCCTTCTGTGAACACGTGATTTGATGCCTGCCATCCGGGACCGGATGGGGGCGGGATATATGTGTACACGTGATAGATGTGGCTCGCCATCCGCTCACAGACATGCGTCCCGGCCCCTGTGCAGAACAAGGTTGCCAACCCCTGATTTAATGGGTCTGATTGTCATGCTATGAAATGTTTTGCACTCTGTATCTTTTCCTCTACCTATTGTACTTGGGTTTATTGTATTTATGTACAGTATTATCTGATATGGTTAAACAACATCTCCACTGAGTCCTTGCCAACCAACGATTACCCCTATACTATATACTAGAGGCAATTTTACAGAGGCCAATTAACCTAGAAAACTTTGGAATGTGGGGAAAAAAACAGAACACACGCAGTCAGATGGAGAACATACAAACTCTGCACAGATAGTACATACGTTAATAAGTCTGTGACCATGATTTCTGTTCATTCACCACATTCTGGCTAAATAAATTCCTCCTCATTTCCTTTCTAAAGGTATGTCTTTTTTTTATTTTGAGGCTGTGCCCTCGGGTCCTAAAATTTTCCTCCAGTAGAAAAATCCTCTCCATATTCATTCTACCCAGGCCTTTTACTCTTTTGTAAGTTTCAATGAGATCCCCCTTCTAAACAGCACCAGTAGTCCCGGGTCTCAGGTGCTGTATGGCAACAACTCTACCACTGCATTACTATGCCGCTACAAATCTAGTTACCTACTTGTGGCTAATCTCTAGATTTACACAAACTTTACCAGGCTGTGATTGGGCAAGTCACTCCAGAGAGTCAAATTTTCTATATAAATATGTCATTAATGGTGAGTTTAACAGAAAATTCTGAATTTACTGCAGGGTATTTGCGTTTCCTGAACCCCTGGAAACTGGCCAGTGAAACATGACAAGCAGATAGCTGCAGTTGATAGTAGTTGAAGAACTTACCATTCAGACACAAGGAATTGCAGATGCTGGAACCTTGTGTAGCTCAACGAGTCAGTCAGTATCTCTGGAGGACATGGAGAGTGAACATGTTAGGTTGGGGCACCTTCTACAATCCAATCAAACAATAAATATTGCAGTCTTGCAACTACTGTCTGATCCTTCACATAAATTGTGTTGGTGATCTTTGGAAACTTTGGAGAAAGCCCTGAGGGGACTTTGTACATTTTGCACTATTATAAAACACAAATGTTGTACATGATAGAAACATAGAAGCATAGAAAATAGGTGCAGGAGTAGGCCATGTACAGAGTTCGTATGTTCTCCCTGTGACTTACTCCGGGTGCTCCTGTTTCCTCCCACACTCCAAAGATGTACACGTTTGTAGGCTAATTGGCTTGGTAAAATTGTAAATTGACCCTTGTGTGTAGGATAGTGTTAGTGTGTGGGGATCGCTGGTCAGAGTGGACTTGGTGGGCCAAAGAGCCTGTTTTCACACTGTATCGCTAAACAAAACTAAATTAAACTAAACTAAGATTGAATGTTTTGTAAAATATTTACTAGTGCAGCTCGACTTTGATTACCTACAATCAAATAACCTGTTTCTCACAATTTATGTGAGACCATAAAGATTAATAGATTTTTTTAAGTTTAATTGCTTAAAATGTAACTATATTGGAATGACTATTTCTTCTCTCTAACAATAGGTCTCTTGAGGTTTGTCTTTCGTTCAATGCAACAGCAATCTTTAGCAATCGTTAGGTCTTTATTCTTTGGAGCGCAGAAGGTTAAGGGGGGACTTGATTGAGGTCTTTAAAGTGATGAAAGGGATAGACAGAGTTGACGTGGATAAGCTTTTCCCATTGAGGGTAGGAAAGATTCAAACAAGAGGGCATGACATGAGAATTAAGGGACAGAAGTTTAGGGGTAACATGAGGGGTACTTCTTTACTCAGAGAGTGGTGGCTGTGTGGAATGATCTTCCTGCAGAAGTGGTGGAGGCAGGATCGATTTTAACATTTAAAAGTAAAGTGGATAGGTATATGGATGGGAAGGGAATGGAGGGGTATGGTCTGAGTGCAGGTAGATGGAACTAGGGGAAAATAAATGGTCGGCACGGACTGGAACGGCCGAGAAGGCCTGTTTCCGTGCTGTAATTGTTATATGGTTATATGGTTATAATCCTCTATTTCATTTCGGAGTCACGTGAGTGACTTCGTGAAGAACCCGCCAGCACGCATGCGCGACATATCGTCGCAATGCATTGCTGCTGACGGCTGGAGGGGAGCGCGGCTCCCCACCAGCCCTTCAGAGGGCCGACTCAGGTAAGGCTAAGCCCCCTAGAGTTGGTGTTCCTGTTGTGGCGAGTGTGTTCTCTCCATACAGGAACATGGAAACAGTAAGGCCAGGACATCCGCAGGAGTCGCTGGCCACTTATCCCGGAGCCCTCCTCAACGGCTGCACCTGCGAGTCGGGCCGGGAAATAGGCATGGAAGTCGTGGAGCCCTGTTGGTACAGGGCCCGACCCGCCGATACACCGGAGCTCCAGTGGGAATTGGTGTTCCTGTTGTGGCAAGTGTGTTCTCTCCATACAGGAACATGGAAGCAGTAAGGGCCAGGACATCCGCAGGAGTCGCCGGCCACTTATCCCGGAGCCCTCCTCAATGGCTGCACCTGCGAGTCGGGCCGGGAAATAGGCGTGGAAGTCGGGGAGCCCTGTCGCTACAGGGCCCGACCCGCCGATACGCCGGAGCTCCAGTGCTGGTTCGAGGAGCAGGATTACGGTGTATCACCGGAGCAGGTAGACCCTGTCTCCGTATCGAGGTCGCCAACGGGTTCGTTGGTCGACCTGGGCTAGGGCTCGCGTGCTGCTGTGCGGCCCTTCTCCCTGAGCCCTCGGAGGAGAGGGAGGGATGGGGCCCGTAAGCCTAACCCTTTAGGGGCAAAGGCGTCACCTGCCGCTAAAATGCGGACTGGTGTTATGGCGGGACTCAAGTCCACTGGAAGACCTATCAGGACCAGTGGACTCCCCAACCAACGAAACCGGGAAGAGACACTTGGGAGGAGTCCCGCCACGGTCACCGAGTCCCCCGTGGATGGGAGGACGGGACCGTGCGTCGGCTAGGCCCACGATGTGGGCAGCCGGCAAGCCCGCGCGGGCGTCGGGTCACCGTGCTGAGGCATTGGGTGCCGACTCTCCACCGCGTTTGCCCTCCGTGGCAGCGGGATCGAGCTCCGCCGAGGAGGCGTTTGAGCGTACCTCCCGCGCGGGAATCGCTCAGCTTTGCTGCGGCGGCTGGTAGCGACAACTTCCGGCACCGGGTTCACCTCGACGAGGTGCGGGCCGATGAACGGAGCCTCAGCAGTTCAGCAGAACATGAGGACTCCGACCGCCCGAGTTCTAAGGGCGAGGGGCGTATTGGCCAGGATGGAGCGGATGTTGGAGCTCCTCCTGCAACAGAATCAACGGGAGGAAGCATCCAGCTCCAGTGGGCACAGGGAGGTTTCACCATCGTCAGCAGGAGCCTGAGGCAGCCAGAGGATGAGGATGTTCTGGACCATACACCAGCTACATCGGAGGACCGCAGGAAGAACTCCTCGATATAACGGCAAAATTCGCATTATCAGAGACATTGGGACTACCCCTCAACCCCAAACTGGCTGCCACCGTGGACTTCCTGACCAACCATCAGCTCCAGGAGGAGGTCCTATCGGAGGCCATAAAACAGGCACAAAGCCCAGCGAACTGCAACTCCCTTCAACGAGCCCATAGTCAATACGCCAATCTGGGGCAACATCAGCCCAAGGATCAGGACCGAGGAGATGGAGCTCCAGCGGATCCTGAAGCTGCTCACTGCTGGGTTTACCGCGTTTGCACGGTCGGTGGACGGGGAGGATCTGAGCACCAAGCAGGAGGATGCTCTGGCTCTATTGTGTACCACACAGTATGAGATAAACGCCTTCAGGAAGAGCGTCATCAAACCCATGCAGTACCCAAAATTTGCGGGGTTATGCTAAGCACCTCCTACGCCGCCACCCAGACAGTTGTTCGGGGAAGACCTCCCGAAGAGGAGCTGGATGACCACGCTAAGACGGTGGGACTCATGCGGTCACATATCTCGACCAGGCAGCAGGCCAGGGAGTGCTATTTTTCAGGCCACAAGGCCCTGCTGTTAGACCAGCAAGGACCTACGCTCCAGTTCCGCCTCAATTTCAGCAGCCTCATCAACCTAGGCCTTTCAGGGCTAGGGCCCCAGCGGCCAGCATGGAATATGCGGGCGCCGCATTATCAGCTCAATCCAGCACCTCCACATCCGGCCATACATATCAAGGGCCGCCAATAACCATGAAGGTAAGGTGGTCTGGATTTCATGCACCTGCATGTTTAACTTCACATGTTGGTGGGAGACTACGGCTCTTTCCGGAGGCATGCGGAACCATCACTTCTGATGAGTTTATCTTACAAAGTATTCAAGGCCATGAGATTGAATTAATCAATGGTGAAATCCCTCCATCCCAGCATATGCCAAATCGGAAATTTACACTGTCCAGCAAAGAGCGGCAGTAAGCTATGCTGAAAATTTAAGGCTACAAGGAGGGATGGAGGATGACGGGTTATTTTTGATTTGACCCATTTGAATACTTTTGTAGAATATACCCATTTCAAAATGGAAACATTCCAGACAGCCAAGTTATTGGGTTCTGGGGGCTGCTTTGTGGCATGCATTGATTAAAAGATGCATGCTATTCAGTATCCATTCCGAAACACCACAGGAAGTTCTTGCAATTTATCTGGATGGATCAGCTCTGGCTATACAGAGCTTTGCCAAATGGGCTTACACAGCCCTAGATTATTTCTAAATTGCTCAAATCAATACTGGCTACACTAGGAGACAAAATCACATAGTGTTGGCCTATCTAGGTGATATCCTAATTATTGGGAATCAGCCGAACTGGCAGTTTCAGCCACCGTGGAAATTTTTTCAGGAAATGGGGTTCATTATCCATCCAGATAAATCAAAGTCCTGCCCTTCACAGGTTAAGGGTTATCTGGGGTTTACGGTGGATTCCAATCACGTGAGGGCCACCATACCAACTAACTAGATTGGCGATGTCACCCAAGTATGCAAGGATCTAGTCTGGGCCAGTATACCATCAATTAGACACACTACAAAGGTGATTGGCAAGATTGTAGCTTTTTTCCAGCTGCCCAATACGGGCCTTTGCATTATCAAAATTTGCAGAGAGCCAAGGTCTCAGCATTAAAACTGAACGCTAGACATTTCGATAGACCAATGCAGCTGCCTCTCAAGGCACAGATTGAGTTACAATGGTGGATTGACAATATTTATGACTCACTTAAACCCATCATTTTGGCCAATCTGATGGTATACTTACAAACAGACGCAAGCTCCCATGGCTGGGGAGCTACGGACAACTACTCTAGTTGTGAGGGCAGATGGGACACCCTTGAATCTACCCTGTTGTTGTCACAAGGGATAAACTATTTGGAGATGCTAGGAGCATTTCACGGACTTCGAGCTTATTGTTCTAGCCTTACTGATGCTCATGTCCATCTCCAAATAGATAATACCACTGCGGTGGCATATCTAAACCATATGGGCGGTACCAGATCAATTTCATGTGATGAATTGGCAAATACAATTTGGCTCTGGTATGTTCGACGGAATATTTGAATTTCAGCTACCTGTTTACCAGGTGAGCTCTATACAGTGGCGGACACCAGGTCACGCAAATTCAATGACAACATCGAGTGGATGATGAATCCCCAAATATCCGCTAAAATTACAGCCAAATTTGGTGAACCGGATATCGACCTCTTTGCGTCACGGTTGAACCATCAGGTACCAACACACGTTGTGGGAACCAGATCCTGGGGCAATGGCGATGGATGTGTCTCGCTGGACTGGGGGAAATGGGTTTCTATGCATTTCCTCCATTTTGCCTCATCAGTCAGGTGTTGCGGAAAATCCAGACAGATGCTGCTAAGGGCATTCTTATCATACCCGACTGGCCTACGCAGCCATGGTATCCAGTGGTCCTTGATATGATCAGTCAACCTTGGGTCCTCTTAGAGGATTACACACAATTGGTACAAACCCTGTGTCAGGGGGACCACATCCCTGCCACAGTCATCTAAACTTGTTGGCTTGAAGGTTCTGCACAGGCCATTACTGTGGTATGGCCTATCATCTAGAACCATGGATACCATCGGAGCGTCATGCTGGGAGTCCACCAGGCGGCAATACCTCTCTCACATCCGGAAATGGGAAACCTACTGCGGCCGCTCCCATATTGCATACGACGCTGTAACCATAACCGACGTATTGGAATT
Source organism: Raja brachyura (assembly GCA_963514005.1). Next base: position 42,215,051 of record OY740789.1, on the reverse strand, counting down.
CTGGCGGGGTTGCATCATAATGAACACCTGAGCTACAGTGCCATCAACAGCGCCTCGAGTGCGCTGTCATTCTACCTCAATATTAAGGTAGGATCCAACAGGCTGGTGTCCAGACTCATGCGGGGAATATTCAATTCGAATCCGCCGAGACCACGCTATAATATCACCTGGGATGTCGGGGAAGTACTAACCCTGCTCAGGACGTGGTCGCCCATGGAGGGGCTAGAGATGGACAAACTCACCCTGAACTGGTGATGTTACTGGCACTGACTTCAGCGCAGAGGGTACAGACACTCCACAAAATCCGGATCGACAGGATGATCTCTACCCCTGCAGAAGTAGTCTTCGTCATAGACGAGCTACTCAAGCAGCATAGACCTGGGTTCACAGGGCTGCAGCTGAAGTTCCTGGCATACCCCGCTGATGCAAGGCTATGTTTAGCCGCCCATATCCGTCACTATGTGAAAGTGACGAGAAAACTGAAGGAATGGAGAAACCTCACCATAGAGTGACGGTCCAGACAATATCCAGGTGGCTCAGGATCGTCTTGGGTAAGTCACGTGTTGACACTAATATCTTCAAATCCCATTCCACCAGGGCATGCATCAACGTCGGCGGCAAGGGTCATGGAGGTGCCCATGGACCATATTCTTGCCACAGTAGGATGGCAAACAAAGCCACCTTCCAGCGGTTCTACAATAAATCTGTTGCCGCTCCTCTACAGTTCGCGGAGGCCGTGCTGAATGCAGGTCAAGAACGTGGAGATGTCCCCGAATGAGGGGTTTTCTTTTGTTGTTAACAAATGTTGCTCTTATTTTTCAGTACAAGCAGTCTGGAAAGTTGATTACTCCTATCCATCCTTATAAGTGGTGTGTGACAGCATGGACGTGGTCCAGGGCATGGAATCACAGAGCTTTGAAGTCTTCACGAAGTCACTCACGTGACTCCGAAATGAAATAGTAAGATTAAACGAGAACTTACCAGTTCGATGGTTGATCTTTATTTTATGAGGAGTTGCGATGAGGGATTTTGTGCCCTCCGCTCCCAACCCTCGATCATAATCAACTGGTAATTAGAGTCTCTTCAATCTTACTATGCCAAGTCATTTCTGTTGTTGTTTTCTGTGATTCCACACCGCTACTTTGAAGAATGTCGCGCATGCGTGCTGGCGGGTTCTTCACGAAATCCCTCATCGCAACTCCTCATAAAATAAAGATCAACCTTCGAACTGGTAAGTTCTCGTTTAATCTTACTATTCATGCTTACTGGTAAGAGGAGTTCAAGAATATTTCCTAATTGTTGTCTTGCTACATACCAAATGCAGATGCCTCATCTTGTACACAAACAGATCATCCACACTGTCATGTGTAGATGAGCTCAATCACCATCGAGTCTTCATCATCACAATTGCAGCTCACATGGTGATAATGAACTCGGTACAGGTTCCCTTCATTAAGGTGCAAAAGCTAATCAGACAATGGAGACTACAGAATTTGGCTCAGATCCACATAGAGAGTTTGCTGAGAAGGAGCCATTCAAATATTGAGATAAATTTTACTCATGTAAAATCAGCCTCATGGCATAGCTTCATGACACATAGCCTCAACGACATAGCTTCCAATGAGAGCAGGATAACCTTGCTGCATTTACTTCTGCTAGTGAAGGTTACATGCTGTATTAGATTACAAATGGCATGAAAACGTTTGGTTTCCAAAGTTGAGTTTATTGTCTTAAGCACTGAAGTACATGTACAATGAACATCCGGCTTGCAGCAGCATCATAGGGACAAAGACTCAGACAACATACAAAAACATAAATCATACATATATTAACCATAAATTCCAAGAGATAATAAAATGAAAAAGACTAAAAAAAGCAAGACATTAATGGAAATCTGCAGTTAGTAAACAAGTCCATGGTCGTGCATGAGGTGTCCATAGTGTAATGTTGCTGAGGTACGATTAGGGTTGTGCAGGTCGTTTCAAGAACCTGATAGTTGTAGGAAAGTAGCTGTTCCTGAACCTGATGGTGTGCTACTTCATGCTTCTGTACCACCTGCCTGATGTTTGCAACAAGAAGAGAGCATGGCCCAGATGACGGAGAACCATGATAATAGATGAAGCTTTCTTGAAGCAGTGCCTCATGTAGATGCTTACTATGGTAGGGAGAGCTATACCCATAACTGACCGGGCTGAGTCCACCACTTGCTGCAGACACCTGCATTCCTGTGTGTTGGAATTGCCATTCCAGGTCATGATGCAGCCAATGTGGATACTTTCTATAGTGCATCTGTAGAAATTTATTAGAGTACTCGGTGAGATTCCAAATCTCTTTAAACTTCTAAGAAATTGGAGCCTTCTTTGCGACTTCATTTCTCATTTGTGTGCGTTGTGACAATAAGTGCTTAAGACAATAAACTCAACTTTGGAGACAAACATTTTTATCTTGTTAATGCAGAATTCATTATCAGTAATGGCTCAATACGTTGCACCAAATGACACATGGATCAGAGAGGTGTTCCCCCAAAATAATACATAGGCAAGTAGCACAATGTAAGAACATATATAGTCCTTGAAAGTTACAATTTAACTGGCAGATTCACCGGCAGAACTGCTGATCAACAAATGAAGGGTGTGATTCTTCATATTGTCATAAGAACCACAGAGAAAGTAGAGAGTGAGCAGAAAACATCCAGATGTTTCTGACAATGTTAAATTAACCAACTCGATGAAAAACTCTCTTTGGTCTGTCTGCAACCTGTTGGTCATCTAGCACAGCGTATGTTGCTGACTGGCCGGCAGCAGACTGCAGGGGTATATGCTGAAGGACTCACTGAAGCTCAGTGCAGCCATCACAAAGGCTCTGTGGGGGAGGACCATAGAATAAGGTCCTTCTACTATTGGTCATCAAGGGGCTGAGTCTAGTGTGGACACCCCTCAAACAAGGAAAGGGGTATCTGCCCAGGAGGCCATGTGATTGGCAAGGGTAATTTGTGTAAAGACAGGTGCTAATACTACTGAGTATGACATTATTAAATGTATAGGTACCAAGAATATATGAACAGTTTTTGCACAGTTTTTGTTTTGTATATTTTTTTTATTATGAATTCAGTTTATTTTGGGGCAAAATGAACAGATCAGCTACTGACCTCTAAATGACACTGACACAAGGTTCTCATAGCAGTTAGCAACATATTTTACCGAGTGAACTTACCTTCTATGGTTTCATAGAGGTTGGTGGGGGAGCTGCGAGCCGGCTGCCCAGCCAGCAGCGTTAGTTTTTTCTACTTTTTTTGTATTTTTAGTATCTAATTTTAGTGTCAGGACTGTTTGGAGTCTGTAGACTGGGCAATGTCCAAGGACTCGGCAACGGGCTTGAATGAATACGCCACAGTCGTTACAGACTTCATTAAGAAATGTGTGGAGGACTGCATCCCCACCAAAACCTTCCGGGTGTCTCCCAATCAGAAACCTTGGATGAACTGTGAGATCCGCACTCTTCTGAAGACCAGACACCGGGCATTCATGTCTAATGATACAGTGGTCTACACAAAGTCCAGATACGACCTTGGTAAGGCCATCAAAAAGGCCAGAATGGAGGATGAGACAGACGTTCGGCAGCTGTGGCGGGGCCTCAATGCAATCATCTCCTAGAAGGCAAAACCAGGAGGCAGCTCGGATGTCGGCGATACATCACCTCCTGATGAGCTCGATGCGTTTTACGCACGCTTTGATAGGGAGAACACCGATGTGCCTTCCCGAGCTCCCATTCGCTGTGATGGTATTTCGGTCTCAGTCACAGAGGCCGACTTCAGGAAATCCTTCAGAGGGGTGAACCCTCGAAAAGCATCTGGACCTGATGGTATATCTGGTGGTGTTCTAAAAACCTGTGCGGACCAACTGGCTGGAGTTTTTACGGACATTTTCAACGTCTCACTTCTGAGGTCTGAGGTTCCCACTTGCTTCAAAAGGGCATCAATAAAACCGGTGTCCAAGAAGAGCAAGGTGACATGCCTCAATGACTATCGACCAGTGGCACTAACGCCTGTGGTGATGAAGTGCTTTGAGAGGTTGATCATGGCGAAAAATCAACTCCTACCTCGACAAAAACCTGGACCCACTGTTGCTTACCGCCACAACAGATCAACGGTGGATGCGATCTCGCTGGCCCTCCACTCTGCTCTGGACCACTTGGACAACAAAAACTCATATGTCAGGCTGTTATTCATCGATTACAGCTCGGCATTTAACACAATCACCCCCTCCAAGCTGGTTACCAAACTCGCAGAACTGGGTCTCTGCGCATCCCTCTGCAATTGGATCCTTGACTTCCTCATTCACAGACCACAGTCCGTTCGTATTGGTGGAAATGTGTCAGACTCGATAACAATCAGTACGGGAGCACCTCACGGGTGCGTGCTCATCCCCCTGCTGTACTCACACTATACTCATGACTGCGTAGCCGGTCATAGTGTGAACTCCATCGTCAAGCTCGCTGACGACACCACTGTTGTGGGACGTATCACTGATGGGGATGAGTCAGAGTATAGAAGAGAGATCGAGCGACTGTCCATATGGTGCCAGCACAATAACCTGGCCCTCAACACCAGCAAAACCAAGGAACTGATTGTGGACTTTGGAAGGAGTAGGATGGGGACCCACAGTCCTGTTTATATCGGGTCGATAGTTGAAAGGATCAAGAGCTTCAAATTCCTGGGCGTGCACATCTGTAAAGATCTTTCCTGGTCCGAGAACACAGATGCAATTATTAAAAAATCTCATCAGCGCCTCTACTTCCTGAGAAGATTACGGAGAATCGGTCTGCCAAGGAGGACTCTAACTTCTACAGGTGCACAGTAGAGAGCTTGCTGATCAGTTGCATTGTGGCTTGATTCGGCAACTTGAGCACCCTGGAGAGGAAAAGACTACAAAAGGTAGTAAACACTGCCCAGTCCATCATCGGCTCTGACTTTCCTTCCATCGAGGGGATCTACCAGTCGCTGCCTCAAAACGGCTGGCAGCATCATCAAAGACCCACACCACACTGGCCACACACTCATCTCCCTGTTACCTTTGGGTAGAAGGTATAGGAGCCTGAGGACTTCAACGACCCGATTCAGGAATAGCTACTTCCCCACAGCCATCAGGCTATTAAACTTGGCTTGGACAAAACTCTGAACATTAATACCTCTCCATTTGTTATTTGCACTTTATCAATTTATTCATTCATGTGTGTATTTATGTATATAATTGTAGTCAATGCCTACTATGTTCTGTCGTGCTATGCAAAGAAAAAATTTCATTGTCCTGTCAGGGACACATGACAATAAACTCTTTTCACTTTGACTTTGACTTTGACTCGATGTGTGTTTTTAATGTTTCTTGCTGTGTCTCCTTCGGTCACCTCCTCCAAGGAGAGGTGACTTTTTTCATGTCACCTCCCTCGTGGCCTAACATAGAGGATCGGTGCAGCCTTTCCCGGAGACGCGCCCGGGCACGGAGCGGACTCTTTCAGCCTAGCCGGGGGTCACCGGGGGGGGGGGGAACCCTCCATTCGCTAGCCTGAAGACCACCGGCCTGCGGCCTACATCATCCAGAAGCCACGGATGGCGGTGCTTCCGGCTGGCGCGGCGTCCGGAGCCTGGGATCCCTCGTTGGGGACCCTGGAGAAGAGCTCCGACCGCCGGCCCACGGCCTACTTCTAACCAAGGGCGTGGCGGGGTCTTACCATCCAGAGAGGGATGCCTTGCCGGAGATCCCTGGAGGGGAGCTCCGACCGCCGGCCCTGTGGTCTGCGGTGCTTCTGGCTGCGGCAGGGACTTTAGATTTTCGACCGCCGACCTGCGGCCTACACCATCTTGAAGCCACGGTCTCCGGTGGGGAAGCACCGATTCCGGACTTACCCGGACTTACCTTGTCTGCACATCTGGACGCCCGCAGCGGCGACTGCGGAGGGTTGAGGTCCCACCCACGGGGGAAAATGGAGGAGGACTGACCAAACTTGGTGCCTTCCACCACAGTGATGAATGCTGTGGTGGATGTTTGTGTTAATTTTTTATTGTGTATTGTGTGTTCTTTTTTTATTGTACCACTGCTGGCAAATTAATTTCACTGCATATTATGTGCAAGTGATGAATAAAACATGACTTCACTTCACTTCATCCTTCAAATGCCATGTTATTACCTCCACCTTGCACATCCTTTTGACCACTTTCAAGATACCTGAACTGTTCTAATCTGTTCTAAATGGACTTTCTGTTTTAATCCCACCACCAAGTCGGTTAATTGGTGTCTGAAAGTTGCTCATAGTGTGTAGGGTGTGGATGTGAAATAGAATCACATAGAACTACTGTAAACCGGTGATCGATGGTCGACGGGGACTTGGTGGACCTTAGGGCCTGTTTCCATGCTGTTTTTTTCAATTGAACGTGATTTTATAAATCTATGAAATTCTCTCCATGAACCACTTTGCCTCTCTGCCTGCTTTGGCTTCTTTATGGCTTTTGTATTAACTTCCTCTTGGATTAAGCTATCGGCCGTCTGTCCATCCATGTTGTTAGGTAACTGTTGATAATTCTCTAATGAAATGGACCATTTTTCTATGTTAATGGCATCAGATAAATACGAGTTACTTTTATTACCCGAGGAGTCAGGTGCAGGGGAAGTCATATTTTATAAAAATATTGCAATATACATGGGATCTACAGTACATGAAATATCTTAAAATGCCTTCAGTTGTGCGATAAAGTCAATGCTCCTCCACACCTGTTGCATTTGATCCTCATGAGTTCGAATAATAACCCTAATCTCAAACAATAACTGTCCAGGCCAAACATTATATATTTCTCACCAGCCCTTCTCAGTTAGATTTTTCAAGTATGGTAGAATATATTCAGGCATTAGGTTCTTGCTCCTAATATGTAGGATAAGGCAAAACCAAATTATGACTTGTCTGTTTGAACAGTTGCTTATCTCCGCTCATTGGATTAGTGATCAGTCATTGAACTCCCTAGCAAACTACTACAACATCAAGTGTTGAACCCACTCAGTATGAATAGCTGTGTTTTCCTAGACTGAGATCATATAGAGTCAAAGAGTGATACAGTGTGGAAACAGGTTCTTCGACCCAGCTTGCCCACACTGGCCAGCATGTTCCAGCTACACTAGTCCCACCTGCTTGCGTTTGGTCCATATCCCTCTAAACCTGTCCTATCCATGTACCTGTCTAACTGTTAATGTTATAACAACAGAATAATTCTCATTACCCGCTTGCCTGAGAAATAAAGTGAGCAAACGTATACACCTCAGGTCAACCACCTCCCTCTTTATTCTCCCCGTCTTCCCTGTGCCCCACCTTGATACGCACCCATTTCTTCAACCATCCTGCTCCTCCTTCCTCTCCACCACATCCCCTTCCACCTACATCCATTCTTCTGGCCTCAATTCACGTAGCTTCACTCCTTATCTCACACCCTGTTGGCTCCTTTTCATGATGGAGAGACTCAGAAAGTCAAGAGTGTTTAATTGTCATAAATACTGAAAACAGAATGGGATGTCGCACGGTATCTGTGGAGGGAGATAAACGGAGTGAACATTACAGCCTGACACCTTTCTTCAGACTGATACCCTTCCTTCAGCTCCCTCTTCAGAAAAGGTTGCCCACATTTCAGCAGGGTTACCTGTCCTCCATTACTCACCCAACGGTATGCTAGGAATCTCCAGCTGTCATGTAGCATGTGTTTTTCCCAATAAACACTTCCATGTCTGTGCCATCCCTATCACTTAGGCCTTACACTGGGTCTTCTAAATGTTGTAAATACTTTTCCAGCAAAGGTAAACAATTGCAGAATGAAAAAATATTGAACTTATGCTCTCAGTTGTTATTGACAGGTCTCTTTTCCTTATTTACCCAATCGATCCTCAGAACTTTGAATACTTATTAAATCTCTTCAACCTTTTCATATGGCAAAATAATCCTTTCTCTAGTAACTCCTCATTACTAAAGCTTATAGTGCTTAATAATAATAATATATTTTATTGTCATTACACATAAGTGCAACGAGATTTGGTTTGCAACTTCGAGATTTTGGTTAGCAACCCCCGAGAACAAGGTTTGTAAAAACGACCATTTGACCAGTAACATCAACACAGACTAAAGTGCGAGGCCGGGGGAGACAGTCCATGGGGATGGGGGGTACTCAGCAGGGCCGGTTCAGAGCCGCTATAGCTCTGGGAATTAAGCTGTTCCTGAGTCTGGTAGTGCAGGCGTAGAAGGCCTTGTAACGTCTGCCGGAAGGGAGTAGTTCGAACAGTCCATTACAAGGGTGAGAGGAGTCTTTATGGATGCTAACGGCCTTCCTGAGACACCGTGTGTGGTAGATGCCCTCCAAGGCTGGTAGCAGTGTCCCAATAATCTGTTGCGCTCTATGGACAACGCACTGAAGAGCTCTCCTCTCCGCCTCCGTGCAGCTGAGATACCACACAGAGATGCCATACGTTAGTATGCTCTCTGTGGTGCAGCGGTAGAAAGTCGTCAGCAGCTGTTGGGGCAGACCAGTCTGTTTCATTGTTCTTAGGAAGAACAGTCGTTGCTGTGCCTTTTTGACCAGCGCAGTGGTGCTGGTGGACCATGTGAGGCCCTCTGAGATGTGAGTGCCCAGAAACTTGAGCTGGACACTCTCTCCACACTGTCTCCGTAGATGGAGATTGGGGCGTATTCCCCATTCTGTGACCTCCTGAAGTCGATAATCAGCTCCTTAGTCAAGTTGTTCCGTGAGCACCAGTCCGCCAAGTTCTGCACATCCGCTCTATAGTTTGTTTCATCCCCGTTGGTGATCAGCCCAATCACCATTGTGTCGTCTGAAAACTTGACAATGGTGTTGTTGTCAAATGCAGGGACGCAGTCGTGGGTGAAGAGGGAGTAGAGCATGGGGCTCAGTACACAGCCCTGTGGTGTGCCGGTGCTCAGGGTGATAGTGGAGGACAGGTGCGGCCCCAGTCTCACTGCCTGCGGTCGTTCTGTCAGAAAATTCAGGATCCAATCAGTGAGCTGAGGCCTAGCTGGTGGAGCTTGGTGGTGAGCTTGGTGGGGATGACCGTATTGAAGGCAGAGCCATAGTCAATGAAGAGCATCCTCACGTAGGTGCCCTGCCTTTCCAGGTGGGTCAGGACAGTGTGAAGAGCCACAGAGATGGCATCCTCTGTGGATCTATTTGTCCTGTATGCAAATTGATGAGAGTTCAATGATGCAGGGATGCTGGATTTGATGTGGGAGAGGACCAGCCTTTCAAAGCACTTCATTGGTATTGGAGGTAAGGCAACTGGGCAGTAGTCATTCAGATTGGTGACTTTAGGCTTTTTCGGCACCGGCTAATGCTGTCCTTGACAGCAATGCCCATACCATCAAAATCAAATGAATAAATACAAATATTTACATTTCTCTGACCCATTGGCATACAGAACTACTTTCAATCCTCAGTAAAAGGCAAACTGCTGCAGAAACTCAATGGGTCAGGGCAACGCCTTTGGAGGGAAATGGGTAGACAACGTTTTTGACTGAAACCCTTCTTCAAAACTGGAGTAGAGGGGAGAAAGTTGGTAGAAAGAGGTGAGGGAAAGGGCTAGGCCAAGAACTGGGAAGTGATGGATTGATTGCGGCAGGGATTGATGGCCAGATGAATCAGATGTGGAAGAGAAGGATGGATCTACCCTTAAATGCTGGAGTGACAGGTGGAGAAAAAGAGTTGTCGATAGTGACATCTGAAAGAAAGAAAGATGACTAGTGAAATATTGATCAGAAGGAGAGAGAAGGATGGGGAGATGGGATTGTCTGAAATTGTAGAATTGAATGTTCATAGCATTGGGTTGTAAGCTACCCAAATAGAATATGAGGTGTTGTTCCCCCAGTTTGTGTGTGGTAACAGAAGAGACCCAGGACAGAATGATCGGTATGGAAATGGGAAGGGGAATTGAAATGGCCTGCTACTTAACATAGGTTTACATGCACCTCCTCCAACCTCGTCCTTTGTGTTTGGTGCTCTCGATCCGGCTTTCTCTACATCGGTGAGACAAAAGGTACACCAGGCACATGCTGTCAGGATAGGCAAAATAGGCACTGCCTACCCTGACTAAAATTATAAAATTATAATTATTAAATATAATTGTCAAGGCATGGGAGAATTATGCCTACCTAAGAGATCGATCTATAGGTAGGCATAATTCTCCATGCCTTTCATGTGCAGTACTTGTAATATGGGAAAGTCTATGCAGCTGACATGCCGTCGACGCTGCTTCAAGCCGTCAATGACAAGGGGAGCTGAAGGCAGCTGAAATTTTGCCTTTGCAGTGTGGACTGTGTACTGCGCATGCACAGCGCAAGTTTCTTGGTGGGTTTTTCAAACATGGATTGCCATTATCTTGAGTATCTTAGGAAACAAAGAGAAAATAATGGAGTTTTTGTACAAATAATGTGGTAAGTAGATTTCTTTGATCTTTATGTTTTTAAATACTGCATTTCCCGGCAATGAGACGTAATTTTTTACCCCAAAATAAGGCACGAAAATGTACATGCGTCTTGGAGGCCAAAGGTTAGGTTGTTAGACAAGAAAGGTAGACTTGGCTATCCCTCAGTACAGCAACATCAAGAACGATGATGCTGTACTGATGGACAGCCAAGTCTATCCCTCATTGCTAGCAGCTGATGGGAAGCGGCTATAAAGTGGGAAGCGCCTGTAAAAGGACAGCTGGGGGGTGGGGGGAGTTCCTTTTACAGTGTGTGGGGAGTCTGGCCAGCGGTAAAGTTGCGGGGAGGGCAGGAGCGTTAAGAAATAGGGAGTCGGGGATCTTGCCAGCAACCAGCTCAAGAGAGGATCAGCGGGCGATGGATAACAGGACAGCAGGCGGTGGAGCTTACTCCATGTGTCAATGCGAGTAACCTCAATTGGTCCCTTGTTCGCGCTGTCACAGGAGTAAGCTCCACCGCCTGCTGTCCTGTTATCCATCACCCCCAGACCCGCTCCGCTCTATGATCTTTGCTCTTGAGCTGGTCCCCTCACTGTTCAGACGAAGAACACTGCCAGAGGTGAGCGGGTCGACAGAAGGTGCTGAGATGTCAGTCAGTTCCGCTGTCCGGTCCCGGCGGCCGCTCCCAGCCCTCCCAGGCCACAATTCGGTTGCTCTCCACCCAGAGCGCTACGGCAGCAGTGAGTGAGTGGGTTACTGGCATGATCCCCGACCCCCTCCTTCTCAACGCTCCTGCCCTCCCTGCAACTTTGCCCCTGGCCATACTCCCCACACGCTGTGAAAGGAACTCTTCCCCCCAATTGGTCCCTTAAACTAGTATTGCCATTCAATATGATCACAACGGATTCAACTTGTCCCGGTGTGCTCCCGTTTTTCCCACCATCTCTCCACCTGCCATCCCCCTCCAACCCCACCCATTCAGTAATTCAGAATTAAGGACATTTGGAAGCCTTGGGCAAATTAAATTGTTAGCTGTGAGGAGGATGCTAGGAGGCTGCAAGGTGACTTGGATAGGTTGGGTGAGTGGGTAAATGCATGGCAGGTGCAGTATAATGTGGATAAATGCAAGGTTATCCACTTTGGTGGCAAAAACAGGAAAGTATCTATTATTTGAATGGTGGCCGATTAGGAAAAGGGGAGATGCAACGAAACCTGGGTGTCATGGTACACAAGTCATTGAAAGTAGGCATGCAGGTGCAGCAGGCAGTGAAGAAAGCGACTGGTATGTTGGCATTCATAGCAAAAGGCTTTGAGTACAAGAGTAGGGAGGTTCTACTGCAGTTGTACAGGGTCTTGGTGAGGCCACACCTGGAGTATATCGTACAGTTTTGGTCTCCTAATCTGAGGAAAGACATTCTTGCCATAGCGGGAGTACAGAGAAGGTTCACCAGACTGATTCCTAGGATGGCAGGACTTTCATATGAAGAAAGACTCGATAGACTTGCCTTGTATTCGCTAGAATTTAGAAGATTGAGGGGGGATCTAATAGAGACTTACAAAATTCTTAAGGGGTTGTTCCTGATGTTGGGGAAGTCCACAACAAGGGGTCACAGTTTAAGGATAAGGGGGAAGTCTTTTAGGACCGAGATGAGAAAATCATTTTTCACACAGAGAGTGGTGAATCTGTGGAATTCTCGGCCACAGAAGGTGGTTGGGGCCAGTTCATTGGCTATATTTAAGAGGGAGTTAGATGTGGCCCTTGTGGCTAAAGGGATCGGGGGTATCGAGAGAAGGCAGGTACAGGATACTGAGTTGGATGATCAGCCATGATCATATTGAATGGCGGTGCAGGCTCGAAGGGCCGAATGGCCTACTCCTGCACCTATTTTCTATGTTTTTATGTTTCTATGTTTCTTTATTTTTATTTTTTATTTTCACGGAGAGGAGAACAATCTGCGCATGCGCGGTTTAAGATTTTTAAAAAACAACTGACTGCCTACCCTGAGTAATTACTCACGGCACGTGCCTGGCATACACCAGGCAATTGCCTCACCAGGCACTTGTATTCTGTCTGCCAGGGCAGGCTAGAGCTCCCACACACAAGCAACTTAAATTTTCCTGCCCATTTTAATATCGTCTTGTCCGATCTCAACCTCCTCCATTGATAAAGTGTGGTCATACACGTATACAGTGATTTCGGAAAGTATTCAGACCCCTTCACTTTTTCCACATTTTGTTACGTTACAGCCTTATTCTAAAATGGGTTCAAACATTTTGTTATCATAAATCTACACACAATACCCCATAATAAAAAAGCGAAAACAGGTGTTTAGAAATTTTTGCAAAGTAATTAAAAAGAAATAACTGAAATATCACATTTACATAAATATTCAGACCGTTTACTCAGTACTTTGTTGAGGCACCTTTGGCAGTGATTACAGCCCCAAGTCTTCTTGGGTATGACGCTACAAGCTTGGCACACCTGTATTTGGATAATTTGTCACATTCTTCTCTGCAGAACCTCTCAAGCTCTGTCAGGTTGTATGGGGAGCGTCGATGCAGAGCTATTTTCAGGTCCCTCCAGAGATGTTCGATCGGATTCAAGTCCAAGCTCTGGCTGAGCTACTCAAGGACATTCACAGACTTGTCACAAAGCCACTCCCGCATTGTCCTTGCTGAGTGCTTAGGGGCATTGTCTTGTTTGAGGGTGAACCTCCGTTCTAATCTGAGGTCCAGAACGCTCTGGAGGAGGTTTTCATCAAGGATCTCTCTGTACTTTGCTCCGTTCATCTTTCCCTCGATTCTGACTAGTCTCCCAGTTCCTGCTGCTGAAAAACATCCCCACAGCATGATGCTGCCACACCATGCTTCACCGTAGGTATGGTATTGGCCAGGTGATGAGTGGCATAGGCCGAAGAACCGGAGGGACCTCTGACTGGAAGTCCGTGCAGAGTGGTGAGGCCAGCGGAAAAAATCATCGGGACCTCTCTCCCCTCAATCGGGGATATTGCGACCAAACGTTGCGTGTCTAAGGCCATCAGTATTATAAAAGACCCCACACATCTCCATCACGGACTGTTCACTCTGCTGCCCTCGGGCAAAAGATATCGCAGCATAAGGAGCAGAACATCAAGGTTCTGCAACAGCTTCTTCCCACGAGCCATCAGACTCCTGAATGCCATGTAATGGGCTGCCACCATTGTCTATTTATCCTTTTATCCTTTTTATCCATTTTATCCATGTCTATCCTTCTGTTAATTTATCGTGTTGCACAGGGAGCCAAATGCAATGTAATTTCGTTTGGAACTGCATATATCAATGTATTTCTAAATGACAATAAAGTTTGTTTGACTGTTTGACTGTTTGTCTGGGACTGGGGGGGCTGCAGCCCCTCCACTTTTTTGGCGAGACATGCTTCATAACCCGAAATTACCCGGCCCGCAGGCATATATTTCTCTTCTTCTGAGGACCTTCGGCATCCAGAATCTCAGAACAAGCGCTGTGAATGCAGCAAAACCAAAGATCATAGAGCGGAGCTCCGTGACCAGCCATGGCCGAAACTGTCTTCCCCCCCAAAACCCTCACTCCCTCTGCTCAACGGCCAATCACAGCACGGTTCACAGTCGAGATATGGGGTAGGGAACGAAGCGCTGTAATTAGCCGCCGAGCGGAACGGAGGGAGGGAAGGTGTGCCCCGAGAGAGAGTCGGCCCGAAGAGGTGGAGAGGGGGAGGGAGAGGGGGAGGGGGAGGGAGAGGGAGAGGGAGAGGGAGAGGGAGAGGGAGAGGGAGAGGGAGAGGGAGAGGGAGAGGGAGAGGGAGAGGGAGAGGGAGAGGGAGAGGGAGAGGGAGAGGGAGAGGGAGAGGGAGAGGGAGAGAGAGAGAGGTCGTGTTTTCTTCTCAGCTCTGCGAAGAGAAGGATTGAAGCAGCCTTTCAAGGATTTTGTCGTCGAAGAGGCCACAGACAAGGGGGGGCTTCATAGTTTAACTTATCGTTGGGCTGTTGAAGCTTTCCTCTGGTCTGGGAAGCCTCCACCAGTGAGAGAATTCCTGAGTTTTCTCCACATTGTCGAGGGTGCGGTTGTCGTTGGCGGATTGCCAATAGTGCCTGTGAGTGGGTATGAAGATCGCGGTGTTTTGTCGTTTTTAGCGCCGTTTCTCTGCCCTAAAGTCATTTTGCTCAGTGCGGCTGCCTGGCTTAATGTGAAGAAGGTACTTTTGCTTCCGGCGAGACTGGGATTTGAGCTTCCCAAAAGCTGCTCTTGGCTGTGGACGAACCTGGGGACTTTCCTGCTTCAGCTGGAGGTTTCTGTTTTCTGCTGCCTGTCTTTGACTGTGACTGTCTCTGGGACTTAACTTGGAGCTGTGCTGCTGAGGTGCCTGGAGCTGGTTTGTGCCTCTGTGAGGATGGCGATGGAGGGGGCGCGGCCGAAGGTCCGGACCTACGCAGCGTTGGCATCAGTGGCGGGTACGAGGCCATCTGAGCATGAGCCTCATGTTGACTTGGATGGGGACAGTTTTGGTATCTCTGTTCAAACTGGGCCTATGATGTCTAGGGGGGCAATTACGAAGGCCATGAATGATCTTCTTGGGAGGGGGGCTATTGTCTCTTCCGAGCTCGAAAGAGGAAAGGTTGAGATGATACTCAAGACCCGGGAGTGTGTGGCCCGAGCGTTGGAGTTGGGGATCTCAGTGGGGGGGGTCCACATACAGGTGGATCCGTGGGTTTCTAGGGTGAGACCGGTTCTCCTGCGGAGCTGCCCCACATATATTTCGGATGCATTACTTATTCCGCATCTGTCCAAGTTTGGGGAGGTGCGGTCTAAATGCTTTAGGCTCTTGCATCCCGGGGGGGACCCGGAGGAGAAAGGGGTCTTCAGTTTCAAGAGGAGGGTGTTCATGAAGGTGGGTGAGGGGGATGGTGCTGAGGGGAGTTTTGAGGTGGTGTATAAGGGTATCCCCAGAACCGTGCGCTGGAGTTGGGGTAAGGCACGGTGTCATGCGTGCGGTGAATTTGGACATCTCTGTAGGGAGTGTCTTATTCGCGGGGTCAATGCTAGAAGTTCCAGCGCAGTGGCCCAGGAATGCACTGCTGGCCCATCTGGGGTGGCTTGTCAAACCTCAGTGGCGCGGGGTGGTACTGCTGACCCGGCTAGGGCTGCCACCTCTGCCTTGGGGATCCGGGGCGGCAGTGATAATCCATCTGGGTCCGCGGTGTCCGCTTTGGGGACCCTGGGCAGCGAAAGCCCACGCCCCCCGCGTCCTGCGCCTCTGGCGGTGGATGAGGGTGGGGCTCAGGAGGAGGGAAGTGATGAGGGGGGGATTTGGGAGAAGCAGGGGAAGCACATCAGGAAGAGGGAGAGGCAAAAGGCCAACCGAGCGATGAAAATGCAATCGGGTGTGCACCTGCCGAGTTCTGTGACCACCCGAGGGGCGCCTGGATGCTCCAGTGAGGTGCAGACTGCACCTGCTGGGGCCCAGGGAGGAGTTGAGGTGGTTCGGAAGGGGGTAAGGAAGCCTAAACGTGTGGGTGGCAAAGTGGATGGGGGTAATGTGGAGGTGGATGACCCTTCCCTTATGGAGGTTACCGTACCTCCGCGTGCGAGTGGGACAAAAAGGAGGCATTTGCCTGGTGATGATGAGGAAGGGTGTAGGTCCAGAGCTAAGGGGTTGGCTTTCTCCGGGCTTTCCACCACCGATGTGGCTGAAAGTGGTCTTGACCTGGTGTCTTCTGGGTCGGTGGTTGGGCCTTCTCTTCATGGATCTACAGCAGGTGTCACAGGACCAGGTGGTGGGGTTGATTCCGGTGGAGTTGTGTCCTCTGGGCGGGAGCTTGTCCCTTCATCTCAGGGGCCCACCGAGGGAGTTATCTCATCGGGTGTTGAGGTTAGCTCCCTTGGGTGCGTACCCTCTGGGTCGGACGAGGTCCCCTCGTTTCAGAGGCCTACTGAGGGTGCTAGCACGCTAGGTGACGTGGTTGGCTCCCCTGGTAGTGTGCCCCCTGAGATGGGGGATGAGCAGAGTCAGCCCGAGGGGGGAGGTTCGGGGGGTTTGTCGTTCAAGTCTGTGCTCCATATCAGTGCCAGTGGAGGTGCTGGGGGGCGTGATGCCTCACCGGATGAGTTGTCTGGGGTGAGTTTAATAGCAGGTGGTGATTCTCTGGGTGATGCCTGTGGAGAGGGCACTCTGGATGATGTGGAGGTCAGGGCTGTTTTGGGTCGTGATTCTCTTTCAGACTCTGAGGGTGCCAGTGATCCACAGGCCCTGGGGATGCCTCTTGTTGTTGCTTCCCCAGGCCCAGACGTGGAGGGTGATGGTAGCGTGCAGGAGCCCAGCCATACAGTGGGCTGCGGGTTTCAGCCGGGGTGTCAGGACCCACCCCCAGCATTGATCCTGGGGGTGGTGTCATGGCTGAGGAGGGGGAAAGCGTTGCGGCCAGTGGGTGTAGCACAGAGAGTGTTTTGTCGGAGAGTTCTGGCCTTTCTGAGCTTGTTGTTTCAGGTGCGAGCGGGTTGGCTGCGAGCCCAGACTCCAAGGCCGTGTCTGAGGCAAAACTTATTGTTGAGCTGCGAGAGTTTCTGAAAACAAGACGCTGCCCCAAAACAAAGTGGGTTGCTGCTAAAAGGCGGTGGGGGGACTGTCTAGATTTGTTGGCGAGTCTCGAGGCTATCCTTGGCAACAAGGATAGTGGTCTTCCTGACTCTGATTTGGGGCAGTTTCGGGGTTTTTTGAAGTTCCTCAGAAAATAAGTTTTTGAGTCTACGGGGAGTGTGAGGTTCTCAATCTAGTGTGCCTTCACATTCACAGTAGCTACATTAAATTTAAATGGGAGTAGAGCGAGTTTTCGTAGATTTCAGCTCTTATCAGCCCTAAGAGAGGGGAAATTTGCGGTTTGTTATCTGCAAGAGACGCATACTGTTGCTAGTGACGAACCTACCTGGCGACTGGAGTGGGAAGGGGGGGTCCTATATGAGCCATCTCAGCTCGACTTCGAGTGGGGTGGCTTTTCTGTTGGCCCCAAATTTTCTGCCAAGCGTTTTAAAAGTGGAGGAAGTGGTGCAGGGCCGTTTGCTCCATCTGGCCGTGAGCCTGGATGGCATGCCGTTGCATTTCATTAACGTGTATGCCCCTAGCTCCGGCACGATGCAGGCTGGCCTACTTCAGGAGATGAATGCTCTGTTGGGCACTATTGATAAGGGAGAGTGTGTCTTCCTTGGTGGGGACTTTAATTGCACACTTGAGGTGCGGGACCGTTCTGGTACTCAGTGTGCGCCTGCTGTAGCAAAGAAGCTGAGAGACTTGATTGACGCTTTTGAGTTGGTTGATGCTTGGAGGGACCTTCACCCGGATTCCACTGCTTTTTCGCGGAGGTCTGAGGGTGGTGGTTCCTGCATTGATCGGTTTTATATTTCCCGAGCGTTTGTTTCCCGTGTCTCAGCGGCCTCAATGCGGCTGGTGCCGTGCTCGGACCACTGTCTGGTGCGTGTGGATTTTAATCCAGCGTGCGCTCGGGCTGGGTCCGCGTACTGGCACTTCAACAACAGGCTGCTGGAGGATCGGTGTTTCCGGGAGTCATTCACTCGGTTTTGGGTGAAGTGGAGAGAGAGGCAGAGGTGCTTCTCTTCCCTTAGGCAGTGGTGGGATGTGGGTAAAGCTCACATCCGTCTCTTTTGTAAGGAGTATACATGGGGGTCGACCGGAAGGCGGGACTCAGCGGTCGAGAAGCTTGAGAGGGAGATACTGGATGCTGAGTCTCGCCTGGGTCAGTTTGGTGAAGATTCCAGTGAATGGGGAGAGTTTCAGAGGAAGAAGGAGGCTTTGAGGAGTCTGCTGCTTGAGCGGTCCCGAGGCGCATACGTGAGGTCTCGGGTTCAGATGCTGCATGATCTGGACCGAGCGTCGCCTTTCTTTTTCTCTCTGGAGAAGGGGCGGGGAGCTCGTAAACAGCTCGTGGAGTTGCTTGCAGATGACGGCTCCTCTGTCACTGATCCAGAGAGGATCAGTGCCATGGTTAGGTCCTTTTATGGGTCCCTGTTCTCTGCGGAGGGTTTCAGCGTGGAGGCTCAGCAAGTTTTGTGGGAGGGTCTACCGACTGTAGATAGGGAGGAGGCTGATCTTCTTGATGGCCCCTTATCTTTGGAGGAGGTGACTCGCGCTTTGCATCAGCTCAGGAGGGGTAAGTCCCCTGGGCTGGATGGGTAGACGGTGGAGTTTGTTAGAGCTTTCTGGGATTTCCTAGGGGATGACTACATGTTGGTTCTGGGGGAGAGCCTGGCGACTGGAGTGATGCCTCTCTCGTGGCGTAGGACGGTTGTTGTCTTGCTGCCTAAGAAGGGCGAACTCCGTTTGTTGAAGAACTGGCGTCCAGTCTCTCTCCTATGTACAGAATATAAAATTTTTGCTCGGGCAATGGCAAACCGCCTGGGCTCCGTGCTGCATCAAGTGATTCATCCTGATCAATCTTATACAGTCCCTGGCCGGTCCATCCAGGATAACATCCACCTGGTTAGGGACCTGATTCATTTAGTCCAGGGTACTGGTGAGTCAGCTGCTTTTCTGTCTCTTGATCAGGAGAAGGCTTTTGATAGGGTTGAGCATGAATACCTATTTGGGACGTTGCAAGCGTTTGGGTTTGGACCGCATTTCGTGGCCCGGGTCCGGCTTTTGTACGCTGCTGCGGAGTGCCTTGTGAAGGTTAATGGCGCGGTGCTATCTCCTTTTCATTTTGGGAGGGGGGTCCGCCAGGGGTGCCCTATGTCGGGCCAGTTGTACTCGGTCTGTGTGGAGCCGTTCCTGTGTCTTCTTCGGAGGAGGTTGACAGGCCTGGCCCTACCTGGCCCGCGGGTTGAGGTGATTTTATCGGCGTATGCCGATGACGTACTTCTTATGTTCACTGATCCTGGTGACCTGCGGAGGATGCGTGACTGCCAGGAGATTTTCTCGGCTGCATCTTCTGCTAGGATTAACTGGAGTAAGTGCTCTGGACTTTTAGTGGGTCAGTGGCAGGTAGACTCCCTGCCGGAGGAGATGGCATTGTATGCGTGGAGCACCACGCACCTCCTCTATCTGGGGGTGTACCTGAGCCCCACTGAGGATGCTTGGCTGGCAAACTGGCAGGAGTTGGAGACGAAAGTGGTTGCCCGGCTGGGGCGCTGGTCAGGCCTGCTTGGTGTTCTCTCCTTTCGGGGGAGGGTGCTGGTTATAAACCAGCTGGTGGCCTCCATGTTATGGTATCGGCTGTCTACTCTTGTCCCACCCTCTATATTTGTAACTGCTTTACAGAAGAAGCTGGTAGATTTCTTTTGGGGAAATAGGAAGCAGTGGATTTCCGCTGCGGTCCCTGAGTCCTCCCGTTAGAGGAGGGCGGCCAGTCCTTGGTATGCGTGCGTACCCAGGTGGCGGTTTCTCCGTCCTCAGGACTCTGCGGAGGTACATGTATGTAGAGAACCCTCCCAGATGGCACGCTATGGCGACGTATTTTTTTCCGTCAGGGCTTGCTGCCTGAATTCTACAGGGATGTGCTCAGAGTGAGGAATTTGGCTGTTTTTCAGCCAGGAGTGTTGTTTCCACGAGGAGAGGGGGATGTTGTGGCTGCGGGTGTGGTTGGTCCTCATCCTGTCCATGGTGGGTGTCGAGGAAAGGCGCGAGCCTAGAGTGGTTTCAGATAGAGCCTTACCCCCACTCCGTCAGATCTGCTCATCGGGGCCTAGGGCTCCGGGATATTTCTCGGCCCTCCGGCTCCACATAATCTGAGCTGCCTTTCTGAGATGACCAGCATGCCATTTCATGAGGCGAAGAGGACGCGCACTGTATAGGATGCTCCTGGCACATTCTGAAACCACCGTGCCTTCTTCTCCCGTCCTGACTCACCCATGGAGGACGGTGTTACCAGCCGAAGGCTGGGGTCCCCAGTGGGGGTCCTTCTATAAGGGAGTTGTACCCCTTTATATTGGGGGACCTGGGGTGGAGAGTGTTGCATGGAGCGGTGGTTTTGTAATAAACTTTTGAGTCGGTTCACGGGCTCGTCTGCCGCTTGTATTTTCTGCGGAGATGAGGAGAAACGTGTTTCCATGGTGTATATGGAGTGTGTGAGGTTACTGCCCCTGTATCATTATCTGAAGGGGTTGTTTCCTCAGGTTTTTGGCTGCATTTTAGCCCCACGATCCTGGTGTTCGGACACAAGGCAGGGAGGTGGGGAGAGCCGAGTGTGGGGGGGGGGACTTACCTGTCCAGTTTGCTCCTCGGCCTGGCTAAGATGGCCATTCGCGGGGTCCAGGCAGCGGGCATGCGGTCGACGGTCAGGCGAGAGTAGGCTGCCTGCCCCTCTTTCGGGCCTACGTCCGTGCACGTGTGTCCCCTGGAGAGGGAACACGCAGTGTCCATGGGGGACGCTGGAGGCTTTCCGTCAACGCTGGTCCACTGCGTGGGGTTGAGGCTATTATAAACAATGATTGTACTGTTGTTACTACAATGATCTGTTTCGTTATAGTGTGATTTTTGATTATGTTTTGATGTGTTGTATTTTATGAATGTGTTGAATAAAGTTTTTGGAAAATGAAAAAAAAAAAAGAAGAGAGAGAACGCTGGGTCAACCGCGTGGGGGTTTGAGGCTATTATTAAACAATGAATGTACTGTGTTGTACTACAATGATCTGTTCGTTATAGTGTGATTTTTGATTATGTTTTTGATGTGTTGTATTTTATGATTGTGTTGAATAAAGTTTTTGAAATGAAAAAAAAAAAAAAAAAGAGAGGGAGAGAGAGAGAGGGAGAGAGAGAGGGAGAGAGAGGGAGGGAGAGAGAGGAGGGAGGGAGAGA